>OZ010789.1:519846824-521096824 GCA_963932465.1 Maratus speciosus | reverse complement strand
AACCAAATGCAGTTCCGCATAAAAATGCATAACTCATTTAAAAACCACCTTTAAGCAATTTGCGCTCATATTCAGTAACCTTTACGAATACTTTTGTGTAGCCCTGTATATGAATTATGGCATTTCTACACACCATATACTATACATAAATATAATGAATCATAAAACTTCGGAAAATGTCTACTTCGGATACAATATAATATCTGAAATCTTTTGCATGTCCTTGTAAATGCTATATACACTTCGTATTATACATGAAATAATTTATATTATGTAAACCTCAGCGACGTATATCAATTTCATTATACATGAAATAATTTAACATAATTAAAATACGCCGCAAACAATTCCCTCCACCCCTATATCGTTCTGTAAAAGAATTATTTTGTGTGGCCCTGTAAATGATAAATAAGTATTCTTTGCATCGTATATTCTATAGAATGCATATTTTAGTGCATTTGATAAATGCATATGAATTTTATTATGTTTGAAAGCATGTAATGTCATTAAAAACCATTTTAAACGATTTTTTCCCATAAGCCGTAATGTAACGGAAAACTTTTGACTATCCTTATAAATGAACTAAATAAGCTAGAAACGTTATTTGAAATAGGGATCGTGCTATGGTTGAGGTCACTAACATCCAAAAATTTCAGAACGATCGGACTATATTTACGAGAGTTAGAACGCGGACAGACGGACAGACAAATTGAAATCATAAACACTTTTTAACTTTGTTGGAAAGTGTTAAAAACGAAAGCAAACAAATCCACGTGAAAAATATGCGCAGTAAACACATGAATTGAGATATGTATATGAAAACATAACAACTTACCTTAGTTTTAAAGAATTCTCTTACGTCTGGCAGGAAAACATTAAATCAAAGCAGCTAATTTTAGGTTTTTAAAATTGTCCGAAAACAGCACGTGGAAGGCGTGTGCTTCTTCTAATAATAAATGACGTCATTCTGATCAGTAGGATTTCAGCGGTAGAGGCCGTCTTTTTCTATAATTAACGGCAGAACAGCAGCGATTACAGTACTGACTCGGGTCGGGTTAACCGCTTTTACCCGAACCGGCGCTAAATTTTCCCGTTGGAGATCGGGTCGGGTTGACTTTAAATTTTTTTGTTGCGGGTCGGGTTGACTTTTATTGTTTCGGTTTCGGGTTGGCTTTTTTACTCGTGCGGGTCGGGTTCGGCTTGACCCGCTTTTTTAAAAAGAATGTGGAAAATATCTTTTCTCGATAAAAACCTTTATAAACCGCAGATCAAAGTTTCACAAAAGCAAAATGTGTGCCTGTCTGTTTTGTCTTTAGTCATCCTTTCACGAGTCTTCGAAATAACAAACTGCATTATACTTCTACCGCATTTTAAAAATACAATACGCAGCAAAAACGTTAAATTGTCCTTCCTGTCTAATGTATCAAATGAATAATTTAATTGTGGTGATACGCGATGCACTATGTTAGACGGGAAATTTTACAAAATAATAATTTCTGATAAACTAAAGGCAGAGGGCGACTTGTGTAAAACAAGGTCTATCGTTATAAGTGGAACATTTGAAACCTGCATCGGGTCGGGTCAGAGGTTTTAATACAGTTGAATATTAAAGAATGTAGATTTGTTCATTCTTCTATGTGAAACATAAAAATGGTATTAGAGAATTAGAGGTATGCACGGGCCGAAATTTCCAGGCCCGCCCGTCCCGTCCGCTTTTTCAAGAAGGCTCACGTTTTCAGCACCAGCCTTGGCGAGTTGGCGAAAGCGAGAGCGTTCAGCCAGCTCTAACGCCAATCGTCGTCTTGTGTTTTGTTTTGAACCGAAATGGCGGAAGACGAACTAGCATATTTTAGAATAACAGTCCTACCTAAATTAAAGAAATATTTTCAGTTATGTGTTCTAGATGAAAAGAAATCTTCTTCGAAAGAAATTGTATTACGAATTCTTATACTCTGTTTTATCGAAGGCCTTTATTACTTTTGATGATATAGACTAAAATTTTGATTATTTGATCCTTTCAAAAATCTAAATTTTCATTCAATTGAGCATTATTAATTCCATACCTCTTAAACAAAAACTCATTACCTTCATATATTTAGATATTTGATTACATATAAAGATGGATTTATGGGAATCATGAATTAATGCAGTTTCAGTGCATTTTGATGTATATAAACACAGATTTTAAAAAATACCTGTGGCAGAAAATTACTATATTTTTTGTGACGAACTTATATAATTAATTTGATACCAAATCATTCTGCAGAAACAACCCCCAAAGTCGAGTGAAAATAGGCCAAAAAAAACCCCTTTCACACCCCCAAACAGGATGTTTAGAAATTGCCTTTTTAATGTGAGATGAAATTCTTAAGGGGAGATGGGGTAGAAGGAAGATTGAATGACTATCTTTTGTTGCTTCAAAGTAACAAATATTATAACATTAGAGAAATTTTTTAACTGTATATGATAGTGAGGGGCTATAGATTTAAATAGTTAAATTTATCAATTAAAAATTAAAAACTTGGAATATTTAACTTTTTTTGGGGGGGGGGGGGTGAAACGAAAACAAGCTTTTCTTTTTTTTCGGAGGGGGGAGGCAGAATTTGAATAATTGGTCTTTTACTTATAGTTACTTCAAAGTAATAAATAGGACAGAAAATTAAAAAAACTGTAAAAAATTAAAAAAAAAATGAAAGCGTGTGCATAAAAGTTAATCCTTATTATTATTTTTTTAAATCTTTCGTTCTATTTGTTTCCTTATGTTTTTTTTTATGGTAAATTATTTATTTTTTACTTAAAAATCAACAGATAGAGCAAAGCAGTAAACTTTATACACTGTTATGGATAAGCGAAGGAATACTTAACATTTCAGACACAATTTTAACTAATCTTTTCTGCAAGGCAACAATGAATTTTAAGTGGGCAAAAAGTAATGTGATGGATGGGAGGGGGAGAAAATTCGAAATGGGAGGTTGCCTCAGACGATTGAGCATTATTTTATTGCCACTTCAACTTAATAAATAGAGCAATATGTGTGCAGAATGACGAAATATAAAGTGTGTGGGGGGGGGAGGGGGGGGGATTTCATTCGAGAGAAGAATTTACATGATTTATTCAAATAACGAATTATTATTTTTAAATAATAAATAAAACAATTAAGGCGAAATAATATTTAAAAATATGGCAAAAATTTTTAAATAAACTGAAGAATTTTAAAGATTTTTAATTTTGTGCACTAGGGACAGACCAATGTCTTTTTCATAAAAACCCAAATAATGATAAAATTTTAACAATATTAAAATGTATAGTAATTGATTTAATTGCATGCATCAACTTGCAATTATTTTAGCTCATAGATTTAATTGCAGGATACGGCTAAATAATTTGTGCTTTATCGTTCAATCTAATTATAATCGAATTGATTTTAGTTTCAACTTCCTATTAACTTCTAATCGCAATTAAATTTAAAAAAAATTAATTTTTAATGAATTATTTCAGTGAAAATGTGTTTTATTAATACAATCAACACGTCACACAATTATGCCGCTTAATAATAAAAAAAAAAACTAAATTCAGTAATAATACTAATAAAACTATGTTCAATTGTGTCATAAAAACATGATCAGTACAATTATATTTATTAAAGAAAATTTTTACGTCTGTTTTTTAAAATACGTTCTCTATTTCTTCGAACATATAGCGAATTAATGAAATAAATGAATATTATAGAACTGAAAAAAATAACTTATGTTTGAATTATATATATTTGTGCAATTAAAAGTTATTATAATCCGAAAAAGATTTTTGTTTTAAGCAAGGATCTAATTGCAAACCACGGCGAAATAACATTTCGTCTAGCTTTTTACATTTGCGGAAAAAAACAAATGAAAAAAAGGACATCTCTTCCTCTCAGCAAAGGAATGAGGTTGCTGTTCGCTACGCGTACGACGTCACGGGAAAAAAAAGGGTGCGTAGCGTTGAATTCATCCCCGCGCCAACCCTTACTCTGGCGATAAAGTGCTCAAAACGTGAGCCTTCTTGAAAAAGCGTCCCGTCCAGTGTAAAACTTTAAAACGTTCGGCCCTTGCCCGGCACGGCCTGTTTAAAATTTTATCGGCTTCATCTAAATATTTATATCAGGCCGGTAGACCCGCTTAAGTGTAGTTATCGGCCTGAGCTGGCAGGGCGGTTCAATTTTTTTGCCGGCTCGGCCCGTTGAAAAAACTGTCCCAATAAAGCGGCCTGCCCAGTTTCAAATTTTGCCGCCCTGCCGCGACCCGCGGGGCGGATCGGTGGAGACCTTTATTAGAGATACAACTGTAGATTATTTTTCATAATGGTATTAAAACAGGATTTGCTTTCCTTACATTGCGGGTTCGGGTCGGGTTGCGGGTTGCCTGAAATTTTTTTTGCGGGTTCGGGTCGGGTTGCGGGTTGACTTAAATTGAATTTGCGGGTTCGGGTGACCCGCGCAGGACTCTAATTCCAGTATTATTCAGATTATATCCAGTATTATTCAGTATTTAATTCAGACTATATTCTGATTTCTCGGTTAGATAAGTTTCCTGCAATAGTGTAGATTTTCTTTAACAATAAACAAACTTTCCCCTTCAAAAATTTTTTTAAATGAAATGTAAAAAAATAAATAGGGGAGTTAGTGGTCTCATTTTAAAGTCATTTTGGGGACGTATCCAATCGGCGGATTCTCTTATTCATTATCTATAAATGTGCCGTATTGGTAGATTTTTTTGATAAAGGCAGAATATATTTTTAAAAATTCTGTCTGGGCATTTTGAACTGAATTTCCCGAAGCGATAGTGCTGGAAACGAAAACAATGGTGAGAAAATAATTGCTCGTAAATCAAGTTCTAACTAATTGAACGAAAAATAAAAACAGAGGTCGTTTATAAATCTCTTTAAAAAATCACGCCAACAAGTTTCACGTTTTTACCTTTAAAAATGAGTCTTAAAAATGAGTATTTCAAAAAATGCTGTCAAAGTGGGCATTTTGAACCGAATTTCTCGAAGCGATAGTGCTGAAAACTAAAAAAAAAATGGTCGTACTGAGAAAATAACTGTTTTTAAATTAAGTTCTAATTAATTGAACGAAAAATAAAAACACAAGTCGCTTATAAATTGCTTCAAACGATCACGCCAATAAGTTCAATGTTTTTACTTTTAAAAAGAGTCGGAAAATGTGTCAGAAAATTTCGAGTTGTAGAGCGTGGGAAAATATTTTTTTGAATACCGCCTTAATATGATTCTGATAAAACCAGCTTTTACAGAAAACTGAAATTAAAAATTCGTCAAGAGCGGCCAGATAAAATTGTTAAACTGGGTTTGCCTCTAATCTTGTTGGTGAAATTAGTACTTAACTTCGAAATCTACCTCCGCCTCTGAGCCGTCAGAGATTTTTTTTAAATAACTGACTAGCCTTTTTTTTTTTATTTAGAATATATGTTCTTCATTTTTCAAACTTAAAGTGAACACATCAGGGCTGTCCAACCCGGCTCCCGCGGGCGCCACGCCGCCCTTTGGCGGATTTCTTGGCGCCCTTTCGAATGTTTCCTGTTACTAACTTTTTTAAGTATAAAATCCGTTTTAAAACATGCTTAAAAGTTTAAAATTATTAATATTTGCATGCTTTTTATATTGTTTGTAGCATCAAGGTTTTTGACTCTTTACCCTAACCAAAGGATTTGAGAAGAGCTTTTTTAAGGGAAATATAATTCTAAATTTACCATATTTATAGTTTTTCTGCAATTTTTACATGTAGGCATGACTATCCCTATGAGACGTATATGCATTGTATAAGACGTGTGTGTGCCTTCCGAATGTTTTCTGTTACTAGCTTTATTTAAAGCTAAAAATCCCAAATGTTTTATTTTGAAAATTTACATGTTTTTCTATTTTAGGTAGTCTTAAGGTTTTGGCCCTTATCCTACAAAAGTTTTTTAGATAGGCTTCTCTCATGGAAATGAAATTCTAAATTTACTATGATTTATATTTCTGCTGCAGTTTATTTTTACATGGGAATAGTTATTGCTGTGAAATGTAAGTGCATCGCAGAGAACTAGTATGTGTATTTAACACTATACAGACTTAAAATAACATTGTGAGTTTCCATTTCCAGTCATGTTTAAATGACGCCCCTCATTGTTGCTAACAGTTGAAGTGCGCCCCTGGTGACTGAAAGGTTGGACAGGCCTGGCTTACATTACTTAAAAATTAAAAGTTGATCTTACTTAGTTAATTAAATTACGTTAGATAATTAAATTGAATTTTTTATTGTTGTCATTGACTACATTGGTAAAAATGAATAGAAGATAGATAAGTTCATGTGTCACATCCGAACATTGAGCTAATGAGAAAAATGCATGCCAACGAAAATATTTAAGAAATACAGAAATACAAAAAAAAAAAAAAAAAAAAAAAAAAAAAACGATTTTAAACGATCAAAAATCTTCAAGCATTCTGAATACATTTACATAGGATAATCTTCGATTAAATGATATAATATAATGATAATATATATATATATATATACGGGCGGAAATTTTGCTTCTGATTTTCTTTTACTTTAAAAATATAAACCGAAAATCGTCATTTAAGGTTCACTTACAAAGCAAAAATAGTAACTATAAGTTAAAGATGCACCCTCAGAAATACTTTCTTCAATTCACGGAAATATTCTTGGCAGCACTGCTGTCAGTATGTATCCGAGGATTAAAGAAAATTCCGTTTTTTTTTGTTGTTGTTCTGGGATAGAAAATTTCCGTAATCCGAAAAAAGGAGTTAAAAAAAAAAGTCTCTCGTTCTTCCGTAGATCCGCTTGTCTGGAATCCAACGTCGTCTTAACCACTTGACCATCGAGCACTTGTCAGAATGCGCGTTTACAATAAAGATATGGGTTTCTTCAAATGGGGGATTTGTAAAGTTTGTTGAATATCTTTTTCAGAAAGCTCGAAATTTAAACTTTCATCGTTATGAAATAACGTTTGGTATTTTTACACTGATAGAATAATAGAGGATAAAAATTATCGCATATTAAAGATATTTTTAATAAGACAATTTGATTGTTAGATGAAGAAAATATATGAATATTACATTTTGAATTAAATTCGAGAAGACATGTTTGCTTTTTTGAATAAAATCGATTTTTTTAAAACTTGATTGAAGTACTATATATATATATATATATATATATATATATATATATATGGATAGATATATTTTTTAATGTGTTCTTTTAGAATATATTTTGCATGCGAATATTTTTTTAATACTCTAAAAATTAAATTGCGAATAAATTTAAATGAATGAAAAAATTGCTACTTTATTATATTCGAAAGCATTCTTTTTGTTTGTTTGTTTTAAATAAATTAGAAATTTCAATTTATTGAATTTTCGGTTTTCCATTTTAAAAACTAATTCGAACTTTGGTAACAGCCAATACGCATTCGTGCGAGGAATAAACGGAATTTTCCCCTCTTTTTCAGACTTCCGGGAAGAATTAACGGAAAAGGCATGTTTTGTAGGCGTACGGAAATTATTTGTTTAAAAACGACGGATTATTTAGTGTATAAAAACGAATTATTCTGACAGTGTGTAAATTTCTTGACCCCACTTTTCTTTGTTTTGTTTAAATTTCGGCTCACCATATGTAAAAAAAAGATAATTTTTCTTACACGTCCTTAGGAAAAAAAATATTTGCATCGATATAATATAATCTATGTTTAGTTGTTTTTTTTTTTTTTTTTTTTTTTTTTCTTTTTTTCATTTTTATCTCTATCGACAGATGGCTTTTCAGTTAGTTATCGAACTCAGGTTTTATCTGCCCCCCAAAAGGAATATACCTCTTTTTTATCATTTACCGATTATAAAGTGAAACTGCCTTGCATACATAACATTTGTTAGTAAACAAGCGAATATTGCTTGCTAAAAGATTTAGTTTCTAAGGTAAAACAGATTTCTTAAAAAAATTACTTCAAGTATAAAGCGTGATGAGGGAATTAAGATGCTTAAAAAATATAACTAAAAAGTAAATGAGTTGCGCAGCCAGAATCTTCACTTGGGATAAGAGTTGTAGTGCAGAACGTAGGATAGTATATTCATATCATTACCGAATGTCCTCTGTAAAGCTATACTGTGTAGTACTCTCTAGAAAAAGAAATTTAAAAGCTCAGAAACTGTCTAATTGAAAATTATGTTAATTAATCAGAAAGGACTTAACTAAAAATTAGTTATTTGCCCCAAAATAGCTTATCAGTTTTATTTTGATGTTTTAAATGTGTCAGATGGAGAAATTTAGAAAGCATACATCCTAAAATTCTGTGTATTTTAATTCTACATGTATATGTAAATATTTTGTATATTTTAAAACTTTCTTGCAGCAAAACATAAAACGATATCCAGAAAAAGGTTTTAATTCTAAATAAAAAATTATATGCTCAACTTTTCATCTCTGAAAAAAGACATTTTTCTTTTCTTCTTTAAAGTCATTTTTCATAGAAATACCGTTTTTCTTCTTCTTTTGTGGTCCTTTTTTCTCTGGAACATTTAGCCCAGAATTAGACACCACCCATCTTAAACAAAGCAAATTTTAACTCTAAAATCAATGCAGAGAGAATAACCCTTAAGTTCAGACGAAATGACCTCTTTTGCCTATAGATCATCTGCATCTCATCACAGAGAATGGCTACCCGGAACACAAGTGCCGCCACAAAACGGTCCGTTGACTTTCGAAGCGGTTCTCTTTAATGCTGTTTTGCAAAGAAAGCCCGCGGCCGAAAAGAAATATCATGTAATATGGTGCAAGTCGACAGAGAGACCTTCCGCTCTTTTTTGCTGTTATTGTTGGAAAAGCGGCCGTAAAAAGTCAGCTGAACATTTTTTAGTGGATTTAAGACCATATCTACATTGAACTACGATTTGCATGCGGTACTGACTATAAAAAAGATTTAGTTTTTCCAAGTCCTTTTTGTTCTTGTGTGTTGTATTTTATTATCCTAATAGAAGTTCTAGAGATGTAAACTTTCGAATCCACACAAGAACAAATGAGAAAGGAAAATCATGCGTCAGGCATAGACTATGAAACACTTTCCAACACCTCCAAATACCCTACAAAACTTATCTGTTTAGCAAGGAAAAGAAGGTAGGGTAAGGTGCCCTATTATCGTCCCCCATTCACTTTTAGGCCCTTGAAGTTTTAATTTTCAGTGAACGCTTACAAAATTGGGATTTTACATAGACTAACTACCCATGCACATAGAAAAGTAGGCAAATATCGTACAAAAAAATTTTTAACAATGCGAAAAATTGTTATTTCAAAAGTATCTAAAAAATGCAAAAGAAAAAAAATGGTCCCAATTTCGTCCCCCTAAAAAATCCAATACGCCGAGGCTTAACTTATAACTAAATCAAAATTTATTTCTAAATGAGTAAGTAATTTAACTTACATTAATTTAAGGCACAAAGAAATGTACTAATTATCAGTGGAAGAATAACATAACGAAACATTAGCCATCCAGACATGAGGGAAAAATTGTCAAGAAAAAGTATTCCTAATTTCGTCCCGGGATGAAAATAAGAACTGCAAGGGGGACGAAATTGGGACCTTGCAACTTCCCAATATGACGGAGCTTCAGTTTCCGTAAGATGGACTGAGCGTTCTAAAACTGACTGTATGCTACTGTCAGCATCTTACCTACGTAAAATACATGCAATGAATAAGAAATAAGTACTTACAGTACAGTAAATAACGTTCTACAAACGACGTAATAAGAACTCAGGTCTTCTAAAAATAGGAAATTCGCCGTCTTTAATTTATGTATGCGTCTTGGCGAACGAAACTTTCAATATTGGCCCCTTTTACCTTCCGTCCCCTGTGCCTTGCGTCATAAGTGGCGCCACTTTCGCAGAAGCGGAGAAGTTATGGGGGATGAAATTAGGAAAGGAGACGAAATATGGGCACTTTACCCTACCTAAATAAACAATTTAGAAAACGAATAACACATTTGAAAACTAAATTTCATCATCTACCGTCTATAAACGGAAAGGTGCTCGAATTCTTTTGCACAGTCATGTACATGATCTGTATATTTGTATATATTTTAAATAATATGTGAAAAGTCAGTTTAGTTAGAAAATGCATGACACAGTTGAGAATTCACATTCAGAAATTTGTGCCAATAGATTGAAATGTACACGGCTTCTTTTGTACAGCCCTGTATTTTATCTAGAGATTTTGTACACGCGACATATTAAGCTAAATTTTAAATCAGAGAAATAATGCTTAAAACTACTAAAATCACATTTTCAGAAATCACCATCTTCAGACTTCAATGTATCCAGTTAATTACCTAGCCCTGTATACGAATTTATTTATATTTTACAAACATCTCTTTGTATATATACTAAATATAAGTTTAGACTGAAAATCCATAACTCCGTTAAAAACAATTTTTCGACGACCGACCATACTCATTAATGCTTACGAATTCTTTCGTGTAGCCCTGTATAATATAGAATTTATTCATAGCAGTGGCGAGCAAAAATTTAGTTAAACTTAAAAACGCATATTATAACAGAAAACACACTTACTGCAATTATCGCTAATAGACTCTACTGTATTCGATATCTTTTGTGTATCCCTGTAAATGAATGATAAATGCTATGCACATCATATTCTTGTAAGCATCTTGTAATGAACCTCAGTAATGTATATCTATTTCATTATGTTTGAAATAGTGTAAAATAGTTTAAATACGCTGCGAACAGTTTTTCCTCGTAGAGCACGTATTCTTTTGTGTGACTTTGTAAAGCGTAAATGAATGATAAATTCTACACTCTTCATATTCTACAGAAAGCATATTTTAGTGCACCTCAAAAATTCATATGCATTTCATTATGTTTTCAATAGTGTAATTTCATTACACTGCAAACAACTTTTCCCATCTGAGCGAAAATGTATTTAGGCTGGTACTCGCCAATTGCCAATGCTCTTCCGACGGAGCTTTCTGGCATCCCAGCAAACACAATATTAGCTCAGACCAACCAACTGGTCATAACATCTGATCTGTTTTTTCCAACTTTTCGACAGAATAAACCTCATTTAAAGGAACACCAATAAACTATGGATGAGTAATTACACTTTTAATTATTTTTAAAACAATAAACTAATTGGTTAAAAAAATACAGTGTAATTAAATTGATAATTTAAAAAATAAAGCATAAATTGATGCAGTAGAATTGAAAGCATTGCGTAAAAATTTTGATTTACATACCTTTCGTAGAGTTGTTTCTTCAATCACATCTTCAGCACAAAATATCCTTCGATGGATAAATACTTCGCAGATAGCGATCTTTTCTATAAAAGAAATACTTTCCGAAACGAAGAGGAGCAGTTATTGCAGATCAGTTTTGCTTTCTAATCGTTCCATAGCAGCCACCGGTGTTGAACCAGAATGTTAAGACACAAAATGATGTTCAGAAAATTCTAATGCTTGAGTCTGATCGTAAGCCTTTTCCAATAAAATAATGACTTTCCACAACAGAAAGTCTCGAATATGTGGTTTCTTTAAGGGGGTCCGGGACACATTTTCAAAAAAATTTTATTTATTGAGTGAAAATTTTGCATTTTTTTGTGATGGTTAACCATATCATTTGTAAACAAAATCAAATGATAAAACTTCTCATAGCTTTAAAAAAAAATTAATTTAAAATTTATGAAAAAAGGGGTATAACTTAAAATCGTTATAACTCAAAATATTATTTGTAGAATTTAAATAGTTTTTCATTTAAATAAATAAATAAATTTCATTTAAATAAAAATAAAATATATTTTTTAATTTAGAGCCAGCATTTTAAAAAATATTAATTTTTAAAAAAATTAAAAATATTTAACTAAAAAATTACCAAAAAAGTGGTGCAACTTTAAAAAAAAAAAATCATATTTTCAAAAGTATTTTTTTTTTCAAATATGCTGGCTCAAAAGTAAAGTAAAATAATTGAAAAATATATGTTCCGAGTTTCAACCCTGTATCTTTAATGGTTCTCGAGTTATAAGAGTTCAAATATGAGAAATGATGAAAAAAACTATCATGAAGCAAAACGCTATTTCACAAGAACTCGTTTCCTTTACAACCATAGCTTGAAAGGCAGATTTTGAAAACAAACCAAAACGAAAAAATTAATATTTCCTGTTCTAATTAAGATAGAAACATGATTTAAACATCATTTTAAGCAGAAAACGGGAGAGAAATTTTTAATCCAAAAAAAAAAAAAAAAAAAAAAAAAAAAAAAAATTGAAAATTTGAAGATTTTTGTGTCCCGGACCCCCTTTAAACCGCGGAATAAAGCATACTCACTTTTGTATTTTTCAGCGGTAATAGATTTAAATTCACAGACTTTATTCATTTGATTTAATATTTGAAATATTCACTTATAGACCAAACCTAATTGTTGTCTTCTGGATGCTAACAGTGCCTCGCAAATATTTCATTTCTTATATACAATGAATTTAGAATAGCTACTGCATTATCATAAGTCAATCATAATATCAATATTTGCTAATATTTGCAGCTACAAAATTACATAAATATTGAAGCTTTGTTTCGTACATAAATATTGAAGCTTTGTTTCGTTAGTCACCTCTTTGAAATGAGTGGGAAAATTTCAAAACTTACGTTTCCCAGTGTTTCCATTCAGATTCTGCTCCAACACATGTGAGATCCATATCAAATCTATCAACTTTCAAGACCTTTTCCATGATGTAAAAAGTAAAACATGAAGTAATTCTAGTTGATTAAATTGTTGTGATGAGAGTTAAAAGTTAATAACATTTTGTACCTTAAGGTAACACTTTAATCGACTAGAATTACATAAGTGGAAGTTACAGAACATTCAATACAAAAGAAAATAAAAGATTAAATCACATCAGTGCCTGATTTACGGTAGGGCATTCAGGGCATGGGCCCATGGCCCCTGATTTTTAAGCCCCCTAAAGGCTGCTGCTGAAGGTTTCTCAATTATTATCCAAAATCTGATGTGGTTTTAACATCATATGGAATTTTACATTTCATTCTAAATTCTATTGTGTTCGTATTGTAGGTTTATAACATCGTATATTTTATCTGAAACTTCCATTTTTAATTACCTTATTATAGTGAATATTTTCTTTTATCTTTATAACTTTAAAAATATATTGTAGTTTTAATTTTTATTTGATCTTATTTTTGTTCTCATCAGATTATTTGGGGGTTGGTGAGCGTAGCTCGTATAGGCGACAGAACCTCCTAATATTTTAAATAATTGTAGCTTGGTATTGCGGAAAAGCTATTATTAGTTGTTGCATACTTAATCATTCCTCATATACAGACTTGTATAGGTATAGATAATTAGCACCACACAATTTATTATAAAACTTTCACATTTCAATCTCCTAATTGTGAAATAATTATTTAAAAGCAAATCAAATTATCAAATTTAACTTTTTAATGGATATTTTAAAGTAATTATTAAAGTCAATTGTGGATATCTTAGTAAGTACTTTTTCAATATTTATTTTTTTTTTACTCAATCCACCCGTAAGCATCTTTACCCGGGGCCCCCAAAATTTGTACATCGGTCCCTGAATCATATAAGATAAATTTAGTGTTTCCAAATATCACATTAATTATACCATACCCATACCCCTATTTAAATATTTTGCATATTTAAAACTTTTATATGATTTAAAGTGTATTTCTATAAAAAAAAAAAAAAAAAAAAAGAAAAGAAAAGAAAAAAAAAGAAATACGAACGCCACTGCTGACGCCGCCGATATTGAATCTACTTCTTCGCTTTCTTACAGCTGGAAGTGTTATCATATAACTGATATAAACACCCTTGATACCACTTCAGCTGGTTGTTATTTTTTTTAATGCCATAAAAAAATACTATTATTTATATATTTTGATTATTATTATTATTTTATAAAGTGTGTATGTACATATAGAGTGTGTTCTTACATGTATTTATTTTGATTATTATTATTGTTATTTGATATAAATATACTCATATATGTATCTACGTTGTAAAGCCTTAATAAGAGAACGACTGCACAGTTGGATCTTATCTTTAAAGGGGATCTTTTTAGATAGACACGAAGTCTCCAAGTTGAACAAAAGGTTGACATAAAATGCCAATCTGTACTTACGACTGGATGTAAGATTATTTATTGGTCCTAATAAAGAAGTCGTAAAAGATGGACCACACGGGCGAGGGAAGAAGGCCCGGGGTTTCCAGATCCTACGATCGCTGACGCTCAGGGGGCGGAGTACTGTATAACCCGAAAAAGTGTAATACCAAATCAGAGGTTTGCGAGATCACGGAAGAAGAGGGGGTCGGCAAGACTGACCGACCATTTGACGAAGGAGGCAAAGGACCATCCTCCATATTGTTATGACGAGGTGATGTCGTAAGCGAAGAATGAAGTTACAGTCAGATTAGTTCTACTTCTCAATTATGAAGGTTCAAAAAGAGATGCGTTAGATATCCCAATCGAGATGGTTTAATACAGATTAGTTCAATTTCTCAACCATGAGGGTTAAAAGAGATTAGTTCGATTTTCTCAACCATGATGGTTTAATAAAGAGATGAGTCCTATATTCACAACTATGAGGGTTTAAAAGACTTATGCTGTTTCTCAACAATGTTGGTGTTAAAAGATGAGTTCCAATTCTCAACTATGATAGTTTAATAAAGATGAATTCTATTCCGCAACAGGGATAGTTAAACCCAGATGTCCTATGTGTTTCAACGATGCTTATAACGATGATTACGAGTTATTCGGGTCGTGTTTTCCCGCTAAGGGACGGCTCTAAGATCGGCAGTTCTCGGACATTGCTTTCATCGTCGATTTATTTAAATTTGTGATCTTTTCTGGAGTGTGAAAAAACACTCAATGAGCCACGGATATAAGTGTGACATAAAGCTACGAGCAAGCCTCTACTACAGAAGGTATGTATTATTTAATATTTTTGTATTCCCATTGTTCTAATAATCTATGTCGTGCTAGGGATGTACAATTTATGGTATCCAAGCAATTAATTAATATTTGTAATGATAATTTAAAAGGTAAACTTAATGCAAATACTAATTCAATTTCGTTCTTTGGAACGCTGGTGTCTTGTGACACATTTCTATTTTGTTTTTGTAAATATGTAAATTAACTGTAAATAAACTTTTGTTTATTGTTAAATTTTGGCTATGTTTTTAATACAACATGAGTCCACTGTTTTACTTTAATGTAAGTTTTATTTCAGATTATGAAGTTCTTTAGTATGTTATTTATGCGTAGTTTCGATAGGTTTTATTTAGATATAACTGCGCGGTCTATACACTATTTCTTCACTAAAATTACACAACGCAGTTTGGGGCAGTTTTGGAGATGTGTTCCCCCCCCCCCCCCAAATTTAAGATAATTATGGTTAGTCTAATTATCAGGAATAGCCAGGACCATTATTCAATTATTACGATCATAAATGTTTGTTTATAAATTATAATGTTTTTAAATACCCACTATAATAAATCAGGTACAGTAATTTAGGAGTAGTTAACCTACAATTACTAGGGTAATTAATGAACATTACCCATTATCTTTTCCCCCACCTTCCAGATTGGGGTTTTCCCTGTCCCCAATCCCATGTATGTTTGGGTAGTTAAGTTGGTGCTGGTATATGGACCTGGATCTTCCCAACACTTACAAAAACTATTGCATAGATAAACATGAGGCTGAACTTCATAATTGATAGCATTGATAAGAACTACGTGCGACAAACAGCATTTAAAATTGTAAAAATGTAAAAATGTATTCATTTACTGAAATAAAAGAAATTATAATACATTTTATAACATATCATGAGACGAAAACCGAAATTATTGTATTGTACTAGTCGGTATCTACAACATGTTAAAATTTCATTCCTAAGCTCGATGACTTGATAGTACTGCCAAAATGACTAATTGGCTCATATTGTACTAAGATAAAGCAGATTGAAATATTTGTACTGTATTAACGATACGTTTAATGTGTTGAAATAACATGCCGAAACTCGATGATGTGATAGTACAGCCAAAATGAAGGATTGACGCCCCTTTCTGTTCATATTGTATTGCCCCAAGATATTGCGAGGCAGACGGGTCATTGATTAAAGTACTCTAAATAGTCTGTATCTACATAATTAATTCATCTTGAAACTCGATCGCACTGTAATATATAGGGCAATGTAATGTAAAATATTATGTTTATAGAGTCTCAAAAGTACTATATGACATAATTTTCAATCTTAAAGTTTAGTTGGCTGGAGGATTCTTCTAGGATATGCCCAGACATGACAATTTCATCTCGAAACTTGATGATGTGATAGTATTGCAAAAATGACGAATTGACGCCTTCTGCTGCTCATACTGTTCCAAGACACACCGAGAAGACCAGTCATTTTGTTATGTACTGTTAACAATCTTGTCCTACATCATACTGCCATCTCAAAACTCGATGACGCATTCATTTTTGTCACCGTCACCCACTCTGTGAGCTATCTTCTAAATGTGTTGCTTATTTTATCTTTATATACGAGTACATTGCACTTTATGGATAATTTAATTTTAAAGATGGACTGTCATTTTTGGAGCACTCTGTACATTACATACGCAATTATACACTATTCTTCAATAGTTGCATTTATAATTTCCTTTTCCTTGTTTTTTTTTTCTTCATTTCAAATTTGGGATTAATTCGAAGATAAGAATTTCTGGTTTGGATTGGAATCAGCTTAAAGTTATTCAATTGCAAGTCGACGTAAATCTGTTTTTCGAATTCGAGTCGAAGATATTGGCTAACGGATTTATTTTCCAATAGGCTTACTTCAAATTAAATTATCGGGTCCGAGTTTTTGGGATTTGTACTCGATCGCCAGGAGTCCAACACGGACTTCATTTTTTAATTGTAAAGCGAATAAACTTTCCTCACAACAATACTTTCAAATAAAATCGAGTAGATGTTAAACAGTCCAGAATTAACTCTTGAACAGGTTGGGTCTTACATTAGGATTTCCATGGTGTAGTGCGCAAAATTTTTAGGAGCGTCAGAAAATTATTGCTAAAATCTAGCATATAAAACTATAGTAGCCATTAAGGAAAGCGTGCAATATTTTGAATTACCCCGAACACTCAAAACTCACCTTACTCTTTTTCAGCGACTTTAAAAAAAGAGGTGCCTGTTTTTGGTCGTTCTGTGTGTATATATGTCCTCAATTTCCTGAACAACCCCTGAACAGATTTGATTATAACTTTTACATTACAACAGGACAATGCCTCAGGGAAGGTTTTAAGTTGAAAGGATTCATCGTATCGTGTACAGTTTATTTACAGGGACACGCGAAATATTTTAATATATGACTGCATATTTCGTTTCAAACGTGAGAGATGAGCAATAGACTGCTTTTATGAATGTGAGAGAGATGGCATACGAGAAATAAATTTCATTGGTCGAGAGAGTTTTGGACGAAATCATGAGCGTTGAGCACCTACGGTGCCTTTACATTTTACATCTAAGATAGCGGCGACATACGAGCAGTAAAACTTTATTTATCGAGCTGATTTTGGAGAAAAACTTGGCAAGCTTGCTTTTACCAATCAGCTAATGTTTGTTTACCTGTCTCATTCGTTTAATACAATTAACTTGTTCAGACAAGTATTGCAAAGTTCTGAAATGAAGGTAGCAACAATTTGGACAAAATCTTTCTGAGAATGGAACATGTACGTATGCCACCACTCTTTTACTTTTAAAGACATTCAAATGGCAACAACGTAGATTAAACTGAATGTGGATGTCACAGAAAAAAACTCTCTTTTCCCAAACCATTCTGGCTAAAATACGCCAACTCACTTAAATATAGTCGGACTGCCATGAAATTGATATATGATATTGAGTCTTATGAAGTGTGAAGCATTTATAGTTCTTTTAATGGGATTCAAAAGAATTTCGTTACATTACGGCCTAAGGTAAAATCATTTGCGGTGGTTTTTAGTGATGTATCATAATTTCAAACATATTGAAATTCATATATATCTCTGAAGTGCACTGGCAGATGCTTACTATAGAATATTGTACGCATTAGCATTCGTCGTTCATTTACAGGGACACTCAAAAGAATTTTGCTACATTACGATCCCCGGGGAAAAATTGTTTGCGGTGTATTCTATTCATGTTACACTATTTCAAACATACTGAAATTGAAATATATCTGTGAAGTGCACTGCCTGATGCTTGCTAGAGAATATGGAGTGCATAGAATTCATCTTTTATATACAGAGACACACAAAATAATTCCGTTATAATACTATCTATGAACAATAATTGCTGGAAGTTCATTTTCCGTTGTGGTATGCGTTTAATTATTTAACTTTTTCTGTTTGGATGTGTATAAAGTCTAATGATCATATACAGGGCTGCACAAAACAAGTAAAGTACACTTTCGTTTTATAATGGAAATTGATGAAGTGGCATTTTCAACTGTTCTATGCGTTTCTTAACTGCACTTAAATTTAGCATACTGTGTATTATATGATAAATCTATAGATCATATACACTGTATATGATCTTAAACATTTATTATTTACGCATTTCCTTTCTTTTAAAACTACTTAAGATTTATATAATTAAAAAAGCTCTTTTTTAAATTCAACAAAAAAACTTATTATTATTATTGTTTTAATTTCGCATATACAGTCGGACCTCGTTATCCCGACACTCGGTTTTCACGTCACTCCGCTTATCACGTCAGTTTTGCAATGTCCCAATTTTATATGATTATAATGTAAATAAACTCCGGATTTTACGTCGTTGAATAATTTTCAACTCGCTATATCCCGACGGTTTAGGAAAAGGATTCATTTTTCATAATCCATCTTATATAGCACGGAAATAAGCGGTAAGAAATGTCTTAGCCAAACTTTTTACAAAAGTGTCCAAAATACCCATTGAGATAAATGTGAAATTTTACTTCAATCCTTTATCTCAATAAATAAACCCACACACTATGAATGGCCCACTTAAGCTCCAGATAGACGTTTCAGTCTACTCGCGATCTTTTTATTCTGGTCAGGCAGCTCTTTCTTGTGGTTAAACGGCATTTTTCATCCGACTAAAACCGAAGCATTGCATTGCATTGAAAAGATCAGAAATTATCAAACATCTATTTCTGAAACAACGAATATTCATTACAATTCATTGTATAATATTGAAAAAATGACTGTAGGAACCACATCTAGGGACAAGCAAACCTTAATTCATGAATATTTCATGTAACAATAAAAAAATGTCATCATAAATCTGATTTTTATTATTTTCAGTTTTATTATATTTTTGTTATATTCAATTTTTATTATTTGTTTTTTTTTTTTTTTTTTTTGTTTAATAATAATGTTTTATTGCTTAGAGCTTCAAGAATAGTTATGAATTTAAAATTATCATTAATTAATTAAAGATACAGCTTATTATAAACATATTTTTCTTCAACTCCGGTTGCCGCGACACTCCGCTTATGACGACACTTTTTTCTGCTCTTTAGAGCGTCGGGATAACGAGGTTCGACTGTATTACTTTTATTTTTAGTCTAAAATAATACTTTTCCAAAAAAACTCACAGCAAATGAGTGAGTTACAAATTTGAAATTGCTCCCCTAAAATGTCAAATTGACCACCGATGGGGCGTAACGTTGGGAACCACTGATATACAGGGTTGCACAAAAAATTCAGATATTATTCCAACTTTTGATTGTAATTGTTGAAATTGCGTTCTCAAGTGTGTTACACATTTTCCAAATTGTTTATTTAGACATCATTTTTACCTTATTAAACTGTGAAGTTTTATTAAAGTATTCTGAATGTGTTGGAAAAGCATTTCTTAAAGGGACCGGATAAGCTCTATCTCCGCCATGTTAAAATACACCAACTTTATGTACCCTTTTCACAGAAATGGTGAAATATAGAAGTCTAGAATTTTTAGAGCAGTTTAAGTAACATGCTTTACGTAATTTAACAGTCCATTTTCTTTCTAAGGGAACCTGAAAATTAATTATTAATTATTTATTGAAAGGCATTTTTAAATTAGCATTTTTGGTAAGATTTCACATGCATAAAATAAATAATTCTCAACAAATCATTAATTCCCTGTGTTAAAGCATACAATATAACATAATAAAACTATTTAAAAAAATTGAGTTCTTAAGTTTAATAGATATTCCGAAAAAGGACCACAAACATGAAAAATCCAAGTTTTGAGAAAAAAGCCAATTAAAGATTTAAATGCCCATTAAGCTGTGAAGTACTTTTAGAAAGAATGAATAATTCCAACACTTCTTTTTTTAATCTATAAACATGTGTGACACATCGTTGGAAAGATAAATGTTTAAACTATTTAATGATATAAAAAAGTAAAAATAGATTTTTTTTTCCCAAATTTTGCTTACCTGGTCCCCTTAATCTATGTTTGACGCATGAGTTTATGTTCTTGTTTGCTTATTTGTTTATTTTTTCTCAGTGCAAATTAAAATTTTGAATGGAGCTTAAATTTAGTACAAGGTACGTACTAGAACTGATTCCTTAAAAATTCTCTGAATTTAAAAGAAAACTTTGACGCTTACGATAATTTTGGTATTATACATACTTACTAAGTTAGCAAGGTTTTCGTTCGAGCGAAATTTACTTTAAATATGCGTTTATAAAACTTACGTAACGTGTTTTCAATTTTGTAATCTTTTTGAAAACCTTATTGCCTGGGCGTTGGATATTTCCGATGTTAAGTGCGAATAACTTTTTCTCATAAGGAAGTTGTCGGAGGTGTTGAATAAATTTAAATAATTTTTTATGAAATTTTGTGTGGGAAGGGGCAATTTTTTAATTCATCCATTATATCTAGTTAGTTACTCCCAGGAACTTTTAACATTGCGGATGATGCAGAAACTATTGGCTATGTCATAATCGCTTGTTAATAAGATCACAATAATGAATTGAATAATATTAAGACAATGATTATAGCATGGGATTAATTTATTTGTACACTCAACTGAAAGGTGACTGAAAGGTATATTTATGCTTAATGGAAAAATAATATTCGTCTGTGGTTATATGACATGGAAACTGCCAACTTCCTCAAGCGTCTGTTAGAACGTTAACTTTAGAAGCAAAAAGTTGGTTGATAATCAGGCTCATCAAAAACAATATACTGTTTCTTCAGCTGCACGTTGAGGAAATTTTCTTTTACGCTCACAAAATGATAGTTTTAAAAATCCCTGACACTTAGCTCATCCTGCACGTCTAATTTATACAACTACCTCAATCTTCTAATAAAGTTAAACTTTACAAGCAAAAGATCGGTTGATAATTATAGGCTCATCAAAATTGGTGTACCGTTTCTTCAGCTGCAAGTTGGAATTTTTTCTTTTGCGCTCACAAAATGATATATTTTTAAAATCTCTGATACTTAGCTCAAGCTCATCCTACACGTCTAGTTTAAACTTACACATGGTGTTCCGAATTTATGTGTATGATGGTTCACCGACTGCTATATTTCAAATACTAGACAAAAAAGTTTCGAGACGGCATCACTGTGTAGTCTGACAAGGAGAGGGCCAACCTTGTTAATCACAGATTTTGATTATTTTAATATGTATTGTAGGGTAGAGTCCCCTTAGTGTCAGGTTCAACGGATTTTATCCAATGCTCCTTAGTTCTTGAGAAACCGGGGGGTCTAATATTAGTACACAACTTAAATACTTACTTTGCAACCAAAATGGTAGGTCAGTCGTAGCTCAGTTGGTATGGCATTTGCTTGCTGATCCGCAGGCCCGGGTTAGATACCTGAATGCGCTACATTTGTTTTTCTCATTTTTGTTCTATAAATATACTTGTAATTATAATTTAATAATTTGAATTAAAAATTTTAATATCATACATCAATTAGAATGTTAACAAACTTAAATTTATCATTTCTTATTTGTAAACTATTATTTCTCATCCTTTAAAGAGGTTTAAAAAGAAATTGGATCTATTATTGAATGATAAAAATTCCAAAATCGTGACAAAATCTGTTGTGTCGCCATCTAGTTTTTATAAAATAAAAGAATATTCAAATAAAATAAAAATAAAAGCAGAAAAAAAGATAAAGGGGAAAGCGAAATAATTGAAAGCGCAAGCATACTTATTACAAATTTAAAAATCTTTAATATGCAAAAAATAGGTTGTATTTAATTCTGATGCTGAATTTTAATATAATTATGCTTGTTACTTTAAAAACAGAAAAATGGTATTATCGCATTGACTTCCTTTGTTAAAGCAATGCGTAAATGATGTTTCTTTAAAATCACGAATTGGCACAATTGCTCAATATCATTGCATCGATAAAGAATATATGAAATACATTTTAAAAGTGATTTTTAAAAAAATAACCGTTTTATGATGTTTTATTACAACTATTTAGTTAAAAGTAAAAAACTAAATAGGTTAAAATTATAATTGATATACAATATTAAAAATTTTAATTGACAATGAGATTATTAAGTTATACTTACAAGTATATTTAGAAAACAAAAAATGAGAAAAACAAATGTAGCGCATTCGGGTATTGAACCCGGGCCCGCGGATCAGCCGGCAAACGCCATATCAACTGAGCTACGACTATCCCAGCATTTTGGTTGCTGGGTAAGTATTTAAGTTGTGTACTAATACTAGACCCCCTGGTTTCTCAAGAACTAAGGAGCGTTGGATAAAATCCGTTAAACCTGACACTAAGGGGCCTCTACCCTACAACATATATTAAAATAATCAAAATCTGTGATTAACAAGGTTGGCCTTCTCCTTGTGAGAGCAGGGATAACAGCGACAGGATTCTGGACTCATATGTTAGTGTAATGACATTCAGAATGGCTGATTGGTTGTCATTCGAGCAGTGCATGTGCTTCATGTGCATTTGTATTCTGCAAGTGGAAGTGGAAGTGAAATGAAAAAAAAAAAAAACAATCGAATTGGAGGTAACGGCTCCTCTATTCTAAGAATTGCAAGAAGAAACACGAAAGAAAAAATATGCTTCAAATCTAGATAATGAAACACTTTCCAACACATACAGAATAGCCTAACAAAACATCACCGTTTTACCCCTTGGATACATTTGACGACTGAGACTTGTCATGCATTTGGCCACTAGCGCTTATTTTTATATTCCATTCATACCACTGTTAAAAGGAAAATATTTTTGTAGTATTTTTCTCTTGCACATACTGTCAAAGTGTACATGAAAGATTTTTGTTTTGAGAAAATGATGCGAGATAGAATTAAAAAAAAAAAAAAGACGCCAGTGGCAGCCCTGAAATAAATCCGTACCCAAAGGTTTAATAAGGTAAAAGATATCTAAGTAAACAAGGGATGACAAGGAATGATCGCCCCGGGAACTCAGCTTTCGCTTTAGAGTATAGAAAACACAAACCCACTCCTTACTTTAACACACACTAACAATACAATCGATCCTTCATTACTAGTATTTACAAGTAAACAATTTGAAACACTCATAAAACATGTGAAAATCCAATTTCAGTAATTACCATCTATAGTCGCGAAAGTATTCAATTTCCTTTGCGAAGCCCTATGTATGAGATATGCATTTGTATATATACTACATAGTGTGCAAAAATTTAGTTTAGTTAGAAAACATACAACACAGTTGAATATTTTCCCTCAGCCATTTCCAGCAAAAAACGGAAATGTACTCGAATTCTTCTGTGCAGGCCTGTATATGATTTATAGAGTTTATACACACCAAGTAATATGCAAGAAATTAATTAAATTTAAAAACGCATGCTACATTTAAAATTGCACTTCCAGCAAGTATCGCTCATAGACAGTATAGTAACCAAAATCTATTATGTGTTCCTGTGAATGAATGATAAATGCTATGCATACACACACCATATTCTACATAAAGCATCTTGTACTGCATCTTAGCGATGTATATCAATTCTAATAAGTTTGAAGTAGTGTAACATCATTAAAATACAAAGGAATTTTCTCTACAGACCATAATGTAAAACGGGATTCTTTCGAGAGTCCCTGTAAATAAATTATAAACGCTATCCACTTCATTTTCGATACCGAACATGCCATAGCAAAAAACTCTATTAAATATATAAATTACATAGCAATCCGAGTACATTTACGTGAGTTCGCACACGGACAGAGAACGCGTAGAACACTTTTCAACTATGTTGGAAGGTGTTAACAAGAAATTTGACAACAGTGGTTGTGTTTAGAAAGCGAAGGGTGGTGTAGGCCATGGGCAGCGGGAGGTTGGTGGGGCACACCATGGAGAACGGAGATTACAAACTTCTAAGGCAGTGGTGTACTCATGGTGGGCTGCCCATAGGCTCTGAATACCACTATTTTAAAAGTAATGACTACGAAACCCTGACTTGAAGTCGTTCTAAGTTTTGATATTAAAGTTTTTATGTAGATATATTCCATTATGTTGTTGTTAATAAAATTGCTTCTTTCTTTACTATGTCTGTGATTCTGAAATATCGTATACATAATTATGGGCCTTCCTATAAGTTAGTGGAACATGTAAGGATTATATTGGGGAGGAATGCTTCGGAAAAATCATCTTTTTTCAAGATTTTTTTATATTGATTTTGGGCAGAGTTTAAAAAAAAGGAAACCCCGAGCTAGGAAATCCAACAATGCTCTGACACTGTGCATATTTCTTAGCATACAGATATAGAGGGGTGGTGAAATTACGATATAACTAGACAACGGTATTCAAATCTAAATATAATATAATTAATAAATTACCGCAGATTACTTTTTTAAATTAATTTTTAGAGAAGTCAACTTTTTAGATAATATTTCATATAGTCAATATTTAGAATTGTTGCACATGGCAAAATCAGAAAAATTATATAATAAATCTAAGTTTAATATAATTTTTAAGAATATCGAGCATTTTTTAAGTAACTTTTTCCAATTATCGTTTCTCTGCCTTTTTATGCACAATTTCTAGTTAATAAGACTTGTAGCAATGGAAACATTTAAATGTAATACATTTTCTATAGGCAAAGAGAAAAATGTAATAGATTTTTTAAAATTAAAAATCTGAGTAATACCCATGTTTATTTATATAAAATTTATTATGCTTACAGTATCGATTTGCAATCTATAAACAATAACATATTCTTTTTTTTTTGTGCTTTTGAAAATGTTTTATTGCATACAGTTCTGAAAATTACATTCCATTGGCGAAAATGTCTACTATTTTTAAATCGTAAGAAGGTGAAACTACCGATTTAGCCTCATTTGACAATATTATCGCAAAGATTCAAATATGATGACTTTGGCGTCATCAAGAACACGGTCAAGTTCATTCGGGTACCATTCAACTGAGGCAACAATTTTTTTTTTTTTTTTTTACATATATAAATAAGCCTATTATTTCTTATTCTTTCGGATTCTATCATTACCTGAAAAGCATGATGAAATTCAAAAGTTTACAGGCGCGAAATGCGTGAAAGAAACAATCATGTCTTTAAAAAAAATAATAAAAATCCAGGTTACATCCGCCGTAGTTTTGAAAATTTGTTTGCTGAAAGTAAATTATTCACTATTTTCGAAAACATGAACATAAAAATTCCTTTTTATACTGTTTTACTGACCTATAATAAGTGGTCTATCTTGATATTTCGTATCATTTCAGTGTGCTTTGAAGATAAAAATGAAAAGTCTTGAGGAAATGAAGCAATTTCATGCTTGTAAACAGATAAGAAATTTGAGAACAGGCAAATAGAGAGAGATATTGCCAAAACTAGAACTTTCAGTACATCTGTGTACCACGCAACATTTGTCATTATTGTGCATTTTTGAAAAAAAAAGGTTTTAATTAAATTAAATCAAATCTAGTATTTAAGGGGGACAAAACCCCGGAACACAAAAATCTCCAAATTTTCTAAAAATCTTTTATTGCATTAAAAATTTCTCTGTTTTTTTCTGCTTAAAACGACGTTTAAATCATGTTTCTATCTTAAATAGAACAGGAAATATTAAATTTTTTGTTTTGGTTTGTTTTCAAAATCTAGCTTTTAAGCAATGGTTGACATGGAAACGACTTCTTGTGAAAATGCGTTTTTCTTCATGATGGCTTTTTTTCACCACTTCTCGTATTTAAAACGTTATAAGACAAGAACGGTTAAAGATAAATGGTTGAAACTTGGAACCTGTCTTTTCCAATTGTTTTATTTTAATTTTGATTCAGCAAATTAGAAAAAAAAATATTTACTTTTGAAAATATGATTTTTTTTAAAAAGTTACACCATTTTTTTTTTAATTTTTACTTTTAATTTTTTTTAATTAATATTTTTAAAAATTCTGACTAAAAATTAAAACTTATATATTTCGGTTTATTTAAATGAAAAAAAAAATGAAATTCTACAAATAATATTTCGAGTTATAACAATTTTAAATTACACCATTTTTTTAATAAATTTTTAATTAAAAAAAATTATTTTTTAATGAGAAGTTTTATCATGTGATTTCGTAACAAATAACATGATTAACCATCACAAAAAAATTAAAATTTTAACTCAATAAATAAAAAATATTTTAAATTGCGTCCCGGAACCCCTTAAACAAGAAAGAATAATCATGCACCACGTATTGATTATGAAAATCTTAAAAATATTTCGAGAAAATATCCAATATCTTCCTTAATGCATCCAATCTACGCTAGTCTTCATCTTTTCATACCGTGAAAGGGATTTTGTAAGTAAACTAATTGGTTCCTGCTTAAAAAATACATTTATTAGTTGACATTCACGACATTCTAATAGCTCTTCATATCATAAAATAACCGAAATTAGTTTAGTAAAATAAGCTAAACATAAAGAATCTGAAAAGCTCTAAGCTTAGATACTAAAAGTAATAAGTCTTAGATTACTTGATTTCTAGGTTTTTTTCCAAATAATCTTTTGGTGGAAATCTTGGAGATAAAGACATTTAAATGCATGATTTCTCATTACCAAAAAGTATTTCAGGCTATAAACGCCAACAATTGGTAATATATTAAAATTAGTTTTGACCACACAGTACCAGAGTTATTCCTATATGCACACACCATATAACATACCAGAAATGTTTTACTTGGAAAAAGTATTAATATCGTTTCATTGAAATCACTTTTGAAACACGATAACCACGCAAAACTGTTAATGTATATATATATGAGTACTTCCATGAAGATGAAGCCTTGCATAAAGGATACTTTACTATACTCATCACTTGGAAACATTCAGCAATGTATACTAATGGCATACGTGGATATAGAGGATTTGAAACTGCATATTAAAACCTATTATCTATTCACAGAATTAAAAAAAAAATAAAGGAATTAAAATTTCATCAAAAAAGGAAAAGTTGCTTTATTATGTGTAATTGTAAAAGATAAATGCCACGTGCATAATTTTCGATGGTAAATTCGCTTCTTAAAATCTTAGTAACATAAACCAATTTCAATTTGTTTTAAGTATTATAATGTCGTTAAAATTTTAAGTATTATAATGTCGTTAAAATGCAATAAAAAAAAAAATTACTATACATAAATCATAATGTATCTAAGAAAATAGATACAAATCTTTGCCACGAATAATTTATGTTTATTCAGGCAAATACATAAAACTTTTGAAAGTAAAGGGCAGTTTTATTTATTTATTTATTTATTTTGGTTTATCTTTCTATTCTTATCAACAAATAAAATTTAAATAAATATTTTTTTGTCTCTGATCAATTAAAGAGAAAAATAGATTGAATTGATTTTATTTATTTAGTTTGTTTCAGGTCTTCATTTTTAGGAAATATGATGAAAACTAAGGTTTGTGATAAAATATTTGTAGAATTCAAATTTCTTTTGTTTTAATGGTTGTGTTTACTTAATTTCTCAAACTCAAACTCTCTGACACAAAAGTGGAATAATTTCATACGCACATAAAAAAAAAAAAAAAAAAAAAAAATATATATATATATTCTCATTTAGGTACCAAAGACTCGAACTGCACTTTACAACTTTTTTGTAAAACTAACGTAACTTTGAGAAAATAAAGTCAACTTTAAAATTTTCAACTGACTTTTCGAGTTACCATAATTAGGAAAAGAGGTAATCAGTAGCAGTATTTGTAATCAAAGATGTCGGGAAAATTTGAGTAAGCTGACGAAGTTGATAAGATGACGAAGTCAGTTTTTCTCTCATCCAGTAATATGTGGCAGCCCTGCACACTAGATCCTTTTTGGAGGTTCATTAACTCACTATCAACAATTCCCTTCAGCTTCAGAGTAAACCTGTGTATAGTTAGTTGTGGTCCGAAATTTGACTTTCAGTTGTAGATCAAGCCATACGGAACGCGAACATATAATTGTTGCTTTTGAATTTTCTGCTTGAAATTGGTTTTCAATACGTTAGGAATTACGTGGGATGTTGTAAAATATGCTGAATAATATTGTATAGACATCTTCCTTCTTATTAAAATTTGTTATCTGCAATAAATTTTATAATCTATTCCCATCTTACCCCCTATGGGGGGCAAGATAACAAAAATGTCTTTTTTTTTTTCGATTTTTTTGTCTTTTTCTTTCCATCTTTTTAAGACAGAAAAATCTTGGAGGCTTAAGCTCGTCACCTTATATCTCTCCCCTAAACCTCAATTCATCCATAAATTAATGTCATCGATACATTAATCTATATGTTATATATACTAATTAGATACGGAGATACAATTGTTTGCTGCTGGATAAAACTTTACTTTTCACGCAAATAGAGGAGGTTGTTATTTTTTATAGATAGGTTGTTTGACATTAACACTACGATTTTTTAGGAAACTAGGGGGCTCGGCCCCCTACGAGCTACGCTCGCCAACCCCCGCCCAGACACCGTAGACTCTAAATGCACGCTAATTTGATCGACTTTAAAAATATTTCCAAAGATTGAATTATAATTTAAAAAACAGTGGCGATCTCTCTATAAACGGATTTCTATTCATTTCTCTTTGATTGGGCAATTTTAACGCCAAATCCGTTGCGGTACTACTTGATTATCCCGTCGACCAATTTCGCCAAATTATATAAATCGCCAAACCACTCGCCAAATTATACAAATTGACATAATTTTTATTTTAAATAACGAAAAAACAAATAAATTAGTACAACATTAATAAAAATACAAATAAAACGTCGAAATAAAAATAACTTGATGACGTAGACACGTGTAACAACATTTCAAAATAAGATAATATAAAAGGAATTAAGTAAACAGAGTCTTTGTCTCCTGGTATTTTTTAACAAAGTGAAAAGAAAGTTCTTTTAAATGAGACATTTTAAATTAATCGTTTTTAATCTGACGTAATTTTGACCAAACTATTCTTTCTCTTTTTAATATTCACGTGAAAATACTTGTTAGAAATTAAATATTATTTGCGCTTTCCTAACAAAAATAGTTGAAAAGTATCCTCTTAAAATATCAAATAAATGTCTAGCGCAATTTGTAAATTTAAACCGTTTTGCAATATTATTTTGTGTTCATTTTATGTAATAACTGTAATGTGACGTAAATATGACGTAATTTCTCCTATTTAAGTCTTCTAACGCATGTTAATAAATTTATTATTTTACAAATTCCTTTCTCTCTTAAAATTCACGTGTAATTATAGTTTTTATGATGTAATTTTTAATAAGTTCCTGCTTTAACTACATAATTATTTAATTCTAATTCCAAATGTTTTTTTTTTGTTTGTTTATAATAGTCACGTGTAAATAAATTTTTAATTTATTACACGTCTAAATATTTTTCTTAAAGCAAACATTATTGTTTCCGCTGTTTATACAGTTGGCAACAGTTTAAATTAATATCACTTTCTAAAATCTGTAAAAAATATCTCTCGAAATGCTGAAAATTTGAATTTAAAATAGATATAAAACCTCGAAAAATGAGTCAAATAAAAAAAATAAAACAATTCTGCACACCGGGAAATTATAACGCATAAAATGAACTAAAAATTATTAAATTCCGATGTATAGTTTTTGCTACTATAAAACTTTTTTAGTGGAACGATTTTGTCCAACTTTAGCATTAAATATCTCTTAAAATAATTCTTCGATTTGAAAACTGTCTGCATCAGCGTGTTTATCAAACATTTCTATATAACACTACCGATTTTCATATTTTTGTATGCATTATGTTTCTTAATATTAACGAAGAAAGACCTCCGGTCACAAAAAATTCAAAACCGGCGGCGGCGGCGGCGGTGACAGCGGTAGTTACTTTTTTTTTAGAATAGAGAGATAACATAAGCTCTGTGATTCTTTGGAGCTCGAATGTAAATATTTGAAATTCTCACGCATATAGGGATTTAAAATGATTTTTAAATTGTGTCAGAACGATATTGTGGAATGAAGAAAATGAAAGGTTCGAGATCAACTTAAACAATGAAATAATATTTCAGGATGCATAGGGTCCTTATTTTCAAGTAGCACTATTTCCGAATCTTCGCATTATTTATTCGCAGAAAACTAGTGCATATTCTGCGATTAAAAAATGCGAAGTTTATTATTCGGAAATAGAGCTACTTAAAAGTAAAGTCCATACACAACCTATATTTATTACATCTTTAGTTTAAATTTATTTACATTCAGAGTTTTGGTGTCAACTGAAGATTAGAAATTACAGCAAAAATGTTGCTAAGTCAGACGTATCATTTACACAGTGGTTGTTTGTTTTTACATAACTTAAAATTTTGTTACCAAGTTACAAATGTATGTGACATAGTTCATTTGTAAGAAAACTGATAAAATAGTGAAAAGTCTTATAGATTTATTCTCCGTGAGTTTTCATAGTTTTCATTTTGTTTCCTTACATTTTGTAAAAAAAAAAAAAAAAAAAATCTTTGATTACTCAATAATTTCCCACCGTTTATATTTTAAATTTAAGAAGATTTTTTAAAGTATATTATAGTATTTAAAGTATTGAACCTATTTTTCAAATCTTAGAGCTTATAGCCAAATATTAATGTTGTTGTTCTATGAGAAAAATGAACAGCAAAACAGCCTTATACGTTTCCTTTTTGACAAAAACTGTTTTATATTACATTTGAAACTAATTATATTGTGTATAAGCGCCACAGCCAATCTTTTTGCCGAAAAAATAATTCTTTAAAAATAAGTAAATAATAAAAAATATATAAATAAATAAACAAACGAAAATATGAATAAATAAATAAATTATAAATAAATAAATATATATAAATAAAATATAAATTAAAAAATATATAAATAAATAAAGATAAATAAATAAAATATAATAAAATATGTAAAAAGTACTTCCTTGAAAAAAATTCTCGTCTGGCAATGTAGTCAAAATTGGTCAATGAGTTTATATTATCATTAGATAAAGTCGATAAATGTACTCCTCTCATTTTTTTCAGTGCCAATGCAGACCAGATGTATAGGACGCTTGTATGAGTTCTATTTAAAAGTGACCCCTCCACTCTTTTTTCCTTTCCTTTTTCGACAGCATACAAACAAATCAAAACAACATAATTAATAGCAATCTAGAACCGGCGCGAACGCAGTAACAAAAGTGATAAAATAAATAGTAATGCAGCCATGAAGGCCAAGTTGCTACTCAGGTAGATCTCCGCCATGAAGAGATCAGGCGAATTTCGCCTCGCGGCTAGGTACAAAGCTATTTAAGTTAGGCATATTGCCCGGCAGATAGAGACCTGGCCAGCAGTATAATAATAATAAGATTGGTCAATCCCTAGTAAAATTTCTCATACAATCCATATGATCCATATCCCAAATCTCATACAATCAATTATTCCTAGAAAACAAATATATTTCTTGTTTTTCTACAATTTTTATCCACAGTAAACAATATCTTCTTTTTGTATTTTATGAAAATCGTTACATTTCGTCTGGTTTCAAATTTTGGATCTGTATCATACAAGTTATATCACGCACTACCTAAGCCTGTGAGGAGTGCAAATTTATCCTATTTATTGCGCTGTATTTTATCTTTTGGTACATATATATAAGCAGATAAAATATCATTTCACAGAATCGGAATATATCGTGAATTTGGTTTTTGGAAATTCGTCCAAATTTAGATAGAAAATATCCCCTTCCCCCCATACCGCATCCATGTTTTTTTATTCTCACGCTACCACATGCCCCGTCGTCCAAAATATTTTATAGCCGTATTACTCCCACCAGCCGAAGCAGTCGCGTGTCAAGCATGCCGCTTTTATATTTACTGGTCACGGTACAGCTAATCGATTGAGCACGAATAGCATTAAATAAGGGGCATAAATAAAGGCACCCCCTTCTCATTGTACAGCTTACACAATCTTTGAAAATACTTTGTGCTTATTTGCATTTAGTAACATTAGACGTGGTCCGTAAACGCACGCTTTTCTGGTGAGTATGTACTATCAGGAAGTAGAATGCATGAACTAAAAGCTGTTTTCAGTTTAAATAAATATTTGATTAAACATATTTGGTTAACTATTTTTTTAATGACATTTCGAAAATATTATATAAAAATACACTAATACGACAGTAAATATAGATCCATATTGGATTTAAAAGAAAAAAGTTACTACATAAACTTTTAATTTATCCGAACTGATTTAATTTTTTCCGTTATAATTCAAGAGTATCAGGAAATTAAGGGGTCAATTATAAATAAAAAGCAGTTTGTGAAAGGAAAACTATTTGTCAAGTAGAAAAAAAACTAATACTACAAATTTATAAAACACGTTGAATTAATTTTTCATCTGATGTACAAAAATGTTGCCAACATTGATATTATTTGACGTGTTTCAGAAAAATATTGTTGCATTAGCAAACTTGGACATATGAATCAAAATTGCAAAGCTAATCATAGGGAAAATTCCACTGTTCTGAAAATAGCTTTTACAAAGAAAAAAAAAAGTACTGGGAGGCGAAAAAAAACTTTTTTAAAAATTTTATAGCATTTGAAATATTTGCTGAGATGTGGGTTTTTAAAGATCAAATTTGCAGTCGGCCACTTTGAAAATGTATTTCTGAATGGAAATCATGGACTAGGATCGCGCTGGGTTTGATCGACGTGAACTTGCGCAAAAACAAAAGGATACAGATTCAATGCTTTTATTTATTTATTTATTTCAATCTCTCTCTCTCACTTTTTTTTTCTGAACTATATTATTTTTTTGTAATGAGTCTTCATTTGACTGTATTTGTTTAAGTAATTATTAATGTTCCTATTCTATATTTCATTGCTTGAGGGCATATAAGCTGAAAAATTTTTTAACTTAATTTTTTTTTTTCATAAACATCTATGAAATAATCTTAAAAAAAAAAAAAAAATTTCATTGTGGGAGAATATTGGTTAACAGATATTAGCTTTAAAAAAAAAGAAAAAAAAAACATTGAGATGGGACGGGACTAATTTCTTTAACTTTGCCCTGCCGGACCGGGAAATAAACTAGGTAAAAGGGAAAGGGGTTCTATCTACATTTGTAATTTTTATACCAGTCTCGAAAAACATAATTTTCGTATGGGCCGGATCAGGTCCAAACCTGAAAATTTCAGCCAGTTCAGGACTCTAGCTGACATAGCAAATAGTGCAAAGTAATGAGCAACACATAAGATAAAAAAACAAGGATACTGTACAGTTTTAACGTGAAAGGTTTATGAAGTCTCTGTCGCTTCAGGATGTAATCCTAGAAATACGCTTAATTTTCTGTTATTATTATTATTATACATTCTTGCAAAATAAAAATTAATTTGCTAAATAGTAATAACAGTTACTTAAAGAACTAAAATCCTAAATTAATCTGTACTTTCAAATCACACGCGACTTCAAGCAATAATATTGGTTACTAACGCTTTTATTTTTAATGCTTTGTCACTGACATTTTTCCTTATAAGTGTTTTGTTTCTTTCAAATTACAAAGACGCAGATAGCGGCCCATAAAAGCCTTCCCTGCCGAGCTTTATTATGAGCTATGAATCATCATTTAAGGAATACAAGCCGTAAGTCCTAAATTAGACCATTTAAACATTGCGTTTAACAATCTCTCATTATTTACAATTCGCCACAAACTATTCATCTTCATCAAGAAGATTAATTTGACGGAGATTAACTTATTTTTGATCATCCATTTTATAACAACAAAGTGAAATTAATATTGTCATAAGTAGAAAGAAGCATGCCTACGTCTTTCATTTTATGTTGACGTTAAACTGCATGTAAATCAATATTATTTATTCCGTTAAAGTTCCTTTATAATTAGTATATCAGCTAGCCTGAAGTTTTGGTGCAATGTAAATCAATAGATGCATTGAAAGTTTTAATTTAATTTTTACATGACAGCAATGAGTCAAGAAAAATATTTTCAAAAGATTCAATTTGTAAATAAATTGCTTAGGTAAGACTGATGTGATCACGTGTCTCAGGAATAACGTTCCGGCTTCCAGAAGCGCCTCAATCAAAACTAGCGAAACTAGTCCGCAATCAAACATCAAAACCAGAGAGAAATATAAATAGCATTAAATAAAATTTGCATTTATTAAGATTAATTATCAGTTTTCTTTGAAATAATTACTTCAGTTTAATTTTATAGCATTATTTGCGGTGAGAAAGGAATTTACAAATATGTAATTATGTGACAGTCCGATTTTCTCAACAGCAAAATGCAAATTAAGAAATTATTGGAGAAATATTTTGTAGGTCCACACATCTTTAATGGAAATGCTTCAACATTTGATTTGCCAAAAATACCATTGACGAAAGATCATGTACTCAATGATGAATTCAGGAGGTGAGCTAAGATTGAAAGTTGCAGTTCGGTAAATGTCTTCCTGGAAAGTTGTAATTTTGTACTGTGTAAACTGCAAGGAGCTATCCACCTCCTGTAGAATTCTATAGTATTTCCCCGGGAATATAAGAAATCTTCCTCAGCGAATACGGTCTAAATTCAACACCATGTTCCATCATATGTAGTAGCAGTAGCGTATGGATTTTTTATTTTAATTTAGAGTCAAACTTTTTTTAATTCCTTGTTTTTGAATAATTAAAAACACAATACAAATTATTAGTTTTCTTTCAAATAATAGCTTCAAAATTATTTCGTAAGCTTCATCGTAGTTTTCGAAAAGAATCAGTGCTGTAGTCGTAAAATATCCAGAGGGCTATAGGCAGAGGGTATATCAAGAGAGCTTTAGCTATAGCTTTATGTGTGAAACAGAGGGTATATGGAGGTTCTTAGAAAAGTTCAGAAGGTACATGTTGTATTTCACCGTACACCATCCACTACATCACTGGAAGGAATATACAAATATTATATGATATGCGACAGTTTCAATTTTCTCACCTGAAAATGCAAATTAGGTAATGCTTGAAGACGCCATCTTCAGAGAACATGGTTCAAGAGATCTAGTAGAGACAGGTAAAATAATATTACACAATTTTTGAGAGTTTATTCGGGATATTTTTTTATTAATAGGCGATGATTGAAAAGGCAACTAAATATTCTGAAAGCACCTTATAATGAGTCGCCTTGAAACAAGGCAATATCTGTTAAAAATATAAATTTAGAAACAACGTTAAAAACGGCAGAACATGTAAACTTTGAGCAGACTAGTTTCGGTAGCATTTAGCGTACCGTCCTCAGCGAAAAGAATAGCAGGAACAGGAACAGGAACATGCAGTTGATGGGCTACCCAGTTGCGAAGCAATTCCACACCGGGCTATACGTAGTCGTATAGCTCATCATGAAGTAGCAATATTTAAGAAGTCTAGGCGTAGTACGAGTACTACGATGGAGAGATGTATAACTGTAGTGCGAAGCACTACGTGAATATTAAGGATAGGAGATTTACGATAGTATAGCAAAATAAAGATCTAAGATGTCGCCAACTCGTCCACGGCGCACAGATCGTCAAATGCCAGTATGCAGCTATTCTCAGTTCGTAAACGTCGAGGTCTGGTCCCCACCGTTGAACACTCAACCGTAAGTACACCGGGGAAGCTGTGGACGGAATGAGTAGGACACGATACGATACGAAGATTTTTGGCCGAGAAGCCCGGGACCTATGTCCCACATCCATTTATTCATTTATTTTTTTTTTAATCAAGAATTACAAATTCTTGTGGATTCCTATTTGTAAAAATTTAGCTCTACAATTACAGGAATATTGTGGCATGAGGCATTATTTTGAAAAAGAATTGAAAGATATTATAAATAAAGTTATCTTTTAAATATTTTTTAAACATTTTTAGAATGAATCCTTTGAATCTTCCGTACTGCAATGATGCACAAGAAAAAGGGATGGTCACCAAAGGATGATTTAAAAGCTGGTGATTATTATAAAATAAATCTGCGGAATCACGGCTTTCTAGTTTCCATTGTCGTAAAACCGGCAACATCTGTAAGGCGTGAAGATTCATCGGCGCATGTAAGGTTAATATTTCTTGTCCGGTTTAGGGAGCAAGTTACATAAAGTGTACTTTAACAGTGTGCCATTCGCATTCAGTGCAACACATCTGATTGCTTAGTGAAATAAAAAAATAAAAAAATCTGATTGCTTATTTAAATAAAAAAGAAACTAATAAGCTGCAAAATTTAATAAATAAGAAAGCAATAAATAAATAAAAAATGAAATAAAATGAAACCAAACATGTTAATTCTTTGTATCACCGCCACCGTGTTGCTTATCAGCATCAAATCCAACAAGAAAGAAAAAAAAGAATAATTCTTCAAGCATTGATTATGAAACACTTTCCAACACATTCAGAATAATGTAGCAAAACTGCACCGTTTAATAAGTTAAAATATTATGTCTAATTCAACCCTATGGGAAACGCATAACACACTTGAAAACCCAATTTCAGCTGTTCCCATCTACAATCGGAAAATTATCCAAATTCTTTGAGCAGCCATGTATATTGATTTGTACCTATTAACTACATGCATGCCAAAATTTAGTTCAGTTAAGAAATACATGTATACATTAGCTGAAATTTCCCCTTCAGCAATTTCCGCTAATAAGGAGAATGGCACGTGAATTCTTTTGTGCAGCCCTGTATATGAGGTACAGAATTTATATACAACTAGTAAAATGCAAAAAAAAGTTAAATTTAAAAGCGCATGCCGAAATTGAAAAAGGCACTTCCAGCCGTTATTACTCAAAGACAGTACTGTAATCAGTTTCGTTTGTGTGTCCCTGTAAATGAACGACAAATGCTATGAACGCCCTAATCTATCGCAATAATCTTGTAGTGAAATATTCAGTGATTTATATTAGTTTCAATACATTTGAAATAGCTTAATGTCATTAAAATACTCTGCAAACGATTTTCCCCCATATACCATAATGTAATAGAATTCTTTTGGGTGCTCCTGTAAATGAACTATTAATCCCACATACTTCATATACAATACCAAATATGGTTAGGTGACACTAAATAACCTTTATCAATTGCATGAAAATCCGAGTATATTTACGGGAGGTAGAGCGTGGACAGACGGACAGACAAACCGAATGCATAAACACTTTTCAACTTTGTTGGAAAGAGTTAAAAATCAATGTTACTTATACAGCAACAGACGGCGATACTGAGTTAATCATTCACGTTAAAGTTATATTTATCATTTGATCAATTTTGAATCGTTAATGCTAAAAGTAACTTCGTAAATTTTGTAAGATAAAAAAGGGTGGTGACGTCCAAAAATAGATTTTCTGCAAAGGTAATTTTGCATACTTTACAAGTTTGCATTAGTAAATTGACGCTATTTATGAGAAGTATGTAATTTTCTGTTTATTGCAGTTGTGAAAAAAGTATATTTTAGTCAATAATTTTCAATTTTTATGTTCTAATTTTTTATTAGCCTCCGATATGCTGTTTCTTTCGGGCAACAATTAAAGTGTCGTTCCTAATAAAATCACGTTCCGTTATATAAGCCAGCCGTAAAACGAAACAGATGTATGATTGATTGTACGGTTAAATACTGATAATCTCTACTGCAATTTTTTAAACTTCTAAGCATAGCACATTTTCAATTTTTACATCTCTGTATAGGAAAAAAGAAGTTCTTTTAGCTGCAACTGGTTTGAAATCTGCATCTCCATTTTTGTCTGAGATATTATTATTATTATTTTTTTTTTTTATTATTGCAACTTCCTTAATAGTGGCAACTGAGGTACTCCATTTCTGTAGAAAGTAAAAGTAAAATAATTAGAACATAATAGATTACTATATCTTTTTGTTGCCATTTTCTCATAAAAATCGAGAAAAAAATTGTAATTAAAATACTGCTATTTTGAAGAATTATAAATGAATGATTTCTGATAAAACATGGAGCTATTATTATAAACTATATTTAATTTTACGTAGCCATATTAATGTTACAAACAAATGAAGGCATATGAATCTTTTTTGTTGTTGTTGTTGTTGTTGTCGAGATGAGATTGCCTTTTGCTGGGTTTGTGTTTTATTCCGCGATAGTGACGTCATATGCATTCTTTTCCATAGATATTGTTTACAGTAGATCGTAAATGTGGAATTCTTCAGTAGATGCAAATGACGTCATTTTATATAAAATAAAAGAGCGTATTTAAAGTCTTAAAACTGAAATATGGTTTGTAGAAGTGCATCATTTTCACTCCAGCGGCTTTGAAATTCTTCACAGGAGTTACTTCTTTCACTTTTGAAAATAACGCAATTGAAATAACACACTGATAAAATGCAAAGTTTTAGAAAAATTTAGAGCGTCTTTATAGAAGAGCAGTGACATTTAGGTGAAATTATATTTGTTTGAGAGTTAGACTAACCAATATAAGATGCATTTTTTATTGTAACCAATTTTATAGGTTTATTATAAACTAGCAAACACCGCGGCTTTGCTCGCGTAATATTTGAAATATGCCAAGTGGTATTTATATGTCTAATTTTTATTACAAGGTACTAACTAAATTTTTATATTATTAAAAGGTAATATATTATTTTATTAAAAGGTAATATTTTATCTTATTAAAAGGGGTTTTTTTTTATTAAAAGGTACTTATTACTTTTAAGAATAGTTCAAAAATTACTATTTAAAACACAGTTTGATTAAACATCTTTATTACACTGCATTAGGCAGAAATGAGACTTAAATTAATAAAACGAAGTAAAACGAAATAAATGATAATTTAGAAAATATTTTGAAACTTTTATGCTCAATTAATACGCTCATTTCAGTATTCCTTTGAAGTTTTGAATTTTTTAGAAACCATCTTCTTACATCTTAAAATTAACTATCATGTCAAATTCCAAGTCCTTACCATCTCTCTCAACAAAAAGGGCTATGTTGAAATAGGAACTGTCACCATTAATTTGCCAACATTAATTTTGAAATCGGTTTGTTATTTCTTAATATTCCACAGAAACGTAATTTAGAAAGCTTTTAAAGGCCTTTTTTAGAACGTTGGTTGTTCCTGTGAACCCCAGGTGGTGGAATCATTGGCATAAAATATAGCCTGTGAAGGATCAGAGACTGTTACCATTGATTCGCAACTATTACTTTTATAATCGGTTTATATTCCCTGAAATTGCATAGAAATCGTAATTTAGGAATTTTTTAGAATGCTTTTCGCACCTCCCCTTCGCTTCACCCCCTTTTAATTCGAATTTATTTTTGACAGTCCTTCGAGGGCATTTATATTTTATAAGTAACTACCATGCCATATTTAAAGTTTCTAGCCCTTTCAGTATCACAGTATCGCAATTTAGAAAGTTTTTAGCTTCTGCAACCCTCTGGTGGTAGTGACACATACATAAAATATAGCTTATATGTTTGAGCAGGTTCTATCACCAACAATTTGTCATCATTATTTTTTTAATCGGTTTGGTATTTTATAAGTTTGCTAAAAAATTGTAATTTATAACGCTTTTCGCTCACTTCAACTTTTTAAATTTGGAATTTTCTTTCGACTGTTCTTAGAAAGCAGTTGCATCTTGTAAGTAAATACCATGCCAAACTTCAAAGTGTTAGACCCCTCAGTTGTGCAAAAAACGCAAATTAGAACATGTTTTGCTTTTGTAACCCTCAGATGGTAGTGACAGCAACATAAAATATAACCTATGTTATAGCAGGGATTGTCACCATTGATTTGCAACCATTACTTTTGAAATAGCTTTGATATTTCTGAGATTGAGTAGAAATCGCAATTTAGAACATTTTTAGAACGCTTTTCGCGCATTTTCACATCTTTTTAAATTTCTATTTTTTTTCGAAACTGTTCTTAAAGATAATTTATATCTAATAAATATGTACCTTGCCTAATTTTAAGTTGCTAGCCCCTACCGATCACAAAAATCGAAATTTAGAACACTTTTTTGCTCCTGCAACGTCTAGGTGATAGTGATACCGACATAAAATAGCGTCTATGTTAGAGCAGAGGCTGTCAGCATCAATTTCCTACCATTACTTTTAAAATCAGTTTGATCCTTCCTGAGATATTGGTGACAAATCGGCATTTAGAACGTTTTTAGAACGCTTTTCGCGCATTTTGCTCTGCATCTCCTCTGGGGTAGTGGAAGCAAATATAAAATATAGCCTATCTTGGAGCAAGATCTGTCACCATCATTTTTACACCATTATATTTAAAATCGGTTCAATACTTCCTGAGATTGCATAAAAATCGCAATTTAGAGCGTTTTTTACAACGCTTTTTGCGCATTTTGACCCCCTTTTAAATTTCGATTTTTTTTTTAGGAAATGTCCTTAGAGATCATTGATATCTTATAACTAGCTACCATTCCAAATTTCACGATTCTAGGCCCTTCCGTAACGCAAAAACCGCAATTTAGAACGTTTTTCTCCTGCACCCCCTTTGGGGTAGTGGCACCGACATAAAACATAGCCTGTGTTGGAGAAAGGATTGTCACCATCATTTTGATGCCTTTATTTTTTAAATCGGTTTGGTATTTCCTGAGATTGTGTGGAAACCACCATGTAGAACGTTTTTTAGAACGCCTTTCGCGCATTTTCACCCCTTTTAAATTCCGAATTGTTTAAGAACTGTTCTTAGAAATCCTTTATATCTAATAAGTAGCTAATATTTCAAATTTCATATTTCTAGGCCCTTCAGTAACGCAAAAATCGTATTTTTAGAATGTTTTTTGGTCCTGCACCCCCTTTGGGGTAGTGGCACCGACAAAAAAATAGCCTATCTTGGAGCAAGCGTTTTCACTATCATTTTGACACAGATATTTTTTTAAATCGGTTTGGTATTTTCTGAGATTATGTAGAAACTACCATTCAGAACGTTTTTTAGAATGCTTTTTGTGCATTTTCACCCCTTTTAAATTTCGAATTGTTTAAGAACTATTCCTAGACATCATTTATACCTTTTAAGTAACTAATATTCCAAATTTCCTATTTCTAGGCCCTCCAGTAACGCAAAAATCGCATTTTTAGAACGTTTTTTGCTCCTACACCCCTTTTGGGGTAGTGGAACTGACATAAAATATAGCCTATGTTCTAAGTTGGACTAACACCATAATTTTGATACCATTACTTTTGAAATCGCTCCGATAGCTCCAGAGATTACCTCTAACAAACAAAGAATTTGAATTTCTTTATAATATTAGTATAGATTAATGAAACATTTCTTTCTTAAACATTTTCTTTCGTCGAAATTCATCTCGTGTCGTAACAATAATTATTTTTCCTCAACGGGGGCGACACTAAATTCTAAAAAAGAAAAATTCCTGCTTGTTTATTTTTTTTCTAACATGCTTAAAATGATGTATCCCAACATCTGAGTAAATATTTTTCTGATCGGAGTTGCTGAATCCCAAAGGGTTAAAATAAACCACAAGGCCAGTTTCCGAGAAATTCAATCATTTCCTCATCAGATGCTGTAGTTGAAAACCGATGAAAAACTTGTCGGATGAATGCACAAGTGGCATGCTATATGAAATACTTCTTTTCGCCATATAATGAACAATTAAAATTAAAATTATAAATCATGCCTTGTGTTTTCTTATATACAGCTCATATTCAAAATATTAGAATAATTGGGAAAAAGTAATAAGAAAAAATTATTTTTCATTTATTTATTTTTTATACTAAGTAAATGCAATTAAATTTCTTATAAATTAAATCTGGAATGCTTAGATAAGATTTTAACATTTACAAAATATAAAATACAGTATAATAAATTAGGTATACAGCTTTCTGAAAAACATCAAAATATTAGAATAAAATTTCGATTGGTTCAAATTAATAGAATATTTTATTTTACGCAACAGTATTACCTTATGAATATGAAGTAAATGGTAGTTAATATTTTGTAGCATCCCCTTTAGCTTTCATAACAGCGTACAATCGATCTTGCATACTATACACAAGGTGTTTACAAACATTTCTATCAATATTAGCCCAAATAGACTTTATACGTGCCACTAACTCAGTTTTACTTGAAGGAGGATTTTCTTAGAGTTTTTTCTTCATTATACTCCTTAAGTTTTCAATGGAATTAAGGTCTGGTGAGTTTGGTGGCCAAGGAAGTACCTTAATGTTGCGTTGGCGGAACCAATTCTTAGTTGACACCGAGGTATGCGGTGACGCTAAATCTTGCTATAAGATGAAATCATCCTCAAATAAATCTTCTGATGATGGAATCATGTAATATTCCAAAATTTCATGATATATCTGAGAGTTAACCTTTTCGTAGACGATGCATAACTTTCCAGGTCCTTCTGCACTCATGCAACCCCAAACCATGACACTAGCAGCAAATCTTACGGATCGTTTAAGGCATTCTTTATCAAATGCTTCTTGCTTCATTCTCCAAACTCAAATACCTTGATTATATGAAACACAAAACATACTTTCATCACTAAATAATATATTTTTCCAAACTTCTTCGCTCCATAAACGTCTTGATTTACACCAATTCAATGTTATACGCTTTCGTTTTGCAGTCATGACAGGTTTCGTTTTCGGTACACGAGATTCAAAATTAAATTTATGGTGACGTCTTAATGTTGTCAATGTAAAAACTTCAACTCCTTCTTCTTTCCATTTTCGGTGCAAGAATCGCACACTTTTAAAACGGTTTCTTTTAACTATACGCTTCAGTTTCCTGTCATCTCGAGCAGATGTTTTTGGTTTTCGGCCGTCATTTCGGCGATTATTTTGAAATTTTCCATTTTTTGAATATTGTGTTAGTATTTTACAAACGCTTGATTGCGAACAATGTAAATAATTCGCTATATAACATTGATTTTTACCGTGCCGATACAAATCAACTATACAAAGTTTAATAGATTCAGGAATATGACTCACACGACCCATTTTAAGACGAAAAAGCAAACAAACTGCAAAAAAGAATACTGATTTTAAATAAAATCGTCTGAATTTAATTAATGATGCCACCAGTTATGAATTGGTGATAATTAAAGAAGAATTAATGTGAAATATTCTAATATTTTGAACCACTTGAATAAATATTCTAATATTTTGACTTTTCAAAATAATTTGTTTTTCAATTAATCTTTTCAAAAATGATTTTAATTTTAAAATAATAAGTAAGTTTAATCAACAATAAGTTTTCGTTTGCATATTTGCATTAAAAGACATAAAATTACCAAACAATATTATCAATTTGTAAAAAAAAGTAATTATTCTAATATTTTGAATATGAGCTGTAGCATGCACTAGAAAATAAAATATGCGTTTTAGGTTCCAGAAAACACCGAAAATTCACAAAGTTAAATGTAAGTTAAATGTAAGTTTGGTAATTTTATGGTTGTACAAAATTACTTTTTACCTTTCCTTAGTTCTTTCGTAATTATATATATACCTATAGTCGTCGTCTGGTCCATCCGTCTCTCTGTCCGTCTGTCCACATGTAGCAGCGCAAAAACTACCCAACCGAATGGTTTGAAATTTAATATATAGAATCGTTGCGGAATTTTGTCGAATCATTTCAAATTGTATGAAAATCGAATCAAAGCTTAAAAAGGTATTAATAAAAATTTTCTTCATTCTATTAAATCCTATGAATGATCCATAATGAATTCAATGATATCCCATGATAGGTAACGATTCTAGGTTGCCATGGTGATGACGCCCTATTTAAGTGTCATATTATTTCCGTATTACTGGATTTAATATGTATAATCGTAATAAATTTTGTATTAATAGATTTTTGCATAAGAGTGCAACAACTATTGCACCAACATCTGGATATTTATAAAACTAGTTATAGTACGAACACATCTCGTTTGCCACGTTTGACGTACAATTTCTGACTTGTTTTTTACTTGTTAGAGAATGAAGAATGATTTTCTAAATATAATTTTTGGGATCCCGATATCGTATAAAATTTTCAATTTCGTAATTTTTGCAAAATTAACTGTTTTGTCTTAAATGATTTTTAAAATGACGAAGAGCATGATTTAGAAAATTGTTACATATGTAAGTATACTTCTAAAACTAACGTTTAGTACTAGCTATTACTCAGCGATAAGAGGGAACAACCTGCATACAGGATGTCCCAAAGAGATTGAAACGCGTTTTAATTTTTAACCTGTTAGAGATAAATAGGCAATGTAAATTGCAAAAAGTTGTTTAAAATAAGGTAAAAAAAGGGAGATTATGTTGATGAAATAATCCTGTCATTATTTTCCCAACTTTAACTTTATAAATTTTTATATGGTTCCTGAATCCCATAAGTTATATTTATAAAACTTTTTCCGATGCTCAGACAAGTACAAGAGCGAAAATTCCATTCTTCTACGACTAAAATTCGCTGAAAATTTTTATAAAATTTCAGAGCTTTATGATAGTAAAAATTCGCTTGCCCCTTCTAGGTAGATTTCTTAACAAATACTACCTATGACATTCTCTTCTATGTTGGAATTCCTGAAATTTTTTGCAGATCTACACCGATCATGACCCCTAGAACCCAAAACCACCCTTATTTCAAAACTTTATATCTATCAATCTATATATATATATATATACATATATCGCTTTTTTGTGGACACGACAACTTCCATAATTCTGCACAAATCTCTTCTAAACTGGCGCATAAAATAAAGGGGCATAAAATCTCGGTCAAGTTCGTTAATGGGCAAAATCGGACCAAGGGGATGGAAATAGGGAGGGGTTTTGTGAAAACCGAAAACCCCTTACTTCTTAATTATAATACATATCAAATCAGTTTAAAGTTATAATTACTTCTAAGAAAAGGGCCAAATATTTATCTATCGCAGATTTTTGATAAAATTAAAAAGGGGCTCAAGGGGAAAAAAAAAATAGGGTTTTAGGGAGAAAAAATTCATAACTTCGTCAATTCTTAAGATATCAAATTCACTTAAACTTATTATAAATATTCTGAATACTGTCTAAAACTTTTATATTGACAAGTTTTTGATAGGACCAACTCTTACTGAAAATAAATAAATAAATAAAAATAAATAAATAAAAACGAAAAAAAAGGGAGAGGGGGGGGGGGGTTGAGGAAGAAAAAAATTCATAATTTTGTCAATTCACAAGATATCCAATCCGCTTAAATTTATTATACATCTTCTTAATATTATCTACAACTTTTATATTGACAAAATTTTGATAGGACCAACTCTTACAGCAAAAACAAATTAATCAAAAATAAGAGTAGAAGAAATAATTTTCGTATTAAGGGTGTACTCAAATCCAAACTGCTTATTTTCTGACTCATTTTTAAATTAATTTTTCCTGTCAAACGCATACAATTGGCAGGTTCTCTTATTCAGAAACTTAATAATATGCCGTATTGGTCAATTTTTTGATAAAAGCAGAATATATTTTAAAAAATGCTGTCAAAGTGGGCATTTGAACCGAATCTCCCAAAGCGATAGTGCTGGAAACTAAAAAAAAAAAAAAAAAAAAGAAGGTCGTACTGGGAAAATAACTGTTTTTAAATTATGTTCTAATTAATTGAACGAAAAATAAAAATACAGGTCGTTTATAAATCTCTTCAAACGATCATGCCAGTAAGTTTAATGTTTTTACTTTTAAAAATCTCTGCCGGTTCGACCCTATAGGCGCAGGTAGATTTCGAAGTTAAGTACTAATTTCAACAACAAAAACTAAATCATGATTAGAGATAAACCCACTTTAACAATTCTATCTGGCCGCTTTTGACGAGTTTTTAATTTCATTTTTATATAAGAGCTGGTTTTATCAGAACCATGTTAAGTCAGTATTCGAAAAATATTTTTTCTTGCTCCACAACTCGAAATTTTCTGACACATTTTCAGATTCATTTTTAAAAGGAAAAATATGAAACTTGCTGACGTGATTTTTTAAGAGATTTAAAAGCGACCTATGTTTTTATTTTTCGTTCAATTAATTAGAACTTGATTTATAAACAATTATTTTTTCAGTAGGACAATATTTTTAGTTTCCAACACAATCGCTTCGAGAAATTCGGTTCAAAAAGCCCACTTTGACATCGTTTTTTAAAATATATTCTGCCTCTATCAACAAATCGACCTTTATGCCACGTTATATAGTTTCTGAATAAGAGAACCTACCAATTGGATGCGTTTGAAAGCAAAAATGAATTTAAAAATGAATCACAAAATAAGCAGTTTGGATTTGAGTAATACAATATTTTTTTCTTCGACCTCTATGTATTTTTAATTTGTTTTTGCAGTAAGAATTGGTCCTATCAAAAACTTGTCAGTATAAAAGTTGTAGATATTATTCAGAAGATGTATAATAAATCGAAGCGGATTCGATATCTTGTCAATTGATGAAATTATGGATTTTTTTCTTCTTCTCTATTTGTTTTCGTTTTTAATTTTCTTTGCGGTAAGAATTGGTCCTATCAAAACTTGTCAATATAAAAGTTGTAGATAATAAATTAAGACAATTTATAATAAATTTAATTGGATTTGATGTCTTGAGAACTGACGAAGTTAAGAATTCATTTCTCCCCAAAACCCTATTTTTTTCGTCCCTTGAGCCAATTTTTAATTTTATCAAAAATCTGTTATACATAAATTTTTGGCCCTTTTTTTTTTTAGAAGTAATAAAAACTTTAAACTAAGTCGATATATATTATAATTAAGAAATTATGTAGTTTTTTCGTTTTTCACAAAACCACTCCCTATTTCCACCCCCCTTGGTCCAATTTTGCCCATTAACGAACTTGACCGAGATTTTATGCCCCTTTATTTTATGTATCAGTTTGAAAGTGATTTATGCAGAATTATGGAAGTTATCGTGTCCATAAAAAAGAGATATAAATAGATAGATACATAAAGTTTTTTACTGGGGATGGTTTTGGGTTCTAGGGGTCATGATCGGTGTAGATCTGAAAAAAAAAAAATCCGAAATTCCAACATAGGGGAGAATGTAATATGTAGTATTTCATACGTAATGTTCCTAAAAATGAGTCTGAAAAAGTGTCAGAAAGTTTAGAGTTGTATAGCGTGGAAAAATATATTTTTTAATACCTCCTTTACATTATTCTGATAAAACGCGCTCTTACAGGAAAATGAAATTAAAAACTCTTCAAAAACGGCCAGATAAAATTGTTAAACTGGGTTTCTCTCTAATCTTGATTTAGTTTTTGTTGGTGAAATTAGTACTTAACTTCGAAATCTACCTCCGCATGTAGGCCGAGCCGACAGGGATTTTTTAGTCCTGGAAAGCTCCCAAATTTCACAAAACTCTAAACATTATACCTCGGGGAGCTTTGGTCGTAGAAGAATGGATTTTTCAATGTTGTACATGTCAGAGCATCCGAAAAAGTTTTATAAATATAATTTATCGGAACTAGAGACCATAAAAAAATTAAAAACTATAACTTTTTGAAAATTAATGGTATGTCTGTTTCATCAACATAATCTTAATCTCTACTTTATTTTGAACACTTTAGAAATTTACATTGTTTGCGTATTTCTAACATGTAATAAATTAAAGCGCATTTAATTTTTTTGGAGCGCCTTATACTTATTTTTTTGTTTTGCCATTTCAATGTATTTTTAATTTCTTATTTATCTATTATTATATGCCTGTTTGATTAAAATTCAATTGTTACTATAGGGCAATTCCTCAGAAAAAGTATCATTTTGGGGAAAAAATAAAATTAATAATACATTTAATTTTAGGGTATGATTAGAAAGCTTGAAACTTATATTTTTATATTCTATAAAAAAATTCCTGATAATACCCAAAGTGCTGCCCTCTATACACTGTGTAGATTAGAAGAAGTTGTCTGGCAATACAAGCACAAAAAGTGTACATGTTTGTAGGTGCAAGCAGCAACTCCAAGACAACAATAAGATGATTTTTTTTTTCTTTTGCAAGAAAATAAATAGGTAAGAGGTTATTTCAAATATTTTTTGCAACTTTATAAAATTATTTCTTGGAATAAAATGCCTTTTAAAAGTGAATTTTTATTGTTACGTCAGTTACAAATTTTAGTGAAAAGTTAAGCCTACTCAGAATATTTTATTTTAAGAAAATTTTTAATCCATAAACCTTCTGAAGCATTCAAAATCCTTTCAAATAATGCGTAAATTCTTAATTTCATTTGAAAAAAAGACTGTCTAAAATGTGTAACTGACATAACAAAGCATTGGTTACGTCAGTTACACATTTTCTTTTTTGTTTATACATATGAATATTCAGGTGAAAATAAATTTATGTCTGTGTCGACTCGTTTCAAAAGGCGCTCTGGTTGTAGCTCCATGGACAAAGCTGGAGAATGGACGAAGTAAGGCTACTCGCAAATATAAGTGCACTTTACCAAGTATTCGACACCTCCTTCGATATCGTGGGCATCTATGCGAACTTTCAAGGATTGTGTTGTGCTGTATACGGAGACTTTCCAAGAAGCAAGATTTTGACACGGCAATACAGTTTTTTATTTCGCCGGTAAATGGTAACGGTTATAAGCATTGTATTTAAGCTCTGTTGCTTGAGTATGAAGATAGAGCGACAGCGAATGCGTCTTCATAGTAACTTTACTAACTGTTTAAATTACAGAATTTAAGCAACTGTTTTCTTAGTTTAATAAAAGTTATTTGTTTCACATTTACAGAGTTTTAACCTTGACAACAAATGTTTTAGTTCACCACTAAGCACAAGTTAGATATTAAATTGCACAGGAAATATTTTTTAAGAGATAACGTTCTTCACGTCACACGCTTCCCTTGACCCCTCCTGCAAATCTATGATGTATGTATTTATTTTTAATTTATAGTATATTTATATTTAAAAAAAAAAAATCAGTAAGCATTTAATATAACTCATGACAGTAATGTTTATATATATTTATAATTGTTTTTCTTTTTAGAAATTAGATAATGGATCCAGCCAAATCTGCTACTGAAAGAATGAGAGAAGATAGGCAAAGAATGACTTTGCAAAAGAAAATAGAAATACAGCGGAGGAATGCTGCACAACAAAGAAAGAGAAGAGCAAATTTTAGCATTCGTAGGAAAAAAGCTGATTCTATAGACTCCAAGATAAGAATGAAGAAAATGAGAGAAAAAAGAAAAGCACAAACTGAACTCTCTCAAGGTACACCTACTGAAGCTTTTTCCAATGTGCAGTCATTTGGCCGAGCAATGGCAAGAGTAAATAAATCACTTCCTCGTAGTCCTGGAAAAAAAACGAGCTGTAGTTATAAAACTTGCTGAAAAGTTTGGCATTAGCCTTTCAACCTCATCAAAACCTAATAAGGAGGAATATGGTGCTTTATCACAATTGAAGCAATAACATCCCACTATAATAGTGACTTAATATCAAGACCTGGGAAAAAAGATTTCAAAAAATTAAAAAATGAGAATGGAATTAAACGAAAGCAAAAGAGAGTATTAATGATGACAGTTATGGAAGCATATCAGTTCTTTAAAGAAGAGAATCCGTCCATAAAAGTTGGAAAATCTAAATTTGCTGCGCTTCGACCACTATCAGTAACACCTAGTTCTGAGAAAGATCAATCCGTATGTTGTTGCCGTTATCACGAGAATGGAGATCTATTAATAACTGGTATTAGTAAAGTCGTGCAGAACTTACCAGTTGACGCTAATGCGTTAGTTGTCAAATCAGTATGTAAATGGGGAAAAAATTGCTTACTTGGGGTGTGTGCAGCGTGCAGTGATATCAGTAATTTTCTTGATGATTCCAACATCAGATGCAGAAATTTCAGTATCCTTTTACCAATGGAGTACTGATAATAAAAAAGTTTAACTGAAACCACACTTTCAAATGCAAAACAAGAAGTTTTAAATCAGCTGCCAATGTTAAGGAGACATCACTGTTTTGTTGCAAAAACTCAACTTCAAGAAATCAAATTTTTGAAAGAGAATCTTTCAGAAGATGAAGCTATTCTCCATGAAGATTTTTCTGAAAATTTTAATGTTCGGCAGCAAAATGAAATCATGTCAGCTCATTGGATTTCAGAAGGTATTACCCTTTTCACAGTAATTGTCTACCGCAAACATCTTAATGTTTCTTATGTAGTTGTCAGTGATGAGTTGTCACATGACAAATTTACAGTTCTCTGCTTTAACTCAGCTATCTTAAATCATAATATGAGTACAGATGGAGCTTTTGAAACCATGCAATTTTTTTTCTGATGGAGCTGGAAGTCAGTTTAAGAATAGATATATTCTTTCTTCAATTTTGAAACCCCATGAGATCCACCCATCCCTTAAATTTGCTAATTGGAGTTTCTTTGGTACAGCCCATGGGAAAGGTGCTATTGACGGTATCGGAGGCACAGTCAAGAGAGCAGTTTGGAGGCGAACTTTTCAGAATCGTGTCGTTAAACACTGCTCATGAATTCTTTGAAGTAGCCAAAAAAATTTGTCCTAAGATAAATTTTATTTACGTTTCAAAAGAGAAAGTTAAAAAAAAACAAAAGAAAAATTCGAAAAATAATTTAGTTTATATCCTCCTAAAAAAATTCCTGATACTCATAGAATTCATTATGTGAGACCAGTCAGTTAACATGAATTCGAAACTTCTACTGTTAGTCCCTTTTCAAAGCGTTCTGATTTTGATTTTAAGAAAGTAGAAATCTATCCAAAGGAAGCTAATAAAGAACATAATTCTCATAATAAAAATATTGATCAATTCAAAATTGGAGATCATCTGCTTGTGAATTATGATACTAAACAATTCCCAGGTATTGTAGAAGAAATTCAAATGTGTGAACTTAAAATAAATGTGATGAATCATTGCCGCCGTGGTTGGCATTGGCCATCTCGTCAAGACTGTAGATGGTACGACATTGAGAAAAAACTTCCAGTGCCACAGCCAATTAATTCCAAGGGTACATTTACGTTTTCAGAAGGCGTTATTTAAATTACTGTTAACAAACTAAATTAAGTGCCTAGTATTGTCTTTGCAAAACGATAGTGTTACGTGAGTTACATATTGAAGTTACGTCAGTTACATGTGTAAACGCCATTTTTTTTTTTTTTTTTTTTTGTTTAAAAATTAATTTAAAAAGTTATAATTATAATTTGTCATTTCTTAGTGATGTTAAGAACATAAAATAAAATTTTTTAATTGGATAGTTTTGATATTTTTTACACTTCAATAAAGGCAGAAAATACGCTTGTCTGTTTTATGTTACATCAGTTACAACATTTTGAAATGTAATTTTAAGGACTAAAATATAGATTGAAAAATTTTTCAAGTTCTTGGGTATTCAGACCTTAATAAGAAATATTTTAAATTATAAAAATTTGTTCTAGCCTTTTTAGTAAATTTTCTACACAGTTTTGAATACAATAATTGATCATCAAATGTTACGTCAGTTACTATGGAATTGACCTGTACTGAAATTTCCATGACCAATTTAACACATTTCATCTTGCATATTAATGAAAATATTACAATAATACTAGATTTCGACACATGTTGGGATATAATTTCTTGAAAAAACCCTGTAAGTGATATTTAAGAAAATAAAAATGACTACTTCTCCCCATGGCGCTGAATTTCTCATCACTATTCTTTCATATCTCTTTGTTATGAAACATATTTTTTCCATATACTTCTTAGCCCCATCCCATGCATAAGCAATCTAATTGTCATTAACTGATTAAAATATATACAGTATATGATCACCATTTACCGTTTATGGGTGTCACGCTGCTACTTGCTGAATCGTTCCGATTCATCAGTTCTAGCACAAATTCTATTTTAAGCAAGGTGAATAAACTCGTTATAACTCGTCTTAGAAAAGGCCTTTTTTACGCATTTATTGGTTACCTGATCAAGAATTTTTCATCTAGGTTAAAAAATAAAATTCTGAAATAACAATGCATATAAATATTTTGTGTGCAAACACTTTTAAAATTGCGGGATCCAGGAAAACACTCAGTACGAATAAAAGAAAGTCGTCGGGCATATATTTTAGTTTATTTAAATCATCCAAAAAATATGAGCAAGATTTAAAAATATACGCATATTTATGATATATTTCTGTTATCTAGAAAAAGTTTGATTCGTAAAGATTTAAAGAAAATATTTAAAATAGTTTTTAAAACTAACAACACATGCACAAATAATAAAACTCAAGAAATTGCGATTCCTGAAAGGTCAAAATATTTTGTGAATAAAATTATCAATGCAAGAAAATCTGGAGATGCAAATGTAAAAAGAAAATGCAATGCAATAATATATCAAACCTTATAAAAAAAAAAAAAAAAAAAAAAAAAAAAAAAAAAAAAAAAGAATGAAAAATCATGCGTCCAGCATAGATTATGTAACATTTTATTACCATCAATAATCGGGAAAATATCCGAATTTGTTTGTGTACCCTGTATATGACCTATAAATTTGTACGTTAAAATAATACAAATGTAGCATATGTAGTAAAGCTAATTATTAATTTATAAATTAGCATAGATAGTATGCTAAAAGTTAGTTCAGTTAAACGAATAGCATAGTTGAAAATTTCCATTCCAGCAATTTCCATGAATAAACGGAAATCTACTTGAGAACTTTTGTGTACCCCTGTATATGATCTATAGAATTTATACGCACCAAGTAATATTAAAAAAATGAATTCAATTTAAAAAAAGCATAACGTAATATAGTGTAACCTCTGAATAACGATTACCCGTGGAACCGGTGAAAAGTGACCGCTCTTTAGAGGTGGGTGTTATTCAGAGGTTTCATTAAAAAAAAAATTAAATTACATAAATTTAAATAGAAATACACACAGTCATTAAATAATCCTCATTGTTTTAATATAGTAAGAAAATCAGTGAGTTGCACTTGCTTTGTTTTTTTTGCTGTAAATGTCTTTCTCCAAAGAAAAAAAAAATATGTCTTGGTTTGCTATACAACTCATCATCATTATGATTTAATGAGAAATTTTGGATTTCACAAAGGTTCTTCAAATCTTCGGTATATGTGTTAATGCTGGAAATTTTGGGTGATTCTATTATCTATTTCCTCTTCCTCTCTTCTATCGCTCACAATTTGCTGTATGGAATCAAATGTGGCAGTAACTGCCAAATTTTTGACCAGACATACAAACAAGCTGACCTTTACGTTAGTTATGCCGGTCATTCTAAGAATATTATATAAAATTTCCCCATTATTATTAATGTCTTCATTTTCTGTTTGTTCACATACCAAGTATATATTGTTTGATCTGCTTCACATTTCGGTTTGCAAATAAATATGAAATTGTACCCGGAGCTGTAAAATTTCTTTTGAGTGGCCCTCGTTCACAATTGTTTATTTTTAGAGGTTCGTACTTATGTTAATGCTATGGAACGTGTTTGGTTCCGTCAACATGTGGCCGGTATTCGGAGGTTTTCGTTGTTTAGAGGTGGCCGTTCAAGGAGATTTCACTGTATTAAAAAAAATAATTAAATTTAAACATGCGTACCACAACTGAAAACGCACTTCCAGATATTATTGCTCATAGTTCGATTATTGTTAAATTATGTGTGTCCTTGTAAATGAACGATAAATTCTATGCACACCATATTTTTTCCGTAAACGCTGTGTAGTACACCTCAGTGATATATATAAATTTCAATATGCTTAAAATAGTGTAATATCATTAAAACACACCGCAAACAATTTTTAGCCGTAATGTGACGAAATTTTTTTGAGTGTCTCTGTAAATGAACCGTAAATGCTACACACTTCATTTCAATACCGAACATGCCGTAGTGATACCCAATAACATCTACGAATTTCATGACAATCGTCTATCTTTACGAGAGTTAGAGTCCGGACAGACAGACAGACAAACCGAATTCATAAACAATTTTCAACTATGTTGGAAAGTGTTAAAAAAAAAAGAAACAAAATGACATATTATGAAGGTAGTAGGCCAAAATCAACAGAATTTTTTTTCTCCCTTTAGCCCGATTACATTAGAAACAATAAGCTGTTTTGCAGCATTTTTATGCATTGACTATTTTTTAACACTTTCCAACATATTCGAAAAGCGTTTATGAATTCGGTTTGTCTGTCTACGTCCATCTGTCTGCCATCTGTCTGTGTTCTAACTCACAAAAATATAGCCAAATTGCCATGAAACTGATATATATTATTGGGGTTTACTATGGCATGTTCGGTATTGAAAATGAAGTGTGTAGCATTTACGATTCGTGTACAGGGACACTCAAAAGAATCCCGCTACAGTCTATGCTTGTTAATCGTTTGCGGTGTATTTTAATGATATTACGCTAATTTTTTAACCCTTTATATGGCAAGGTACTTGTATTCGTAAAATGTTGAAATAATTCAATGACACCAGTATTTACACGAAAATTTATGTGTAAACAAGTAAAAGTATATTTTCGCGTATTTAATAAAAGATAAATTTTCATTGAAAAGTTCTTGGCGCAGCATGTTCCTAAAGAGACTTTCCGCCGTAAAACCACATTCAACCAAACACTGAAAAATTCTAGTGCCAATGTGGCAATTACGGATTAAAATTAGGTGATGCCAAAGCGGCATCACCGCTCTTCAAGGGGTAACATATTGAAATTTATATATATCACTGAGTTCTACAACAAGGCGCTTACTGTAGAATATGATGTGCATAAAATTTATCGTCCATGTACAGGAACACACAAAAGGATTTGGCTACAAAAAAAAAAAAAAAAAAAAAAAAAAAAAAAAAAAAAAAAAAAAGAAAAAAAAAAAAAAAAAAGAACACTAATTGAACTACGAACAATAATTGCTGGAAGTGCGTTTACATTTGTGGTAAGCGTTTTTAAATTTAACTGTTTGCTTAATCGTTATTGTTTAATTGTTATTTGTTAATTTGTTATCTTGGTGTGTATGAATTTTATAGATCATATAGAATTTATACACACAACACAAAAGTTCTCAAGTACAGTCGTGGAAAAAAAAGTAAACACCCCCTACTAACTCCTCAACAAATTATCGCAGAAGAAAGTTACTGGTAACGAACGATTGGAAATAAAGTATATTTTTAAATTATGTATATAAAATTTGCTTAGGGGGCCATCTACATATTAAAAAGAACCCAAACTTCATTTTTTTCAATAGCAGTACACAATTCTGATAGCATAAATGAACTCTACACCATTCAATTAGTCTAAAAACAAATTTTCATGCAATTCGTACCATAAGTTTCCAAGAAATTAATTATTTTAAGACAAGTGTATTTTAAGGGCTGTATCCAAATTGAAGTTCGGTACTCGATTGTTAACCGAGAGAGCCCCCTTCTTGATCAAGGCATCTTAAGCACCACCCAAGCAGTCAAAGAAACCTGCTAGGTTAAAGGATAGCTTAAGAAATTTCAAAATATCTAGTCATTTCTATCATAAAAAATCATTTCTATCATCATGTCTAAACCATCATTTTGCCGTTTTTACTTTCTTCTATCTTTACAAGAAGAAAGTATTGGCTTCATGAAAATTTTCGAATTCCGGTTTTCGACGGATTTACACGTTTTAGGGGTCAGAGATTCCAAAAAACATGTTTTTACAAAATGTCTGTCTGTGACTCTGTGAGTCTGTCTGTCTGTGTGTATGTGACACAAATTTTGTGGGCGCTCTATCTCAAGAACTAATGCACGGAATTTAATAAAAATTGATATTCAGTTAGTCCCTAATACAAATTGATGCTGATTAGGTTTTGGTGTAAATCGCTCGACAGGTGGCGCTGCTATGCTGCATTTTTCACGATTTTCGTAATAGCTGTATCTCACGAACTAATGCACGGATTTTGTTCAAACATCAGATTTAGTTAGTCCTTGATATGAATTGATGCTGATTACGTTTTGGTGCAAATCGACCAACAGGTGGCGCTGTTATGATGAATTTTGAAGGATTTACATGATTTTCCCAATAGCTCTATCTTAAGAACTAACGCACGGATTTTCATCAAACTTCAGATTCAGTTAGTCCTTGATATGATTTGCTACTGATTATGTGTTGGTGTAAATCGCCCAACAGGTGGCGCTTCTGTGCTGCCTTTTTCACGATTGCCTCAATAGCTCTATCTATAGAACTAATGGACGAATTTTCATCTAGCTTCAGATTTAGTTGTATGTTGACACAAGTTGCTGTTAATTAGGTTTTGGTGTTAATCACCCAATAGGTGGCGCTGCTATGCAGGAATTTTCTCGATTTTCGCTATAGCTCTATCTCAAAAACTAATGCACGGATTTTCTCCAAACTTCAGATTCAGTCAGACGTTGACATAAATTGTTGCTGATTAGGATTTGGTATAAATCACCCAATAGGTGGCGCTGCCAGCATTGGCACTGCCAGCATATAAATCCAGCATTTTGCTGGATTTAGACGATTTCACCGATAGTCATATCTCAAGAACTAATGCACGGAATTTCATATCTTTAGAATCCTCATGAGATGCATAAATTGCCATTTAATTTTGGCAGTGTGATAGCGAATTTTGAAGTATTAACATGTATGAGATAGAAGAAAGTTTTGGGATTGGTACACCCGACTAGTTTAAGCATAACTTCAAAACTACTTGGATGAAAAATGTGAAATTTTGGATTTCCATAAAGCAGGACTTAATAAATCTAAATCCATCAAAAAAATTGTAGGTTGCAATTCATATTTTTTTCAAATATTAATTTAATATTTATTAATTCATATCATAAAATTATAAAAATTGCAAATTCAACTTATTTATGTTTGGGTATATTAGTATTATTGCTACACAAAAAATTAGCACATTAGGAGCATAATTTTAGGAATTATAAATTGAAATATGAAAATGTAATTTAACATTAGAAGCACTAAATTTTGAATGCTTTTAATTAAAAAACTTATCATTCAAATGACTTGAAATTTGGTGAGTAGACATAGTTTGAACCAAAGATTTGAAATATCTAGTTAAAATTGGGTATTGCTATTGAAAAAAATGAAGTTCGGATTCGTTTTAATATGTAGATGGCCCCTTAAGCAAATTTTGTATACGTCATTTAAAAGTAGACTTTATTTCCAATCGTTCGGTACCAATAACTTTCGTCTACGGTAATTTGTTGAGGAGTTAGTAGGGGGTGTTTACTTTTTTTTTTTTTGCACGACTGTACATTTCCGTTTATTGGCGGAAACAGCTGAATGGAAATTTTCAGTGTTATGTGTTTAACTGAGCTAACTTTTAGCATATTATGTAGTATACTTACAAATCTATACATCATATACAGGGTGCACAAAAAAATTACATTTTTCCAACTATTGATGGCAATAGCAAAGATTGGGTTTTCAAATGCGTCACGCGTTGTTTATTTATACATCATCTTTCACCTTAATACACTGTGAAGTTTTGTTAAAGTATCCTGAATGTGTTGGAAAGTGTTTCATAATTTATGATGGAGGCATGGTTTTTTATCCTTGTTAACAATCAAATTGATTCGAAAATATTATCTGCTTTTCTTTTTTTTTTTTCATTTACAAAAATTACGAAAAATCACTAAAAAACGCTTTATTGATTATTTATTTTTAACCATTTGGAAAAATGGTTATTGTCCTCGTCAGGGTAGGAAATCAAAAGCATATCTGAAGCTTTTTATTGGTTGAATCCGCATTTTATTCGTTTTCTGATTGGTCTATACAGTAATCTGTAATTTGCCTTTACATTCAACAGAGATGGATACTTCTGTTGCCACTATGACAAAAAAGTAATAAAAACTACAAAAAAAAATTAATAACTCAGAAACAAATTGAGATACAGCTTTCAAACAAATTGCATTTAAAAGTACATTTTTTTCTCTATACGACGGTGTAAAAAGTAATATTGTGGGATGTTTAGAAGTTTAAGAATGAAATTTCATTTAAAATTGGCCGTCAGATTTCTTGGAAATCTGACGATGGAAAAGCCTTTTCTCGAACAGCCAATGAAACTCTTGGATAATACATAAGTTTCAGGTGGATAATACGTACGAGTAGCAGGCGATTTTTGTCGATTGGAATTTTTACGCACATAATAACACTATTAATATGTAATTCATGGCATACGTAATGTATGATCAACTCCGTGCGATTTTTTATGTCTTAAATTTTAGTCTTTGAAAAAATCATTTTCCAAATGTCGTATTAATTTGTTAAATTGCTTTTTTTTCTTTAGTACTTTTTTTTAAATAGGGGAACCCTGTAGAATTGGCCTCATCGATTGGTGTCCCTAACTATAATTTTAAAAATATTGTTACGTTCTCATTTAATTATATAATCTGTTTGAAATAGTTAATTAAAAGTTAGCTTGTTTCGATAAATAACAATTTCGCAAGAAAATGTGTCATTCATGAAAGTTAGATTTCCAGATAAACGAAATGCAAACGTGATTTCGAAGAAAAACTGTAAACTCGATACGGTTTCTTCTGTGTTCCGTTTTGATTTAGGTTCATTAATTCTGATAGCTATTATAAACCGAAACTCCTTACATAATGAGAAGCTGTGGGAAAGAGATAAAGTTTCAGAGAAAATACAGATTACGTTTTGTTGTGTAATTCATCCGGAGTAAATCGAAACGAGGCAAGTTTTCAAAAACATAAAAGAAAGAAAGAAAAAAGCAAAAAAAAAAAGAAGTAAAAAACTTTTTTTAAAAATGATTTTTTATAAATCTTAAGCTGATTGTCTTTGATGCATGGGATGAATGAAATAAACATGAATATTGCAATGTAATATAGTAGAGCGCCGATTATCCGAACAAGTCGGGACCGGCCCTAGTTCAGATAAGCAAAAGTTCGGATAAATGGACAGATAATTTAAGGGATGTTCCTGACTATACTAAAACCTTCACACTTTATCCAGACTTAGGACAGGCAGCAGCAGCAGTTAGTGCTAGCGTGTTTTAAAACTTTTTTTTTTGTAACTTTTTAATCATTTAAAATTTTCTTTTTCTCTTTTTATCATTTTCTGAATTTCAGAGATTATCATTTAAGCAAAAAAGCATTCGATTGTTTCTTGCTTCAAAGAAGACGTCCTTTCCAATGCTGCCATATCTCGAATTCTTCTTAAATACGTTAGATGAATAGGATCAGAGTTCTTCTGCCATTCGAGCCATTTCATAGCTGTTCTCAAACATTCAAAGCCTTCGTTATGTGATGGACCTGGGTCATTTTCAGAGCATTCGTTTTCATTTGTTCAATTTCTTTTTCATCCTAAATCTCATCATCATTAAAAGAAAAAACTTTTTGAGAGAACTTTTTCGGATAAATGGAAGTTCGGTTAATTTTTTTTCTTTTTTTTTGAGAGAAATAGACTGTCCGGATAATTGGAAGTTCGGTTAATTAGAGTTCCTATAATCGGCACTCTACTGTACTTCGGTATTCGTATCTTTCAAATCATGGATTTAATGTTTAGCCGGGATTAGTTGTTTAGAATTAGTGTAGAGGAAGTTCAGGTATTATGGAATATCATTTATATTTTTATTTCTAGGTTAACATCATAATAAATTTGAGATACATTAAAAGTTAGTAAAGAGCAAACTTTGACTGTTACTTAACACATTTTTAATGCTTTTAAAGGAGAAGAAAAAATACATTTCCATATTTAGCTTTTTTTTTTTTTTTTTTTTTTTTTTTTTTTTTTTAAGTTGTGCTTTTCAGATATTGGCATTGGCAACCAGTCGGGTAATATGGAGTAGGGTTATAAGGAATATTAAAACTGGAAGAAAAACCACGATTTAAAATAATAACTAAAATTATTTAATCAGCAAACATTAGTACATCATCTATAAATCATCAGATTCCTTGAAAAATTGTTTTAATTTTTAGACTTGTCTTGAAACCGTTGTCTAGTTGATATTCCATATTACTCGACACACCATCTTGAAAAATATAACATCTTTTTTCTCTCGTCAACAAGTTAGCATAGAGGGAAAGTGATAAAACAGCAATAAACTATTCAATTTTATAATGAACTTGGTTAATATAACTGACAATGAGATTTTATAATTAATCGGAATTTTATAAAAATTTACCTGCAACAAACTTCAAAAATTGAGAATAAGATTTTATTTCACCATGTCGTTCCAACAACATGTATCCAAATAGAACTGAGCACAGTGTTTCATGGTAGTATTAGGAAGTCGTATAGCAGATTTACGCTTGGCTGCATCTAGCCATAGATATTGAAGTATTCTATATTGTCCGGCCATTTCATAATACCCGAACTTCCTCTACTAGGAAAAATAACATCATATTCCCAGCCATAATTTTTTATAGAGAATATCTAGATATGTTAATTATAAAGTTAATTTTCAAAGGAAATTAAGAAATCTCTATTTTTTCATAAAGCAATTTAACACAATAATACATATTTTCTAGTTTTCTAGTGGAATCGGAAAAAAAACCAATTTTGATTACCATCATTATCATATTGAATGGAATTACCATTTTCATTTGAGATCTTTTAGTGTTCGTGTCCATGACATGATAAAATTCCATCTTGACTTGAGATTGTTAAGAAGTTAAAAAACATCGGGTGAACATTAAGATAAAAATCCTAGTTTTTGGGAGAGAAAACATGAAATTAAGAAATCTGTAGTTTTTCATAAAGCAATTTAACACAATCATCTATTCTAGTTTTCTAGTGGAATCGAAAAAGAAACCAATTTTGAGTACCGTCATAATCATATTCAATGGAATTACCATTTTCATTTGAGATCTTTTAGTATTCGTGTCGATAAAATTCTTAATTCATCTTAACCTGAGATTTTTAAGAAGTTAAAAAAACAAAAGTGAACATTCTGTGATAAAAATCCAAATTTTTTGGGAGAGAAAATATGAAATTAATAAATCTCTATGTTTTTCATAAAGCAATTTAACACAATCATCTATTCTAGTTTTCTAGTGGAATCGAAAAAGAAACCAATTTTGAGTACCGTCATAATCATATTCAATGGAATTACCATTTTCATTTGAGATCTTTTAGTATTCGTAGACATGATAAAATTCCATCTTAACTTGAGATTTTTAAGAAGTTAAAAAATCAACGGGTGAACATTCTGTGATAAAAATCTAAATTTTTTGGGAGAGAAAATATGAAATTAATAAATCTCTATGTTTTTCATAAAGCAATTTAACACAATCATCTATTCTAGTTTTCTAGTGGAATCGAAAAAGAAACCAATTTTGAGTACCGTCATAATCATATTCAATGGAATTACCATTTTCATTTGAGATCTTTTAGTATTCGTGTCCCTGACATGATAATATTCCATCTTAACTTGAGATTTTTAAGAAGTTAAAAAATCAACGGGTGAACATTCTGTGATAAAAATCTAAATTTTTTGGGAGAGAAAATATGAAATTAATAAATCTCTATGTTTTTCATAAAGCAATTTAACACAATCATATATTCTAGTTTTCTAGTGGAATCGGAAATGAAACCTATTTTAATTACCATCATTATCATATTGAATGGAATTACCGTTTTCATTTGAGATCTTTTAGTGTTCGTCTCCCTGAAGTGATAAAATTTCATCTTGAGATTTTTAAGAAGTTAAAAAAACAACATTCTGTGATAAAAACGGAAATTTTGGGGAGAGAAAATATGAACTATACATCGTCATAAAGCTAAATAACTGTTAAACATTTAGTAAAAACCAGGCGCAATGAAAGTCGTTAAAATAATTACTCACAGGATTAGAGTGCTACATGGGACCCCAAAAATATGAAAATTTTTTCTCGCCCCGGCGGGTAGCATTGTTATTGCAGAAAAATGTTTTACAGGGAGCTCTTAATGAAGCACGTCTAGCAGTACTTTTCTAAAAAATTGCTTATACAAAATTCAGTTGTTTAATTTTTACTGTACTTCGTACTTTATTCTCGAAATCATACTTTAGATGCTTTGCTTGTTTTTAAAATTAAAATATTTTGATAAATAAGCTATTAAAGTTATGCTTTTTATAGCGCATTTTTTAATCTGTGTTTAATGTTTAAGAAATGTAGGAAAGGCTTTTTAGCATATACACTTCCGTTTTTTTTCTTTTGGTAAGTATTACCGATTAAATTTTTTGTCATAATTCGTCATGTAGCGGATATTTTTTTTTTTTTTTTAACAAAATTATAAACATATTTTTAATTATCCAGAAATGCAAACACTTAAGCAAAATAGCAATTTTTTCTAAATGGGCATATTTTAAAAATACATTTTTGCTAATTTAAAAATTGCTTTTAAATGTTTATTGCTATGAAAATTTACTTTTTAAATATTTTAATATGAAATGTATAAAAAAGATTGATTGCTGTAATATCAGTAATACTAATTTTGATATTTAACATTATAAAAAATATGAACTGTATAATCTTTGTTAGTAGGGCTTACAGTCATATCTTCATCTTAAGCACAAACAGTCATACTTCCGGGTATATGATAGGTTATCTGATTTGAAACTAAACTAAAATTTTTTCTTGGTATTTCCATATCACATTTCACCCACTTAAATTGATTGTATCGGTGCCCTGAACTGAAATTCCTTTCTTAACTATTATAAACGTGGTTATGAATCACATATGTAGATTTCAACAGATTGCATCTAGTGCAGATGAGGATGATTATGTGTCATTAATTCTGATAAAAATAATGATGTTGCTTACCGAATGGGAATGTCACCAAAGACATGTGATTTTGCACATGCATTTCCTTTTATTGCAAATAAAAACATAAAATAAACAAATATGTTGTTTATTGTCTTAACCCGTGAACCTCCAAGTTATTTTAATATTGGAATTTAAGCGAGATTTAAAAAATATATAGGTTTAAAAAGTCAAGAAATAACATAATTTAAATGCTGCTATTTGAAGAAAATAATTTGAACGGTGCAATTGAATCTAAATAACGTAAGTTTTTCAGACCTTTTATTAAGCAAATGCGTTTATGGGTGTATTGGTATTACGTTTAAAAGAAAACATGTGTTAAATTTAAAAACAGAGAAACATGTGACAATTGTGTCAAAGTGACATAATTTTCACTTATTTTTAATCCCGCCAGCGCCGAGATTAAAACCTGTGAAGGAAGAATTGTTTTTAATTTTTATTTTTATTATTATTATTATTATTTTTTTATCAGAAATGTGAAGAAATCTTTAGTTTTCTATTGTATCATGTCAAATTCCGCCCCAAACCGGACCAAAAAAAAAACTTATTTGATTAATTGCGCATCAATTTTCATGCGAGCGAAAATACCATTAAAAAGTACATAATAGTTTTTTCGTGATGCTGTAATAACACACAGCAGACTTACAGTTTTATATAATAGTATGATATGATGATTTGAAATTTTCAACAGGTAGCTTCATTTCTTTCATATCAGTATTATTAAGTAGTGGTAGAGTGGTTGTGGTAGAATTTCGATGAATTTTTAAGATACCTTTTTAAGCAGTAAAGATATAGAAACAAATACCAATAGTAACTATAATAACTTTAGTTTCAATTACTATTTTACTTTAAAAAATATTTTATTTTAAAATGTACACGTTACTTTCAAAGAAAAACTACGAAATATCAACTTTGTTCGCCTAGGCTGGGTAAAGTGGCCAGCATTGGTAAATGAACAAATCACATTCATTCGGGATGTACATTTAATCAACGCAAGCTAAAGTAACATACGTTAAGAATAAGTATTAGGTTTTGTAATATCTTAAGTATTAATTCGTTACAAGATACAGTAATGATTATCAAGAGTCTATCAATGAAAGATTAAGAGTAGGGCCTACTTGCAAAATTCACACTCAAACTCGTCTTCTCCATCACAAGCAGCGCGCTCTCCATTTGCTCACTTCTTACATTTAAAGCATTTAATACATCCTTCATTGTCTCTTGAGTTTGAGTAGACTTGGTTACAATAAAAGCATTCTACATCATCACCCTATTCTTCTTCTGGATCCAAACTAAACTGTCATTTAGTTTGAGTTGCTTTTTTTAGTTTCAGTTTTATTCTGATTGTTAAACTAGTATTTCTTATTAGGAGGAGAGGGGGGTAGGCTTATTTTTCCCCATCCTACTTCTTTTCTTGGCCTCCTGCTTTTCTTTTTTCTGCTTTCCTATAATAAGTTAATTTTTGATAAGAACTATATGCTAGAACAACTGCTCTAGCTTTTTCCCTATTTCGTTTTATTTGCTTTACAAATATTTGTTTTGGTGAATTTTTTTTTAACTTAACACTGAATACTTTTCACTGCACCACTGGTTCCAGACAGTGTCATCTCGTCATACAAAGCTCCGCCACTGTGTCCAGTCAGTGCCAGCCAACTCTTCAGCCAAAGGTCCGCCACTGGATTTAGCCATTACATCTATTTCTGTTGAAATTAATCCTTCTGCGTGTTCAACCAGTGCGGTTTTACACTACAGTTTACTTCGTCTTCAGCAACATTGATATCATTATATTGAGAGTTCATCGAAATGTTAGATACATCTGAAGCTACAAAATCAGCATCTGAAAACTCATCGGGATTCAAAAGGAAAATCACACACTTGCAAATACATTGATAGGAGTAGCAGGAACAGCTGCACGCAAAAATACTCCTCCAAATAGTTTACTAATTTGGAATTGTGTTGCGATTTTTCCAGGATTGTTCCGCAAGAACTTCTTACAAGCTTGAATATAATAAGCCTTAAAGGACGCTATAAAAAACTCATTTAGTGTTTACAACTTATGAGTAATTTAGGGAGGCAAACATACAACTGTTGTTTTATTTTACCTGGCCTTTTCAATAAGGCTACGCTTTTGGAATGCGTGGCTTGACCATATAAAATTAGAAGGACTGGATCTTCTGCTGAAGGCTTAACATCTTTTAAAAAATAATTAAACCATTTCATAAATATATCTGATTTCACCCAGCCGTGGATTGCAGGCAAGCTCAGAACCAGTGGGAGCTCCATCTTCAAGCTCTGTCTTCATTTTTTGTCTTCTGGATTTACAAATGGAGAAATGCAGGTGCCCCCAGAAGACATACAGACTGCAAATGTCAAAAGTAAGCCTTTCTCTACAGAAGTAATTGCCTTGGGTCTGCAGGTGGTTTCCACCAAGATATGACATGACAGACCAGTTGCATTTTAATATGCTAATCGAGTTCTGACCTCAACTCGACGAGATGAGGGCCTTTGCAACCACTGCCCGATCTATGACACTAATATTTAGCAAGAACAATTAATTATTTTCATTTTAGTAGTTATTGATAATTCTAACTGTTCAATTTAATTCAAAATGATTGCTTGAGCTCGTCCCATAATTTTTGAATTGCTACGCCACTGTCGCTGTGTACAAAAACAAACTTCATTAAAACTTCTGCTTAAGAAAGGAAAAATCAGATTGAATTCATATTAACAAATGGCGCACCACCAAGAAACTAAAAAAAAGAAGAAAAAGCAAATAAGAGATAAATAAAATTGATGAACATCCCTAACTATTTATTCCTGTTTTTTCTCCGCTAACTACAAAATCTAAGAAAAAATCGAATTCAGCCGACCTCAACAGCTGATGTCTAGCTACCTTATTTCCGTTCCAAGATGTTCGATTCACTAATCTTAACAAAGCGAAACGAAGGAATCCCAAATGTCCTAATGAAAAGATCACGCCGTACATTGACAGGATATGTTATGCTGGACTGATCAAGGAACTAGCTCGCCACACAGGTGGTACAAAGTGAACAACCAAAATGGTATTTTACGACGCAGAAAAGAAATAAAAGTAATCAAAGAGGAAAAAATTAAATGAAAAGGTATTTGATGCCGCCGTCGCGTCGTTAGAGTAACAACGTTAATCAATGACGCAAAATACCTATTTCAATGCGGCAATCTATTTTTTTTTCTGGAAAGGTATAATCTCTTTTTCTTTTCTGTTAAAAAATAAATAAATAAAGGTTTGTATTTTAAAGAATCTGGAAGGAAATTTCGTATTGTTATTTTAAATGCAACTTGTGCTCCGCTTAAATGAATAAATGAATGAAGCTGCTTTTGTTTTCAGAACATCTGTTTTTCTTATTTAAAGAGTTATACAATACTAATCAAGTATAATAATAGTTAGGTTGATAAACTTACACTGTAAAAAAAAACCTGTAATTTTTACAGAAAAAAACTGTTTCAAAGAAAAAACAGTTTTGTTTTCCTGTAAAAAATATGGATTTTGTAATTTTTACAGAAAAAACTGTTTCCTGTAAAAAAAAAAAAAAAAAAAATACAGATATTTTCTGTGAATTAAACGATTTTCCACTGCCCCCAAAATTGACAGTTTTTTCTGTCAATTTGAAAGATTTTTTTTAGTATAGAGGCATGATGGCCCACCGGGATCCTGGACAAACGCCCAGTTTTTTCTGCCTTCATCCGCCCTCTAAAATGTACCAAAATAAAATGTCTCTTTCTTAAAAAAAAAAAAATAAATAAAAAAAATAAATAAAATAACGTTGTTGTTGTTACTGCCGCTGTAATTTTTTTTTTTTTTTTTTTGGGGGGGGGGGGGGGGCAGAAAGCTTTCTAGGCTAATATTTTGAAAACTATTGCGCATAAAAATGTGAAAACTGATAGAATTACAGAGAAATGTTTGATAAACACGCTGAAGCAGAGAGTTTTTAAACCGAAAAATTATTTAAAGAGCTATTTCATGTTAAAATCGGTCAAAATAGTTTCGTTTAAAAAGTTATATAGGAGCAAAAACAGTTTACTCATCTTTTACAGAGACATGCTTGACAAGTTGCAGTGTGTAGTTTTTTTTTTTTTTTTTTTTTTTTTTTTCTATTTTACTAATTTTTGAGGATTTTTTTTTTTCAATATGTTACTCAAATTTTCATTATTTCGATGGAGACTTATTTCATATTTAGAAAAGGGCATTTTTTAAAATTGTTGCCAAATTGTAAAATATTGAAAATAATATTTCTTTTCAATTAAAAAATGTATTTACACCTGACTATTAAAACAGAAAGAAAACTTTAAAGGAAAGTAAATTATGTTGCTTAAAATATGTAAAACTCGATATAAACTTAACCTATAAGCGTAAATATTTAAAACACAGTGCTTTTCAATGGCCTGGTTCAGAATGTTATTCCTAAGCATAGACGAGCTTTTGGAACCTCGAACTGAAATTAATGAATATTGTCCATAGCGTCGTTATAAAAGCCGGAAAGTCAGCTACATTTTTAACTTAACCATTTTATGCAAGCTGATTTTAAAATGTACAACTGATCTTGCTTATCAATCCCCGAGGCAACCGTCAGCTGTCGCTGACGTTATGGTGACAGAAAAATGCCCCATTCAAACGGAAAAGCATGGTCCCCCGAAGATCGTCGCCGTTCATCATAATATCATTCCATTTTCTGTAACCGCGCAATCTTTAACAGGGTACATTACATTGTTTTTAGAGGCTGCAAATTCTAAACTGAGGTTGGTGACAGTAGCTCGCAGGGGGCAGAGCCCCCTAGTGCCCTAAAATAAAAGAAAACTCGGAATGAAATGTCAGCAGCGTGATGATGAAGAAAAAGTCACATAGATTTTGACAGTACTTACAAAATTGCAATTTAAAAAAATGAACAGGAATAAAAATCTTGTTTAAAATATGATTTCAAATTTCTTCGCGAATACTACATATCATATATATATATTTCCTCTGATATAGTGAACTGTTTAAGGTTTATGAATAACTACAAACAATCTCTACTACCCAAGAGACATATGAAGCTTTTTTTTTTTTTTTTTTTTTTTTTTTTTTTTTGAGTAAAATCCATCAACATTGACCTTTTATTAGTAATGAAAATTTGGAACCAATAATTTTAATCTGACACAGACTTATTGAATTCAATAAACAATAGTGCAATAATTGATAAGTTGTGTGAATCAACTTTTTCGATGTTTATGTTAAACAAAATGTTTTTTTAAGCAACTAATCTTCAATTTTTTTCATTAATAATATTACCCTGTTAAATCTGCATTTTGACAAATAATATATTCTGGCTGTTTTATATTTAAGTATGGCGCGGCAGCGCAATACTTATTTATTTCCAGTGTCACTTCTCAATGTTAATTTAACATAGAAAAGCCAATGGAGATGGTAACTTTTTCATTTTTTCTTCCCACCTTTTTGTCCCTGATGCCACTCATTTTTAATTCTTTGCTAATTCTAATAATATTATAAATTCAAAGTGTAAAAAAATTTGCCAGACGTCAGGGTCAAAACGGATCATAAAATGCCTTTGCATATAGATGGATTATAATCTAGAGAGTAACATGGGCTAATTTTTATTTACATTATTCAAATATTTTTCTTAATAATTCCAAATTTCGCTTTTTTCATTGAGAATCAACGGACATTTTCTAATAAAATTTAACATTTTTCCTTCATTGTTGTAAATAATTCAAAAGCCGTAATAATAATTTGCCTATTTTTAATTGAATGATTTTCACGTGAAACATGAAACTGAAGAAACTGAAATAGTTTTTTTTTTTTTTTTTTTTTTTTTTTTTTTTTTTTTAAGAATTAAAAAGAAGATGAATATGACGTCATAGTGGAAAAAAATGACATTTTCAAGCAGATTTTTTAAGTTCCGATTGTAATTTTTTGACAACAACCTGCATTACTGCACTGGTGAAACATTTTGAATTACACATAGGTAAATTGCATCACAAATTGTGATTTTACACAAATTAATTTTGAAATGTGTTTGTCTGAAAGCAGTAGTTATTAAAAAACATGACATATTAAACCAAAACCTAATTTGCAGAACAAATTAAAAAAAACAAAATTTATTTCCTAAATTGTTTAAACCCGAGAAGGGGCAGATATTAAGATATTTCACTCAATTCGTTCTACATTTAATGTTAAATTTTTGTAACAAATAAGCTAAACCAATTGAACATTAAAAAATAAAAATGAAATTCATACAATATAATGCTTTAAACACATATACTTAGATTCTGTTCAAATGAAATCGAAATAAATCTTAGACTTTTTCCATTTTTAAGCTGTAAATATTTGTACTGCAGATTTTGTATTATGTTTATGACGATTGTACATAATATGATAAGGTACATGCAAAATACAAAACTTTAAAGGAAGTCTAAGATTTATTTCGATTTCATTTGAACGGAATCTAAGTATATAGGTGTTTAAAGCATTATATTGTATGAATTTCATTTTTATTTTTTCATGTTCAATTCGTTTAGCTTATTTGTTACAAAAATTTAACTTTAAATGTAGAACGAATTGAATGAAATATCTTAATATCTGCCCCTTCTCGGGTTTAAACAGTTTAGGAAATACATTTTGTTTTTTTAATTTGTTCTGCAAATTAGGTTTTTGTTTAATTGTATATATGGCTATCCAAAATTCAAATTTCGTCATAAAATCGGATCTAACAATTCGAAAACTATCAAGTAAATGATAAACAAAAAGAGAACATTTTAAAGCAATGGAAATATCCTATAGCCGATTCTGAAAGCAATCCAGTAAAATATAATGTATCATCATTTTCATTTAACAACATGACAATAAAGATACAAAGAACAAACTTTTGGAGAGAAGGAATGAATGAACATTTCATTCATTGAAGGTATATACAATACATACGGGTACCGAGAACGAGATGCTTTGTTCTGCATATTATTAGCATAGCTGCGAACCTTCAGGTTTTTTTAAGTAAAAAAAAAAAAAGTATTTAATGAAAGATATTTTATTTTTATTTGGTTAGTAGTCAACTTTTTTAATTTAATAAAATTGTTGGTTTTATTTGACTTGGAAAAAAGAAAATACGGCAGCTATGCAATAGAGAGATCGAGTATTGAAATTCCATTGGCTGCTATATTACTTTTAAAGTACAAAATTTATTGTTGAAGTATGACAAAGTCTCTTGAACTATTTTTGCACTAATTAAGGTTGAAAACCTTATTTAATGCAAAAATATGATAGTTAGCTAATATTAAATAGCCCTCGGGTGAGGATAGGTTAGATAAGTTAGAAGATTTGGATTAACTATGGGATACATCCTAAAATGTTGATACGAAATAAACGATAACGTCAAAAAAGTATGCATAGTCTGAGCCTAAACCACTGCATAATAAATAAGGTAAGCCACGGATAGAAAGATGTGTTTGGATTGACGAACCAGATCTATCTTAAGCTGAAAAGTACACTAGAACCTCGATTAATCGAGGTTTCTGTTAACCGAGCCGATAACAAAGTCTGATTTTCTTTTGAATGATCCTTGAAATTAACCACACTTTTTAATTCACTGTCCGTGCTATACAGGCTCTTCTGTCCCCAAAAGCACTCAACTCCCAAGAAATATTGGATCCTGAGAAGTCAACAGCGAACAATGCTTGGTTTCATGTGGCCGTGTGAACTTTCGTAAATTTTTCAATTTGCTTTTTAAAATTTACTACTAGTAGTTGATTTCCTTTTTAAATTTGTTAAGTTGTGAAACGGAGCTTTACATATATTTATTTTATTGTTTAAAAAACGTTCTATTGCTTTTTTTTTTTTCTTTAAGAGATGTTAAATTCGCAAGCACGCGAGTTTTTACACGCAGTTTCTATTAACCGAGATTTCCGATATCCGAGGTATTAACAATCCCAATTAGCTCGGATAATTGAGGTTGCACTGTACTTCATGTATTACATGTACCAACACTTATAGGTCAAGTTGGATTAGCCTGCGTACATATAACTTCTAGTACAATACAAACAACACCATCTCAAATATCTACAAGCGCAGCTTTCTGGATATTGTCGCTAGTCGATTGAATAAAGCACGCAAACTACAGCTCCTACAAGGTATAAGAAAAAAAAATAAAGAAAAGTGCTTAGTTATTACACAAGAAAGAAATTAATTAAGGAAGGTCATGGCAATATTCCACAAGTGGTTCTGAAAGCAATCAAGTAAAATATAATTCAACATGATAAAAATTCCAAACAGCAGCATAACAACAAGGATACAAAGCTCAACTTTTGTGGGAAAGAATGAATGAACTTTTCATTCATTCAAGGCATCCGTACACAGATACCGAACAAGCTTTGTTCTGTATATCATTAGAAGGATCGAGGATCGAAATTCCATCAGCTTCTTTATTGTTCCTGAAGTTATATACAAATCACAGGTTGTTAAATAATAGGAGAGGGATCAGTTTTTTATGAACAATTGGACTAGGAGACTTCAGTAGTAGAGCCCAGAGCGGTCGATTTATTTAGCTTTAAAGGTTCATGCAGTGATGCTGTTTAGACACGCTCATTAAATACAAAAGAAAGAAATATATGAGTCATTTTTAATTTTATACAGATTATTCTTTTTCTTATTCTAAAGTTACTTTATATAATTTTTAACATAAGAATGAATAGTGGAAGTAAGTAACTTAATTAAGAATGGCTTTATCCCAATCTTTAAGGCTGCTAGTCAGTTTACGAATCTCCATTGTTGAATTCAGGGAGTGCCCCCCCCCCCCCTGGAACAAGGAAATGTCCGACCCCGGTAGGTTTGAGATTTTATGCTTTTTAATGGACAAAAGTACAATCCCCCCTCCCTCCCACCCGGAACTCTAGAATGCCCGCTTCCGGAACCGCGGAAATTCCTCCCGGAGAAAAATGTCTGAATTCAACACTAAGACTCCCTCTCGGGAAATTCGGAAACTGACTGACTAGCAAGCAGACTTAATCCTCATGGGACACCATGCGGTATATTTGAGACCAATCTTCTTTATTACATGGCCGTTTTTAAACTATCATTAATTATCTCATCCGATCCTCCGATGTATTTTCTTATAAACCTTCCTAATATTACAAGACGTATGTGCAAGTTATTTATTTTTTCTTTAGTATCGTTTTTAACGTTTTGGAGATTAGAGTGATATTGACCTTATGATAACTTCTGTGCAATAAAAGGCGAAAATCTGGAAAAGAGAAAACTTTTTTATTACTTAGAAGGTACTATAGGGTCACTATGATCAAAATCTCAAAAAACGTTAACAAAAGAAAAACATAAATAAATTGCTCATGCGTGTAACAGTCTTTGAGATATAGAAAAAATTACATTATAGAAATAGACCAGTCTTATAAGTATAAGGAGAATTATCAATAATTATCTGAAAAAATAAATGAGCAAATAAAGTGAACAATCAATGAATTGAAGAAATATATTATTGAAGCAAACCAATATTGGTTATAATGGTTATTTTGGGGTTCACTGATCTCCAATGTTGCAGTAACAGGAAATACTTCCAATGTAACACCATAATTATTGAAATATTGGTTTACTTTGGAAATAGGTGTAATAAACTGTCATTACTATACAAAAATATTAGCTTCAAATATTGCCAGATATAGATATTATTTACCAACATATCGCCCATATAAACAAGATTGGCCAAATGTTGTTTTGCTACTAATGTGCCTTTAGTACTTAAAAGAAACAGAAAAATATAGTAGCTCAACAAAAGTGTGTGGCTGCTTAGAAAATATAGAATTATGAATAATTAAAAAGTATTGAAAGAATTTAAATTATTTATGCTGTTTTAATAAGTCATCCACATCTTCGTCTTTGTATGTCATGCATTTTCCTTTTTTTGAGTAGGGGGAGGGGGGCAAGCAAAAAGAAATTTTGTCCTTAAAATCACTAATTTATACGAAAAGAATAGAAAATAAGGTCACAAACGTCAGCAAAAGCATGTGAAACTTTTAACAGAACCACATGTTACGAATACAAAAATGAAATGCATTGTTTAGTATTAAAAATAAGAATATTTCCTTCTACCTAGATACAAATCAAGAACTATATTTAAAACAAATTCAGTGAAATGTCTTTTCCAGAAATATCCTTAACATTAACATATAAAATATTTTACATCTTCAGACTTCATTTTCTACTATTTCATGCAAATTAGTAATTTTAAGGACCAAATTTCTTTTTGTTCCCGAAAAAATGCATAACATACAGCTCATATTCAAAATATTAGAATAATGGAGAAAAAGTAATAAGAAAAAAATTAATTTTTCATTTATTTATTTTTGATACTAAGTAAATGCAATTAAATTTCTTATAAATTAAATCTCGAATGTTTAGATAAGATTTTAACATTTACAAAATATAAAATACAGTACAATAAATTAGGTATACAGCTTTCTGAAACACATCTAAATATTAGAATAAAATTTAGATTAGTTCAAAATATCAGAATAAAATTTAGATGGGTTCAAAATATCAGAATATTTTATTTTACGCAACAATATTACCTTATGAATATAAAGTAAATGGTAATTAATATTTTGTAGCATCCGCTTTAGCTTTCATAACAGCGTACAATCGATCTTGCATACTATATACAAGGTGTTTACAACCATTTCTATCAATATTAGCCGAAATAGACTTTATACGTGCACTAACTCAGTTTTACTTGAAGGGGGATTTTCTTGGTGTTTTTTCTTCATTATACACCATAAGTTTTCGATGGGATTAAGGTCTGGTGAGTTTGATGCCAAGGAAGTACCTTAATGTTGCGTTGGCGGAACCAATTCTTAGTTGACACCGAGATATACGGTGACGTTAAATATTGTTGAAAGATGAAATCATCTTCAAATAAATCTTCTAATGATGGAATCATGTAATATTCCAAAATTTCATGATATATCTGAGAGTTAACCTTTTTGTAGACGATGCATAACAGTAGTATAGAAAAGGGTGTTCGATTCCGAGGGTGGATGGTGTGTGGTGGGTGGAACTGGAAATCGTACTATAGTACGAGAGGGTTTGAGAAGAGTGTTAGGAGAGGAGATAAGATAGGATAATCTGATAAGATAATCTGATAGTGAGGTAAGAGTAAAGTGTGGGAAGATCATGCTATAGTAGGAGAGTATTAGTTTAGGAAGAAAATTATAGAAAGTGTCTTCTGGCAGCCCGCTTCTTTCTTCTTTGCTATCCAACCTGGAAAAAGAAAAAAGAAAAAAAAACGCGTGTTTTTTGACTCTAGCTATGGGTCCCCCGACATATATTTAAAAAAGTAACATGTGCCGTATTAGCTGCTCAAAGGCAGGGGTATCATGAACGCAACTTCACTCGATGTAGCCCACATTGTGCCAAAAAATCTGCATTTTTCTACTATAGTATGATAGGGTAGGAAGATGGTAAAATTTTTAGGCGGGGCTTAATTTCTCGTATCATCTTAAGGTTTGAATGAATAACCATATAAGGTAATGTTATACTATAACATAAGGGGTTAGGTCTTTTCGAGAGGAAGCTTATTTTTTGGAATCGACTTAGAATGTGGACATGAAAATGCTAGGTGGCGCCCTCTACCGGCAGGAATTGGAAACTATTGTAATTGGGTTTTTTTCATAAAAATTTCACTTGGAATCGAACCTGTAACAAAATAGTCTCTTGACTTGATAATTTGAAGTAGGTTTAACTGATCAAGCCAAGAAACTATACCTGTAAGTCGAGATTTTAGATGTTTCAAGGCAAAAATTGTGGCCCTCTCATTTATGTGCGTTGGTTTGTCGGTTACTTAAGATAAGTCAACAGTACCTATTTTAACTACTACTACACTTTGAGAATTGCTTTAATGTATACGATTTTATCGATTTTACATGCGAAAGTATGGTCATTCTACCATACCTTAGTTTCGAACTTCGTAACAAATTTCATTTTTGTAACTGATATGCTATGCACTATTTGAGAATTACTTTAATGTATACGATTTTCATTTTTAGTTTAACTTATTTTATCGATTCTGCGCGTGAGAGTAGGTTCATTTTACCAAACCCTGGTTTCGAACCTATGAACTATGAGTCAAATTTCATTTTTTGTGGGTGATACGCTATCCACTGTACAAACCGCGCCCCAACGTTTACTACGATACTTTTGAACACTACCTTTTCTAAATACTTAACCCTTTATTATGCTCTCGTTTAATGTTAATTTAACTTAACAGGAGTTATAATTGCATCACAACATTTAACATTCTGACAGTTTTTTAATTTTCTATTTTAATGTGCTTGTAGATAGCGCATATGGGATAGCATTGGAGCACATTGGATTGATTGCGCATTGATAGCGCAATGGGTGATAGCGCATTGATAGCGCATTGGATAGCGCATATGGGTGTTAACCATGGGGTTACCGGTTCGAGTCCGGTCAAGGGCGAACTATTATTTTTTCTTAATAAGTTTAGAGATTTCAAGGACCCATTTGTGGCATTAGTAATTTTTAAAGTGTTTAACTGTAACCGACACCGATTTTTAACATATATTAGGAGATATGCTGTTTGCGAATATTCAGTTATCAATTGATTTTTGTTCTAACTTCATCTAATGCTACCTTTATTTTTGAATATAGGCTCTATAGTAAATATGTTAAAAAGATCATGCGATAAAGTGGTTACTACTTCAAAGTATCAACGTTTAGAAGAACCTAATGAATCTACTTACGTAAGTGAATTAAATATATCAAGATTGGAAGTTCCTAATATACTGAACACGGACAACATGACAATATCATGTGATTTACCTACTACTCATTACTCACCGAATGTGAAATCTGAAGTCAATATGAATTTTTCTATCCCTACCTTTGGTGATGACACAACATCTTTCGAGAACTCATGCCAAGAGTCAATTTCTGCTAAAAACTATTTGAATATATTTTTCAAAGACATGAATTTTGAATCTGCCTTAACCTCGACCCCAGTTAGTAAATTAACTTCCCAAGACGAATCCCTTCAAGAACCTACTATTAGGCGAGAGATGTCTGACTTACAAGCAAGCAACCTTTATCAAGCAAGTGATGAATTACAAAATGCCACCCCACCCCCGAATATCATTTCACAATCTAAAAATATCAAATCCAGTAATCCTATTATATTTCGAGAAGAACTCACTGACTGTATCTTTTTAATTTTAAAATTTCATAATAGACAATTTTAAATTCATATTAGAGAGTTTAAACGCAGCGGATTACTAGTGAAGAAATTTTAACGAAAAATGGAGTTATTATGGATGTTAATAGCTGGTACGAATTCTACAATAAAAGTTTTTCATTTAATTTGAGGTATAAAAGTTCCTCATTTGTCGCCAGCAACATAATATTACTGTTAAATTTTCATAATTCTATCATGCGAATTAAAAATTTAAAGAATTATTCTCATATTGACTTAAATGAATACCAATTAGTGAAATTAAAAGAAAAAGCACATGATTTGAATAAGGAACTTCTTCGGCATATATATGAAAAGCATATACCAAGCTTAATTAGACAGAAATGTATCATTAGTCATATATCTCTGGAAAATTAACTCATGTTACAGTCTAAACTTATAACATGTATTGAGAATAATATATTGACTATACTAAACCATATTTTAAAATGTGGTGGATGTATTTTTAATCACAAATCTCAAGGCCTTCATTCCTGTTATATGTTAAATAATCGACAAAAATTTGAAGAACTAGGAGAGATGTTATTAACACTTATAGATCTCGATTTTGTGATTTCCTCGTTTTTAAACGGGGTGGATTGTGTTTAATGAAAACTTTTTATCTAACATTCATGTGGAAACAATTCAAAACGAATTGTTTAAAATAATAAAATAAAATGTTTTGCTATCCTTTCTAATATGTGTGTTTATTTTTCCAAAGTGTATGTTTACTTTGTTATGCCTTTTCGAACTTTTAATAGAGTGTTAGAGTATAATTTGCATATGTATAACTTAAGAAATCAACAATTCTTTAATAATTAAAAAATATAATAGAAGTTTAAAATATTAAAACTAATAATCTTAATACTTTTAAAAATAAGAAACTTAAAAAAGTTTTTCAAAATTAAAAAAATTAAAAAGTTTACAAAATTAAAAAAAATTAAACTTTAAAAAAAGTTTTAAAAATTAAGTTGTCAAAATTAAAAAAAAATAGTTAAAAAAACTTCATAAATTAAGTTTGCAAAAGCAAGTTTACCTGGCTGTACATGTATATGACTTTCATTATGTTATAGCTTAATGATATGTAGCCTCTTTTTATTATATAAAAGCATTAAATTAATAAATATATATATATATATATATATATATATATATATATATTTAATAAAAATATTTATAAGTAAAAAGAATAAAAATAACTTTATAAAATTAAAACTTTGAGAAAAAAAATAATAATAATAAAAAAAAATAAATAAATAAATAAAAAAAAATTAAATTAAAATTATATAAAAAAAATTAAACTAAAAAATTAAAAAAAATTAAATTAAAAAATTAAAATAAAAAGTTTACAAAATTAAAAAATTAAAACTTTGAAAAAATTAAAAAATAAGTTATCAAAAAATATTTAAGAAAACTTCATAAATTAAGTTTGCAAAAGTGAGTTTACCTGCCTATACATGTAAATGACTTACACTCGGCTTTCAGTTTATACATCATCTTATCAAAATGCATAAATGAAAATTTTGTCTAAACATATAAATTGATTTGAATATCTATACCTTTTAAAAATTATTTGTCTTTCTATAACTATTCAAAATTATTAATAAATATTATGTAAGTGAAACATATTTTGTCTGTTATTTTTTATTCTAAAACCATTTAAATTTTATCTAAGAAATTGTATTCCATTAAAAAATTAGTTGCTATGTATTCATATAATATCTTACTAAAAAGAAAATACTCATTGGTTATTAAACAGCATTTTATGCATATCCATACTATAAAGAGGGTACGACCAGAATTAGTCACCGAAAGGGACGCCAACTTGGTGATATCTCTAATATTTCGCCAAATTCCTGTAGACATTCATTGTGAACCAATAGGCATTACTTGCTTACAGAAAATCAACAAATTGACAAATTTTGTCTAAGTAATTATTATATGCAATTAAATAATAGTTACTAAGTATTCAACTAATATTGTCTAAGTATTCAACTAATATTATACTAAAAAGAAAAAATATATATAATATTTCAAATTTTTCTAAGCAATTGTATTCAATTAAGTAAACATTTACTAAGTATTCATATAATATTATACTAAAAAGAAAAAATATATATATAATATTTCAAATTTTGCTTAAGTAATTGTATTCGATTAAGTAAATAATTACTAAGTATTCATATAATATTATACTAAAAAGAAAAAAATATATAATATCTCAAATTTTGTCTAAGAAATTGTATTCAATTAAGTAAATGGTTACTAAGTATTCAGCTAATATTATACTAAAAAGAAAAAATAAATATCATATTTCAAATTTTGTTTAAGTAATTGCAAAACATTTAGTAATATTTCTACATAATATTTACTAAATATTAAATTAATATTATACTAGAAACAAAAAATAAATATAATATTTCAAAATTTTGTTTAAGTAATTGTATTCAATTAAGTAAATATTTACTAAGTATTCATATAATATTATACTAAAAAGAAAAAAAATATATAATATTTCAAAGTTTGTATAAGTAATTGTATAACATTTACTGATATTTCTACATAATATTTACTAAGTATTCATATAACATTTTACTAAAAATTGTATTCAATTAAGTAAACAATTACTAAGTATTCATATATTACTATACTAAAAAGGAAAAAATGTATAATATTTCAAATTTTCTCTAAGTAATGGTGTTCAATTAAGTAAATAGTTACTAAGTATCCATATAACATTTTACCAAAAGAAATCATACAATAGTGAAGACATCAGTCAAAGTGTTTAATCACGTAGTTTAATTACATTACTCTTGAATCAACTTCACTTAAATTTATTTTTTTTCTTCAATTTATTATCAAATGAATCCTGCGTTAACATTATTTTATTAATTTCATATTAAATTCCAGAACTTATCGATTAAATTAGTAAATTTTCAGTACTTTTAATATATTAGAACGTTTAATGTATCAACCACCGTTTGTATAAGCAACTGTTATTCGCTTATTAATAATGACTATTATCATATGTTACCATGCATTTCTTCAAAAGGATAAAACCATTAACATAATACATATCATCCACCCTGTATATATAAAAACTATTACCTTGTGTTACCATACTATTCTTCAAAAAAGGATAAAACAATGAACATAATATATATCATTCACCCTGTATATAAAAACTGTTACCTTGTGTTATGACACAACTCTTCAAAAAGGGATAAAATCACCATTCAAAATGAATTGTTTAAAAATAAATGCATTCCTATACACTTTAATCTATGTGTTTATTTTTTTCAATGTGATAGAGTATGATACCCCTATTACAACTTTTAATGGGAATGTTATAATTTGTACATGTATAACTAAAGAAATAAACAATCCTATAATAGTTGAAAATGTATAACATATCTATAAAATATCCCACTAAAAATCTTAATAGTATGATTCATACTTTTCAAAAATTAAAAAAGTTAATACTATTCTTCGAAAAAGAATAAAACCATTAACATAATATATATCATATTAATCAATTAATCAATCAGTCATATCATTACTAATATGTATGTTTATTTTGCTATACCTTTTAGAACTTTTAATAGAGTGCTAGAGTATAATTTGCATATGTATAACTTAAGAAATCAACAATTCTTTAATTATTGAAAAATATAATATAAGCTTAAAATATTAAACTAATAATCTTAATACTATAATTTATACTTTTAAAAAATTAAAAGTTTAAAAAACTTTATAAAATTCGAAAATTAAAACCTTGAAAAAACTTTATAAAATTTAAAACTTTGAAAAAAAAACTTTATAAAATTTTAAAATTTAAATTTTGAAAAACATTGATTTTTACCATGCCGATACAAATCAACCATACGAAGTTTAACAGATTTAGGAATATCACTCACACGACCCATTTTAAGACGAAAAAGCAAACAAACTGCAAAAAGAATACTGATTTTAAATAAAATCGTCTGAATTTAATCAATGATGCCACCAGTTATGAATTGGTAATAATTAAAGGAGAATTAATGTGAAATATTCTAATATTTTGAACCACTTGAATAAATATTCTAATATTTTGAATTTTCAAAATAATTTTTTTTCAATTAATCTTTTCAAAAATGATATTAATTTTAAGATAATAAATAAGTTTAATCAACAATAAGTTCTTAATAAAAATATCGTTTGCATATTTGCATTAAAAGACATTAAATTACCAAAAGATATTTTCAATTTGTAAAAAAAAGTAATTATTCTATATTTTGAATATGAACTGTATACTAGAAAACAAGAATTCTGCTTTTTCTGAATTTAGTATCGCCCCTGATGAAAATAAAATAAATATAAATATAGATAGTACAAAACATATTTCAGTTTTAAGAATTCCACAGTTCCATTCAGTTGAAGAATTCCACATTTACGATCCAGCCTTAAATAACATCTACAGAAAAGTATGAATATTTGTCACTATCGCGGAATCATACACAAGCCCAGCAAAAAGAGATGTCGTTGTTCAAGAAACTCGACAAAAAAATCGGGTATATTTTTATTCGTATGCCTTCATTTGTTTGTAACATTAATATGGATACCGAAAATTAAATATAGTTTATAATAGTTCCATGTTTTATCAGAAATCATTCATTTACATTTTTGCTCAAAATTCGGAAAATTTTATTTCACACGGATTAATAAAATTGCATTCTTTCAGCTTTTTGATAGGAATTAAGTAAATTCAGAGAAAATAAATCACACAAATGTTCCTTAAAGTAGACTTTTATAACAGACGATATTCTTGGCATAGCACGTATTTTAATTACAACTTTTTTTTATAGTTTTTATGAGAAAATGGCAACAAAAATATATAGTAATCAACTATTTTCCCTTTACTTTCTACCCATTACAAAAATGGCATTAAAAACTACAAAAAAATTAATATCTCAAAAATAAATTGAGATGCAGTTTTAAAACAAACTGCATTTTAAAGTTCTTTTTTTTCCCTATACGACGGTGTAAAAATTGAAAATGTGCGATGTTTAGAAGTTAAAAAAATTGCAGTACATTATCAGTATTTAACCGTATGTATGTTAACCGTCATATGATTCATCTGTTTCGTTTTACGGCTGGCTTATGGTAAAGTGTAACGTTATTTTTTAGTGACGACGTTTTTATCGTTGTCTGAAAGAAATAACATACAAATACGTTTTATTATTCCTTAATTCTAGATATTCTAAATGTTCGCTACTGTAGAAAGTTCATTTAAAAATTGTCTGTAAATTTTAGTTTCATAAAATAATAAATGAAACTTAATAAACCATTAATTGGTTTTTATTTTAAAATACCTTGTGATAAATACTATTGCTAATGAAATAAAATAATGGATAAAGGCTACATTGCTTCTAATTCGTCTCTGAATATCTGAAAAGTGCTTTGAACGCGTTATCAACATTGTTTTTCCCTTTAGAAATTACGAAAATAAAAGCAGAGCGAAAGTGAGAAATAACATCTCTAAATAGGAGCGAAGAATCATGCATCAGGTATAGATTATGAAACGCTTCCCGACAGTAACAGAAAATTATTAAGAAATTTAATTTTCCTAACAATGAAATGTGATTTCTTGATAAGCAATTAAAAATAATAATAATAATAAAAAAATTAAGTCAATTCCTACATAGGTCAACAAAGAAAACTTTTATTTTAGTTACTTTTTATGAAATAATTACAATTAATCCAATTTGTTTGTTTAGTTTTTTGTTTTCATTTATTTTTAATCCCACGTAACAAAAGTAAATATACGGTCATTTCCACACGTTTCATTTTCCATTTTGTTCCCTCCTTGACTCAGACTAGAACCCAGAACGAAAAAAGAATCTGAAAAAGAAATTTTTCCCCCATATAAAACTAAAATTAATTAATTTAATTTAATTAATGAATTACTATTGGAAAAAAAAACTGTATTAACATCAAGTGTCATCCACTACAAGTTTAAAAAAATGTATTTGAACTTGAGTGGATGAATAATAAGTATTTTATCAACGATTGAAAATATGAATAAGAGAAATTTTTTCTCCCATATAAAACTAAAATTAATTAATTAAATTAAATTAATGAATTAATATTTGAAAAGACTGTATTAACATCAAGTGTCATTCTCTACAAGTTTTAAAAAATGTATTTGAACTTGAGTGGATGAATAATAAGTATTTTATTAACGATTGAAAATTTGAACAAGATATATAAATATATATAGGGAGAGTGTGAACTAATAGTAGGAATTGAAAAAAAAAAAACCCAGTAAAAAATCCATTTTCAGCAATTGCTGTTAATATGTGTCTATGTGTGAGAATTCTATTGCGCAGCCCGGTATATGATTTATAGAATTATAAGTCCATGTAATACATGTATCATTTGACAAGTTTAAAAATGCATACCACAGCGGAAAACACACTTCTAGCAATCGACCATTATGGATCTACACAGCCATGTAACCGAATTTGTCTGTGTGTCTCTGTAAAAATACAATAAAATACTACGCATTCCAAAATTTGTCGATAACTTGTCGATCTCGGTGCTGCTTTTTTAATTTCATTATGTTTGAAGTATCATAACATCATTAAAATTAACCGCAACCGATTTTCCCCCATATATCTTAATGTAACGGAATTCTCTTGTTCGTTCCTGTGTACGAACTGTAAATGCTATTTATTCTATACTCCTGAGAAATCATGTTGCACTGTAAACTTAACGTTTGCATTGTAAGAAAAAGTTATGTTTACATTTTAAGGAAAACATGCTGCAGTCCACATCAACGGGGATAGTTTAAATATCGTAACATGAATAAAAAGCAAATGATTTTAGCCCATAAATCATAACGAGGTGGAATTTGTTTTGTCTTTGTGCGTTACTGATGCTACACACATCATTTTCAATACGGAGTAGAGGTCTGCACGGGCCCGAGGCCCGTACCCGACCCGGCGGAATGAAGGCGAATTTTCCAACGGGCCGGCAAAAAAAAAAAAAAAAATTGAACGGGCCGATAAAAAAAATTAATCGGGCCTATCGGCCCGATATAAGAATTCAAGCGAAGCAGATAAAATGCGAGTCATTTTCAATGAATATGATTTTCTCGAGAAGTATAAATGTGCGTCACGAGCCGATGCGAGTTTAACAACATGAATACAGATATGTAACATGTCCATCGTAGAGATCGGCATCGTACAGTTACAAGATGTCTGATTCCGGGTTTAATTTTTTTCAGCAGACTCGTGCCGGGACGGAACTGATCTTAATCGATCTCAGGATGTGTAGGACAGGCACTAGAGGTCTGCACGGGCCGATAATTCCAGGCCCGGTCCCGGCCCGACTCATAGAGAAAAAAATCGGCCAGGCCCGATACAAAAATTAAAAGTTCGGCCCGAGCCCGGCCCGGAAAAAGTTAAAATCTCGGCCCGGGTCCGGCCCGGCCCGAGTGAACTTCTACAAAACATTGATTTTTACGTCGAATTGGTTAAAAATTTGTCTCGTACGAGGAGTTCTGACCAAAAATATTTATCTTAAATATTTTTTTTTCATGTTTATAATCTTTATTTTTATAGAAGTGCAGCAGGCTGCGATATTTATTTTTTTAATGAATCTCTATTTCTTGTATGTAAATGTTTCAGTTATCATTAATATTGTTAATCCATATTCCATGCATAGAAGTGTTAAAAATCGGGAAAATGCTATACAGTAAAATCTTCTAAGATGAAATTGCATAGAAATGAAAAAAATGCGTTATAGACAAGTTCCCTTCTTAGCAAGTGTAACTGTATTATATATTCTTTTCTTACTTATTAGTATATTTATTTTGCATGGATCAACACGTTTTTCAGTTTAAAACAGGGTTCCGTCATAGGCAGGTTCCTTTTCAAACATTTTACTGTATTTTAATTTAGTTATATTTTAATATGCGTAGAAATCTACTATTCTTTAAAAATAATAAATTTTAATGTTTAAGTGTAGAATAATGGCTATTCAAAAATGTATGCATTTTTTGCAAAAACTTTTGGGCCAGGCTTAATTTAACTGACCTTTAAATGGACTAGGCCACGCTGAAACAATGATTTTCATACAGGCTGGCTCAAAACTAAGACTGAAAATTTTGGGCCATGAAGACTAGGAATGAAACCAGGCCCGGCTCTGTACAGAAAAATTAAGTTAGGCCCGGCCCGAGCCTTCAGAAAAAAGTATGACCCGGCCTGAGTGCCGTGAATGAAAATCGGCCCTTCGGGCCACGGGCCGGCCCGTGCAGATCTCTAACAGGCACTATGTTTTGTAAAAGTATTAATAGTGATAATGAACTTCTGTTAACAGTATCTTTGGAAATATACCTTAAGGTAGTTCTCATATTCACTGCTCAACAATGCGAAACTTTCAGACACATTTTCTGACTCATTTTTAACTATAAAGGCATAACATTGACAGGCCTGACTATTGAAGGCATTTGGAAACGAGTAGCTTTCTCCATATTTGATAAATTACTTACAGAGATAACAGAGATTCTTTTCACGTGACTGTACGTTTTTCTCCTTTCCTGTACTATCGATTCCGGAAATTCGATTCATAACGCTAACTTTGGCAGTATTTTCAGAGAAAGATATATTGCTTTTAACTATGAAAAAGACGGCATGTACATAGTTTCTGAATAAGAATACCTTCCAATCTTACGCGTTTCCGAAAAGAAATGAATTCATAAATGTGTCGAAATGTAGCTCCTTTGGATTTGAGAAAAGCCTTAAAAATGAGAGAAATATTTTCACAAATCTACTTTTTATTATACAGCTTCAAAAGTTATCATGTTTTTAATTCTTTATTCTGAATTACATTAACCTTTTAATGAATCCTTATTGGAATTTTGAAATGTCTGTAGAGACGATGACTAAAACACTGTGCAATCGTTAATGTTTACTATTGTGTGTTTTCTGTTTTGCGAACACATAGTAATCTAAAATATACTGTAAAATGTTCCCATAAATATGTATGTATAGTATTCATTAAAAGAATCTTAATTGTATGTCGAGAAAAAACGGATTTTTTTTTTTTTTTTTTTGTAGAAATTGAGTCGGGCCGGGCCGGGCCCGGAAAAACTTTCAATTTTTACACCGGACAGAACAGGGCCGGGCCCGGAAATTCCGGCCCGTGCGGACCTCTAATACGGAGCATTCTGTACCAGTGGTTCCCAATCTGGGGTACGGGTACCCCTGTGGGTAGGTGGCGGGCCTTCTGGGGGTACGTGAAAATAATATCGATAATGGCGGAAATCACAAAATTTTTTTAACTAAAAACACATAACGAAAATTAATAGTTTTAGATTACAAAGTTGGTCCCATGTGTAAAAACTATATTACATTCAAAATGATGTAAAAAGCTCACTTATACCTAATAATTCAATGATAATTCAGTGTCAATAGCTCCGCCCACTGTTGGGCATATTGCATGAGTGCTTACATATTTTCCCGCATCTTCCAGAAAACTTCCGTTAATCAATATGCAATATTATTTTCTGTTTCCATTTTGATTATTTGTATATTATGATGCAAACTTGTTACCAGTATTCATCCCGAGATAGTTAAAATATCTTTTAATGCTACATTCATTTTTTTTAATGTTTGGCTAATATTGTAAAAAGCTATATTAAATTTAATATGCAAGATAAAAAAAATAAAATGTTAGAAATGTCAATATAAAAAAGGCTGTAACATCATTAAAATGCACTTGAAATATTTTTTTCCCATTGGTCGTAACGGAACGGAAAACTTTTGACTGTCCCTGTAATACATCCTATACATCCGATTTTCATAAAATTTGAAATGGCTCGACAAAATATTGCAACAATTACATATTTAAATTTTCAGACCATTCGGTTGGGTAGTTTTTGCTCTGAGATGTTTAGACGGACGAACAGACAGACAGACGGACCGAACGACGACTATAGGTGCTACGTATTTATATAATTACGAATGCACCTAAAAAGGTTGGGGAGCGCTGTCTATACTAAACCTCAATAACTTATAAGCATTAATTTTGCAATCTGAGTATATTTACGAGAGTTAGAGCACGGCCAGACTACAAGATATACAGACAAATACAAATTCAGTAACACTTTTCAACTTTGTTGAAAAGTGTTTAAAAATTAAAAGGATGACAGAAAAGTATCAAAATGTTAGTTTTTTCGATGGACAGAACTTTGAAACGGAAATTCAGGTGTTTTATTTATTGCTTTTTGTAGTTGATGTCCAATGTCATAATTTTCTATAGAAATATCGTTTATAAACAGGGCTGCGAAGCCGGAGTCTGAGTCGTGGAGTCGGAGTCGGACCCATTTTTGACCGAAAGAGTCGGAGTAGGAGTCGTCCATTTTACAAGTAGGTCTGCGCGTTCGGAGTCGGAGTCGGCCCATTTTTGAGCGGAAGGGTCGGAGTCGGAGTCGAATCTGTTAAAATTCCCGGAGTCGGAGTCGTCCATTTTTCCCACCGACTCCGCAGCCCCGTGTATAAGGTTAATGCGAATAATTGGCATTCAACTAATCTTATGGTTATGCTAATAATAATTATTTAACAAAATGATTATGCAATATTTTCGTATTAATTATTTTTATGATCCTTTATTAATGATAAAAATCTTAAAGAAATAATAGTAAAAAATAATTAAAAGAAATAATAGTTACAAATCTCTGCAGAGGTATTTTTTAGAGAAATAAGTCGCCGGTAAAGCCATTTTTGATAAATATTTGTAGACTCCTCTTTTCAAAGGAAAAAAAAAAAGAAGAAGAAGAAAGAAAGAAAGAAAGAAAAGAAAAGAAAAGAAAAGAAAAAAAAAACTAATGTGAAAAACTGAAAAAAAAAAAAAATTCGGGCATTTATTATAACTTTTTCTTTTCCTATAAAAAAAAAAAAAAAAGAAAAACTATTCGAAAGTTTCTAAGCTGTTTATTTTATTTTATTTTATTTTTGTACTGAATATGTCCGATGTTAAATCCATCTCTAATATTTTAAGGTTTGTAAAAAAATTCTTGAAATAGCTAAATAAATTAATAAAAAAAAAAAATGTAAGCACACAGTGAATAAAAATCTATATCGACGGAATAAATTTAATAAAAAAGTAAATTTGGCTGGAAACAACAAGTGCCATCTGTTGACAGAGAAATAAATTAAAATATGATAACCTCTTCTCAGCACTTCATTTTTTGACATAATTCAAGACACGAGTAGGCGGCCCCATTTTCCTCAAAAATCCTTTTATTATATGGATGAAGGCATTGTAAGGCCATGAATAAAATTCCACACCTATATCATGTGGTGAAGCTAAAATATTAACATTTTAATTATTAATCTTGACGATATGAGACATTTTACTTTACTATTTAATAATTTAAATAATATATAATTTAAATATTTAATACTTAAATGTTATTAAGTTTTCCTGAGAGAATTTAGTACTTGAAATTTCAAACATTATAGTATTTAGAGTAGAGAGTATGTAGGTATAGTGTATAGGAGTATAGTATTATGGTATTCTGTATATTTTTCTCATCCTTTTTACTTTTTATATATAATAATAATAATAATAAAATTCTTTTTCACATTTTTTATCTTTTTTATAGTAGTTCTTGCAACTACTGGTATACCTATATTTAAATATAACTCTTACTCCTTTTTCTAGTCCTTAAACTTAACTTTAACTTTTCATCTCTTAAATTTAAGTTCCTATGTTAGATTCTATCTTTAATATGTTTTCTTAATTATTATGTAGTTTTTAAACAACTACATCTTTACTTTTTCCCAATGGCTCATTAATTTGTAAGACATCATATATTCAGCCTGGGTGTTAAGCTTAAGCTGATAGCAACTAGGAAACCCATCAATGCTGCCCTACTGTTCAGTATAGTATAGTATTTAAAGTATTCAGTGTATGATTTAGTATGATACTCCGTTATATTCTGCTTAGATATATCTTGTTTATTTCCCTTCGTTAGTCTTACACAAGGAAAATAATAATCCTTTTTTTGTTGTTGTTGTTGTTAAATCGGGATTTTAAAGCCTTCCAAATTCACAAAATTATTTATTAGACCTTTTAATTTAAACTTGGTAAATATTTTATGAAATTCTGATAATGTATGTGAATATATGATGTACGAAATATATGTATCATGCTATTTCTGCATAAAGATTTTTTTTTAACGCATTTAAACATTTTTCAGATATTTTCCAAGGAAAATTTTTTCAAAACCAATGAAAATTCAGAAGTGATTCAAAGGATTAATCAGTTAAAACTATGTTAGCTATGCTGAAATAGATTATTCCAGGAAGGATTTCCTTTAAAATAAAAACAAAATTTCGTATGCGTAAGATTATTCCAGGAGATAAGATTCGGTAGGGCGCAGCATCGATATTTTCTTTTTTAAACTCGTAACTCCCGTATAGTTTTGACCAGAGTGACTCCTATATATATACTTCACAATGGACAAAAAATTGACGAAGTGTGTCATTTTTATTTTTCGTATGCACTTCCGAGTCCTTGCCTTTTTCCCCTTATCATTTTGTTTTAATATGTACAAGGCACTTCTAAAAGAAATCTCAGAGTTTAAAATGGGGATTGAATTTAGGGGGAAATTCTCCTTTTAATTTAAATTTTAGAGAGGATTTATAATTCAAGTTTATAATTCTTCTTATGCTTATTATTATTATTATCATTAGTTGAGTTCGAAATTATATAAATACGTAGCGTCTATAGTTGCCGTCTGTTCCGCCCATCTGTCCGCATGTAACAAGAGCAAAAAATACCCAAGTTTGAAATTTAATATATAAAACTCTTCCAGAATTTTATGAAAATCGAATCAAAACTTAAAAAGATATTAATAAAAGTTTTATTCATTCTCTTAAATCCTATCATATGCAATTAATTCAATGATATCCCATGCTAGGCAATTAGAATTATTCTAGGTTGCATTTTTGCACAAGAGTGCAACAGCTATTGCACCAAGATCTGAATATTTGTAAAACTGGTTATAGCCCGGACGCACCTCATTTGCCACGTTTTACGTACAATTTGCGACTTGTTATTATTATTATTATTATTATTATTATTATTATTATTATTATTATTATTATTATTATTATTATTACTTTCTTTTTCTTTGCATTGCAGTCTCATATTTATTGTAATCTTTACAATTGTTATCATATCATATACTTTAATAAATCATATTATGTACAGTACACTCTCAAAAAAACTGCACAGCCTGAGACTAGGAGGCAGGAAACACCTTCCTAGGCGGTCGGCCCAATAGATGGGAATATCCCTAAAACCGAGGAGGAAGGATCTATCTATTCCTAGCTAGTTCAGTGAGAACTAACTAGACAGGAAATAATCCGGATTTATTGGAGCTTTTAAGGGAAAATGTAGATATTCTTTTAGAATGTCATTACAATTTGGTATTTTACACATAGGATTATGAATGTCAAGATTCCAAAAATATAAATGTTTATGTTATTTACAATGATATATTTTTACATATATATTTTTATACATGAAATAAAAATAATATCAGTTCATAAAGTTCATTTAGCTCGTAAATTTTAGTTTAAATGTGCAACAGAATCGGATGCATGCAACAGAATCTATATGCATCCCTGCATAGAAGGCAGATTAATACTGAGGATTTTCATTAAACATAATCTTCTATTAGGAGGAAAAGTAACTGGCTCTATATGGAGGAAACTCTTCAGCTCTTCTTATCATAATAATTGAGAAATTCTTCTATTGTAAGTAATCTTTGAAGAAATTCTTGATACTCAATTGCTATTAAACATTTGAAAGCTTTATAGCTTTGGGATTTAGTAGCGATCATAGCATGTTCAAGATGAGTATTTTAGTAGCCCTGTGAGTGTATTATTAAGTGTTTTTGATGAACGAAATATGTGATAAGAAATCAATTATTATGCATGGGTTTGAAATCTTCGCCAATAAACACAGAACTATTGATTTCTGAATTACACGAAGTTTAGATTATTAGTGAAAAGGAAGATAAACAATCCTTAGTGAAACTTTTTGTTGGCTGAAAATCATTAAGGAATCTTTTCTTATTCGTATGGAGTAAAAAATTCGCAAATTTTGTGGCCAAATGAATTTCACGATTTTTTCCGTTTCCACGATCATTTCACGAAACTCGCATTTTTTTTTTCTTTCCGGCACGGTATGGTTGTTTAAAGAAATTCCTGATTCTTTTATGCAACCCAATGATGGCATTCGCAATTTTCTCCAGTGAGTTATTAATGGAATTTCTTTATTACCTCGATCTTTTGACGAAATTCGTAATATTTTTCTTCTGACCGATTGACGAAATTCACGATTTCTTTCTGCGACCGATTTGACAAAATGCACGTTTTTTTTTTTTGTTTTGTTTTTTGTTTCTTTGTTTCTGCGACCGGTTATCGAAGTTCTCTATTCTTTTCGTAACCAACTGATCGATTGATTTTGGCGGAATTTCACAAAAAATAAATAATTCGCGGAAGAATCTGAGAAAGAATTTAAGAGGAATCCCGCACAACATTTTTCATTATGCGGGATTTTCTCAATTTTGTGCGCGATTCCACGCAATTTCGCACGCTGTTTCAAACCCTGCAGTCTGGCTAGAAAATGGTCGTGAATTGAGCCCAAAGTCCGCTTTCTGTTATTTGTGAAAAGCAATTCCATAACCTCAGAATTCTTTGTGATCATGGAGCTGTGGAACAATAATTCACAAGTGAAATGTTTTGGCTAGTAATTAATCTTCAACCAATCAAGCTTTAAATATGCGATTTTTAATATCATTTTATTTTCTCTGTCTATTTCAGCATGTAATAAACGAATTAAAATTGTGACTATACCTTTGTAGTAGCCCCAATAGATAGAGACTCTTAGGGACCCTGCAGTAAGCATTTTTACTGTTGCTCCTGTTTTTCTTGTAAAACTGTAATTAAGGCGCCATTAACTGATATAGATATAAACTTAATTTATTCTGGTTATTTTTGCCTTTTTAACATTGGTTCTAGACCTCGAGGTTTAATAGCAAAGCGAAGCTTTTATTTAGCGCTTGCCTCGTGTATACAGGATATTTGATGTTTAGAGATATATTTTTCACTTCCAGTCTATGCTTTAAATGAATGCAGTTTATACAATTGAGTATATTCCTGTTTTCTTTATTCCTAAATCTAAAGTTTAAATCTTCACTCCATTTGTTTTAAGGTGGCCAACATAACATATGTACTTATCTCGCCTTAGTAATTAATTTTATCATTTAATTTGTTTACCTACTTATGAATTGTGATTATATTGGCCGAAGTTTCTTTTTCCTTCTGATTATTGATATGAAATATGCCGCCAAAGGCACTGTATGAATGTTTAACCACTAAAAGTATGGTTTTTTTCGCCTGAAAGCTGTAATCCATCTGTTCATTTTTAGGTATAATACTTTTCACTAGTTGAATGTCACGCGCAGAACAGAATTTCTCACGTATTCGCCTGAAAGAAATAAAAGTAACGTCTAAATTTATGAACTCCCATTAAAAAAAAATCTGTCTTCTTACAAGTGCAATCGAAAACAAACTATGCATGGAAGGAACCTCTTAAAAATAATGAATGACATGATTTGTGTTACATCTCAAACTTAAAAAGAATTCTGCCTACGAAAAAAATAAAAAAATAAAAGCAATTTAACAAATTACAACGACCATTTGGAAAATGATTTTTTCGAACACTAAAATTTAAGACATAAAAAATCGCACGGAGTTGATCATACATTACGTACGCCATGAATTAAACTTTAACATTCCTGGACCCATCATGAACAAATTTTAAAAGAAATTTCAGTTTTACAATTTTCGGAACTGTAAATTTTTAAACTTTACGGAGCTGGTCATACATTACGTACGCCACGAATTAAGCATTAATAGTGTTATTACACGTAAAAATTGCAAGCGACAAAAATCGCCTGCGACTCGTCAGATTTCCCGAAACTTACGTATTATCCACCTGAAACTTACGTATTATCCAAACATTTCATTGGCTGTTCGGGAAAAGGCTTTTCCATCGTCAGATTTCCAAGAAATCTGACGACCCATTTTAAATGAAATTTCATTCTTAAACTTCTAAACATCCCACAATATTACTTTTTACACCGTCGTATAGAGAAAAAAAATGTACTTTTAAATACAATTTGTTTGAAAGCTGTATCTGAATTTATTTCCGAGTTATTAATTTTTTTTTTTGTAGTTTTTATTACTTTTTTATCATAGTGGCAACAGAAGTATCCATCTCTGTTGAAAGTAAAGGCAAATTACAGATTACTGTATAGACCAATCAGAAAACGAATAAAATGCAGATTTAACCAATAAAAAGCTTCAGATATGCTTTTGATTTCCTACCCTGACGAGGACAATAACCAATTTTCCAAATGGTTAAAAATAAAAAAATAAACCATGAAGATTGGTAGGTTTATACAGAGATGCACGATTAAGACGCGGAAACAGAAAGTTTTTAAGGGGGATTTGCCTCTAGAAAGTCGAAAAAAAGGATGTGTTTTAGTATTTTTTTTTTTTTAAACCCCGGGATATGAATAAAGATTTTAGCTCCGGGTTTTTTGCATGCTATTTAATATAATTTTGCGAGTTATTTATTATCATTGTCCTAGTGTGCCGCCGTGCATTTCGAATCGGGTAAGATCCGATAGATCGTCAGTGTCGTTTGCAATCAATTTTCCTTAAGGATCATGAAAGTACGTAATATTGTCTGGAGCTCAAGCACAGAAGTTCACAGTCAAAAGGTTCGAAATCAACAAAATGGCAATTATTTGAAAAAAAAAGGTCTATTTTTGACCCCCTTTTTTTTGTACTTTAGCGTGCTTCTAAAAATATTCATTTCTTATAAAAATGGCTGAAAGGGGTTCAAGCTCCAATAAATTATATTGCTTTTCATTAAAAGTATAACAACATTGGTTTAATAGTTTTTGCGTTCTAATCCCGCCCAGTTTGAAAAAAGTCATTTTGCGTAAAATGCGCTTATAGTGCTCCAAAACTGTGTACGGACGAGTTGTGCTAAAGCAGTAAATAACTACGAAAGTACTACGAATTCGGGCAAATCGTTTTACAGGGACAATCTACAAACTATAGGAAATGAAAAAAAAAAAAAAAAAAAAAAAAAAAAAATTTCAATCGAAAAAAAAAAGAAAATTCCACCCTTCCCTCTTTAAACTGAAGATTTGCTTGAAACCCTCTATTTAACGTCCAAATTGGTCCGGGCAATTCAGATACATAAGTTTTATGGAATCAAAAACTATACATAGCAATTTAACCATCTTTAGCAAGTATATATGTGACTGGATTGTGGTGTGCTGTGTCCAATCATTTTTTTTAATTTGTCTTATTTTTTTAATATGTATTTTATAATATATATTTTTTTATTTTTTATTCAAAATTTCATTATCTGAACAAAGATTTTGTCCATAGTATGAAATTAGCCGTTTTTATCTACTGTTTCTAGATTTTAAAAGCTTAAATAATAACATTTACAAACACTCTTCAATTGAAAAATATATTTACTCGTGAATATAAAAAATGAAATAATACTTTAAAATAATTAAATTATTACGTGTGAAAAGCTTTTACTGTGAAAATTACGTCATATTTGAAACGATTTATTGCAAACGTTATATTTTTTAAAATAAATTATTTTACAACATCTAAAAGAAATATTTCTTCTAGACAATATTTTAGAATTCCGGGAGGCATCGACATTTTCTTAGTTAATCATTCTATACAAGCTGATTTTTACATGTCTGATAGGTCTTACTTAATTAACTGCCAAACATGGAATCAACTGTCACGACAACGATGGATGTTGTCTTGGGAATCAAAAAATCCTCCGGTCAAAGAGAAATGAATGGCAACCCGATTACAGATGATCGCTACGAATCGTGACAATATCATTCAATCTTCCTTCATTGGGTAATCTCTTTAAAACATATCCAGTTAGCTTGTTTTTTAGAGCCAATGGGGTGTGGATGGGGGTTGGCGAGTGTAACTTATGTAGGGTAGAGCGTAACTCTTACGGGACAGAGCAGAACCCGCTAAGTATAATACATAAATGTATTATACTTAGCGGGTTATAGCTCTATCTAAGTATAATACATAAATGTATAGAATATGCATTGCATTTTTTTCTAACTCTGGTAGTCCTTAGAGGAATTAATTGTAAATTGAAAAAAATATATAAATGTTACAGGGATTTAAAATGATAACGGAATGGGATGTGATCTACAGCGGAATAGAACGTACATTGAAATATATTACACGGAGTTAATAAACATCACATATATGATCAAGGAATAGTTTTTAAAAAATGCTATGTAATGTTCACATTTAACTTTGCATATTTTTTCTGTGAAAATCCCCAAAATTAAAATAAACGCAAAAAAAAAAAAAAAGAAAAGAATAAGAATAAGAAGAACTCAGTGCAAAAGAATACGAAACGAAAATTTTGAGAATTTTTTATATTTTCATGAATATAATTTAATATGTGATAAAACAATCAGGAATTTAAAAAAATCATGCATTTATTATTAATCGTATTAAATAATTCCCCGCCTCTTGAATAACATATACGATAAAATACGCGTGAGTGTAATAGTAAATTAGAAATAATTAAAATTGAACTGAAATAATAATAATAATAATAATAATAATAAACAAGAAAGAAAAATTATGCGTTAAGCATAGATTTTGAAACCCTTTCCAACACTTCCAGGACACTATAACAAAGCTTCGCCGTTTAATAAGTTATAGAAGATACTTAAGTAAATATTTTAGAAAACGTATAACACATTTGAAAACCAGATTTCAGCCATTACCATTATTGCCGAAAAGGTACTCCAATTCTTTTGTGCAGCTGTCTATATGATCTATAGATTTGTACAAATTTTACACAGAATGCTAAAATTTAGTTTAGTAAGAAAACGCATCACACAATTGAAAATTCATATTCAGCAATTCCCAACAATAGACGGAACCGTACTTGGATTATTTTGTACAGCCTTTTATATTAAATACAGATTTTTATACACGACACATATTAACCTTACATTTAAATCAGGCAAAAACATTCTTAAAACGACTGAAATTACACTTCCAGAAATTATCATCCATGGGCGGCCATGTATCCAGTCGTTTTTGTGGCCTTATGTATGTATATGATTTTATCTATTCTCTACAAATACCTCTTAGTATACTAAATGAATTTGAGCTTGAAAATGCATAACTCAAATTTTAAAAAAACTTTTTTTAAGCAATTTTCTCTCATTCTCAATAATGCTTACATTTTTTTTTGTGTGTGTAGCCCTATGTATCCTCTATAGAATTTATGCACACCACATAGCATGCAAAAATTTAGGCAAACTTAAAAACACACACCATAACTGAAAACACAGTTCAGCAACGGATACAGTATTGTATCCGAAATCTTTTATGTGTCCCTGTAAATAAACGATAAATGCAATTCACATCATATTCTACTGCAAGCATCTTTTATTAAACCTCAGTAATGTATATCAGTTCATCATGTTTGAAAATGTGCAACATAATTGAAATACGCTGCAAACAGTTTTCCACGTAAACGATTATATAACCAAACTCTTTTATGGTACACTGTAAATGAATGAAAAATGTTTTGAATCCCATATTCTACAAAAAAGGCTACTATTAGTGCACCTCGGAAATTCATATCAATTCCATTATGCTTGTAACGGAATAACATCATTTAAACGATTTTTCTTCATAGTCCATAATATAATGGAATAATTTTGAGTTCTCCTGTTCGCGTACTATAGGAGCTACACATAACATATTCTATAGTAACTATCTGCTAGTGTGCCTCAATAAGGTATACGAATTTCATTATGTTTAAAATAGGGCAACCCTATTAAAATATATCGCAAATGATTTTTCCAAAATGTAACGGAATACTTTTGAGTGTCTCTGTAAATGAGCCATGAATTGTACACACTTCATTTTCAATACCGAACGTGCCATGGTCAACCTCAATAACGTATACCAATTACATGGCAATCCGAGTCTAATTACGCACACAGACAGACGGACAGACAAACCCAATTCATTAACACTTAAAAATGATGCAAGGTTGATTGAATATAACATAATCCAACATGATACAATCTATTTTATCTATCTTTTAAAGTGGGAATTTCCTCTGATTATGCAATTTTATCGTAATTCTAAATATTTCAGTTGAAATAAAAATATCTGACATAAGGGATTGGCAGGAAGAGCGATATTTCTTAGTAATGGTTATGAAATACATATCCAAGTACATTTGCACTAAATTTTGGATAAAATATTACTTTAAACTGTTATGGGCATTGAACATTTGTGCTATTTAACATTGTAGGAAGGCATAAAGCAAAAGTTAAATATTCCTTCTTTTGACATATTCTTAATCTTTATCTTTTTTTTTTTAGTTTTAGGTCATCAGTCAAATTGCATTAATTCTCAATTCACCCGTGCAGAGTTATTCAAAATTCCGCTTGAAAACTTTAATAGCTGATAGATCATATTACAATAAGCAATTTTTGAATAGAAAACCAAGTACTTAATATATTTATTCAATCAAAAATACAGAGTGTGTCACTCCCATACGAACATATTATAAGGAAAAAAAACATGTTCGTGAGTAACACTGACGTCATATTGACGATGGCAACACCTGATCCATAAATGTATCTTTTACTAAAAAATTTTAACTTCTAAACATCTCCCTATTTCAATTTTTACGTCGTCGAATAGGAATAAAAATGTTCATTATTTGAAAAAATACCATTTGTTTTAATGCAGTATCTCAATTTTAATGGGTTTTTTTTTTATGATTTTTAAGCATGAATATATTTTTTAATTCTATTTCTATCGCGTACAACCCGATTATGAAATATTAACACGTTTGCACTTAAAAGCAGAGACATAATTAGCAGCAGATTAAATAGTTCAGCATGTTTCCGGCTAATATTCCATAACAAAATTAAAAGTTCATCAATAAATAAGTAAAAAATATATAAATAAAAAAGAAATTTAACATGCGATCGATCTATGCGCTTAAACCACAGAAATTATCAGAAATTTAAAAGCTGCTATAAATAGTGAAATGGTGGGCGATTTCTTCGGCTATTAACCCCTGGCATGCGGCTAATACGAAAGTATCGTTTTTAATACATTTCAAAGCTTTATTTCAACACATTATTGCTATTTTTCATATAAAAAATACTTTTTGGTGTTCTCAGTTGGCAATCTAAAAAATATATATATTAAATGTTAAAAAATTACAGTAAAAAAAAAAAAAAAATCACGTATGATCTTTAACCCGGGAAGCCCGGGTTGGATCTCCTAGTAATTTATTTTAACAAAAATAACATTAAAAGAAATAATAATACTTAAACAAATATATTTAATAATTAATATTTTAAATTAATAATTTAATATTTTAAACAAAAATAATATTTTAAATATTTTAAACAAAATTTTAATATATTTGTCTAGTTTTGTGTGAAATGCAGCAACATCATGAAAAATGATGAAAAAAGTACAGTATTTCGATAAGTGAAACAATATGTACTATTAATTAGGCTAATTTTACCACTTCTTGTGATATTGCTACATCTCTCGCAAGTCATTCTATTGTGAATTTCGTTAAAATATCTTAATTATTCTCAAATTTGTGAACAAATTTCCGAGTTCAAATTGGAAAGCGACACCCTGTATTTTTGATTGAATAAACGAATTCTGACTGTAATTTTCTAACACAAAAGTCGTTTGTTCTACAAAAATCTCTACGGTACCTTACAGTTTTTACGTGGGATTTTGAGTTACTCAGTATGTCCTTCCACTTCGATGAAAGACATTTTAAGTGCTGCTGTTATTTTTTTCTTCTAAAATCTTGCTCATTTTGGAGTTATCGAAAGTTGCATACCCTCTGAGCAATAAGCTTGAAAAAAATCACGTTAATTTGGAAAATGACAAATGATTCTCCAATTATCATTGCTCTTTTCAAAATACCTGTATTTCTCAATAAGCCTACGCACCTACGGGCCTACGGTGAATATATTATATATCCAGACATGTTTTTCAAGCACAGTGTACGAAATTCCAGAAAAAAGATGTATTTCATTAATTGATTTTGAAATTTTTTCATACCTTTAAAAAGCGTGATTTTTCGGACTGTTCAACATGACATCACCTCTTAATATTGTAAAATTATTTCATTGTGAAAATATTAAAATAATAATTAAAAAAAAAAACATTGCGTCGGCCGGGAGTCGAACCCGGGTCAACTGCTTGGAAGGCAGCTATGCTAACCGTTATACCACCGACGCGTGACTAGAGGAACATCTTCTTGCTATGTATGCAGAAAATAATCAAAACTGACGATACATCTCACCCAAAAGAGATAACGTGAAAGAAAAGAAAAGGTGTTGCCTTGCAGTAGAAGCGGTTTTAGAGGTGCTGAAGCGACAAACGCTGAGGAGAAAGAGTCTTTCACTAAATAAACATGTAAAGAAAGTTGATCGAAATTCCACTATTTTGTTCCTGTCTTTGTGACCCACCTACATTCATGCATAACAAGTAATATTTCTTACTATAATTCTATAAGTGAATAGAAGGGATATAATACATTACAAAATTACAAATTAATGATTTTTTTTTTTTTTTTTTTTTTAACCATTTGGAAAAATGGTTATTGTCCTCGTCAGGGTAGGAAATCAAAAGCATATCTGAAGGTTTTTATTGGTTCAATCCGCATTTTATTCGTTTTCTGATTGGTCTATACAGTAATCTGTATTTCCCTTTACTTTCAACAGAGATGGATACTTCTGTTGCCACTATGACAAAAAAGTAATAAAAACTACAAAAAAAAAATATTAATAAGAAACAAATTGAGATACAGCTTTCAAACAAATTGCATTTAAAAGTACATTTTTTTCTTTGTACGACGGTGTAAAAAGTAATAGTGTGGGATGTTTAGAAGTTTAAGAATGAAATTTCATTTAAAATGGGCAGTCAGATTTCTTGGAAATTTGACGATGGAAAAGCCTTTTCCCGAACAGCCAATGAAATGCTTGGATAATACGTAAGTTTCAGGTGGATAATACGTAAGTTTCAGGAAATCTGACGAGTCGCAGGCGATTTTTGTCGCTTGCAATTTTTACGTGTAATAACACTATTAATGTTTAATTCATGGCGTACGTAATGTATGATCAACTCCGTGCGATTTTTTATGTCTTAATCTTTGATAAAATCATTTTCCAAATGGTCGTTGTAATTTGTTAAATTTCTTTTTTTTTTCCTTTTAAATCTGGAATATATTAGGAAACAATTTATATCAAGGATTAAAACACTCCCAGTACTAACACAGAGAAAATGCCATAAGCAAAGATAGATATACTCAAATTAAAAGGTGAGAGAGAATAATAATTAATCTCTGACTGAAAACACAAAAAATTCAGAATTAGTAAAACGTGCAACGATGTGGAAAATTGCAGCTTCTTGAACTTTTCTCCAATATTGCATTGAAAAAACTTAAAAATATAAACATAAAATAATTATTGTATTAAATTGCGAACAATATGCATTTTTATTTCGGAATACCTTGCTTTTTATTTAGATAACGTGTTCCGTATTTACATCATATAAGAAACCACAGCCATATTTTACAAATTCGATTCTTTAAAACCTACCAGGCTGACCATTCATAGGTAGTGATTGTTCCATAAAAAAATACATCACTTAAGGGGACAGCGGACATTAAAAATCAAATCCTTATCAATTTTCAATGGATTCATCTGAAAATTGGAAGATTTATTAATGGCAAGTCCAAATAGTTATATTCAAAATTTGGTGTTAGAATAACAAAAAGTTTTAAATTATTCAATATTTAAATTTTTAAAATAACGAATAATTGTAAAATATTAAAATGTTCCATGCGCTTGCGCATATCTCTTGCATAAAATACGACAATATTTATTTATGATATACATGTTATTTATTACAATGGAAGTTAGCATGAATTGTAAAATTTCGGTGAATCTATAAGCAGAAAAAAAATATTTTTATAATTATGCTTTGTTTTTTCTAAAGAAACTAGCTATATATTTTCATATGCATATAAATTTCAAATTACCCCCTGAAACGCAACTTTTTATGCTAACATTTATTTAATATTGTATAGAGGATATACAGTATTTCAAAAGAATCTGATAATTTGGAAAGCGCATGAAACTCTTCAAAAATTAGAAATTTTCAATTTTGAGAAATAAGCATTTTAAGCAAAAAAAATAAATTCATAAATATATACAGTTTTAACAAACATAAACTCATATATCTCTGCAAAGACGCGTGGGAATTTAAAAAAATATTTTTGCATCAGATAAATTTGAACATCTAGTTACATAATTCTACAAAATAAAAAAATAATTTTTTTAGTGGAATTTCGTGATTTTGAAAGTCCCATTGTCCTCTTAAACTGATAACATCCTTTCTTGTAGAATTCAACTTACGCTGAAAAAATAGTACAGTTTACGCTGCAGTGTGCTCTAGGCACTTGAAATGCTGAATGAAAAAAGGTACAGATTGAAAAAAGGCTAGATAGCCCTAGAAAATAATATTGGTTACATAATGAAATATTTAATATAATAAATGTATTTTATTTTTCATTATTATTTCTTCCTCTTTTGCTTTTTGACTTACAATATTTTTCAACTTTAATGACACGAGATATCAGTGAAATTAAAATCATAATCTTAATCTAACGGACTAACGGTGGTCCTAGCGGCTCTCTCTCTCTCTCTCTCTTTTTTAATGTATATTATTTCAAAATTTAATTTATTTGCATTTTAAGGCGGTTCTCAAATCCAAAGGAGTTTTTTTTTTCCTGGCACACTTTTTTTTTTTTTTTAAAGAAACGCATGAATTTGGCAGGTGTTCTTACTCAAAAACTATGTAACCGAAAGACGTTTTCCATTTTTTTGTAAAATCTGAAGATTTTTCAGAAAATACTGTCAAATTTGGCGTTTTGAATGAAATTCCCGGACTCCATACCTCGAGGAAGGAGAACAATCGGCCGTCACGTAATCACAATCGCTTATAACTCGATAAAAAATTTGTTTGACACAAATGAAAACACATTTAGATTCGAAATTGCTTCAATATAATCAGGCCTGCCAATTTTATACCTTTGCGTTTAAAAATGAGTAGGTGTATCAGAAAGTTTCGCGTTGTTGATCAGGGAACTTGAGAAACGCGTACTTACTATCATTTTTAGGGTTCCGTACTTAAAAAGTAAAAACGGAACCATTATAAGATCACTCCTGCGTCTGTCCGTCTGTCTGTCTGTCACAGTCATTTTACTCGTAAACTATGAAACGTGGAAAGTTCAAATTCGGGGAAGTAATAAAGACCATTGACCCACATGTTTTCAGATTAATAAACATTCATAAATATATTTAGTAAAAAAGTAGAGGGGCTAATTATGTTACTTAAAAAAAAAAAAAAAATCTTTTCCTTGTATATCATGTGGGGTATCCTGTGAAAGCTTTTGTAACGCTGAACTCAAAAATACATTCCTTTTAATTTTAGGCATTATATTTTCAAAGATATTGTTGAAAATGTAGCGCAAAAATATGTTCCCCCCCCATCTAATTCCGAATCTACTGAAACTAAAATTATGAAAAAATTAGAGGTAGTAGACGTTAATATAAACCTTGCCGGAAAATTATAGCGATTACCCTAGGTCACATAGTTTTTGAGTAATTAGCATTTTTCTGTTATACACAAATTTCGATTTACGGGCATTCAGAAAAATTGTTGAGCATCGCTGAATATACCTATCGTTGCAGAAGAATAAAAGCATTGTTGATAATGATTTTCGAAAAAAATCATCGGTAATTAGCCAAGATATTAACCCTTAAAGGTACGGTCCGTTTGGACATACACAAGGACAGGGGCGGCGTACTCTATGCCTAGTTAACAACTTTTAATGATATATATGTGTAATGTAATGTCCAGTAACAGTGTAAAAGCAATAAACGTCAAATTCTTAAAAACATACTAATTTAAGGGGTCTCGGGACTCTAAAAAGTGGAAAAAATGAAAAAAAGACCATTTTCAACATTTAATGTCTTAAAATGTATATAATTTTAAAACACAATTTTAATTGGGATGAAAGATATAAGTATGTTCTTTCGTTTCATGTATTTAAAAAATTGCAAGATACAGAATTAGTATTTATAGGGGGCTCGAAACTGTTAGACATTTGTCAAACAAAAAATTGGCATAACAGTTTACGCGCAGGATTACAAAATAAATATTGCAACTAGAATGAAAATTTTGGTGCTTACTTATACTTCAGATTGTAATAATTTCCCTGAACTTACATAAATTTGTATTTAAAGCATTTTTATATTTTTAATGAAATGTTGCATTTAGCTAAAACAAAAGTTTGAAAATTTCAACAGTAAAATCACCTTAAAAAAATATTTTTTTGAACAATAAAAAGGAAATTTTACGTTCAGTTTATACAGACTAACATGAAATATATGTTTTGAAAATTTCATAAAAAAATATCCAGAAGTTTTTGAGGTATCCTGCGCGTTATGCCCCCAAAACGCCATTTGTAAAATAATGACTTTAAAGTTTCGGAAACGCCGCTTCAGCTATTGAGCGGGTATAATTCTAAAAGCCAAAACTTCTGTTCTAATGGGAATTTCAAGGAAACAATTATATCAAAATATTCAGAAAAGATAGAAGTTTAACATCTAAAAAAATTAAAATTTCTTAAATTTTGAAGCTTTAAGAGTCTTGCGACCACTTAATCCTTTCCGGCACAGAGTAATTCTATTCATAAACTTATGAAATAATGGACTGACACCAGAATTTATAAACGAATTTATTAGAAAATGCGAACTTACTTATTTTCACGTACATGATAAAAGGTAAATTTTTATTAAATATTCTTAGTGCCATTTGTCTGTTTTGGAATTAAAATTAGGTGTCCGTTTTTTAAGGGCATCGCCTCGAAAGATTTAATTAGAATGAATCGCATAAATACTATGGGATTCGCGATAGTTTGCATTGATTGTATCTCTCAATACGCCTCGAGTGACTTTAAAACTTATTTAAACACCTATCTGGAAAAACGCGGTACTGACCAAGGCAACTTTGAGACCTCAATTCGAAGCGCGCTTAGCACAATGCCAAATTTAAACGTTGAACAGAGGTTTTGTTTTAGCTACACTGTAGAAATAAAGGTTATTACTACGCTGAATTTAGTTTCATGAAATGCCAAATGAAGTTTAACTATGCACTGCTTTTATTGTCAGTACCGAATTAAGTTCATCATAAGCAGATTAGGATAATATTAAAAAAAGAGTTATACGAATAGCTATATTTGATTTATTTAGGTTCCATATCTCTTTGAACTTTCATGGTATACCCATTTACACTTTTCATATATTTATTCTACGGAACCCTCTGTACGCGAGTAATGCTCGCACTTGACCGTTTATTTATATTGAAATATGTGACTTGCTCTACTAAACAAATTTTCATATTGAAAACAGATTAAGAAAGTACCTACAAATATAAATTATAAATTAATTTTCTTTATGAAACAAGAGATAAAATATAACACTGAAAATATTAATTCAATACGTTTAAGAATAAAGAAAGAATGGAGGAAATGAAAAGAAAAGCATACAAATAGCACCGGAGATTCAAAAACTTGAAAAACGAATTAATAATAACATTTTAACAGCATAAAATCAATTGAAACTAGTTGGATGTACTAATTCCAAAACTTTCTTCTATCTCATACATATTAATACTTGAAAATTCGCTATCACACTGCCGAAATTAAACGGCAATCTATGCCCATCATGAAGATTCTAAAGAAATGAAATTCCGTGTATTAGTTCTTGAGATATGGTTATCTGTGAAATCGTATAAATCCAGCAAAATTCAGCTTATCAGCGCCACCTATTGGGTGCTTTACACCAAAATCACCAAGCAACCACTTATGTCAAAGTCTAACTGAATCTGAAGCTTGGGGGAAATCCGTGCATTAGTTTTTAAAATAGCCTTATTGCGAAAATAATGAAAATTCCAGCATAGCAGCGCCACCTATTGGACGATTAACATGAAAACCTAATCAGCAACAACTTGTGTTAATATCTAACAAAATCTGAAGTTAGATGAAAATTCGTGCATTAGATTTTGAGACAGAGCTATTAACGGAATCGTGCAAAATGCAGCACAGCAGTGCCACCTGTTGAGCGATATGCACCAACACGTAATCAGCATCAAGTCGTATCAAGGACTAACGGAATCTGAAATTTCATGAAAATCCGTGCTTTAGTTCTTGAGATAGAGCCATTGCGGAAATCGTAAAAAAATGCAGCATAGCATCGCCACCTGTTGAGCGATTTGCATCAAAAACTAATCAGCATTAATTTGTACCAGGGACTAACAGAATATAAATTTTTATTAAATTCCGTGCATTAGTTCTTGAGATAGAGCGTCCACAAAATTTGTGTCACACACAGACAGACATTTTGTAAAAACATGTTTTTCGGGTTCTCTGACCCCTAAAGCGTGTAAATTCGTCGAAAACCGGAATTCAAAAATTTTCATGAATCCAATACTTTCTTCTTGTAAAGATAGAAGAAAGTAAAAAGAAAAAGAATTTAATAAAATCAGTAAAAGGAAAATAATTCTAATCATAATTTTCTATCCAAAGACACTAATGTACTAATTATAAGAGTTAAAACTGCATTATAGTAAAACTACATTTCTATAAAAGTCAGTACTCGGCCTTTATTAAAGATCGACTGAAACAGGTTTTTAAGGCATTAACCGAAACCGAATTTCGGTAATCTTTTTTTCGGCCGAAAACGAAAACGAAAATGTCAAGAAATTTAGGTATTATAGGTATTAGGTATTTATAAAATAAGGGGTTCTGCCCCCTGCGAGCTACGCCCGCCAACCCCGGTCAGGCTTCACAACCTCTAAAAACATAGTAATGTGTCCTATTTAAAAAATAAACGGCGGCAATCTTCTGTAATCGGGTTGCCATGCTTTTAGGTTTGAATGGGGTATTTTTTGGTAACCATAACCTCATTCATTGCTGTCGTAACAACTGACGGCTGTTTTTATTATTGATAAGCGAGATCAATTACACATTTGAAAATCAGCTTGTATAAAATGGTTAGGTTAAAAATGTCGTTATCTTTCTGATTTTTATAACGACGCTATGGACAATAACCTTCCTTTAGTTTCGAGGTTAAAAAACGCCGACTCTCCTTTGGAATAGCTTTCAGAATCACGGTATTGAAAAGCATTTTGTTTTGAAATTTTTAAGCTTATATTTTATGTTTTGATCATGTTTTAGATATATTTAGGAACAGTTATAGCTTATTCATTAATTCTTTTCTTCATTTTAATACACCATCATACATATTTCACAATGTATATTGTTTATAATAATTAATAACATTATACGAATCTTCTAAAATGTATTTATCGAATAGTAATTCGCACAAAATAAAACGAAAGTATTTTGGGCATACATTTACTTGTATTTATACGCTGCATCAAGTGATGTAAGTAAAGTATAAACAAATTTGCTAGCCGTACTACTTTTATACCATGTGAGTGCACATTAAAATTCCCCTGAATGAAAATCGTTTTAATAAATGACGTAATTTTCACTATTAAATGCATCTCTCGTGTAAGAATTTATTTATTTTAAACTTTTTCCCTCTTTTAAGATTCACGAGTACATCTTTATTTAATTTAAAAGTGTTTGGAAATATTATTTCAGCTTTTAAAATATGACCTAATATTCACCATTAAAAGTTTTTCATGCATAATAATTTAATTATTTTAGGCACTTGAGATATGATGATACTTAATATTTGGGGATTTTACATATGGCGTAATTATCACCTTTATAAATGTGTTTCGTGTGTAACAAGTTTATTATTTTAAAGTTTTCGTACTTTTTTTTTTTTGTATTTACCTGTAAATATTTTGACGTAATTTTCCATTTTCTGCTTGCAACACGTGATCATTTAATTCTTATTTTTAAATCTGCTTTCTGTTTTTAATAATTTCTCTTTTCGATTTCAAATTGACGACAAAAAACAAATCTAATTTTTATTTTTTCAAATTTTTCTGAAAAGCATAATTTAATCACAATATTGTTTCACTATCGATTGAAATAAAAGATAAGTTCATTTTCCATTTGAACATGGCGAAAAAGATGAAATTATAAGAATCTAATATTCTCTATGGTTTTTCCCTGTTCTCGCCTTTTTTCTACAAAAATGGAATAATTTTGTTGCCATCACTATAGACATGTCATTAAAACTAGAAAAAAAATTAATATCTCGAAAACTAATTCAAATTTTAACATTCTAATAACAGTTTTGAAACATGTGGATTAATACGAATAATTGGTGTTAATTTCACAGCCAAATCTTATATATTTTAGGAGAAATAGCCGTGAAACATAATCAGTCGTTTCATAAAATCGTTTCATAAATTTGTTTCATTAGAATTTTATATATATAGGGTAGATATACGTAATTATTAATTAATTATACATGTTTTGTTTATTACATATACATAATTATTAATTATACGTGTGGCCCAAGTTGGCTGAATTTGCCTGTGACCAAAACTTTTTATTTGCGTATAAAATAAAATGTGATTAATTCTTTAACGACACAGAATGATTTTCTTTCTTTTATAATGATTTTTGTAAACGAGCATCTGTTATACTATAACTCTCTCAAAGGATATTCGAAACACTTCTGCGGTTTCGAACTACAAATTTTGTATTACTGTTATGTCTGCAGCTTTAAATGAGTACGTGAATACCGTCTTCAAAGTTTAGTCATATATGCAGTGCTTGCTGTATAATTTGCACTTACGTCTTGAGTCAGTCATGACTGATAATTATAAATAGTGAAGTTCATAGCAATAAATAAAGTGTGTCTCATTTGAGCCGGTGCAGATCAAATCAATGAGTAATGTTGAAAATTTCCGAAGGAAGAAACGAGATTTTGGGAATAGAGATACTTTCGGTCGAACCGAAATTTTCAGCAGCATTTTTGCCGAAAACGAATTTTCAGCGAAACTCAGATTTTGGGACGAAAACGAAAACGAATTTTTGGTCGATCTCTAGCCTTTATTTCTTTAACCGTTAATCTTAGATGTGAAAGTAAATGTTTTAAGTGAAGTTAAAACATATTATAATACTTATAATATTTTTATGTAACCATATTAAAATTTGCAAAATTTACGAAATTTAAGTTTTATTATAGTTCAGTAGATATGCTTAGGAAAGATTTGCTTTACAGTAATATATAAAACAGATAAGTTTAATAGTCATTTTTTAAAAATTGACAGATATATTTAATTTTAAATTTTGTGACATTGATTTTCCTGAAAACTCAAGGAACGTGAGTGATCGAGCAGTTAAATATTTACTTCGTTCAGCCGTGGAAAAAAAAGTAAACATCCCTACTAACTCTGCTACTCATTATAAGAGAAGGAAGTTACTGGTACCAATCGATTGGAAATAAAATCTACTTTTAAATTATGTATATAAAATTGGCTTAGGGGGCCATCTACAAATCGAAACCAGATCAAACTTTGTTTTTTTTTTTCAATGGTTTTTGAATTATAAACATTCAAACTTTAGAGCTTCTAATGTGAAATTTTATTTTCATATTTTTATTAATATCTCTTGAAAGTATAATCCGAATGTTATAATTTTGTGTGTGGTTACAATACTAAAAAACACTACATTGAATTTGTAATTAAAAGAATTTTTAAATTTAAAAAAAGGGGGGGGGGAGGGCATAAGCAGGAATATTGTCTACCACGGAAAATTTTATCAGTCCCAACCAATTCCGCCTTAGACAGGATTTACTGTATTTAAAGTTTAAAGCAAATCGCTCGAGTGAAGATATGAGTACTGATATTCAAACGGCCTTATAAAGTTTTCTCTCTTGTTTGAAACGGATTTGATCTTGTTGTTTAGAATGTAAATGACAAACATTTATAAATTAAAGAATCATATTTTTTTTCAATATCATTCGTTTGCATATAAAAAAATTATTATATTTTTAACAAATGGGGTGGGTAATTAACACATATATATATTGTATATACTCTTTTGATGAGAAATAAATAGTAAGGATGATATGATATTAATAACTAACAACTTTCTTAGCTATTATAATGGACAAGATTAAAAGCAATAATAAATATATAAAAGTAGATAAGAAAGGAGAGCTATACCACTCGAGGTCTTCTTTTAGTTTTAGAACTTAAAACTAAACAATGCCTTATTTAAATATATATTTCAAGTATCTTTTATTTATTCTTAGTATTTAAGAAAGACAGAAATAAAACTTTAAAAACAATTATTAAAAGAGATAATTAAACTTTAGAAACAATTAGCTTAAAATTATATGAAGAAGCCCCTTTTTTTATTCTTATAAGGTATGAATTGAAATTTACAATGTGAAGTTTATTCCACGTTTGTGTCTAGAAGAACATTAAGATAATTGAATTTTATCAGAGAAACTTAACCTCACCCATAGCTAATATGAAACTTTTATAAACACTTTGATAATACACTATCAAAAGAAGAAGAAAAAAAAAGAAGAAAGAAAAGGGTTGTTATAAATTAGAGGAGCGTGCGTGTGGGGGGAGAGCAAATTACGTCTTGTACCGGGCGTCTAAAACCTTAGCCACGCCATTAATTAAGCATATATTTTATAAATATTTTGTCTAACAAATCGGTAAGAGACACCCTTCAAGAAGAGTATATAGAAAAAAGAAGAATACAGAAAAAAAGAAGATAAAAATGTTCATATTCTGTTGAGAAATTTGAAAAATACGAATGCATTCTAACCCACAAGTTTACCTTTTTGAGAGAATTTGTGGTAAGCCGGTTGCTGTGAGCTTTGAAAAGAGTTTCTCCGGTACAGAGCAAAACGTTTTCTTCCGCATCTTTTCTGGGTCAGACGCATCATTCCGTTCATTTTGTTAAGCAAAAAGATGACAATAACCTGTGACCGTCGGTGGTATAACGGTTAGCATAGCTACCTTCCAAGCAGTTGACCCGGGTTCGACTCCCGGCCGACGCAATGTTTTTATTTTTTAAACTCTTTTTGCATTTTTATTGTATTACGCATAACGAACTTATCTAGAATTGCTTTCACAACAACGATAATAATTAAAAAATATATAAAAAATATTGGAATTTTTAAAATTATTTTTTTACGCATACATATAATGAATATATTCTTTAATAATGTTTTATTTTATTTAATACTTTGCTAAATTCTAAGCTTTTTAAAATTTTACTGGATTTTCATCGCGAAGAACGGTGAAGTTATTAGAATAGCGCCCCCCCCCCCCCCCTCCACACACACACACCATTGTATTGCATTTTATGTCTGCCTAAATAAAAAGGATTGTCCGAACTACAATATATTTTATTTGATCTAGTTTGATTATTTATTAAAATAGTCTTGGAAAATATTATTTTAAAAGTAATAATATTTTATTATTATTATTTTAATAATATTTTATATAAAAATATGTTTTCAGTAACAAATTGAGCATCAATCAATGTTTTTCTAAACACTCAGATATACACTATAGAGATAGATATATACATTACTTCTTAGTTTTAAACAACAACAAAAAACTTGGTTAAAAAAGAATGCTACGTTTGCGAGTAAAAATACTTTTAGTCTCATGCTAAATTTGGAAATAAACAAGGATAACAGTAATGAGGATTACTACTTGTGATAAACTTGAACTAGACGTCGATGTTAACTCTCGTATGTCAAATTCTACAAACTCATATAAAATCCTATATTTCCGCTATTTTCAGAAGAATTTTTTCCAAAATGTTTAAGAAATCATCATACAAAATAGTAACATCCAATACAGTACCGTAGCTATAAAAATATTTAGAAGGGGCGGGGGTGGATTTTCAATTTTAAAGTAGAGTATGCAATATAGCGAATGTAGTATTAATTATAATACAGTACATTCACTACACTACAATAATTTCAGCAATAAAAAATCCTTAAAAATGAAGTAATTGTCATTTTTTTTTCGATAAATGAAAATGAAAATGTTTTCTGTCTTTAAAATTTCAGGGGAGGATGAGGCGGGGATTTAACCTCATACCCCCTTCCCGGCTAGAGTAATATTTAATCAATCAATAACCAGTATTATAAAGAGTATAATAACTCTAATATAACTTTTTTTTACTTAAACTTTTTTTTTCTTTATTTTTTTTTAATTCTCTCTCTCTCTTAAAAAAAAAAAAAAAAAAAAAAAAAAAAAATAGGAGTTAATGACTTTTTGCATATCTACATTCACTTACAAATTTCTTCTGAAGGAGGTTTTTCTAAGTAATTCTAACGCGTAATTAGGAGGCTTAATAGGCTTAATCATTAAAAATTTCAGGGCAGGATGAGGCGGGGATTTAACTTCATACCCCCTCCCCGGCTAGAGAAATATTTAATCAGTCAATAACCAGTATTATAAAGAGTATAATAACTCTAATATAACTTTTTTTTTACTTAAACTTTTTTTTCTCTATTTTCTTTTTAATTCTCTCTCTCTCTTAAAAAAAAAAAAAAAAAATAGGAGTTAATGACTTTTTGCATATCTACATTCACTTACAAATTTCTTCTGAAGGAGGTTTTTCTAAGTAATTCTAACGCGTAATTAGGAGACTTAATAGGCTTAATCATTAAAAATTCCAGGGCAGGATGAGGCGGGGATTTAACCTCATACCCCCTTCCCGGCTAGAGAAATATTTAATCAGTCAATAACCAGTATTATAAAGAGTATAAAAACTCTAATAGAACTTTTTCTTACTTAAACTTTTTTTTCTCTATTTTTTTTTTTTTAATTCTCTCTCTCTCTTAAAAAAAAAAAAAAGGAGTTAATGACTTTTTGCATATCTACATTCACTTACAAACTTCTCCTGAAGGAGGTTTCTCTAAGTAATTCTAACGCGTAATTAAAAGGCTTAATAGGCTTAATCATTTAAAAGTACAGTAGAGCGCCGATTATCCGAACAAGTCGGGACCGGCCCTAGTTCGGATAAACAAAAGTTCGGATAAATGGACAGACAATTTAAGGGATGTTTCTGACTATACTAAAACCTTCACACGTTATCTAAGCTTAGGACTGGCAGCACCAGTTAGTGCTGGCATGTTTAAAAATTGTTTTTTACTTTTTGTCTTTTTTTTTTTTTTTAAAATTCTTGTTGATTACATTTTTATCATTTTTTTTTTCTTTTTTTTTATCATTTTCTGATCTACACAGATTATAATTTAAGGAAAAAAGCTTTTGATTGTTGCTTGGTTCAACGAAGACATTCTTTTCAATGCTGCCATATCTCTAATTCAACTTAAATACTGTTAGTCGAATAGGATCAGCGTTCTTCTGCCATTCGAGCCATTTCATAGCTGTTTCCAAACAATCAAAAGCTTCGTTATGTGATGGACCTGGGTTATTTTCAGAGCATTCGTTTTCATTTTCTTCAATTTCTTTTTCATCGTGAATCTCATCCACAATCTCATCATCATTTAAAATCTGATATCCAAGGTTATGTATACTTCACTATTTAACCACTCGTTAATTTCATTTTGTTCATAGCTTAGGATTCTTCCCATTTCCTTTACTGTTTTTAAGGCTGTTCGGAAAACTGGAAGTTTGGTTAAAAATTTTTTTTGAGAGAAATAGGCTGTTCGGATAATTGGAAGTTCGGTTAATTTGAGTTCGGATAATCGGCGCTCTACTGTACTCGTATAAAGCTGTTTAGCCTTCACATGTTTCGAAACCAGAGTAACACAATTTTAACGAAGCGATTTTCTCATTTTGCTAGAGAGTAAATTAGTAATTTTTGCAATAATATTATGTAATATGTTTATTAAATCATGCATAGAGTAAATAATTAAGGATAGACCGAAACAGGTTTTTAAGGCCGAAACTGAAACTGAAACCGAATTTCGGTGATCTTCCTATTTTCGGTCGAAAACGAAAACGGAAATGTACAATTTTTTTTAAAGTAATTAAATTGTATGTATTAAAGTAATTAATACATACATAAATATACATAATTATTAATCAATTATACGTATTTATTAAATATGCATAATTATTAATTAATTATGCGTATTTATTAAATATACATAATTATTAATTAATTATACGTGTGGCCCGAATTGGCTGTCTGTGCCTTATACCCAAAACTTTTTATTTTCATATAAAATAAAACGTAATTAATTCATCAACGACACAGAAAGATTTTCTAATTATATGATTTTCATTTAATTTAAAAATATTTTAGTTTTATGTATACACACCTCGATTTATCTTTTGTAATGATTTCTGTAAATGATCATCTGTTGTACTAGAACTTTCTCAAAGAGTATTCGAAACACTTCCGCGTTTTCAAACTGAAAATTTTCTATTACTGTTATGTCTGCAGCTTTTAATGAGCACGTGAAAAAGTTTAGTTATATATGCATTGCTTGCTTTATAATTTGCATTCACGCCTTGAGTCAGACATGACTGATAATATAAGCAACGAAATTCATAGCAATAAATAGTCTCATTTGAGTCGATAAATAAGTAATGTTGAAAATTTCCGAAGGAAGAAACGAGATTTTTGGAATAATGATAGTTTCGGTCCGGCCGAATTATCACTTATCAGCCGCATTTTCGATAAAACTCAGATTTTGGACCGAAAACGAAAACAGGGTTGCCACAGGCGACTATTTTTTAATTCTATTTCGCACCACTTTTTCAAAACAAAAAACTTCTACATAAGCTACAACACTTGCAGGAGAACTATACTACAAATTGTCTTTCTTAAAAATAGTGCTGCGAACAGAATATAAAAATAGTCGCTGTGGCAGCCCTGCGAAAACGAAAACGAATTTTCGGTCGATCTCTATAAATAATACTCAATGACATTTTCAATGTATTTTCGATACTTAAGTATTTAAAATAAGAAAATACTACTATACTTATTAAGGATATTGCCTTGGAAGTATTATTGCATTAAGCGGATTAAAACGTTTTTGTAATCCAATGCAATCAAATGCAAAAACAAACAAACAAATGCATTTGTCTTTTGTTTTTGTAAGGACTTTTACAAAACCAGTTTTTTTTTCCTATTATCTGTGATATTGCATATTGTACTCTAGCTGCTAACCTTCCGGTTTATTTTTAAGTCAAATAAATAATGATAAAAATCACTTAGAATCAACTTTTTTTTGTTAAAAAATGAACTCGAATAAGTACAATAGAGAAACAAGTTGTATTATTAAATAAGTTTTTTGGTACCACGTACCCGAGTTGAAACAGAAAACAGAAGGTTGAGAACTATGTTATACTATAAAAGCTATGACATGTATCGTTAACATGTGTTTGAAAAGAAGATACAGGGGGCGGTCCATAAATGATGTCACACTTTCTTTTTTTCAAATTTTTGACCCCCCCCCCCCCCCCATTGTCACATGTAACGCTATATTACATAAATATATACTTGCAGTTTAGAAACAAAGCACTACGTTATCGATCATATTTCAAACTTTATTTTTAAACTTTAACTATGTGTTTTAACGACATTTGTGAGCATAACAATAAAAATGATTCATGTACTTATTTTGTATGAAATAAGATTAAGGTTCACACAAAAACATAATTAATATACAATATTAATAAAATAGTAATACAAAAGAGCAGTTGAAAAGAGTCGTATTTTGGAATTTGAAATGAAATTTAATATATTTGGCTTTAAATCTACTTTATAAACACAAAATACTTTAATTTCAAAATTTAATCTGCTGATTTTTAATGCTTTTATTTAAACCAAAATGTGTGATGTCACATTTCTTCTTACCCCCTCTCACCCCCTTGTCACAAACTGTCACAATTTCACGAACCCCCCTCCCCCCTCCAAGCGTGACATCATTTGTGGAAGACCCCCAGGGTCTGTCCAGGAAGTAATGAGACAGAACTTTTCACGCCAAAGAGACAGAATTTCCGGGCGGTATGTGCGGTGGGAGCTGTCAGCTACAGAGTCTGGTGGAAGTCCTTTGACCTTGAGCCTTTGCAGCGCACGGATCGCTCCTGAAGCAGACACTATTTGAAAGTGGTTTTAAGTTTTTAGAATGCAGCGGAGTATCGAGCAGCGATACGCCATCAAGTTTCGTGTAAAACTAAACAAATCGTCTAGTCAGACACTTGCCATCTTACAAGAAGCCTACGGGAAGGATTCTTTGTCCAAGGCTCAAGTGTTTAGGTGGCACAAAGCCTTCAAAGACGGAAGAGAGGACGTCGATGACGAACAACGCGCTGGGCGTCCAACAAGTTCTCGAACTTTAGGCAATGTGGTTAAAATTAAAGCGCTTTTGGATTCTGATCGTCGGACGAGTGCCCGACTGATTGCGAAGATGTTGAGAAAAAACAAAATAAATTGTGCATCAAATCATCACCGAAGAACTTCAAATGCGGAAAATTTGTCCCAAGCTGGTTTCAACATATCCTTCAAAGTGACTCAGTTCCTGGCAAAATACAGCGTTGTGACGTTATCCCAACCACCGTACAACCCCGATCTGTCACCGCTGGACTTTTTTTTTATTCCCTCGGCTAAAATCCAGCTTAAAAGGTCATCGTTTTAACAATCTGGAGAATTTCAGAATAACATAACGCGCGCCCTGAACAGTATTCCAGTTGAACATTGCCAGGCGTGGATAAATGAGTGGCAGAGTCGTTGGCAACGGTGCATTAATGCAGGAAGCAGGAGGAGGCTATTTTGAAGCTTATTAAGTGCCTGCAAAGTTATCTTTAAATAAACGAATTTTATGGAGTCAGACATCCTTGACAGCTGGGATTTGGGAGAGCGACGGGTAAAATACTATGCCAGCAATTAAATATTGCAAAAGTAACTATTGCAATTTTTAGATCAATGCAAGTTCTTTAACGATAGTTACTATGTGTGCTTAATTCGTCTAATTGCATTTTTCAATAAATTTTGCTGCTATTGTTTGAAATGAGTTTTGATAGCATTATACTTTTTTATGAACACGAAAGAATTCTACTATGTTTCTTGAAAACTTTTATAACTTTGATTCTGTATGTTCGTCTATTGATTAGATTGTACCTTATATTTTGCAAATAATTATCATTCTCAGACGAAACTGCATTATTATAAAGTATACTATAATATGTTTTTGTTGAAAATGTTTTCAAAGTGATATTTTTTATTATTATTTAAATATACCATTCTGAATGCGTTGCTACTATTATTTCAATTGTATTTCAATGATAATATTTATTTTTCAAAGTGAACGAAATTATGACACTTTTCGACTGATTTTTTAATATTTTCTATTGGTAGTGCTGTGATTGGAAATTTAACAGATATGGGTGTTTATAGTTCAAATTATATTTCTATTTGCTTCGCATGAATTTAAATTATCTTAAAGGAATTTTAATGTGGTCCGACAATAAAATTTATAATAGAACTAGATTAAGACATTATTTAATACATATGTTTCTAAGTTTGGTACATGTGTCATAGTTCATGCTGAAGTATTTTCAATTCTTGTTTATAATTATCCGCCTGACAGATTTGATAACACATTTCGTATGAAACATTCCACAAGAGACATTTCAATGTATTGTCGGTATAAAATGCAATTCGAAATCTTTTTTTTTTTTCAACCGTAAATTAACCTCGGTTAAGAAAACTAAAATCAGATAGTTGAAAGCAACACCATACGACAGCACAAAGGTGCTCTGAGTAGATGTATAGCAGGTGCTAATGATTCAAGCTGAAAACATGCTGGTTTGCGTACATCTGCTGTAATTACAATGACCGCTTTTATTTATTTTGTAAAATAAGGGCAAATCCAAAATAACTTTTTTTTTCTATAAATTAATACAGCTATAGTAAGGGGGTGGGTGTGGGTGTAGGGATACGGCAAGCCCAAAACATTTTGTTTAACAATAAATAAATAAATAAATAAATAAATAAATAAAAGATTTTAAAATTTTGGAATTCTTACTAAACAAACTGCAAAAATATTTTCGATATTTACGCGTTATTTTACGTATTTTATGCATTAGTTTTCTGGAGAAAAAAAATTACTTTTCTTTATTGAGCAGACATTCACTGACAAACCGCCAAAATGAGAGCCTGTCTTAATTTTTTTTATTTTAGTAAAAACACCCAGGTTATGTTTATCATAACTAAATAAGTAAGCACAACGAGAAGAAAATGCGAATTGGTAACCATGTCTCTAAATCTGAAGAATCATATTAATAAAAATAGGGCCGGATCTTAGGTTTGGCCAGACCAGGCAAAATTTAGGGTCGCCTCTGTATGTTTCTAATAAAATATTAATTTTTTTTTCGATTATTTTTAATGGAAAAAGCATGTAAAGCGTGCCAATGAATGAAAGTGCCTTGGAACGCCATATACCCTCAGGCAGATCCTGATTAAATATATAACAACAACAATTATTACAAACACCGAAATATAGTGAAACAGCAAAGTTTTATGACTTCAAAAAGTTTAAATTTAGAATTTTTTAAAATAAAAGAAATAAAAGGTAAATTTTCAAAATAAAGACCAAAAACTATAGTCTAACTTGTAAAGGCATACTTTCGTCTTACTATCCGCACATAATTTCTAAAGATACAAAAAGTATGATATAGATGTATTACTAGTCAAAATTAAATTTCTGTAATTTACATATACTGTAAAAAAAAAAAAAAAAAAAAAAAAAAAAAGACAGAAAAATATGCTGTAAAAATATGCTATTTTTCAAAGGAATCTTTATTTCTAATGAGCAAAACCTATAAGTTTAATTCCTGGATATTTTTTTACATGGTATCATAATGCAATTTTGGGGAATACCCATTTTAATCAAGATTAGTGTTGTCGTTTGAAATCTTCTTTTTATGGGGAAAATCTTTCATCACGGGAATTTCTTTTAATATCATTCTTCAAGTTCTTTCTTCTCTTGAACTAAAGCATTATAAAATAATTTATTAAAAACTGCATTAGGAGTTGTGACAATTTACAGACAAAGATTATTTTGATGGTATTTCCCCAGTACTTTTATTACCTGATTTTCCCGATAGTTTCACTAAATGTATTTTTACTGTATAATAATGAACTTTATTTCATAATTTTTATCAAAACCGTCAAGTCGTAGGTCATTTAAAATAATAAGTATCCATTGATTGCATCTATAATAATAAAAACTAGTTAGTGCCCGTCAAGATTTGACGGTAAATAGCTGGAATGTTTCATTAGAAAAATTCTTGATTTTTTAATTAGTTGCTTTTAAATTAATTATTGAATGACGAATTATGTGACGAATTTCTATATTGCATAAGTGATTCTTATTTCTTTAAGATGATAGACGGTGCTGCCAGTCTAACCTATTCAATGAAGTGAAAGAATTTTAAGTTTATAATTTACAACTAATTATGTTTGCTTTTTATCAGAAATTTACCTAAAAACACCGGGTAGAGAATTTATTTTTACTTATTACGTACTCATTTTTTTTTAATAACATTTTCTATTTTACTTTATTTATTTATTAAAACTACACGGGCATTAAAAGCTGCCATGAATTTTATTTTTATCTGTCTCATTCTCTAAAAACATAAATTTGAAACTTGATGCAGCTAACGATTTATAATATACATTTTTCATTGTTTGAATTTTATTCTACATTTTTATACATTTTTTAAAAATTAAACCTGGATATCAAGGTAATTTCTTTTATAGCTCTTATATGAATATATTTTTTTTTCCGTTTTATTTTTTCACGCAAATGAATGACAAACTTTTCTTGCTACGCTAGCGGTAACTCGTTTAACTTCCTTCTAAATTGAAGAGGTTCGAAAACAGTTGACGTATATGAATGTCTCGAAATTGAATTCTGATCTCACATAAAGACAGAAATAGTGTTGCGTTTTAATATTTATGATGCCTTATTTTTTCAAAGAAGTAGCTGCAACGTAATATGCCATTTTCCTTCGTGTCTAACTATTGGCAATTCATAAGACGGACCACAGTCCAAAACTTTTAGCCTCAAATCACTGTATTTATCTTCTATGTGTAATATGACCAAAACAATATGACACCTCCGAAATAAACTGTATATGGCTCTTAATATAGACACAATACATTTTTTAATTGTTAATAATGCTGAAAGAGCCAAATAATATTAACTTTGTGAAAGAAAGAAAAGCTTGTTTAATAGTCCAGGCAATAGGGAATTGTACCTAGCAAAATTAATGGTAGTACTAGAAATCGGCTTTCTAGATGTTTTTTGGGTCGCTGAATCCAAATCTGTAACTTCCCACCAAAATTTCCCCCGGCAACCTCCCCAAATTTTGGTAAAAAGCCCCCCAAAAAAGGTTTTTATTAAAAAAGTCAAATTTTTTATTGTTTTAGAGTAAAAATATCTAGAAATTCAGAAAGTAGACAAAATTTCCAACAAATTAGATATATGACATTATGACTTAGGATGAAGGGGAAGGGGGGATCTGCCTCGGAACATGCGCGCGGTGCCGCGTAAACTAAGTTGCGCAATTCCACTTAACCACTCACACGTTTACATTCGCCCTCCCATCTCCCCTCCGAACTTTCTCTATAAGGTTTACTTTAAGATTTTTGGGTCGCTGAATCCGAATTTTTAACTTTCTCCAAAAAATTTCCCTCCCCCCCACCCAAATAGTTGTTTTTAACTTAAATTTCTTATTGTTTTAGGGGAAAAGCATTACGAAATTCAGAAACTAGACAAAATTTGCAACAAATAGGATGCATGACATTATGAATTAGGATGAACGGGGAGGGTGAGGGTTGCCTCTAACATGCACTGCGGCGCTACGTGCACTAAATTATGAAGTACAGGCAATAGGGGTACTAGCAAAATTAATACTAGTTCTGAATTTCGACTCACTTTATGTTTTTTGGGTCGCTGAATCCGAATTTGTAACTTCCCACCAAAATTTCACCCGGCAACCCCCAAAAAATTGATTTTTTGAAAAAATTTGGTTTTTGAGGAAAGCGCGCGGGGAATGTTCCGAGGCAGCCCCCTTTCTCCCCGTTTATCCTACGTCATAGTGTTATGCATCCTATTTGTTGCAAATTTTGTCTAGTTTCTGAATTTCGTAATGTTTTTCCTCTAAAACTACAGTGGAACCCGGTTAAGACGCTCACGGTTAATACGCGATCCTGCTTAATACGCGGATTTTTTCCGGTCCCTTGAATATCGCCCATAAGGCTAATGTAAAAATATCCCGTTTAATACGCGAATGGTTAATACGCGATCCCGCTTAATACGCGAGAGATTTTCGGTCCTTTGAGGCAAAAAAATCACGCTTAAGACGCGAATTTATTGATCAAGATGCGAATTCCTTGTTTCTTCTTCAGTGTTGCCAATTTATTAGATTTTTCTTATATTCAAATAAGAAACTCTGCTTACGAATAGTAATATTTATTTTATTTAATAACAGATTAATTAAGGCGAACATTACTAATCGAAAATAGTGAGAGATATTTGAATTTTAAAAAACCCGCTAAATCAGCAACACTACAATTCTTGTTTCATACTGCGTCCTAACATTCTTTTATCTTTAGCTTCCTGTATGTTTTTACTGTAGTAGAGAGAGATAGACGAATTCAGGATACTCAGATACGTCATGAAATTATTACGATTAAAGATCAGTGTACCTTGTTAGTGAGATTTTAAATGTACGTTATATCCTACTATGTTTCATTATACAGGCAAAAAAATGAAACTCGTAAAGATTAAATACGACTGCGGTTGTTTAAATCTTTTATGTTTTCTTTACTCCTTGCTAAACTAACAATATTTTTTACACAAATACTATTAATCCGGATAGTTTTTCTTATAACAAAAAGAAGGACAGATTATAATTATACTCATTATCACAAGTACTAAATATGATTTTAACAAGTGCTTCAAAGGTAAATTTTTTTTAGTTCTGTTAAAAAATTAGTCTAGCATGAAATTATTTTTTATTTTTGGTTGCAGCATATTAATCCATAATAAAGCCGTTTGAATTTACTTTTTGTTTTCAGTTATTAATCCATGTGGTTCTATGAAAAGAAACAATGAGTAAAAGTTAAGTTCAATTAAAATTTAATCTAAGTATAACTAAAAGATACAAATTTCGATCGTAAACATATAAATGAAAGTTCTAAAGTTCATTTAGACGATTAGATGTTGTAAATAAGCCCAGTTCCTGCAACATTATACAAATCACGTTTAATACGCGATCCCGCTTAATACGCGACTTTTACCCACTCCCTTGAAACGCGCCTTAACCGGGTTCGACTGTATAAGAAATTTAAGTTAAAAACAACTATTTGTGGGGGGGGGATTTTGGGGGTAAGTTAAAAATTCGGATTCAGCGACCCAAAAAACTTAAAGTAAATCTTATAGAGAAAGTTCGGAGGGAAGATGGGAGGGCTAATGTAAACGTGTGAGTGGTTAAGTGGAATTGCGCAACTTAGTCCACGCAGCACTGCGGCGCATGTTCCGAGGCAGATCCCCCCTTCCCCTTCATCTACCTTTCCCCTAAAACAATAAAAAAATGGAATTTTTTAATAAAAACCTTTTTTGGGGGCTTTTTACCGAAATTTGGGGGGGTTGCCGGGGGAAATTTTGGCGGGAAGTTACAAATTCGGATTCAGCGACCCCAAAAACATCTAGAAAGCCGATTTCCAGTACTACCATTAATTTTGCTAGGTAGAGTCCCTATACGGTCTCTATTGCCTGGACTATAAAGTAAGATCTAATAGCAAATAACAGACGAACTTAAAACAACTTCGACCTCTGATGTGATAGTTAAACTGAGCAAGCATCTTTGCGCATGTGCAGGGGGTCACTCCAACGGCAGATTTGTACTTATATACTGCGTATGCTCAACTGTAGAATTTTAATTTAAAATTACGGCTAATTAATAAAATATTTGAACAAACGAATGGACGATAAGAAATCTGTGGCCAAATATCTTTCATTTAAATAAAGATTGGTGTAATTTAATGCAGTAGTTTCTTCTCACGAACTGTCGAAAGAAAAAGCTTAGCGTTTTAAATATATGGATAAGTGCAAAGGCGGACGGGTGTGTCTGCCCTAGATGGCTAGAAAAAGTTATCGCACATAGAGATCAGAAAATTTGGTTCCGAATAGACAAAGAGAGCTCCAATGCATCTGAGATTCAGATTTTTGATTTTTTGATAACTAGGCGAGATATTAATTAAAAACTCTTCGCTTCCACGCAGTCTGGCGAAAACGGGAAACTTCATAAGGTAGAAAAATACTTCGTTTCTATCGCTTAAAATTGTCATCACCCATTTACCGATGGACATTAAAAAACAAGGACACCTGCGCACAGGCGGTGCCTTCGTGGTACTAACGGTATTTCCCACTAAAAATATTATTATTTACTATTTAAAAGACTTTATTTTTTGACTGTCGATTTTCATTTTCAATTTCCTTCGCTCGCAAGCAACACACATTTGTGATTGACGTGGTGCATCACCTGGGTCGATCGGTAGGCAGGGAAGATTGATAACTTGTTATTCTATTTTTCGGGTGTTTCGGAAGAAGCAAAAATTCTGTTTAGCAACCGAGAGAAGAAGTATCAGAGATCTGCTCCGGCCCGCGGACCTATTTTCATTCACGGCACTCGGGCCGGGCCGGGTCGGGCCTGTTCTCTACTCCCCGGACCATACTTTTTTCTGAAGGCTCCGGCTGGGCTGGGCCGGGCCTAGTGACTACTCTTTACGGCCGGCCCGGATTCGGGCCTTATTTTTTACCTGAAGGCTCCGGCTGGGCTGGGCTGGGCCGGGCCTAGTGACTACTCTTTACGGGGCGGGCCGGTTGGGCCTTTTTTTTACCTGAAGGTTAGGGCCGGGCCTAACTTATTTTTTCTGTACTGGTTTCATTCCTAGTCTTCACGGCCCAAATTTTCAGTCCTAGTTTTGACCCAGACCGTATGAAAATCATTAACATGGAGTGGCCTGGTCAGTTTAAAGGTCAGTAAATTTAGGCTTGGCCCAAAAATGTTTGCAAAAAATATATACATTTTTAAATCGCCATTATTCTACAATTAAACATTAAAATTCATTCTTTTAAAAGAATAGTAGATTTTTTGGTTATTAAAATATAGCTAAATTAAAATATAGTAAAACGTGTGAAAAAGATCCTGCCTATGACGGAATCCTTTTTTAAACTGAAAAACTGGTACTTTTCGGTTAGCCGGGCGCCAGTGTTATATATACATATGTATGTATATACCTATACATACATATATATGTATATTTATACATATATAGAAGCTATATGTATACATAATATACATATGGGTGTATATATACATATATATGCATATATAGGTATACATACGTATGTATATATAACACTGGCGCCCGGCTAACCGAAAAGTACCGAAAAACTTGTTGAACCATGCAAAATTAATATACTAATAAGTAAGAAAAGAATATATAATATCTTACTAAGAAGGGAATTTGTCTATGACGCATTTTTTTTTCTTTCCTATGCAATTCCGTCTTAGATTTTACTGTATAGCATTTTTCAGATTTTTAACACTTCCATACATGGAATATGGATTAACAATATTAATGAAAACTGAAACATTTACATACAAGAAATAGAGATTCGTCACAAAATAAATATCGCAGACTGCTGCACTTCTATAAAAATGAAAATTATAAACATGAAAAAAAATGTTAAGATAAATATTTTTGGTCAGAACTCCTCGTATGAGACAAATTTTTAACCAAATCGACGTAAAAATCAATGCTTTTAAGAAATTCACTCGGGCCTTGTCGATCACGGGCCGAACGTTTAGCTGTTATACCGGGCCAATATTTTTTTCTACGGGTCGGGCTAGGCTCAGCCCGAACTTTTAACTTTTTTACCGGGCCCGGCCGGGCCGAAATTTTTTCTATGAGTCAGGCCGAGCCCGGGCCTGGAAATTTCGGCTCGTGCAGACCTCTAAGAAGTATACATGACTTTAAACATTAAAAAAAAATGTTAATCTTTAGAAATTTCATGCTTAAAATGTCCAAAATTTCATAACATGAGAACTAATCTGCAAATTTGTATAATTTTACAATTTTTTAAAATTTATTTAATTACAGTCATTCAGTGTAACTTTGATCCGTATTTTCTCTATTTTCATGTGCCATACTCTTATTTTAAGAATATTGTTGCAATTAGGGGCCTAAAAGAGAAGAAATGATCCTAAATTATTATTTGACTATCAAAAATTAAGGAATAATAAGGATAAAAGCAATAAAAAATGAATTTTTAGCCTGGTTCAAAGTTACCCAGCCATTTAGGGTAACTTTACACCATATGATAAATATTATCTAAAATAATTCATTATAAAAAACAACTTTAAACCCCCAAAAATGTTTTCAGATATGTAAAGACTTCGAATTTGCATTTCCCAACATCACAAGATTTGTATAATTTATGATATTACAACAAATATCAGGCATAAGAAAAGTGGAAGAAGAGAACCATGAACATTTAGAAATAAAAAAACCCGTTTATTGTTCATATAAAACATAAAAATGCAGTGAAAAACAATTTTCAATGTTTTAACTCAATAATATATCCATAGTTACAGCAATACATACAAGTACTAGTATTATTCAAACAATAATAAAAAAGTCGAACGTATGAAATGTCAAAATTGAGTAGCTCCGCCCCTAATCAAGCCTCTAACTGAATTTTATGTATTTTACACATATTTGTGAAAATATTTACATGTTACATGTTATACTCTAATGCACACTTTCGGCATTTATATAAAATATACGTGCAAATATGGAAAATTTTTGACAAGTAGCACCATAATCAGTAAATTATAAGCATCAATGTAACTTTGAGCCGGCTCAAAGTTACCCTGAAAACGCGGTAAAATGCTAGTGACTTCTTATTTTACATTTTATTAACTATTAATAAATAAATAATCACAAAATATTAACACATTTACAACATTTAGATAATAATATGTCTGATAAATGAGTATATTGTTACTTATTATGAAAATTTAATTGGATTACAACAACTTCAAAACAGCATTCAAAATTAACTTGAAAACAGTACTTCAGAAAAATAGTTAGTTGATGCAATTAATTGCGGATAATGTTGCTAATTTATTTTCTAAAATAAAGAGTAGAAATCCCAGTTTAGAACCATGCCAACAGAGCTCAGTTCTGGAGTTTATTTAGTCTTTTGGAGTCAAAAATATTGAAAAATAGGAGGTGGTGCAAAGTTACACCCCATGATTCAAAGTTACCCTGAATGACTGTATTATTATTATTTCTTAATTAGATTTGTTTATATATGCATATTTAAGCTAATCAACTGGGACTAGTACCCCCAGAACGAGGTTCGCTTGTATATTACATTTAAAGTAATTTTAGATATATTTAAAGTAATACTGGGCAACGTCGGGCGGATCTGCTGGTATAAAATAAGGACAAATAAATTCTTATATTCAATAATGTTATCTTTAAAATTATCATGAGTAGCACAAATTCTTTTGTATAATTTTTTCGTCCTCCCAGTTTTTCTCTATATGTTATAGATTAGATATGCACTATTTTATCATGGAACAGATATTAATCATTGCATTTTGATATTTTGAGCTATATAATCTTTTCTTAAAACAAAAACTTTAAAAACTGTATAAAAACATGTGTTTCGAACATGCTTGATATGATTTCTCTTTGAAAGTTCATTTTCATTATCGTCTTAACTTATCAATATATATCTATAAATCTCAACTTGGGGGATTATTTCTGTGATTATTTCAGCTGCATGCATTTATCTGTAAAACATTATCAGTCGTTTGATGCTGTAATAATCTGGGAAGTACATTTTTTGTTTCGTTGTATAAAAATAAAATTTCTCGGGGAAACTCCCAAAAATGAATCTTTTTAAGCTCAAATAATAAAGAATTTGAAGAATTTTATTATCAAGGTCTATCTATTCTATTCTTCCACGATCAAGCATTTGTTACATTCCTATATTGCAATGAAATTACTTTCAATATGTTGTTAATATGAACTATAGAATATGTTTCTTATTTCTACTGCAGTAATAGAAATTTAATTAAAATATACGTTATTTTTTTGCGTATTTAAGTATATTATGCATTACTATAATACACAACGAAAAAATAGTGATGTAACACTTTATACAACTCAAGGTAAATATTTCACAGTAATACATTTTACTCTTTAACTTTTTGTTACCCTTTTTGGAAAATAAAATGCCGAAGTTTGCTACAATATCTTTTGTTAAAAGTGATTTATTTGTAACTCAGCCATGTGGATTTCCCACTGTGTAAAACAACACGAGCTATGTATTCAACTGCATTTAATTGCGCAAGGTTTTTTTTTAAATAGTATATATTTATACAGGGTGTTTCTAAACTCATGGTACAAACTTTAAGGGTAGGTAGAGCATGTAGTAACAATCATTTATTGTATAGGAATGTATGGGACCAAGTGACGCATTAAGGTAAAAACACCAGGGGGGCAATTAGGCCCCTTTTTTAATTTTCAAAATTTTTCATTCATACCAGAAAAAATTTTATGCTATCCTTTTTTTGACATTTCATAATTACATAACAATAAAATTCTTCTTTGAAAATTTTTGTTATGAAATCGAAATTTTTGAAATAAAAAAAGCGCAAGACTGGCAGACTTATCAAACGAAATACATGAATAAAAAAGATAAAATGTTTATTTACAATGTAGTTTACAAGTAAATAATAATGCATACAATAATATTACAAGTGTTCAAAATTGCGCCCACCAACTGTGATACATGCTTCACAGCGTCGATGGAACGATTGGCGTACACTTCTAAGATGTCAGGCATTTCTCGCACACGTGCAGCAGCTTCGGGTATGCGAGATACTAGATTTTCGTCTGAGTCAACTGGAGTCTCATAAACAAGACTCTTCGGATGTCCCCATAAAAAGAAATCAAGGCTCGATAAATCGGGAGATCGCGGTGGCCAAGGAACTGGTCCACCACGCCCAATCCATCGCGTCCCAAATGTGGCATTCAGGTAATATACATATACCTGATCACCTACACATACCACATCAGTGGTGAAGTGCGCGGGCGCTCCATCATGTTGAAACCACATCCGGTTATGAATGGCGATCGGAACATCTTGAAGCAGTTCTGGTGAAACCTGTTTCAAAAAATAATATAACAGCGACTACCCAGCCTCTTTGGTAGTAGGTATGGGTCAATCAAATAATTATTAATAATTCACAGAAAATCGTTGTTGATAAGCATGTAGCCGCGTTGCATGTGGATTATTGGTTGCCCAAAGATGGAAATTATGCGCATTAAATACACCCTCGCGTGTAAATACTGCCTCATCTGTAAATAGAATATGAGCAGTAAAGTCTGGCTGCAATACATGTTGCTGCAAAACCCACTGGCAAAAGTTCATCCGTAGAAAATAGTCTTCCGGATTCAAAGTTTGTACACGTTGAAAACGGAAGGGATGAAATCGATTTTCATTTAACGCTCTCCAAACGGTCGGATGACTCGCACCTAAATTTTGTGCAACAGCTCTTGTACTTGATTCGGCCTTTCACTCACAAAATTCAAAATAATTTCTTCCAGGCTTGAACTGCTCCCCCAAGGACTGCACTAAAACTCTAAAGCATTTGCTGGGTTTCTCTGGGTGTCCATCCCAGGCTTGAACTGCGTACAGCTCTTTCTCGCCAAGTTTCCTGTCTGGTGACGTAGAAAGAACCTGTTTCAAAAAGCTGACGGTGTAAGCGCTGAAACATTCTATGATCAGGCATTCTATGCGAGGAAACTGTTCCTGATGCATTCGTAGGGCAGCTCTAGCGTTGCCATTTGCACGACCATACATGAAATGCATGTCGGCTTTTTCGGCCTATATAAAGTCTTCCGTGACGAACGATAGCACAATTAAGAATGGCCATTTCTTCTACTTGAATGCATGGTATTAAATGGCGACCAGTCACTTACTGCCCTCTACCGCCAGTGGAATCAACCAAAAACTCCATTTCTCTTTCAAAAAATTTCTATTTCTATTTTCAATTCAAATCATTTCGATTTCACACCAAAAATTTTCAAAGAAGAATTTTACTATTAAGTAATTATGAAATGTCAAGAAAAGGATAGCATAAAAATTTTCTGGTATGAATGAGAAATTTAGAAAATTAAGAAAGGGCCTAATTGCCCCCCTGGTGTTTTTACCTTAATGCGTCACTTGGTCCCATACATTTCTTTAGCACAGCCCTCTGAATACTAGGCCTGAGTGCTCATTCAAAATGGCGGCTGTCGAAGGCGGACTTTTTCCCCCACTAGTAAAATTATATCGTGATTGAGTGCCTAGTGAATCTCCCTTCAGGTCCCGGCTTTCTTGTAATATTATTTTACTGAAAGATTTTTCAATAAGCTCAATCAATCGATTAAAAATTTCTATCTATTAAAAATTTGTTTTGACAAGAAACTTAGTATGCCATCATTCAAAAATTAACAAAAATATTTCCCATCTATTACATTTGTCAGAAAAGTAAAGAAAATTTAAAATGTTTGTTTAGCTTCATGATCAAAGTTTTATGTGGAGCCAGCCCCTTAGTTATGAAAAGAATAACATATTATATTGGCTAAATGCATTTACACAAATTAAAAATAAATGAAAGGATAAATTTGGTATTTAAATTATGAAAAGCACATGACAAAAATTATTCACATATTGTTAAGAAATTCAGATATTCTAAGGTTGAATGCTAAAACTAAATACAGATTTATTTATTTTTCAGTTTTTTTTTTTTTAATTTTTCTCTTGTATTTCTTAATTAAAATTTTTAATAACTATTTTTGAGTAATTATTTGGTAAGATCTTATATACAACTTGCATCATATTTTTAAATAAATAAAGCTGTCATGAGTCCAGGGATCTGTTTAGAGAAAAATTAGGTCCTTTAATGGACCTTTCACAACCTTTTTATTTTAAAACAGGACCCTTCACAAAATTTTTCAACTTAACAATTAGCTTTACACAAAACTTTTGCATTTCCAAACTGTACTTTTCATCACAAATTTTAAAAGTAATACTATCTAACTTGTCAAAAAACCTATTATCAAGATATAGATATGGAAAGGGTCTTGTTAAAAATGTATAACAAGAACCTGAATATAACGATAATTTCAAATTCCCAAAATTAAAAATAGATTTTTCATAAATGTGAAAAAAAAAAACTATTCACAATTTCAAAAATAGGACCCAGAAAGAAAAATCTGGACAGATCCCTCCCTGTTGTGAGTACAATATTTACATAAATGATCAAAGTCATTCACTACATTTTTAACCTAAAGTTAACTAATTTTTAATAAAAAATTCATATGAAAAATCGCCATTACTAGAATCTATACATTAATTAAAACAGTGATGTTTTAGCAAGTTTAGAAAGCAGCATAACCTGCAATGAAAAGTAGGATTGGCACAATGTTTTTATAAACTGGGTTTAATATATCATTTAAAGATCTTTAAATGCGTCTAAATTTATCAGGCATGAAAGTGGAAAAGTGAAAAAAAGTTGTAAATTTTTTTTCATCTATACAATATTTATTTTTGGACACATTTTAACTTATCTATACAATAAAATAAAATATTACTGTATGTATGATTCTCTTTTAATAATTTAAAATTTATTAAAAGAAATTTAAACTAATAATTTTACAGGTCTTTTGAATCAAAACAGGAAATTGAAGACAGTTTGCTAAGATGTAAAACCATAAATATCTGATGAATTTATGTGAACTACAGCGATTAATTTTTCAAAATAAATATTATTTTAGAAGGTTTGCCTGTTTAAGATTTCCCCCCTCCTTTCAAAAACAAACAAAAAAACAAACCTCCATGCTGCATAAATACAAGCAAGTCAAATTAATCTTTACTCCAGAAATACATCTCCAAAATTGCATCACTGAAATTACACAAAAGTGTTAATTAGGAAAAAATATTCTATTCCAAAAAGAACCTTATGGAAACTTCCTTTACCTTTTAAAGTCTAAAAAAAATCACTCTGGAAAGACATTTTAGAAACAATTTACACCACTTTCAGATGCTTATTCACCTTTGATTTGATGGCTTTTTTGCACAGTAATTCAGAAACAAATTCCGACGATTTGAGTAAACAAAATTATTATTAAATTTCCTAGACACCCCCCCCCCCCTCATACATGTTTCCAATATTTTCTTTGCATTTTTGCATCAATCCAGAAAATGTCCAAAATTGCTTTAAAATAGGCGGAATTCCTCCTTTAGGAGGAATTGTTTCGTGCCTGATTTATTGATAAATTGCATTTCTTATCTAAATATTTATCTAAATATTTTTGTTTCTTATGAAAGAGCTTTTGAATTATTAGTCTTTTCTCATTTTCAATCAACTTCTCTAGAGAGATATAATAATTACTGACATATAACTGTACATTCATCATATATTTTAAACAATCATGTTAACTTTATACTTATTTTCTTAGATTGCTAATATTCAAACCAAGCGTCCGATATAATTTGTTTTATTAAGACAATAAATTTTAAAAGTTAAATCAGAACTTACTTCAATAGTTATGTTAATCCTTGGTGATATCCACTGAACATCATTTTAGAATATTTAACGCATATTCTAGCCTTTTAGATGAAATTAAAATTATATTTGCGAAAACTTGAGAGCCATATTTTCTTTTCAGAAAGAGAAACAATGAAACACTAGGGAAGCACATGAAACGCAGGAAAAACACATGATACACTTTCGTGAAATAAAACATAAGTATCTAAATAAAATAGATAGTATAAAGATGAAAATCATGAACCATGTGCAACTTTATACGAAAACTGCGACTTGAATTCATCGACGATGGAAATTTCAAGAACAGAATAAATGGCGACCGTCACCACCGCTTCAATTTAACCGCCTTCGACTGGTCACGTGACCCGCCGGAGTTAGTTTAGCGATTTGGCCGGTGTAGAGATGGCTGTGCCTTTACAATAAATGATTGTTACTCTGTGCTCTACCTACCTTAAAGTTTGTACCATGAGTTTAGAAACACCCTGTATAATACATATATAAATGCCATGTCTTTTGATAGCAGGGCAACACTTTCAAATTTTGTTTTCCAAATTAAAAAATATTTTTTTTCAAATTAAGTAAGAAATTTCAATTATTTTATTGTTTATTTTAACCACTTCACACTCAGCATGTATAAGAAAACGGTTCTCCCCCCCCCCCCCCCCGACTTATCTCGGGGCAAACGTTGAAGTAGTTTTAAGCGTTTTCATATTTCGTTATATTTATTTAAAGAGATTTTATACTCTTTAGTTCACATATATAAAAAACAGCATTTATCTAAAATTAAAAGATATTAAAATTTATGTAATTATTCATCAAATACAAAAGAAATAAGAAGAAGTAGTAGCAGAAGAGAGCCAACAGCATTCATGTTACATTTTTAAAATCTGATTTTTATTTCATTTAATTTATAAACAGATAACAGGAACCGATCGTATTACAACTTTTCTATAAAAATGCTTTTTAAAGCATTCGTTTACAAAAAAAGAAGAAGAATTTTAAGATTTCGCTTATATAGATTTAGAATAAAGAAAAAAATACAGGGATATATCATTATTATTGAAGATTATATGAAATAATTGGTAGTGAAATAATGAGTGAAAATTTCTATTAAAAAATATGTTTATTCGTGCAAGAGTAGAATGATCAAGAGAAATGGCATTGAATGTTGTAGAAATAATTATAAGAACCTTAAAAAAATCCTGTAAATTTTATGTATGCAGACTTTTTTCAATATATCTTTATTGTTTTTCCCACTTAGGATTCATTAAATAAATTAAGAGTGAATGAAAAAAGGGTTGTGGGCGGAACACGATACAATAACTCTTTTACTTTAATTAAAGAATGCTTATACTCGTATATTAATAGAATCGTCGGCATTAAGTAAAGCAATACATCACAATGCTTTATTTAAGGCCCGTTCATATTGTTTTAGTTTGAGTTAATGAACAGGTGATGCTTTGATTGAATTCCTAGTTGCAGTGCAACTTAACTCCCTTTTAATGAGTAATTGTGTAACACATCTTAGAGGAGTTTGAGTTAATATCCACGAGCAAGTGAATTTATGAAAGTAAAAAGAAGAATAAAATATATTAAAAGGTAAAAATTAAATTAAAAAAAATAACTTTAACGAAAAACCAAAAGAAAATAAAGCATAATATTGATCACATGATGTAAATCAAATACCATTTCTCTAAAGCAATATAGCTGTGATAAAATAAGTTAAACAATTAAGAGCATGGGGGAAAAAAAAGTCTAAAATATCAAAAAAATTTAAGCAAATAACAGGGTAAAATATTAAAAATAATTTTAGTTCGACAGCTTTGAACTTTTTTTACAATTACAGTCGAACCTCTATTTAACGAAGTCGCTAAATCCCGGGAAAAAGTTCGTTATGTGAAAAATTCGTTAAATAGAGATTCACATTTTAAAATACTTTAAACTACATAAAACAGATTTTAAATTCATAAACTCTAAATATGTTTACTAAAAGTAATTAATGACATTTTTTTTATAAATTATATCGATTTGTTTTATTTATTTTACCTAACAATATCCATTATCAATTTATTTTTTCTATGTGTTTAAATCTTTGAAATCTGCAAGGAAAACAAAACATTGTCCGGGAATACACTGTATTTTCTGTTAAAAGTAAATAGTTTTACATTAAAATTAACGAATTTTAATTACATTACCGTATTTATTATTATTATAACAAATAATTTTAACCATACATTAACACAGTGGTTCCCAACGTGCGGCGTACGCCCCACTGGGGGGCAATTTCCCTTTCTAGGGGGGCAATTCGAAATTTGTTACTCACTCATTCGCTATCAGTTTCTTGAGTCTATTTTTAATACATCGTTACAGACGAAAAATAAATGGAATACAAGTAAAATTTAAACAGCCAGTTTTTGCTATTGAATTTTTAAAGTATTCCTAATGAAAAGTTTAAAATAGATTTATCACCAGAATAATTATACGAATAATTTTGTTTTAATATTTTGACATCATTTTGTAGTATTAAACTTCAATATTATTGTTCTGGGACTGAATTTTACAATTTTTCAAATGCTTTCGATTATTTATTGAATGAGCTGTCTACTTCTATTCGCTCTGCTATATGTTACACGAAGATTCTTTACACGGGGAACTTCTTAAAAGTATATATAAATTTGACTGTCTTGAACATATTTAACCTAAATAATATATGAAATATCTGAATAAGGCACTGCCTGCTTTATAAAACTTATAAATCTAAATAGCATATCAATATCTATGATTCTTGTGCAAGCATCGTGCACAGTAAAAACATTTACATGATGATACATACATTTTAAATTCTAAAATTATATAATACATGGAAGACAAATAATCATATCGGGCAAGAAAATTCAGAAAATTGTGTTACGATGGAAAATGACGGCTACTTAAATTTAATAAAGATGAGAATCTTGAAATGCTTCTTGTGTATTGTGCTATCCATACAAAGAAAATTCAGGGAAAAATGAATTATAAACTATGTGAATGTTATCAATTTTAACGTTAAATGTAAGTCTCTCTCTCTTCAAGATATTTTGTGAGGATAAAAATGCAGACCGTATAATAATTCTCTTTAACGTTGAGGTAAGTTGAAAAAGTACAACTAAACTCTTTTTGGCCCAAAGGCGAAGATGTATAATCTCATTTTATTTACAAAATTATGTTAAAAACACATTTCTGACAGAAGATTGACCTCTTTGATAAGGTAAAAAATGTGCAATGAATAGTTATTGTTACGGCTCTACGCTTTCACTGTGTGATTAGAGTTCAGTTTTTTTAAATAATAAGAAACATATTTTACAGATTGGGGGGGGGGGGAATAGTGATTTTAGAGGGGATTTGGTGGGGCGTGGCCTATAAAAGGTTGGGAACCACTACATTAACATATGCGTCCTTAAATTTAATTTCTGTAAAACTTTGTTAATTTTGCCAGAGTTTTTCTTTTAAAAACTGCTTTCTCTCATAATACGTCTCGCATCTTTGCAATGCACCAAAACCCCCTTCATGCGTATTTTCTTCTATAACTATATAATCCGCTTCCGATTGTTTCAAATGATTTTAGCATTTCATCATACGAAGTTTTGTTAATTTCTGCATCATGGTCATTTCCATCATCATCATATTCGTCTTCATCGCAATTCATTTCTGTATTGTTTTTATTTTTCACATTGCCGAAAATATCCAATTCGGATAGTGTTTCCGAGGTCTCAATTTCAGAATTAAGTGAAATACAATCATCAATCAGCACATCATGGTTAATTTCTACTTTTTTTTTTTCTCATCTGTATCCACATTTTTTTAAGTTACTCTTAAAGTATTATTGTCTCCGTTCTCCGTACTTACCGAATTCTCACTGCTGACAAAGAAGGCGCCTTTTAAAACCAGTTCAAGGCCATTGAACATCATAAAATGTGTTTAAAGAAAGAATAAGTTTGAAATGTCCAGAAATATTTTGAGAAATAGGTAGGAAAAAAAAATTAGATCACAAGAAAAAGTTCGTTAAATAGAGAATTCTTCACTTCGCTATTTGGAGGTTATTTTACGAAGAAATTCGCAAAATGTTCTTGGTTCCAAGAAAAAGTTCGCAAAATAGAGAAATTCGCAAAATAGAGGTTCGTTAAATAGAGGTCCGACTGTATGTTTGTGTGTGGCAGTCAAATCTAATGACCGTTTTTCAACCACTTCCTGTTTACATAGAGCTATATAAAAAAAAAAAAAAAAAAAAAAAAAATGTAATCCTGATGGCAGTACGTGAGTTGGACATTGATTTTTTTAATTCGATCCCTAAGGGGAGGGGGTGGGGGGGGGGGGGAGGGCGGCAAATTTACTTAATGGTTACGTTTGATTTCCTATGGAGATATCAGCATCAGCAATCAGCTTTTCAACAATGAGTATTTGTTGAAAAGTACTAATGACAAGGTTACCACAATAGCGCCAAAGTTTAGCCAACTTCGCTAAATATCGCAGAATTTGGGGACAAAAAAATGTTGCCATATATGAAGCCAAATTGGCGATAACTGGTTAATTTGGCAAAATTCCCATTTAAATCCTTTAATCTTCCATAATCGAGCTCACTGCAGTTTAATTTAAACTCCGTGCATTAAAAAAAAAAAAAAAAAAAAAAAAAACATGTATATTTTCTACATTTTTGGGAATTTTAATAAAAACATGTTTTTTTAAAAAAAATTACATTTATATTTTTTTATTATCTAGTTATTTTAGAAAAGCAATTAAGAAAAAAATATATTTAAAAAATAAAACCACGATGAGATGTCTATGTACAGTGATCTTACACAGTTAGTTAAACGATAATTTATGTAAATAAAAATGAATTTTTAAAATGATTAATTAATGATGAAGATAATTGAAAATTTAAAAAAAATACCCTTATTATAAAATGTATCACATTATTTGCAAATGTAAAGTTTAGCCCTTTCATAAACAAAAATGAAAAGTTATCTGAAAATCTTTTCTCAGAATTAATCATGTACAAATCTTCGTCAAATGCTTTGGTTATTGCATCATCGGTATGTAATGCGGAAAAGCTAATACTAGGCTAGTCATTCTTCACATTGATTCAAGCATAAACATGAATAAAGTGCACTTAAGTCACTAACGAAACTATAGGAAAAATAGCAAAAATGCTTTCTTTTCAGGCAACCGTCTCTTGCTTCTTGTGCTCTTTTATTAGCTCAGTAACTTACAAGAAAGAACATAAAGGATAACACAAATGACACAGACACAGGATTATCTACGCCTCTTGAATAGCTGGTGGTTAAGGCCATTTATTGTTTCAACAGATAGTGGAGGATTGTTAATATTCCCTATTTTCCCTGCAATATATATTAGTCCGAGATAAATTATCTTAAAATACGACGATTTATTTAAAAAACTTCACTCTAAACTGAAATGTCTGAAATTCAGACACTTAAGTGTCTGAAACGCAGTGTTCAATTTTCAGACGTTTTAAAATGTCTGAAAATTATCAGACACTTCTTGTGTCTGAATTTCAGACACTTAAGTGTCTGAAACAAGAGTGTCCGTTTTTCAGACATTTTAAAATGTCTGAAAATTTTTAGACACTTCTTGCATCTGAATTTCAGACATTTCAAATGTCTTAATTGTGGCCATCTTTGAGCCAGTTTCCTCCCCCCCCCCCCCCCCACCCCACCACCACCAATATGAAGCCATCTTTGACCACTTTTCTTTCTAAGCCACATACGCAGCCATATTTGACCACATTGAAACATTTTTTATAAATGGGAATAATTTGTTACCATAAAGCAGAGCTGATCGCAGCGCAGGAAAACTTTGAAGCATCTGCCCCTGATTTTAGGGTACCCCAAATTGGGTACAAAATTTTCATAAAGCTGATATTTTAAATCACTTTTGAACTTATGACGATTGTAATCAGTATTTTGTAGTTTTGAAACAGGATATTATATATATATATACAATCACCTAAAAATGTATTTATGTGATATCATATATGCGCGCATAAAAAACGTTTATTACTTTCAGTGAGAACTTTAAATTAATTCTAGTCCAAAGATCTAGTATTCATTCGCCCCCCCCCCCCCCGCGCCTTTCATATACTGTTACAAAAAAAATTAAGCCTATTTGATGCCACCGAATACATATTTGGATAAATATATCATTTTCTTAACCTAATCATTTTCTAAAAGTACAAAACATTTATTAAAATAAGTATAAGATCAAAACAAATTTAAAATATCAGCTTTATAGAAATTTCATACCAAATGTAGGAGCACGTAAAGCTAAAGGCACAAAGAAACAGCCCAGTTTGTCCATGCTGCAATCAGCTCTGCTTTATGGTAACAAATTATTCCCCATTTATAAAAAAATGATTCACTCCTTCAGAAAGAATCTTATCCCTGCTTTGTTCAATTTTTTTTCCATTTAAATTAGATATTCCCAGTGACATTTTTATTTGTGTGTTAAATAAAATCTAACACTAGATTACACAAAATTTTCAGTATATAAGATCCCAACATTAAAAAAAAAAAAAAAAAAAAAAGTATGAAACTCGTACTTTTTTTTTGTTGTTGTCGCTGTTATTATATTATTTATCATTAGCAAGAAATATTGAAACATTTGACAACAGCACATTAATCAGCATAATGTTGAAAGACATTCAAAATATCAGTTTTACAAAAATAGAATACCAAATTTGGGGCCACCAAAATACAAAGGGAAGGGGGCATCGCCCAATTTGCTAATGCTTTAATAAAATCCTGCGTCTGCAAAAAATCCAACCCAACGTTATGGTTCGTTAAATAGAAGTGACCAGAATTCGGAACTCGGAAGTGTCCGCTATGAACATTCCCGAATACCAGAAATCTCTGTGTAGCGAAAACCTTCTTAAATCATACTATATTACTCTAACCGTTCAAAATATTCATTATAATCAGCGTAATTTCGAAAGGTATTCAAAATTGCAGATTTACGAAAATTGTATTTCCCGCCCCCCCCCCCCCCCCCCCCCAATAAAAAACAAAAAAGAGCAGATACCCTTAGCCCATGTTTTAAGCAGAAGCCCTATGATTCGCTAAACAGACGTATCCCCTATTCAGGAATGTCCGTTACGCAGGTTTTACTGTGTGTATTTAAAGTAAAACCTCCATAACGGAAATTGCTGAATAGCGGACACCTCTTTTTTTTTTTTTTCTTATCCCCAACACCTTTAAATCTGTACGTCTTTATCTCTTTAAAGTATAGACACCACCAAATAGCGGACTAATTCCGTGCTCTCGAGGTGTCCGCTATTCAGAGGTGGTTTTGCTGTATATTCATTTATATGCACGTTCTATAAAGGGTAAAAAGTATTTACCTTTTATGTGACAGTATAAGAAATATGTTCCAAATAAATTCTAGGTCCAGTTGTTGATACTATTCAATAATATTCTACAAACTAAATTTAAAAGATAACGTGTGTTGATATTAACGTTGTCATTAACGAACACAGGCACACACACACACACACACCAAAAAATAAATAAATAAATAAATAAAACTTAAAATCCTTTAAAAAAAAAAATTTTTTTTTTAATGAGTTTCTGTTTTATTATTAATTTCATGGATTCTTTTTAGCACCCAGATATGCTTAAAAAAATTTCTTTGAGGGTTGAAAAACACTTCTAAAAACATTTTTCTTCCCATAAACATCACAATAAAAATAATTTGAATTAAAAAATGTTATAATAATATGAAAATATATACATACTCGAAGCAAAAATAATTATAAGAATAATTAATCTTCAAACCATGTTACTTTTTCAAAATATATTAAATATCAGCATAGTTACACTTTATCAATCAGTCAGAATTATTGGCAATACTTGTTTGAAATCTTGCATTAGAAGTGCGTTTTCACAACATGTTTATTTAGGTCTTAAATTTTATTACAAAAATGAAAAATATCTCCTACTGTCATGGGCGAGAATTCTTATACTCATCTTCTTCTTTTTTTTTTTTTTTTCATATTATTGAAATTTTTTGCATGATGTTATTTAAATTGATTTTTTTAATATTTTCCGCACATATTTAATTAATTACGCCGATTTTTATAATTTGTTTATAATTACTTTCAAGATCGCTTCATGTTTTAAAATTTAAGTATGGTGTTGAGATGTAACGCAGGAAATACATACTAGGTACATTCCATCTGGAAATAAATTTTCATAAGGATTATTAAATATATATATATAGTATCGGCGTGCAGTTGAATATAATAAGAGTGATTTATTTCCAATAGGAAAAACTGCAAATTTACAAATACTCCGAAATACACGATAACACAAACCCTTATACTTTCGAGATTTCTTCTCATACTCTATATCCACCATATAAAACAAAAAATAAAAAGTTCATGGTTTCTCAAAGATAAATTTAAATTTGTTAATATAAAAAAAAATCACTTCAATAATATACTCTGTAAGATAAATAAATGGCACTCTTGTCACTAAAAATGAAAATTTGTATGTAAAATTATATCACTAATATAAAATAAAGGAATTCGCAAGGAAAGAACTTACTTGTGCAAAGTTATATAAAAATTAGCTTCTTTTTAAACTTATACTGAACAATTTTTTTAATATGTTGCTCAGATGATACGAGCTATTTAAACAATCATTAACAAAATTATAAATGTTCTTTTTTAATAGCATGCAGGAAACATTAATTCTATAATTTCAAAACTTCTTTACATCTTACCAAATCTAATTGAAACTGTTGTATTTTTCACGTTATTATTCAAACAATAAATAGATTATTTACTACATGAAACTTTAATTTATAAAGTAAAGATCTAGATGAGAATTAAATATATTTATTAATACTGAAAGTCATATGCACTCATTGAAAAGCATCAGAAATAAGCAAACAAATCTTTTCACACAAAATATATTTATTTGATAAAAAAAAAAGACAAAAATATTAAAAATGCAAATTAGTCTAATAAGAATAATTTAAATAATAAATAAATAATAATATATATGTAAGAACGTTCCGTGAATTATCATTCCAAACCTGTGGAATACCTTACCTTGGCGTAAATATCCAAAACTGTAACAGATAATCCAGTTTGAAGGACATATTATTTTACGATATTGAACGCCATTTTAAAATTATATGCGTATTCATATTATTTTACCACTGTATTTTTATAAATATCATGCTATTCTTTTGAATATTTGGTCAGTCTTGAATAAAAATTATCGTAGAAATATTGAAAATTTTATATTTCCATGAAAAATATAATTCCCAATTGATTTTTTTTTCGATCTCCATTTACAAGCACGTACTGACAAACCATTCCAACAAACAGAACATAAATTTTCGTCTAGCATCTATAAAATGAAGACACAAAGATATAAAATACAGACATCGGATCACTATGCTAAAAAAAAATTTTCTCTAACGACTAACACACCAGCGGATGTAGATGTAAATGTGCATACTATTTCACAAAAGAAAGTAAATACTGCGTCACTACTTTCTCTTCATTAATGATGATACATTCACTTTCTGACTCATCTTCGATTTACAAGTAAGAGAATTCAAAGTTCAAATCTTCAATCAGTGTAATGTTTTGGAAATAAAGCAGAAACTTTAAATGCGTTATAAGATTATAACGACGATTGACGATTCCATTTATTGTGTGAATAACAAACGTCATTATAGAGATTTCGGACTGAGAAAAAATATATCGTCACACTTTCAAATAATTTATCAAATGTTGATAAATTTAAAAGCAATTTTAACACTTCAGACAAATTTACTGTACTGAGATACTTTAATTCACTTTCGCCAATCCGTTGAATAAAAGCCGTTGCCCGCCAAAACACCAATAATCAAATCCGGTCGCGTTCTTCTCGCGCACCGTTCATGCTTGCAACAACAAACAAACCTACTCGCTTCAGTTCATTTTACTTGGTGAGTGGTTCAAATGGCTAAATTTCTGAAATGTCTAAAATTGCAAGTGTCTTAAATTTAGACATATAATCATAATTCTAACATTTTTATCAGTTCATTTATGCCATGATCATAATAAGACGTTCATGTGTCTTAAATTTAGACATCTATCACGTCTGAAATTTTATTTTCAGACGTTTAAGTGTCTTAATTGCTTTTTCAGTCACATATGTGTTTGAATTTAAGACGCCTCTATTTGCAGTATTTATAATAAAATGATATGATACAAAATTTAAAAGTACAGTTTATTGTAATCATTAATTTAAACGACATTATATATATATATATATATATATATATATATATATATATATATATATATATATATATACATATTATGCTGCTTTCTAATATTAAAATATATTCTTTGCTGTTTCTTTACTGAATTGACGCTACATTCCGAAATTCAAATAAACGTGTAAAATAATATGTACTATGGAATTTAGATTATTATACTTTAAAAATTATTAACTATAATTTGGAAAGCTATTCCACAAACTTTAATTTTAATTTTAATTTTTCATGAAAAATCTCGGTTGTAAACGTTATAATTTATCTGTTTTTTACATAACACTTTAACTTCTATCATTTTCATTTATCAGGTAGATTTTTTTTCTCAGTAACTTGAAACATTTTATAACCGTTGCTAAATTTGGTAGCTTAGCATTGAATGTTTATCCGTAAGTCATACACTGTAAAAAAAAAAAAAAAAAAAATACTACCAGTTTTCCTGTAGGAATCGGAAAAATAGTTGCCCTTATCTAATCGGAAAAATAGTTGCCGTTATCGTACTGGAAAAATTTCCGACCCAGCTTGGAATAAAATCCGTAAAATACCGTTTTATTGACTATTTCCTTTTTTTTACGGATTTTATTCCGAACTTGGTCGGAAAATTTTCCGGTACGATAAGGGCAACTATTTTTCCGATTCTTACAGGAAAACTGGTCGTATTTTTTTACAGTGTAGTTCCTTACAAGATGAAATATATTATATTGATTATACTCATAAAATATACATATATAACTTTAAAATGATTTTATTAGATTATAAATTAATACGAAGTATACACTAATTTCTTTGATATCAGTTTTAGTATTTTTAACGAAAAAAATAATAATTACAAAGAAAATCAAAATATATACGTAGCTGCCATCTGCCAACCCTCCATGATTTTTTTCAAATCAAATAAATATACCTTCAATCAGCAATATATGTTTAATAAATGAAATCAAATAAGTACAGTTAGAAATAAGAAAAGGTTTATTAAATGAATTTTCTTTTTTTAAATATGCTTATTTGATTTTTAAAAAGCCGGAAAGTTGCAACTATGCATATAGTTATATGACAATGAAATACACAAAATAACCATTCATATATAATGTAAGCAAATAATAAAATTACATTTTATAGTGAAAAAAGAAATACTTTTTTTTTCCTTGAAATTGCTTAAAAATTTTTTTAAGTTACCTACACTGTAAAAAAAGCAAATATATATTTTTTTAAACTACGAAAATATACAACTAGAGAACAGGAATTCTGCTTTTTCAGAATTTAGTGTCGCCCCCGACATTTCCATTACTTCATTTTCTTCTGAGATGATGGACTGGTGGTTTCTACTATTATGAAACAGCCATTAAAAAAAAAAAAAAAAAAAAAAAAAAACGACCATTTTTTTCCCCATTCTGACCAGAAAATCAGAGTTCTAACTTTTTACGACTGCTCTTTCATCTTCACCTAAACGCTTCGTTTATAATGGCTGTTTCATAATAATAGAAACCACCAGTCCATCAGAAGAAAATAACTCGGTTAAGCGGGATTCGGATAATCGGGACTCTACTGTAGTGCAAAACAAATTTCAATTTTAAGACTTAAAGCACACTCTTTTATTTTATGTAAAATGGCGTCATTTGAATTAATATAGGTACTTAAAATTAAATATTGTTTATAATAGCTCCGTGTTTTATCATAAATCACATAAATCATTCATTTATATTTTTCTCAAAATAGCACGTGTTTTCATTACATTTTTTCAGTTTTTATGGGGAAATGGCAACAAGAAGATATAATTGCTATTTTTCCACTATTTTTCCTTTACTTTCTACAGAAATGAAGTACTTGAGTTGCCAAAATGAAACAAATGTCGCTAAAAACTACAAAAAAAATTAATATTTAAAAAATAAATGGAGATGCAGTTTTCAAACAAATTGCATTAAAAAGTACTTTTTTTTTCCAATACGACGGTACAAACATTGAAAATGTGCGATGCTTAGAAGTTTTTAAAAATGCTGTAGAGTATTTGTATTTAATCGCACAATGAAACATCGACTTTTGTTTTACGGCTGGCTTCAGTAAGGTAACGTTATTTTTTGAAGACGACATAAAATAAGCTGGGAGAAAGAAATAGCATACCGTACCGGGGGCTAATAACCCCTTGCGAGTTACCCACTGTTTTGAAAAGCATTCCTTATCTTTAGAAACATTTTCAGTCATGTAATTGAATTTATTCATGCAATAGTAACAAAATAATATAAATTTTCATGCTTTTGATTTCTAATAGTTATCAGTAAAACAAGTTAGTTGAACATGAAAATGTTTAGTTGAGAACGGGTAGAATCCGAAAAACCTATATTCCAGGTTGAGAAAACTGATTAATAGTATAAAAATGACTCGGACGTGTTTTAGAAAATCATTGGCGGCAAAAGAAACTTTGTTTTTATAAATGTTTCTTTAAATTTCGAAAATATATGCGTTTCTGGGGTTTCTAAAGATCGAGAACGCTTTCCGGAATCGTGGGAAGAAGTTATTACCCCCGGTACGGTATGCTATTTCTTTCTCCCAGCTTATTTTGTGCCATCTCCAAAAAATAACGTTACCTTACAGACGCCAGCCGTAAAACAAAGCAGTACGATTAAATACTCAATAGCAATTTTTGTAACTTCTAAGCATTGCACATTTTCGATTTTTATACCGTCGTATTGGGAAAAAAATATTCTTTTAAATGCATTTTGTTTGAAAACTGTACCTCTATTTATTTTTGAAATATTAATTTTTTTGTAGTTTTTGGAGCCATTTGCTTAATATTGGCAACGGAAGAACTCCATTTCTGTAGAAAGTGAAAGAAAAATAGCAATTATATCTTTTTGTTGTCATTTTCTCATAAAAACTGAAAAAAAAAAAATTAAAATACGTGCTGTTTTGAAGAAATATAAATGAAGGATTTCTGATAAAATATGAAGCTATTAGAAGCTAAATTTAATTTTAAATATTTATATTAATAATACAAACAAATAAAGGCCTGTGAATCTTTAGATAGCCCCTTTTTTTTGTTTATTGTTGTTTTTTTTGTTGTTGTTTTTTGTCGAGTTCTTTGAATGACGAAATATCTTTTTATTTAATTATTTGTGTATTCTTCAGCGATAGTGACGTCCTAAGCGTACTGTAGATGTTGTTTAACACTGGGTCGCAAATGATGAATTCTTCAGCGGATGTGGATGACGTCACTTTATGTAAAATAAAATCGTGTGTTATAAGTCTTAAAACTGAACTACAGTAGAGTCCCGATTATCGGAGTTTCCGCTTTCACCGAGTTATTTTCTCCTGATGGACTGGTGGCTTCCATTATTATAAAACAGCCATTATAAATGAAGTATTAGGTGAAGATGAAAGAGCAGCCGCAAAAAGTTAGAACTCTGATTTTTCTGGTCAGAATGGGAAAAAAAAATTATGGCCATTTTTCCCCCCCATTCTGACCGGAAAAATCAGAGTTCTAACTTTTTACGGCTGCTCTTTCATCTTCACCTAACATTTCATTTATAATGGCTGTTTCATAATAATGGAAGCCACCAGTCCATCAGAAGAAAATGAAGTAATGGAAATGCCGGGGGCGACACTAAATTCTGAAAAAGCAGAATTCATGTTCTCTAGTTGTACACTTTCGTTTGTCGTTATATATTTCTTTCTAGATTAAAAAAAAAAAAAATTGCCTTTTTTATAATGTAGAATTTATGTAATAAACAAATTATCCTATTTTCAGTTGTTACAGTACTGAGTATAGAATTCATGTAATAAACAAATTGTCCCTTCTATTTTCAGTTGTTACAGTGTAGAATTCATGTAATAAACGAATTATCCCTTCTATTTTCAGTTGTTACAGTGTAGAATTCATGTAATAAAAAAATTATCCTTTCTATTTTCAGCTGTAAAATAAGTAAACTGAAGTTAGAATATGTTAATTTTGCTTAAATATAACCAGAAAACGAATGTTTTGAGAAATACAAACTTCATAACAGCTTATAGAATATAGATGTATATAGGGAGATTCAAAACTCTTCGTACAAACGTTAATGGATGATAAGCATACTATAATAAACAATTTTTATATAGTAAAAAAAGGTGGCAGCCCATTTATTCACTTAAAAATACATGTTTAATTCTAATTCAAAGATTCTTCATAAACATTCAAATTATTATTATTCTTTTTTTTAATTAACAGACTTGCCTTGCTTTGTGTTATGCATTGAAATAATGAAAAGGGAAGGGGTGAAAGCGGGCGTATGATATTTTAGTAAGTGAAACCTTATATAAAGAAAATTACATTCAGAAAAATGGAGTGCCTAGTTCAACGCAATCTGGAAGTGCGCGGTAGCCACTTCTGCCTCTTTTCGTGATATAGCCACAATTTACTCAGAGAAAGGTAAGTCTATTCCTGTTGCAAACTCCATTGAATTATCTTCATTATTGTTAAAGTAATAAACAAAAATCTGGATTCGGATGGGACACCTGAAATTTTGACGGAATAAATGGCATGTGACCATTTCTTATACAGAAATTGTTTGTTGTAGTGTGCTCTATCATTCCTTTTATCATGCCGCATGGGAAATTTAGAATCACCCTCTATAACTAAACTAAAACTGCACAGTCCACCGCCCCCCTTTTTAATGCCCTTTTTTGGCTGAAAACGAGTCCTCGAAGTTAGGTTCATAAGTGTTGCAAAAATTAGAAAATTTATTTATCTGTTGCCACTTATAAGTCACAGAAAAATTGTCGTTTGTTTATGGTAAAAACAGCATTATCCCAATGGCTAACAATAGAACAAGAAGAAAATATAATCGAACAAGATAGCAAATATGACTGTGTGCATTGATGAACAGGTTCCAAGGATTAAGGATTTTAAATACCGCTGTTTTCGAACAGTAATTTTTGCCTTATTTAATCGCAAACTTCTGCGATTTGTTAAGGTGCAAAAAGGTGAATTCGGAAATAGTGATAATTAAATTTCGTAAAACTTGGCATCTATGCAACTTAATTTAAACCCATGGAAACGTTAATGATTTATGAATATTTTGACAAATACCTAATGAAAATCTGATTATTTGTATCACTTTGTTGAGCATTAAATACCATTTTCAGCAAAAACAACATTAGTCCAAAAGCTTTCTTATTTTTATTAATTTTTTTATTTTAATTCCTATGAAATAATAAATGATAACCGAGTTACTTAAAAATGTACAGATCTCAGAAATATAATGAGTACAAAGAAGTTTTTAAAAATCTAGCTTTTGTGTGTCGTATAGTTTTTATTAATTCCTGAAAAATTTTTAATCTATGACTATAGTATTTGAAATGGAAATAACTGATTCAATTGTGTTATCTTTTAATAAAACAAAAATATACATCATTTGATTGTCAGATGTACGCGTTCTCATTGGTCTCACATTCCTCTTGGCAATTATCGTTTGTTTCATGTCGCAGCGGTATGCGGTAACGATCGTAGCAAGCCATATAAGGCTGAGTGAAACAGTCTGACAAATTCCACCCTAATCGTTAGCACATACCGAAACAGCTCAGTGAATGTAGTTGGGGATGTCGGTTGCTTATTTTGATGAGATTACATTTTGTACAATTCATACCTTACACTGAATAAGTTTGATATTCAGAACAACTTCGTGTTCTCAATTTTTTATTATAAATATTCAGATCATAAAAATCTAACACAGCATAAAAACTTCTTGTTCGTAAACTTCGGGGGAAAAAATCTTGCTCCAATCAATAAAATTTCGCGCATTATTGTTTAAGAAATGTGTATTTTTTTTTACTTTCAAGTGATATCTTTCTACACCAATGGCGGATCCAAGGAAAGGGAGATAGGACGATTGTCCCTCCTGGGCGATGATAAAAGATCTCCAAGTCGACATATCTAAGCCAGTTTTCAGGCTTTTTAATCATTTAACTGCTTAAAACGGATACATTTCTCTTTCTTATTCTGTATTCCATAAAAATTCTGTAATATGACTAATACCAGAAAAATTGTGTAGAAATATTTAATATATAAATTCTAAAATTACGCAAAAATAATATTCGGTTACAATTTTTCCCGCGTCATAATGAATAAAATTTTACGATTGTAAACGAGTCGACAACACGTATATATTATTGAATACATAAAAACAAATATGTGGAATAATATAAGTCGCCCGTTTAGTTCATTTGGTTTTATATGACTATGGTTATTATTTGCTATAACAGGAGGGCTAAACCAGGGCTCGCAGCGTTCCTAAAATTTTCGCACTTTGCTACCACTAAATTAAAACGATAATCATAGTTGTATAATCCTATTATGGATGTTAAAGGAATCTACCACGAAGAATTCTTATTTAAAATACTGGTAGCAAAGTGCGAAAATTTTAAGAACGGTGCGAGCCCTGGCTAAACTGATGAGCATCTTCAGCTTAACCCTTTATCTACTTCATTATGATCTACTGCAATGTTTTTCATGTAATTTTTTTTCAGTTACTATAATGAAAATTAAAGGATAAACATAAAAAAAATACTCACCTGTGAGAAATTTAATTAATTAGAGGTAATTAATTAAAGTGGTACTTTAAAGTACCGTCAGTACACTATGGCTAAAATATTATCGTAACAGAAAACCCACAAGGTATTTCAAATGGCACCAGAATTCTGGTTAAATATTTTCGATTTGATAAGTATGTGAAATATAGCTTTTTTCATATTTACAAATAAATTTTTTGGCAAATTCCGGTTCCAATCATTTATTTCAACACTTTAGCATTGAAAATGCTTTGCCCTGAAAGGGTTAAAAAAAACTATTTTTTTTTTTAGGTTTCGATTTTGTTAGCAGTCCTTTAGTTATGCGACGTCTATATTCCAGTGACAACATGTTCTCTCGATCTCCACATATTCAACATATGAATTTAGATATATCATTTCTAGCATAGCAAAAAAAGAGCCGGAGCCACAACTTTTTCGATTTCCTATGAAAAATAATAATGAAACAGAAAAGAAATACTAGGAAAATTATTACTACACTACATTTTAGTAGTTACATTTTAAAGCAGATGAAAACGATGGATAACTACACAGACGAAAAGTAAACAAGAAGTTTTTCTCCAACACCCAGTGTACTGACGGTACTTATAAGTACCATCGAGTAATTCAACTGTTAAATCAAATACATACACCGTTCATTCAAAATAGCTAGTCAAATTGTATTCTAAGAGCATGATGAACACATAAAAAAATCCAACGCTTATCTTATATCCTTTACTGTGTTTGCAGCAATAAAAAGACGAGCATGACAATCTGTACAAAATGTCGGCACAAAACACATCGACTGTTTCAAAGATATAGCCTCCTTCCTCGCTAAAATAACAAACCTAGAACTACTGCTACCATGTACCCGGATAAAGTGGAGTTAAAAGAGTGTTTTTGCAAAGTATCATTAGAATATTAGTAGGTAATATTCACTATGGGATGAAAGTTTAAAAAGAGTGGTACTTATAAGTACCGTCAGTAGATGAAGGGTTAAAGTGGATTCCGAATCACTATAAGCATCCAAACTCGAATCCGAACTTGACCCAGACACTTCTCGTCTATATTCAGAATACTCTTTATTAAAATCATCATTTTTGTTTTCTAAAGAATATTTATAAAGCTAGTATAAAATTACTAAATTACACAAGTACTTTCTATGAAGGTAAAACCATGTGTTCCCGCTTTCAGTTTATTTTACGAAGTTATTGTTAAATTTCACCACAGCAGTGATATCTATATTAATATTGTAAATAATGAACTACAGAAATAATAAAATAAAAATAAAAATTCATATCCTGACAGGATCAAAACCGGAAATTTTACTTCAAAAATGTAGTGTTCAATAACGACCGCAAGAAAACAAGACATAATAATTTATATATATTTTATGGTTTGACGCACTCTTTTTTTTTTTTCCCCCATAAAAGAAATCGGCACAGCGCTTTCCGGAAGATATCTGTATATTGACAGCTATATCATTAGAGTAAATAAATCTTTGTAATATAAAACTAATCGGATTTTCTTCTTTTTTCAGAAAAGCTATATATAGTTTTATGAACTTTGATAATAAATCTGCAGCATTTTTTTTTTTCATTTTGTTAAAAGGTAATTTGATATTTTCCGCTGATAATATGCTTACACTATTCTTACAAACAATGAAATGATACAATTCTAGAACTCTTTTGTCGAAAAGGTTTCAATTATAGGGAAAAAAATTGTCGTTTCCCATCACAGGAGCAATCTATTTATTTTATTTTATTTATTTCACCAAATGAAAAAAAAAAAAAAATTGTGGTGTAGCATTTATCTGTTTGTCAATAAATATGTCATCGATCTAGACTTAAAGTCACCTTAAATATCTTCAGTGGCGCCAATTTATCAAATGTTTCCACAAACTTAAATATTTTCAGCTAAAAATATTTCTCAATATGCTACTGAGGTAACACTTACAACATATTTTGTATTTGGCACAATCATATGTAATACGTGACAGAAAGCAGATAGTTTCTTAACTTCGGATAACTTCAAAGATAACCGCTTCGTGTGACATATTTATCAAGCAATATTAGTTGAAGGCGTTTTGAGATTAGCATTTTGTAGAAACAATGCATATTTGATTGAAAATAACTTTATCGTAATGAAATCTTTAAAATAGACGTTTGACTGTCTCATGTAAAATAAAAATCAAACCTGTAATTATTAAAAAAAAAAAAAAAAAACTGGGTTCATATTATGTTATTGAAAAATGGGATTTTTTACTGAAAATTACTGTATGTCGTTGGCAACGTTACTAAAAAGAATCTTTACATAAAATCATGACGAAATGCAATATTCTATCTTGATTCAATCATAAAATACACAATATGAACTTTAAAAAGCTCACTGTTTTACTTAAAAGGCGAGGAGGAGGATGGCCGCCCAGGGAAACCCAGCAAATGCTTTTGAGTTTTAGTGCAGTCCCTGGGGGAAGACACCAGAACAGAACCGTCCCGCTTTCCGATGCCGAAAATTTATTTTCATGTAACATTATGTACATTTCCAATCACAATTGGTTACCCAATTTTTCTGGACGAAACGGGTCTTTACACTTTTAATACTTAAAAAAACAATAATGAAGTAATAAAATATAAATGATGTATGACAATCAATGCACCAATATTTAAACATCCAAAGATAATAAGCCATGTGAACATCCACAGATGGCACCCAGATCCACAACAAAACACAATAATGAAATAAAAAAATATAAATGATGAATGATGTATGACAATAAATGCACCAATATTTAAACATCCAAAGATACATAAGCCATATGAACATCCACAGATGGCACCCAGATCCACAACAAAACACAATAATGAAATGATAAAATATAAATGATGAATGATGTATGACAATAAATGCACCAATATTTAAACATCCAAAGATACCTAAGCCACGTGAACATCCGCAGATGGCACCCAGATCCACAACGCCAGGGAAAGAAACACACATATGAATTGGGTTACACTTAATTGCAATTATGCCCTAATAAATACAGTTTTCAAAAAACCATAGTACTCAATACAATTTTAACTAGAATGAGGTTCCTGCCTGGTACATCAGAGAGCAGTCCTCCCCTCAGTAGGGGAGTGGATTAGAGAAAAAGTGTTCGTTATTTTCTAGGAACTTCATGCATTCGCAAATCCGATTTAGTAGTAGCGGCCTATCCAACAGGTAGACCAGCCAATCTTTTAGTGACATGTTTTGCGGCTTTTTAACATGATAGTGTGCAGTCTAATTTGTAATGTAATGAATTTGCCAGTGAACCACAGATGCATAATGGTGAGTCCCTTTTGTTTATTGTATATAAGTGTTCTTGAAATGGTCCGTGGTTTGTCAAGAATATGTACAAGTATCTATTATGAATAAAAAAGCGGGATGAGACTTCTGGGACGAAGTCTATTGTATAGCGACCCACCGCTGCTGTGATCCAACGCTGCTGCCACTTTTCTTGTAGTCTTCTCTGTAATTCACGTTTCATTGTAGATGGTGGCAGTGGCAAAAATGTTGTTGGTATTGTATCATCCTCTGTTGCTGATCTAGCCAGTTGGTCGGCCAGTTCATTCCCCTGTATTCCCGAGTGGCCCCTCACCCAATTAAAAAAGTAGTTTTTATTGGAGTGTGTCAATTGTTCTATTATTTCTAGAACGAGATAGTTGTCCACATCAAATTTTGACAAGGCCATCAGGCTCGACAGACTATCCGTAGAAATTAGGAAATCTGTGTCAGCATCCTCCACTGCCCAGAGGACCGCTCTCAGGATTGCAAACAGCTCGGCCTGGAATACCGAATTGCCCGGGTCCAAACTTGTCTGCCATGAGTGAATAAGTTGATTTTCCCTGAAAACACAAAAAGCCGATGCAGTACCGGAATCCGTTTTTGAACCATCTGTGAAGATGTGGGTTTTTCCCAAAAAATTTTGAGTTGGACAGATCGTGATAGGTTCAAGTAACGAGGAAAGACGATACTTTGAACATTTGGAAGAATATAGGGGAGCAAAGTAGTTGGTTGTTGAGACACCCAAGCGAGAAACCCGATCAAACTCAGACTCCGCTTCCAGCTGCAAGTCTAATGGCGGGAGGCCCGTTAGAACCTGGAGAGCCACAGTGGAAGTATTTCTATATGCACGTGAAATTACCAGTAAAGCCCGCCTCGGAGCAGCCAGGAGATGTCGAGCACCGTGTGTGTACGACATACGCGGGTACCACACCCCACACGCATAAGCCAGTTGACGCTGCAGAATTGATGTGTACCAAATTTTGAAGATACTTAAAAGGCGATAAAGATAACAATTATATAGATGTTAGAAGATAAAATATACATTTTATTTAAATTTCCTAGTACTTTCTTCATGCAATTCCGCGGCCATCGTTAGGGAATATTTTTATTAATTGCTGCTCCATTCATTCAAGTTCGTCACTTTGAAATGGGAGAGTCTATAATTCTATAATCCTATTTCAAACGAAGTGACGTATTTGAATGAATGGAACAGCAATTAATAAAAATATTCCCTGACGATGGCCGCGGGATTGCATGCCAAAAGTACTAAAAATTTAAATAAAATGTATATTTTTAACTTGTAACATCTGTATTATTATTATCTTTGTCGTATTTTAAGCAAAACAGTGAGCTTTTTAAAGTTCATATTGTGCATTTTGAGAATCTTTACATTTTGTCGTGTCTGTTAGGAAGTTTCGAGAGAGAGGGGCTCTTCAGGATCATAAAACCACTCACATGCACCATTCACTTTATTGAAAAGATACACATTCGAAAAACTGTCAAATCGTATTCAGGACATCCGAAAACATGTAAATCCACAAAAAATGGAAGGCGAAAATTTTCACAAATGCAATACTTTCTTCTTGTGTTTGCAGGGAAAAAAATATATAAATTCAGCCCTACGAAACATGTTCTATTTAGCTTGTTTATGGCTAATACGAAGATGAAATCACACACTTTATTTATAGTATCAAGGCATTTAGGGGCTGATGAATCTGTCTTGGTTCTACAAATTTCCATTATATTTCTTTTATCCTATTTTTACTATGTTTTTATAATTAATGTTGAAATTGTTTAGGGGATCAGTCTTTATTATATATACATTCACAAACTTTGTTGGTAATTTGTAATCGGTTTTAATGATTTTTTATATATTTATTTATTTATTGTGTATTTAATAAATTATAATTATAAAGCGTTTTGCATCTATATATTTACAATATATGCTTTACTCAAATTTAGAGTTATGAATACAAAACATAATATAGTGTAGTATAATATAGCAAGACGGCAGACAACACATTTTATTTCATTTTTAACAACACTACACCAATTTTCTCATTGTATCAAACAGTTACAAATGCCTCTTTATTTTCTCAAGAGCGTGAGAAAATATCAGCTCTGCAAATAGTAATAATAAAAGAAAAAACACGAATTCATAAATATAAAGGTAAAGACAGATTTGTAGTTCGTATTACAGAATTCAGTTGCATTTGTTAACGAGAAAACTAGTTTTTCCCGGAAAATCTGTCTATAAATTCTTAGCCTATCTGAGAAAAATGGTATATGTTATAATGTGAACATACGATCTCACTCGTGTTGTTAAGAGGCCAAAGGTGAGTGAGTGATTAAGGAGATTTCAGAGACATAGATTTCGGTTTTTATTTGAAAGAGAAGAAGAAATTCTTTGAGATATTTGATATGCCGCTTTTGAACTCTGATTATAGTTTAGGTTCTTAAAGCTCCACCCTAGTCCTGGACAATTTAGAATCTCCAAGCAATATACTTTTAGATTTGTAGCTTTTTTTTTTTTTTTGAAGTGAAAATTAGGGGAATGAGATTATAAATACACTGTGCTATAGAATTTTTAGGAGTCAGGAAGTTTGCATTCCTGTATATTTATGTTCCGAACTAAGCAAATTTAAAAAATACAAATCCGGCTGCACATAAAAGTCTTTATTTATTTAAATGCACTCTTTATCCGGAATATAATTCCAGAATTTTTATGCCATTGATCACGTTGCAATTATAGTATGAGGATCTTTATAGTTATCACAGCAATTATTAAAATGTTTGTTTGAAAGGAATCCTGCAAAACGCCAAATATCATGCTTGGATGTGTAAACTTTTTTCTTTTTCTGACATTAAATTTCGGAGAACAATTCAATCTATGCTTCTTTTATCCTCGATGTATGTCAACTGGTAGGAAAGTTTTATGAGTAAAAATTAGATAAGTTTTCGGTTTAGTTTCCTGGCTTGGGAAATATACATAGAAGAACATAACGATGTTTAGAGGAATTTGTGTCAGAGCTTGTTGTAAAAGCTGAAGAGAACTTCTAAAAGTAGCTTGATAAGTACAGACGCGACTTTTGGTACGACTATGGCTAAATAACCATGTTTTTGTTAGGAAATGATTTTATTTAAGTATTGCGCGGCAGCGCAATACTTATTTATTTACAGTGTCACTTCTCAATGTTAATTTAACATAGAAAAGCCTACAGAGATCATAACTTTTTGATTTTTTCTTCCCACCTTTTTAGTCCCTGATGCCACTCATTTTTTATTTTTTGTTAATTTTAATAATATTGTAAATTTAAAGTGTAAAAACATTTGCCGGATATCAGACAGAAAACGGATGATAAAATGCCTTTGTGTATGGGTGGATTATAACCCAGAAAGTAGCACAGGTTATGTTTTATTTAAATTATTCAAATATTTTTCTTCATAGCTACGAATCTCGCAATTTTCATTGAGAATCAATGGACATTTGGAGAGAGTGGCGCCGATGGGATACGAACCACGGATCTCATGATCAGGAGGCGAGAACGTTAGCGTCGAGCAAAAGGCCAAGCCAGTTACTCTAAGATAGTAACTCGCTTTATACTGATCATGTGAGATGAGATCGCTACACACTCCATCCTCAGTGAGTAAGACGTATTGCTGACGTCTGACGAGCGATATGCACTCGTGAATGATGTCGTACGCATATGTGATGCGTGTGAGGACAGACTTTGTGCTGTGAACATTTCACAGACTTTGGTTGCAGGGGATGATTTATTTGGTGCTGCCATCTGTTGGTTATAAGAGGAGATGATTGTTGCTGAAGGTTGTTTTTGTGTGTGTGCCCGGGTCACCACTTTGGAGAGAGTGGCGTCGATGGGATTTGAACCACGGATCTCATGATCAGGAGGCGAGAACGTTAGCGTCGAGCAAAAGGCCAAGCCAGTTACTCTAAGCTAGTAACTCGCTTTATACTGATCATGTGAGATGAGATCGCTACAGGCATTTTCCCATAAAATTTAACATTATTTCTTATTGTTGCAAAAATTTAAAAAGCCGTGATAAATTTTTGTCTCCAGCAGTTAATTTCCAGTTGAAAGATTTGCACGTGAAAAATGGAATTAAAATAATTTCTCTTTAAGAGCTAAAAATCAGATGAATATGGCGTCATAGTGGAAATAAAAGAAACATTAATATGAGTAAATACAGAAAGTAGGTGAATATGACGTCAAAAATTTAAATAAATTTTACCGATACTGATTTTTAAGCCTGATTATAAGTTACGTACAGATGAGCGAGTTCGATTAAAAAAGTGTTAACTTTGTGATTTATTTATATTTTCTTTCATTTATTTATAGATGAAGTTTTAATTTCGCTAAGTAATATTAGCTGGAAACCAATTCTGAACTGTTTCTATTGTTTTAAGACGGCGTAAAAATTGAATTTTTCTGACGTTTAGAAGTTAATAAATTTTCAAATAAGTGAAATTTAATTTGCCGGTTACATCGTCAATATGTCGTCAGCGTTACACACGGGCATTTTTGATGTGTAATAAATGTATTGTACATAGGCAATTTGTTTTTGTATCAACAAGAAATAAAAAATAATGGACCCCATCTGTGTGATGTCACAGGCAACTCAACTCCGCGTATGAACCGCAAATTGGATCCAAACAGACCCAGAAAGTTCAGAGTGAATAAGAGATGCACTATGCGTCAAAACGGCTTGAAATATGAAGCCATATCTCGCTCAAATCATTCGGGCCAAACAAGACGAACACGTTGAACCAGGGTTGAATTATTTGGAATGGGAGATGTTTTCAAAGCTATCCACAATTGTTTGCACCGAATTGTGACAGGTTTTAATTGATTACAAGGTTACATTTTTGGCCTCATGCCGAATCGAACGTTTCGTCCCTATCTGACTCTGATCTCTGTGGTTTATTTGGATCCAAGTTATGGTTGGTACGCGGAATTGAGTTGCCTTTGACGTCACCACTGATGGGGTCCATTATTTGTAAATTTTTTTAAAGATGGGGACTTTTAACATTATGTCTATGGCGTTTTTTTATCTAAAATTTTCCCTCAAGGTCTTTTTTTGTCATTTTTTTGACTGGCATACAAACGACTGGTGTTGCCGCCAAATAAATACCCGAAGTTTAACTAAGGAAACAATTTCCTTTTGCGTTTACATCGTTCCCTGCGAGGAAAAAGGGTAAAAAATGTTTTAAGTAAGATTGGCGCTTTTATGTCTTTACTGTATAACAGCTATACTGTTGTTAAATATTAGCATTAAAGAGGTAACAGTATTTTTGCATTCATTGCGTTCCCAAGTGGAAAATCGGGGTAACTAAATTTAAGTAAATTTTGATTTTTTATGCTCAGATTGGAAGTTTTTCTCCAAACAACGGCAACCTGTATTATGGCTTTCATCATTTTGGATTAATTATTGGTAAATTATAACACAAATTGTGATGCGATAATCAAACCTTAATGATGGTACATTCCGTTAATTTTGAAATGAGATCATTTGAGAGTTTGTCTGAATGCAGTATGTTATTAAATGTTATTAAAAAAACTTGACATATTAAACAAAAACATAATTTGCAGAACAAATTAAAAAATAAAATTTATTTCATACATTGTTTAATCCCGAGAAGGGGCAGATATTAAGATGTTTCATTCAGTTAGCTCTACGTTTAATGATACAGTTTTGTAACAAATAAGTTAAACCAATTGAACATTAAAAAGTAAAAATAAAATTCAAACAATATGATACTTTAAACACCCAAAAAACTTGGATTCCGTTCAAATGAAAGCGAAATAAATCTTAGACTTTTTCCATTTATTAGATGTAAATAATTTGTATTGCAGATTTTGTATTATGTTTATGATGATTGTACATAAAATCATAAGGCACGTCTAAAATACAAATCTTTAAAAAAAAGTCTAAAATTTATTTCGCTTCCATTTGAACGGAATCCAAGTTTTTAGGGTGTTTAAAGTATCATATTGTTTGAATTTTATTTTTATTTTTTAATGTTCAATTGGTTTAACTTATTTGTTACAAAACTGTAACATTAAACGTAGAGCTAACTGAATGAAACATCTTAATATCTGTCCCTTCTCGGGATTAAACAATGTAGGAAATAAATTTTATTTTTTAATTTGTTCTGCAAATTATGTTTTTGTTTAATGTTTTTACTGTCTCATTCCGAAATTTCTATGTATAAACAATAAAGTAAATTTTATTCATCACGAATAATCTAAAATAATTAACCCTTTATCTACCGACGGTACTTATAAGTACCATTAAAATAACTTGTTATAAAATTCATTTAATACATCGATTAGTTGTAATACAGTTTAGAATGAGTTATAGATACATTACTTTTTCTTGTCCCAAAAGCATCATTGGTTACACAAAACAAAAATATTTTTAAAAGGATGGTTCCTTTTCCCTTTGCATATTTACAGCTTTCTTGGCGTTGGGGGAGGGGGGGGGGATTTTTCAATTCGAAAATATTTCTATATTTCTATTGTAAGAACATTATATTTGTACACTTCCCAATTCTACAAAATACTAAGAAAAATATTTAAAATAAAATGTTTTGAATGGGGCTATAAATATTGCACAAAATCCCTATAAATTTAAATTTAATTAATCCTTCTAAATCCTTCTAAAATTTATTAAATGATTATGTAAATCTTCTAATGTAGTTTAAACAATTCACGAAAAATGCTTTAGACGATAAAATTTTCATGAATTCATAATTCAGTACATAAAGGGTTAAACACTAACTAGAGAATTACCTTCAACTGTCAGTTCTGGATTTTGACGAGAATGGTATAGTTGGAAAGTTCTTACCACAAGGATCAAGAAATACATAGAACTATACTCCTGAATTCGATAGTTCACTATATATTCGCGGTGGAAAATAGCAAGAAGAAAGTAAGAAGAAGAAAAGTTTTGAAAACTGTTTTACAGTCCAGGAGAAATGTACATTTTACCTTCCAAAAGATCGGGTAGAAGATTTTTTTTTCTGAATTGTTTATAATGGTGCCAACATGGAAAAAACAAGTTTTATAACAAAATTTCTTAAGGCTAAATTTTCTGTGGTCAAAAAACAACAAAATTTTGGGATCTTTCTTAATTTTTTTTAAATATCTCGAGACCCGTTGCCGTAGCATATTATTTGTCAATTACAATATTAAAGAAGACAAAATTCTCTACAACTTTCATATTTACAACTTTTTTATGCATTCAATAACAAGCGCAGTATGTCATTTCAAAAATAAGACAATTTTTTCGATTTTCTTAAAAACCTGGAAAAGCGCAGTTTTTCCCCATTATTCAAATGTTCCCCGCGGATTTAATCGTGTATGTTGACTTTTAAAAATTAGTAGCAGTAAATTTTCTATTATTTGCACACTCATGTCTTTATTTTCATTTCAGCAGACATTTTATACTCAATAAATGTATATAGGGGAGACTAGGGAGGGTTGACCATACGGGAGGCTTAACCCACCCATCAGTTTTCATATTTAAAAGAATTCCGGAGTTTTATCAATAGGTGTCAAGAAAAGCTACTAGAATGCTCAAACAACAGTCTTTGTTTCATACAGATAATCGAAATATGTGTGAAAAAAATCAATTGTTAAGGGTTTTTACCCTAAAAGTTGTGTTTTTTAGAAATATTTTGTAAGCAGCTTTTTTTCCGATAAAATATATTATAGAAATTTAAGTAAGTAGCTTTTAAGTAATGTAGAAATATCAAGCTTTCATTCTAGGCATAAAGATCGTAGAGTAAGTTAGGCTTAACATAACAATGTGCTATTCTTTAGAAAAGGGATATAGTCCAATCAAATAAGACCATTTTGGGGCAGTTTGCAACAATAAAGCTACAGAGATGAAAATTGGTACAGTTGCTCCTTGATACCTACTAATGACTAGGTAAAAAGTCCTGATGGATAGGAAGTGAGCAGGGGGAGGGAGGGGCAAATACATGCCTCCTCCCTCTTTTTTTTTTAGTTTTTTGAAAATATCTCAGAAACTAGGGTTTTCTTTAAAAAATTATTCCAGTATAAATTAAAGAGCATAAAATTCTCTACAAAGTATGTGTATATGCAGTGGAACCTCAGTTATCCGTCAGTCACGGGACCGGAGCCTTTAGTCCAATCAAATAAGCCCGTTTTGGAGCAGTTTGCCATAATAAATGCTACAGAGAGAAAAATTGGAACAGTTGCTCGTTGATACCTACTAATAACTAGGTAAAAAGTTCTGATGGATAGGAAGTGAGCGGGGGGGGGGGGGAGGAGAAGCAAAAATAAGTCCCCCCCCTCCTTTTTTTAGTTTTTTGAAAATATCTCAAACTATGGGTTTTCTAAAAAAAATACTCCGGCATAAATTAAAGAGCATAAAATTCTCTACAAATGATATGTATACGCAGTGGAACCTCGGTTATTCGTCTGTCACAGGACCGGAGCCTTGACGGATTTTCTGCAAAAAAATCATTTTCCTTTCAAATTTATTTACTCAATGTCTAGCGAAATTTGTTAAATATTGTTACTAAAAAAGAAAACAGAAAACAACTTAACTTCTGAGTACTTACAAACATGCTACGTTTTGAGCAAGTTTGTGTTGGCAGTGACTGCAACTTATGGAATTTGCATATCTCTCGAAGAATTTAGTTGTGTTTTGTTTGCCGATAGTAAGCAACACGTAGATTTTCAAAAATCCACCCAAGCTAGAGATGTCGCAGATGTTGAGAAGCTCTCTTCGTGGTTTGAAAATCACCCACCATTCCCGATGACAGCAGACATCATGTCTATAGCTAAAGGTATCGTAGGGGATGCAACTATTAACTGCTATGACGCTATAAACATTGAAAAACCGGCAATGGCGAAAGTGGTTGGGAAATGTTTTTCCGATGTAAAGTTGTCACGTAAGGACCAGGCCCTCCTTCTGGCCATCATGAACTGTTCTATTAAAATTCATGAGGATATAGTTCCAGTCAACCCTTTGGTAATCTTTCAACGGATCTCCACAGCTAAACAACATGATGAAGATTTGAAAAAATATTTAAAATTTGAGTTGGCTTTTTTTCCGCCAGCCCTTTTTGACGAAGGAGACATGCATAAGACGAAGAAAGCAGTCCTCTACGATTTTTTTCAAATCATTGCAACAGAATATGGATTTTCAAAACTGTGATATCATTGAGGATGGTGGTTTCCTCTTCCACAAAGTCCCGTGATCAAGAGGTTGCACTTTTAATTCCATTTGTGAACGCTACACCAAATATATCTTCATACATTATAAAGGAAAAGCTGTACAGTTGTTTTTAATGGATACTCCGACACTACCAATAGCACTAAATCAGCAGAACAAAACTGAAGATGTGCATTGAAGAAGTCTGCCGATATTAATTTCAACAAAGACACAGAGATTACCTTTAAGCAAGAAAACTTTCTTTCAAATGAAAAGAACAAATCAAGATTAATTGCTATGCTTTCATCCAAATTGAAGGACAATGGAATATCTTGTCGGGAGAGTACTGGCGATGCAGATACACTAATCGTAACAACAGCCATTGAAAAATCTTCTTCCAGTGACAGAGTGGCAATTGTTGGTGAGGATGTTGATCTTCTTGTCCTCCTTATCGCCCTTAACTCCACTCGAACGAGAAATGTTTTTCGTTAAGCCGAGCCGTGGAAAAATTGAAAGAAAGATTTTTTTCCTCACAGCAGTTAGTTAAAAAAACGAGACTGAAAGACGTCATTCTAGTCCTTCATGCATTCACTGGATGTGATACGATGTCTGCAGCGTTCAAAAAAGGAAAAATCAAAATTTTCAAACTGTTTCAGCAATGTAAAGATGTACACAAAATTGCTAATGTGTTCAATAACAGAGAATCCGCCCATGATGCTGTTGCAGAAGCAGGAAACCAACTTTTTTGAGATTGTATGGAGCACCCTTCCCAGCTACATCTCTTAATACTTTCCTATATCAGTCCTTCACAAAATCTGTATCGATTGTTAAACCTAACATTTCATCCCTCCCACCAACAGAAGGAGCGGCCAGACAGCATTATTTCCGGTTGTACCACCAGGTACAACTGTGGCTTGGCCAGGAACAACAAGCCGAACTCTGGGGTTGGGAACGAAGACAGAATCGTCTTATTCCCATAACAACCAAGGATTCGATCGCACCTGAGGCTGTCATAGATACCATCTTCTGCAATTGCACTACCGGGTGTGGAGCTATGTGTGGAGGCAGGAAAGTAGCCATTAATTGCACAATCATCTGCAACATCTGTCATGGTGACTGTCTGAATGCTACACCCAAGTGTGTAGATCAACATGATGACGAAAAAGATGAGGAGGCGATTATGGATTCAATCCTGTTGAGAACACCTTCTAATGCAACATCCACTTCAGTTGATGATGATGTGTCAAAGAAAAAAAAAGGAACATTAGACTTAGTAAATAATATCTGTTTAGTGATAAATTAGCAGTTTTCATTATTCTCTATTATGTTTTGACGCACTAACAAAGTTTCGCATGACCTAAACATTTTCTTAATGATAAATATTTGTCTTCAAGATCATGGGGAGATGAACAGGACAGGGAAGAAAATGAGGTGATGATTATGGATCCTAACGACACATGCACTTCCGCTGATGATGATATTGAAGGAAAAAATAAACCAGAATGATAAAGGCTCCTTAAGAGACTTATCTATTTCATAATTACATAATATCCACTTAATTATAAATTAGTATGTATCTACTTTTAGTTTTCTCCATATATTCACATTAACAAACACTTCATTAATCGTGAATATTTATCTTTCATTAACTAATTACCTGCCATCATCTCATGCAGTATTGCAGTATTGGAGTGTTATCTGTTTTATTTTATTATTTTTGGTGACAATATTTAATAAATTTGAATAGAAATTAAATAAATTTGGAAAGATAGTTATGTTTTTGTGAAAAATCTGCCAAGGTTCCGGTCCCGTGAATGACGGATAACCGAGGTTCCACTATGTATACCTGTCATTTGTAGAGAATTTATACTCTTTAATTTATGCCAGAGCAAATTTTTCATGCAAACCTATAATTTCTGAGATATTTCAAAAAACTAAAAAAGTGGAGGGTTAACTTATTTTTGCCCCTCCCTCCCCCGCTTACTTCCTATCCATAAGGACTTTTTATCTAGTGATTAGTCACTATCAATGAACAAATGTACCAAATTTTATCAATGTAGCATTTATTATGGCAAACTTTCCGAATTTGACTGGGCAATATCCGTCAAGGTTCTGGTCCCGTGGATGACGAATAACCGAGGTTCCACTTTGTATACCTGTCATTTGTAGAGAATTTATGCTCTTTAATTTATTCGAAAGCAATTTTTTCATGAAAACCCACAGTTTCTGAGATATTTCAAAAAACTAAAAAAAGTGGGAGGCAAAAATTTTTTTTGCCCCTCCCTCCCCCCCGCTCACTTCCAATCCATCAGGACTTTTTATCTAGTGATTAGTAGGTATCAATGAACAACTGTACCAATTTTTATCTCTGTAGCATTTATTTCGGCAAACTTTCCTAATTTGAATGGACTAATATATGGGGAGGCTTGATCCGGTCAATGTGAGGGAGGATAGACCAGATGCTCAAGTCTCTCTTAATTAAGTGGTTTTGGAAATCTTTTTATTATACACTGTGCAAAATGAAAGGTTAATGTTTATATAAAAAAAATACACATTTATTCTGTAAAGCTACAGTAAAATGGGGTGATGGAATAGAAAATGCTTAAAACTGTTTAAAGAAAGATGTGAAAAATTTCTATAGTATCCACTTCAAGAAAAAATTTAATGAAATATAAATTGGAAAGTTAATAGGAACTTTTTTCCATTTAAATATTACTTACAACAGGTAAATAGAAGCAGTGGAAATTAGAAAGTATGAAAGCAGCAATTTTAACTCTTTCAGCGGCAGTGGTACGTTTATGAAACCACTTAATTTTAATTCTTAACGCCACCAGAAGGTTTCTAAAATCTTTCCCATTTAATATGTATGTGAAATATTTTCTTTTTCTTATTTCCAAGTCAATTTGTTCGTAAATTCCGGGGTCAGTCATTTATTTCAACATTTTAGTACTGAAAGTGCTTTGCCACTGAAAGCGTTAAAATATGTTAATGATAAGTTGAGTGCTCATGCGGCTGCAAAAGAACATAGCATCGATCGAAAAACTTTAGTAATGTCTGTAGACAAATCAAACCCAGGATAAATAGAGTGAGATGAAGCCAAACTATGTGAAAACTAGAATTGTCAGGTCGAGTGTCACAAAAAGTAGGACAAGGAGACAAAAAAAGGGTGCCAGTGGCTCCTAAATCCGGTCATAATAATACAGGAAACCCTATGAAAACGGAACCTGTTTCTAACGGAATACTGTCTTAAATGTCAAAATTTCATTTTCCCTGCTGTACAATTATACCTGCTCAGACAAATTCATGTTTAAAACAATTTTTTTCTCCTCTGACTTGCAATTGCGTCTAAACAGGTTTGTTTAAGCATCATATTTTCAAATATATATTTTTGATAATAATTAAAGCATGTAGCATAAAGTTATTTTGCTTTTTTTAAACTGATTTTATTCCTCTTCACAAATATTTCAATATAAAACAAAGTAGGTCAAGCCTCCCATATAGTGGGTCAACCCTCCCATATGTGCGGAGCCTTGACCCATTATTTTCTCATGATTAAAATCAATGATTTTTCAAATTTCTTATATATTACACTTATGTAGCAATTTTATTTTGATAACTGATTGTATAACGAATAAAATGATATATTAAACTTTATTCTAGGTTCAATATTAAAAAAATAAAAAATCATCTTGTAAAAAGTGGGTCAACCGTCCCTAGTCTCCCCTACTCAATAAATGTATATAATTTAAAAAGTAGGGCAAAGTGTAGAAGAATGAGACGATTTTCATATTTAAACAGTAACTTTAAGTGTATACAATGTTAACTTCAAAGCATTGTTTATAAGAAAACTTCAATATTTAGTAACTTATTGGCACGATAGTTTAAATTAAGAAAGAATTCTTGTTTAATTTTAATAATTTAATAATTTTTATAATGCGATAACATATGTTTAAGCGTTTTACTGTTTTAAAGATAGCATACATTAGATTGTAGTTCCATATAAAAGGGGGACTCAAAAAATAAATATATTTTATGTAAGAAATACTTTTACCTTATAAAATAGCTATAATAAAAATGACAACAGATTATTTCACTAACTAATGTTATGCATTTATCTCTTGTAAACTTTAAAAATTCTGTCAATAAAATATTTGAGATCACTAGTTTCATAAAAATATTTAAAAGATTAGTTTAAAAAAAAAATATTGTCAATTTTTTCCCCACTTATATCAATAAATATAACAAGAGATATCATTTTAGCATGCAAAAATATATAAAACTTTAATATTATCTATTAATTGCTTTAAAGCTCAAACAGGATACTCTAAATTTCAGAACAGGTTCCAAACAGTTTTCCGAAAATTGAAGTGTCAGGATATTAAAGAAAAAATGCAACCAAGCATGAAAAAGTCCAAAAGCACATTAGAAATTGATCTCAGGTATCTCATGCAATATATATATATATATATATATATTTAAGAAATGTAAAATGCAAGCGAGATATTTGTCAAGAACGTTCCCATAGGTTTAATATTACCTTGCGAATGTCTTCGTGTAACCAATTTACTCTCATAATGCATATAACTGTGACAAAACTCCTCAATACTACAACTGCAGTAAAATATTTGAAAATGAAATGTATACGGAATCCGGTCTTTAAAGAAAAAATTACATATTTTCAAGAGAAAGAATATAAACAATTATACCTGATAAGATGGAAACCTGTTTAAATTGGAATATATTTCGGTTCGGTTTTCAAGGTTTTAATGAATCAATATTTGACAAAGCTGATTACATAATTCCGCATTACGTATTTAATGATTACACACTTAAAAATTTCAAAATCCGGCTATTAGGGATTTATTAAAATTATCGTGGTAAATTTCCTTTTTAGGGGGGGGGGGGGGAGGCAAAATCCATGCTTGCCACGGGTGCAAAAAAGGTTAGTTTTGGCCCTGAAACACATAATTTGCTGCTACCAATATATAGAAGTTGACATACACGATTAAATCCGTGGGAAACATTTGAATAATCGTGGAAACTACGTTTTTCACGGTTTTTAAGAAAATTGAAAAAATTGTCCTATTTTTGAAAAGGCGTACTGCGCTATTGGGTGTATAAAAATGTTGTAAATATGAAAGTTGTAGAAAATTTTATCCTCTTTAATATTGTGATTGGCAAGTAATATGCTACGGCAACAGGTCTCGAGATATTTCAAAAAAATGAAAAAAAGTCCAAAAATGTTGTTGTTTTTTGACTACAGAAAATTTAGCCTTAAGAAATTTTATTAGAAAGGTTGGTTTTTCCATGTTGGTATCATTATAAACAATTCAGAAAAAAGAAATCTTCTACCCGACCTTTTGCTAGATAACCCCCTTTTTTTGGTACATTTCCCCTGGACTATTATGAATTACTGGGGAATAAATGCAAATTGTAAGTACAGTATGATTAGAAATAGGAACTCCTCGCCTAATCCTATATGATGAAAAGAAGGCATATGCAGAGGAACATGGGAAGTTTTAGGAGTGGATCAAGGCAGTGGTTTTACTGCCAAGCAATAATCCCCTTCATTGTTTGTGTATGATGCTGGAAAGACTTGTTTTCAAAATTTTGACGTAGTCAAACACTACCATACTAATTATATATAAGACAAATTAATTATATAGTAATATAGTAATTATATAGTAATATAGTAATTATACAGTAGTATAGTAATTATATAGTAGTAGTTGTATAGTAATAAACAAAATTCTGCCTTCGATAATTTTTAAAGGAATCTCATGCTGTTTATCCCTTCTTTATTTTTCTTCTTCCAAAACAGAAAAGGGCCCATACCTTGTGAAGTATTGGATTCGGGAGTATAGCTCCTAGCTCCTATATACATTTCTTAATCCACATGACAAGAGCTTTCGATCAATACCACTCTTGTCAAAATGCAGAAATGACAGTTGAGGATGTTCCTTAGTAAGAGAGAAAAAAAAAAAAAAAAAAGAGCTGATAATCTTTAGTCAGGAAGGTCTGCTGCCCGACCCCCATGAACTGCAATAGCAATGCAAGTTTAATTCTGTTTTCTTTTACCGTGATGTGTTTTTTGAATAATTTTAGGGAGACGGAGCCTTGATGACATATATTATATTAAGATTATTTTTTCATTTTTTTAAATTTAGATATTGCTTTTTATAATATGATTGCTAGCTGAGTAGCAACCCTTTGTGTTGCATTTTTATTTTAAAAGATCTTTCGAGTTTTTGGAAAAGATGCTTTCAAATCTAGTTTTCAAAATGTATAAGTAATAAATTAAAAATGCAATGATTATCATTTATAAACCTTAATTAGACTTCTCAATCGACGAAAAATTCCTTTAATATTGATCCATTAGTTCCCAATTTTTTGGGCTATTGGAAGATTGGTGGATTGATGATTTTCCCATTTTCTCAAAAACTATTTTAAATATCGAAATACCACAAACTTCAGATTATAGCCAGAAACATTGCCTATCTGACCCTGAAAAGTTTAGTGTTTGTTATGTAACCGTTGCCACTAGACAGTCAGCTAAAAGAAAAATCGGCCCTGTTCAAACCAAAGAATATAAAATTAACGACTACATCATATTTTAGGTTGCTTGATTCCATGACATTTTTGCTTGAATTTCGTTATTTATTTATTTATTTATTTTGTATAGAAGGACGAGCCAAATTTTCTTTTTGGTGCCTTCTTCTTACTCCGGCACCAGGGGCATATGCGCCGCTATTCTCCCACTACCCCTTTTTTTCTGCCCTGGGAAAATGGATTGAGAGATGATGACTAAAGTATGATTCATTCTACTTTGGTAAGGGATCGCTATTGCAAAGATTGGTCAAAAATTTAGTTTTAAAAGAATTATCAAAATAAAATAAACTTTTTGTTTAAACGAAAAAAAAAATCTTTATTTCCGTCCAATTTTAAAACGTTAATAAAAAAAAAAAAACAATGCGACATCTAAAGACTTTATTTTCTAACAATAAATATTCATCAAATATTATGCATATATTATTCAGTAGTCTCATAGACAAAATATATTGATTTATCTCAAAATACACTGGTGTGCAAAAATTAAGGAAAAGTCACAAAATGCTAATTTTCAAATACACGAACACTCAAAAGGAAATAATATAATTCGAGTAATTACTATCTCTACAACACAACTAGTCCATATAACATCTCATTTATGTCACACATGGTCACAAGTGTCACAGTCACTACGATGAAGAAAAAAAATAGGAAATTCCATACATCTCATTATGAGTCTCAAATGATCACTATATGTGACTCCACTGAGACGTCACTTTGACTGCTACTCTGTGATGAGTCACCATGTGACTTTGCAATATAGTTACATTGTGACTCGCATATGACTATCATCTGTAGAATCAATTTCAAAGTCATCGTGAACGCTGCATGGTATTAAGTTACCAAATAATGTCACATTAAAGTCACATGATGACTTTCAGGTGACAGAGAGACTGCTGTGAAGTCACCATTGTGCTTTTATGGGAAAAGTCTCCATGTGACTATAATGTGATATTATTTGGTGACTTATCATAATGCAATGTTCATGATGACTTTGAAATTGAGTCTAAAAATGACAATCACATGAGAGTCACAATTTAACTACATTGTAAAGTCACCTGGTGACTCGTCACAAAGCAGCAGTCACATTGACGTCTCAGTGGAGTCGCATATAGTGATCATTTGAGACTTATAATGATATTATAATGGAATTTCCAATTTTTTTGCTTCACCGTAGTGACTGTGACACTTGTGACCATGTGTGACATGAATGATATGTTATACGGACTAGCTGTGTTGTAGAGATAGTAATTACTCGAATTATAGTATTTCCTTTTGAGTGTTTGCGTATTTGAAAATTAGCATTTTGTGACTTTTCCTTAATTTTTGCACACTAGTGTATTTGGAAATTTGAAAAAAAAAAATGCCTCAGTTATTTTTAAAATTACGAGAAAACTGTAAATAATCAAGACGAGTTAAATAAAAATACAATAACATGTAAATGATGTAATTCTAGAATTATTATTATTATTATTATTATTTTCAGAATATTTGATTTTAAATTTCGTAATTACTTTTCAATTTGTGTTTGGTTTATTTTAATGATATCAATTTTTTTACATTTTTAAAGTCATAAGTGCTGAAATTGTAAAAAAGTTCGAAATTGTTTTCCTTACTAGCGATATCACTGATGTCTTTAGTAAAATAAATAAATCTAGATAGTATGCAACCAGTTAATATTATCGTTTAACTGCTAAATGCATCAGTCCAAATGCATTCATTTTTACCTCGTTTCCATCGTGGAATAAATTTTGCATTAGAAATTTCAAATTTCTCCTTAAGAAATTTCAGGCTTTTATTCTCGAATATTTTTCCGGTCTGAACATTCTGAAACATCGACTCAGTCATTTTTATATCTAAAAACATTAAATTTGCAGAAATGTATAATAAAGTGTTTTGAAATCAAAAAGCATTTTTATTTTCAGATAAATGCGTTACGTGTTGAGTTATAGTCGATTGCCTTTTGACAATGATCTTTCTCTTCCATCGTGCATCAAAAATATATTCAAACCACACATTTTACTCTACTTTTTGAAAGACTCTTTGATTTTATAGAAAAATGAAAAAGTTATTCGATATTCTTAGCATCTCAACTATAGCATGAGCAAACTGAAACAAAAAACGTTATTCCCCCACTACCGCCCCCCTCCCTTTTTGATTGACACGCCCCTTTTTGTGTTCGCCAGTTCTTCCTGCATACTACCTACAAATTTCAGGCATTGAAGAATGAAAATGAGTTCGAGAATGTGTTAAAAAGTAGCGAGTTTCAATTTGAGAACACTCGCAAAGGATTTTCCTAAGCACTAAATGTATAATAATCATATTTTTAATCACAAAATTTATATGATTTGATTTTTCTTCCTTTTCAATAATAGATTAATTGCAGCATTGTTTTAATCGAAATTAAGTAGAGATTCTTCTTTTCATGTTTATCCTTACCCATCATTATTAAGGCAATCGTGTCAATATACGATTGAAATGATTGCCTTATTAAACTTTTATCTTAATTTAAGTTTATCAAATAATTAAGATAATAAAAGACAGAAAAAAATTGTTCAAATATTCATAGTTAGCTTTAAAAGTAAAGAAAAACGAATAAAATCAATTTTAAATAGTTAATACAAATTAAAAAAGCAAAAATTTGCATACTTTTTATAATTCTCAAATTGACCGCCGTTTATTCAGAGTATAAAAAAATCAACTGTGTTCTAAACATTTTTTCTCAATACAAAATTCTTAAAATATTACATATAAATATAGAGAAAAATAAGTTATATTAAACATGCATTTATAGATATTTTAGAAGTATGAATTAAAATACACTGCTCAAAACAATTAAAGGATATTTGAAGTTTTATATAAAATAAAGGTATAAACGAAATTTTTTTTGCCGAAAATAGAAGAAGAGAATCACAAATGCAAATTTTTCTGGTTTTCAAATTGTGGAGTATGCAAATTTTGAGTTCGACGTCAAAAACGTCGCTTCAGCGGCAGCGAATGAAATTTGACTTTCAACTGGATAAAAGAGAATGAAGACAAGGATGATCGGCATTCAGTGATTTCTTTGTTTCGATGAGTACGATGTCTCAGCGAAGTCATTTGACAGATTCAGAAGCTTTGAGAATTGTTGGTAGGTTAGAAGGGGGCCAAACTCAAGCCGAAGTAGCGCAAGCCATTGGAGTGTCACAAAGTGTCATTTCCAGGATCTGGAACCGTTTTTTGGAGAGTGGATGTGCAGGCCGAAGACCAGGGCAAGGTCGTAGACGGACAACAACGCCCAATGAAGATCGGTATTTAGCGTTAACAGCTCGGAGACACCGAACCATGAACGCTACTCTTCTCCAACAACACCTTCGCTCGGCTACAGGCACCACGATTTCAACTCAGACTGTCCGAAACCGGCTCCATGCTGTAGGTCTGTATGCTCGCCGACCGATGGTATGTGTTAGATTAACATCAAGGCATCGTCGCGACCGCAGGGAGTGGGCAACCGAGCATGTCAACTGGAGGAGAAATGAATGGAGCATTATTCTGTTTTCTGACGAGTCCCGTTTTTCTGTGCATCCGGATAATAGGCGTATTTTCATCTGGAGGGACCGTGGCAGTAGGAATAATCCTGCGTTCGTGCACGAAAGTGTCAGATTTGGCGGTGGAGGAGTGTTGGTGTATGGTGGCATCTCCATTGACGGGCGCACTGACCTCTACATCATTCGAGATGGAGCTCTGACTGGTCGCCGATATAGGGATGAGATCCTCAGACCTATTGTAGTCCCTTACGCTGCAGCAATCGGAGATAACTTCATTTTAATAGACGATAACTGCAGGCCACATCGTGCAAACCTGGTGGAGGATTTCCTTTTCGAGGAAGGAATCGTTCGAATGGAATGACCAGCGTGTTCTCCAGACATGAATCCAATCGAGCACGTTTGGGACGCTCTAGGAAGACGAGTTTCTGGCCGCCAACAACCCCCACAAACTCTCCAAGAACTGCAAAGAGCTCTTCTGGAAGAGTGGGGCAGAATACCCCAACTCGTCATTAATAGCCTCATTGAGTCCATGCCTCAAAGGTGTTCAACGTTGCTGGCCGCCCGTGGAAACCATACCCCCTACTGAAAATGATTTTCTTTGAAGAAAACACCTTTTCTTATTCTTTTTTTCTCATATGCACAAATTGTGTTTTTTTTCCTTTAGTACACAAATGCGCAATAAAATGGATTTTTTTCTGCCAAACATGTGTAATTTATTCTCATATAACCTACTATGTCTGTCGACCATGTATCAATCAGCTAAACAGTTTACCAGATACAAAATCCACCTAAAACTGCAATATCGTTTAATTGTTTTGAGCAGTGTATTTAATGTATGTATGGAATTCATTAATAAAGCTATACGAGCATATGAATTTTGTTCGGAGAAGAACCAAGTCGCGGAAACATTCATGAACGTCTAATCGCCAAATGCTACGTCAGATCTCGTTAAAAGTTTCCTGTTTCATTTCATTTTAAATTCAAATATTTTTGTATTGAAATGTTTTGAAAATACACTAATATCTGTTTAAAAAAAGTAAAAGAAAGAACGATGCAGATTAATTATAACAATAGTTATAGTGCTTTTCCCCTATTTATATTATTTTAAGATACGTAAAATAAGTTAGACAGAGAATCACCGGGTCAAATTTATTCGAAGTTGAAATAAAAAAGAAAGAAAAAATCATGCGTCAAGCATAGATTATGAAACACTTTCCAACACATTCAGAATAATGTAACAAAACTGCACGATTAAAAAAAAAAATATATATATATATATATATATATATATATATATATATACATTACGTCTAATTCAACTGAATGGAACTGCATAACACATTTCAAAACCCAATATCAGCTGTTCCCACCTACAATTGGAAAATTAACCAAATTTTTTAGGAGCCCTATATAGGATATATAGATTTGTATCTATTAACTATATGCATGCCAAAATTTTGTTCACTTAAGAGATATATATACTTCTGTTGAAAATCTCCCTTCAGCAATTTCCTCTAATAAGGAGAATGGTACGTGAATACTTTTGTGCAGCCCTGCATATGAGGTATAGAATTTATATACGACGAGTAACATACAAAAAATTAATTAAATGTAAAAGCTCATACCGAATTTTAAACCGTACACTTCAGCAATTATTACTCAAAGACAGTACTATAACCGATTTTTTTTTTTTTTTTTTTTTTTTTTGTCTCCCTGTAAATGAATAAAAAATGTCATGATGCCCTGTTCTAACGTGATCGTAGTCAAATTCAGTGATTTATATCAGTTTCAATGCATCTGAAATAGAGTAATGTCATTACTCTGCAAACGATTTTTCCCCATATACCATAATGTAATAGAATACTTTTGACTGCCTCTGTAATTGAACTATTAATCCTACATAGTTCATGTTCATATACAATACCAAACATGTTTTGGTGATCCTAAATAACTTTCATCAATTTCATGAAAATCCGAGTATATTTATGGGAGTTAGAGCGTGGTTAGACTTTTTCAGACTCTTTTCAACTTTGTTGGAAAGTGTTAAAAAATACGATTATTTGCATCATTCCGTCAAACAATATTTTTAAGATCTGATCCTAATCTCTCTCAATGAGAAAATAAAATTTAAAAATCCTTAATATCCTGAGCTAAAGATACTCCTTTTAATTCGCGCAAAAATTCTAATTTAAAAGCAATGGAGCTGAAATCCAAACGTGCCTAGCGCGGATGTCTCTGGCTCTCAGCTAGCGTTGCAAAGCTTTCAAAGAATCTGGCTTATTCCAAGTAAAAAACCGTTTTTTTTTTTTTCTGTAAGGGAATTTAAAATGGAATTGGGAATTCCCTAATACTGGGAATATTCAAATTATCAACATATGCATTATATAAAACCTTTAAAAAACAAACCAATTTATTATTCACAAATGGGAAAAGGGAAATCAAAAATGAATTCCTATCCTTTATGAAAACATCCAATAATAAATTATAATAATAATCGAGATAAAGAATTGAAAAAAACAGTAGATAAACCAATAAAAATAATAGCATTATAAAATATATGTCGATATCTTAATTAATTATTGAATTATTAAATTATCCGATGAGTTGATAAATGTGCAACTTCAAATGGTATTTCTTATGATTAGGTATCAAATAACTACAAATTTAGGAATAAGAGTGATAATACACCTAGGAAATGCGCGATTGCAGCAATTTACTTAGCGTATAATATTTAGAAGATTGTCTAATGCTACAATTCTAACTGGCCATTCTTATATATTGAAAATGTGTAAAATACCATTAATAATAAGAAATATGTTTTCATATTATATATTTGAATAAATTCCTTTATTATTTATACATTTACATTAGTTGGTGAGAATTTGTATTGGTTTATAATGGTTATATATATTATTATTATTATTATTATTATTATTATTATTATTAACACGCAATATTTATATTGTTATCATAAAAAACACCAATCGATAATTTATTTAATATAAAAAAACATACACTAAACCACAATAATTAACAAGTTTTAAGATATTTCTACGTGAAATATTAAAGGATTGAAATAAGTCAGCTATGGAAGTAATTATTTTCTATATGTAACTTACAAACAAACGAATTTTCAGAACAAGGATACTCAACGTTTTACCTTATTTATTCTTCTTTACGAAATCATGCTATGAAAGGTATAACAGAAAGGAAATTACTTAACTACAGGAAAAGTAACAAAAAAATTACAGATACGCGAATTTTAGCTTACTGAAAGAAAAAGCTAATGTTTTGAGTTTTGACACTAGTTCTCAGTGTAAAATATAAATAATACAACGATATATTTTTATACGCATAAGCTATGTTTGAAATTTTTTAAACTTTTTTTATTATGTAAACAACATTTTCTTCTTGAGAATTTCTTTTTTCTTTTTTCAAATTTTCAATTTTTTCTCCCAAAATTTCGTTTCCGCCCTCCCCATTGTTCCAAAATTTCAACTTCCATTTCTTTCAAAATGGATTTTTTCCAACTCTACTCTTACCTAATCAGAATTTGAACACCAATTGTCACTCTTTTTCCATTCCAGCTACTCTGATACCACCGATGTTTGCTTATAAGTGTATCTTTTTTTGTTTAGCACATAAAGAACAATAAACACAAAATTGTCATATATGTATAAATTAACATACTGAAAAAATATATAAAGAACGTTGACTTATAGGTTATCAACTAGCTAATTTTTAAATACCCTCTCGATTGTATCGCGAATATTTGATTTATAGCAGCAAAAGATAATTATCTGAGTGATATAGATTTTAACACGAGGCAAATGAATGTATTTATTATTATTATTTATTTTATTTATTTATTTATTTTGAACAAAAAAGAAAAAAAATGATTGAAGGTATCTTAAAAGAAAAAAAATGTAGAAAAGAATTCAATAACTACATTAAGGTGCTGTCAAATCAGGCTAGGTTCTCAAACATTTTTTAATTTATTTTTGTTTACAAACGCATGGAATTTCCATGTGCTTTTAATCAGAAAATTTGTGATTGGAGAGTTTTCTTCCCTTTTTCTGTAAAGGAAGAATATCTTATCGAAAAATTTAAAAAATTTGCCGTCTTGAACCGAATTTCCGAACGGGACAGTGCGCAAAAGTAACAAAACAAGCTGTCAGGTTATAAAAATCGCTTATAACTCGAGAAATTGAATTATCAGAAAATGAACAAATTACAAAGATCATTACAAAGAACTTCAGTAATCAGATTAAAAAGAATCATTACAAAGAACTTCAGTAATCAGATTACAAAGAATCATTACAAAGAACTTCAGTAATCAGACCAGCAAATGTAATGTTTTTAAGTTTAAAAATGAATCCGGAAATGTATCAGAAAGTTTCACGTTGTTGAGCAAGAAAAAATATTTTTTCGAGAACCACCTAAAAGAATATACAATATTTCTTATTAACCCGGGGGAACTCGCTAGTGAGTATTTCTCTCACGGTGCCCAATTGCTTTTCCTTTACTTTACATTCGCTTAATATCATTTTTTTTTTTTTTTTTTTTTTTTTTTTTTTGCTTGGCTTAGTACTTTTACTCACAAATAGGTAAAATAATTGAAATAACATTTTAAAATTTTAATTAAAATGAAAAATGGTTTAAACAAGAGTCTTAAAAAAAGTACGACGGTGAGAGAAAATCTCATGCAGCGAGTTTTCCCGGGTTAAATAAATCACAATTGTAAAAGAAACAAATTATTTTTTATCCTACTTATTACACTTAAAAAATACTTTTCTTCAATATTAACCCTTTAAGCTCCGGTGTCTGTTACACAAATTTTATTCGATCGGCACCACTTTTTAAAAAGAAGTTTCCTTCAAGTACATAATTTCAAAACTGCTCTGATTAAATAAGATAATTTTTTTTTTTTTTTTTTTTATTACTGGTACCAAAAACAAATTTTGCAATATACTGATGATGTCTCCGACAATGATGTCAACTGACTGATAATGTCTCCGCAGCGGAGCCAACGGAGTGGTAAGATTACAATAAAAATAATTATTTGCGGGAGGATTAAAAAAAAAAAAAATATTCGTGCGTCGGCCGGGAGTCGAACCCGGGTCAACTGCTTGGAAGGCAGCTATGCTAACCGTTATACCACCGACGCTTTCCCGCAGTTTTATCTTCTTCCAATTATGACATAAAGATTAAAAAAGACAGCCGATGCACCTGACCCAGAAATGATGAGGAAGAAGAGGCGTTACCTTGCAGTAGAAGTGGTTTTAGAGGCTCACAGCGGCAGTCATTGAAGAACGTAGAAAGTGTTTTTCTTCAGTAGATAAAGCATCTTAAGAATGTTTAGAGAACTTTCAGTTATTTTTTTTAAGGTCGGTAAGACATAAATAAATGTATTCATACATAACAGATAATATTTTCTATTATTATAAAAGTTGAAAATAAAGATGATATTGTGCTGTACTGTAGAAGTTATTTTTCCAGGGACACAGTAGCAGGATTTAGTTTCTAGTTTTCTGTTATTGACTTCCGACAAATATGATTTATAAAGTATCCATATTAAAAATACCTATATCCATGCTCGGAAGTTCTAAGATTTAAGATTTCTTTTCTGTTTCAATTGCCGTAAATTTTGTCTGTTGAGGAAGAATCATCCAGGCTTAAAATTGGAAAGGTTTGATATGTTTATTTTGATAATTTTAGAGATGCTTATTACTTTTTTAAGGTGTCCGCTTTCCTCTAAAATGCACATTTCTGTAAACAAAACAAAACAAAAAAAAAATCGGTTTCCTATTTTGGATTTGATAATAAAGCCTAATATTTTAGCAATCTAGACCAGTTTGAATTTTGTTTCTATATTGCTTCGAACTCGAGTTACATACATTTAAACAGCAATAATTTACAATGTAGAATACGATGTTCAATTATATATTTGGCTTTTCCTCAAAATCAGATTTTGGTATTACTTAGTTATCCCGTCGACCAATTTCGCAAAATTGTATAAATCGCCAAACCACTCGCCAAATTAGACAAATTGACATAATTTTTATTTTAAATAACAAAAGAACAAATAAATTAGTATAACATTAATAAATATACAAATAAAACGTCGAAATAAAAATCACTTGATGACGTAAACACGTATAACTTGCTTAAAGTCGACGGGATAACTAAGTAGTACCCAGATTTTTAACATTTCCTTTAATGCAAAACATTAAATCAAAGTTAGAGTGTAATGTTATATAAAACTTTGCTAAAATACTCTAAAAAGATTTATTTAGGGAATAAATATCTCCTATGGTTATAGTTACACTTTATTTATTTTTTTTTTATTATTATTATATACAAGCTATGAATTCTAATCCATTTTAACGATTTTACTGTGTGTTACAACGTTAACTTGTATAACTTTTTTATTATTTTATTAATACACGTCATTAATTGCTATACAATTTAACGATTTTACTGTGTGTATTATCGTTAACATGTATAACATTTTAAAAATAAGAGTTAAAGTTATAAGAGTGGTTCATTCTCTGAAATATATTGCAATCATCACCATAAAATTTACAGAATAAACTATCTTGATTTAAATTTGAGCTTTGATATTTTGCGTGAATGACATTTTCTTGCTATCCTTAGGAATATTTTGAGCAAACAAAATTTAAATATTTATAATATAAAACTATTTAATACGTTGTTAAAGGTCTTAGCAATTTTTCATAATGGAATACATATTAGAAGTCAATAAAAATATTAAGAAAATTTAAGAATTTAAGTATTATTTCATTCTAAGATAAGTGGACGCCTTAAATAAGTACATCATTCCACACAGTCATTTTTATTTACTTAAAGAAAGAGTCTATAAGCTGTACACATATTTTTAATTTTTACAATATATATTTTTGAGGTATATAGACACGCATTTTATAAATCGATAATGCATCGTTTATGTTTACTGAAATTAAAATAACAAAAAGTGGTCATAATAAATAAGTGTTTTTTAAATAAATGTTTCGGCCGAGTCCAAATATTTTAAGTATATATATTACTGCTCTATCAGTTAAAAAAAAAAAAAAAATGTTTTTACATGCCTAAATGAAAATTAAATGCAGAAAAATAACGAATATAAAAGTTGTGGGTGCAAAATAAAGCTATGACAATCATTACTTATATTACCATGAAACTAAAAAGAAAATATTTAGAATATTTTTTTTTTTTGCTATTTTTCGTGAAATTCATATTTAATTCATAAATAGTGAAGCGATTTAAATGTTTGTAATCTACTTTATCATATCTTATTTATTGACCTATTCAATATTTATGAATATAACATGCATAATTCAGTTTCTGAACAGATTATTTTGCAGCTTATGTGAAATGAAAAAAAAAAAATCATATGCTTTATTGCACATACATATGCTTTGTTTATACAATAATTAGGATGTGCAACAATTTTATGATAAATGTCTTTTTATTAACAATTCATTGTGACGGAAATGCGGATTTTTTATACCATTAAGAGTGGCGTTCCGATTGGATCTACCCTTTTAAAGAAATTAAAATAATAAAATTGGTTTTAAAATCTTTTCGAAGTAGTGGAAATAAAGTTACATTGACGTATAAATTTCTCATTAGTTTACATGTACTTGCAACATAGTATCAAACTCGCGTCATTTACAGACGAACAAATTCTTCTCCCCCTGTCATTAAATTAAATGACCAAACCAGATCGGTTTAATTAGTTCCATTTAAACTGGAACTGTTCCTGAAGTTCTCCTTTTAAAATGAGATGGAAATTCCACAGCGAATCGGTATTAGTCAATCCCAGCACGGCAAGTCGACCATCATGTCTGCAGCAAACGGTTTCAGTCGAAATAAACGAGAGAGTTTTGCGCCTTTCGGTTTAATTAACCACCTCATCGGAGAAGGGAGATCTTTCGACCAAAATTAAAATTTAATTAGTGTTGATGTCGGTAATAGAGGGTGACCTGCTCCGAGAAAGACATCGTTTGCATTCTATTTGCATTCTAAATCATATGGTGCCATTTTCATAGAGGGCGGTTTAAGTCGGGGTTTTACGCTGAATAGTCCAGAAAATCTGCGTCTTATTTTAAGAGCAAGAATTCTCGTACCATGCACATAGAGATATTTTACTTTGTTTTTACTTAATATCACTCAGGGACGTAGGAGAGTGAGGGGATGATGAAACTCAAGTCCAACCACATTCAAATCAAGGTTTATTTTTTTATTTTTTTAACCATTTGGAAAAATGGTTATTGTCCTCGTCAGGGTACAAAATCAAAAGCATATCTGAAGCTTTTTATTGGTCGAATCCGCATTTTATTCGTTTTCTGATTGGTCTATACAGTAATCTGTATTTTCCCTTTACTTTCAACAGAGATGGATACTTCTGTTGCCACTATGACAAAAAAGTAATAAAAACCACAAAAAAAAATAACTCAGAAACAAATTGAGATACAGCTTTAAAACAAATTGCATTTAAAAGTACAATTTTTTCTCTATACGACGGTGTAAAAAGTAATATTGTGGGATGTTTAGAAGTTTAAGAATGAAATTTCATTTAAATTGGGTCGTCAGATTTCTTGGACGATGGGAAAGCCTTTTCCCGAACAGCCAATGAAATGCTTGGATCATACGTAAGTTTCAGGTGGATAATACGTAAGTTTCAGGAAATCTGACGAGTCGCAGGAGATTTTTGTTGCTTGCAATTTTCACGTATAATAACACTATTAATGTTTAATTCATGGCGTACGCAATGTATGATCAACTCCGTGCGATTTTTTATGTCTTAAATTTTAGTCTCTGAAAAAATCATTTTCCAAATAGTCGTTGTAATTTGTTAAATTGCATTTTTTTTTTTAAAGTGTTTATGAATTTGGCTTGTCTGTCCGCGCTCCAACTCGCGTAAATAGAGCCCGATTGCCATGAAAAGGATATATGTTATTGGGGTTTACTATGGCATGTTCTTTATTAAAACTGAAGTGTGTAGCATTTTCGATTCATTTACAGGGCCACTCAAAAGAATTCCGTTGCTTTACGGTCTATGGGGGAAAATCGTTTGCCGTGTATTTCACTAACATACTAGTATTTTAAACATTTTAAATTAATATACATAACTAAGGTATGCTACAAGATTCTTACTGTAAAATATAATGCGCACAGAACTTACCGTTTATTTACAGAGACACACAAAATAATTTGGCTATATAAGAAAATGGGCAATAACTGAACTATTGAAGCCTACGAACAATAATTGCTGTAAGTGCGTTTCAGTTCTGGTATGCGTTTTAAAATTTAACTATATTTTTAAATATTACTTGGTGTATATAAACTCTATACGTCATATACAGGGTCATACAAAAGTTCTCAACAACATCCATTTATTGGCGGAAGTTGCTGAGTGGAAATTTTCAACTGTGCTATGCGTTTACTGAACTAACTTTTAGCATACTATGTAGTATGCAATGCATACATATCTGTAGACCATATACAGGGCTGCAAAAAAGAGAAAAATCGTATATTTTAACGACTATTCATGGTAATAGCAGAAATCGGATTTTCAAATGCTGAAGTTTTGTTTATAGTATTCTGAATGCGTAGAAAAGTGTTTCATAATCTGTGCTGTATGCAGGATTTTTCGTTTTTGTGTTTTTTTAATTCGGTGAGCTGTTAATATTATTTACTATCTTCAATGTCCATCTCTGAAAATCAATTATGTACCTAAAGAAGCATTATAAATATTAATTGCATTTTGTTCATTTCACAGAAGAGGAAAATATTGAAATTTTTTTTATGTAATATAAAATTAAAACACTTAGCTCTATAAATTCGTAAAACTATTTAGAATCAAGACGCAGAAGAGATAGGGAGAATTAGGTAAATTTTTACTCCATTCTTTGGCCCCCTATTGTAGTGGCAAAGTTATTCATAGCTTAATTTAACGGTTTTCCGAATAACTAGACTTATGAAAGTTCTACTGTAGCAAGAAGCACACAATTCAGACTTAATAGTGCAATATTCTTTTAGCGAGTAAGCTATTTGTAAGTAGTAAATCTGTAGATCAAGGGCCTCAACATCTGTTTGAGTTTTATTTTGTACTCATTTTGTTTAATATTTTAGGCTTTCAACTCACAATTTCATTACTCTCACATTAGTTTTACTGGAATTATAATTCCGAGTAGTTTCAGAGATTTAATTCTTATGAATTGTAAATCGAAATACGATTATATATATTGATACGCTAAGATTTTTTTTTTCGTCTAAAAATCTTTTATGGGGGTTGATGGGCTTTCCCACCATCAGTTCATCGTTATGTCATAGTTTAATAATAGCAGCTCTCAAAAAATTTCAACATATTAAATCTTTTATCTAAATTAATTAATGTGTTGATATTTTTACCGTGGTATCAACATTACATTAAACGATTCATTATTCTCATAAATTTTTTATTATTATTCATCATTCAAATTGTTCAATTCATTAGAAAATAAGTATTTGAGTACGTCCCATAGTTTTTGAATTGCTACGTCCCTTACATCTTTGACTTACGGCGAAAAACAAAGTAGCTCTTTTTTTATTAAAATTTCCCCTTCATTTCTCATAGTCCGTGCATATTTATTGAAGGCCCTAATTAATTCTATTAAGTTGTAAAACCGTGATGGCACGTGGGTAAAAGAAAAAAAAAAAAAAAAAAAAAAAAAAAAAAAAAACTCCTGGAATGAAAAAATGCTTTAATTAAGTTGACGTCCTGCCTCTTACTTCTTGAAAACTTTACTGCAGGGTCCCGCCCCTTTAAATTCAATATAGCTTTTTCTAAATGAATTTGTGGAGCTTTTTTGTAGGACCTTGGGGAAATCAAAGTTGCATTTTTCACATTTGTATACGAACATTTTCTATGGTTCTTTTTTACTTTTCTTATGTTGCAGATTTTTTTTTTTCAATGCTGTTTTTTTCTCCTAGAAATGCTAATACATGTCCTACACCATCAATTTTAAAACAAATTATAAACCACGAGGATATTTTTTTTCTTTAATGAAATGTATTATAGGATTAACGCTAAATACACAAAAGACTTTTTTACTTGGATTTTTTTTCCCCTGGTGGTGTGGTATTGTATTTCTAATTTGAAACTTACATTGAAATTTATTAAACGTTATTTAAAAAAAATCTCTTTGTATTTAATGCAGGAAAAAATATTTTTTGAACATTTAAACTGAAAATTTCGAATTATGAGCAGCAAAAAATATTTCAGTAAATGATAAAAAAGTTGTTTTTATAAAAATAATTTTAGTAGAGCGAGCCTTGAAACTTTTTATCCCTTTGCGTGCATGTGTGTATACGATCGCGCGCGTGTGTGTTAATTACAAATGCATTTTAAATTATGCTACATTGAAATAAATTAATGAATGCTTAAGATGTAATAAAAATCTCTCTAATCTGATACACAAAGCAACAGGGAAAAAATCTTTTAAAAATAAAACTCATGAACAGTTTCGGGCAGAATATCATAGGAAGTGTTTTCAGGAGCGAACGAACAGAACTTTTCATCCTCTCAAAAGTCTCCCTATAAACCTTCTTCGGGTTCTTCAGTTTTAGATCAATAGTGTAGCAAATTAGTTGATAAATTAAAGATACTATTTTCAATTGTATTCTGTACCAAACTGGTATGCTCTGGCCATTTCAAAACTTTATTCTATATTATTAAAATACTAGGTTGAGCTAAAAGTTCTGGGAATTTTTTGAAAGTTGCGTTGTTGTTAAATTAACAACAAAAGCAACAAGGACTATTCTTCAAAGTAGAGACCATCATAGTCCATGACTGTCTGCCATCGTTCTGCCAGATTCCGGATTTGCTAAAAGTACCATTGCAGCTCCTTGAAATCGAGGAACTCTTGACGTGCTTCTTCAACTTCATTAAAGGATTCCAATCGATGGCCCTTGTAAAAAAGTTGCATTGATCGAAAGAGGCCATAATCGTATGGAGCCACGTCTGGACTGTACGTAGGGTGTGGAAGAATTTCGACACCGCCCAACTGTGTAAACTTGTCCTTAGTCGTCTGGCCACGTCATTAATCTCATCGACGGCTTTCAGAATCGTTGGACCTTTCTCCAAAAATGCCGGATCAACACACGCAAATCATACTGTTCAACTGGCATTTTTGAGCAGAAATGCCTGAACTCTCGTAGATATACCACTAGTACTCCTATATATGACACAAATTCTGGTAACTATTAGATTAAAAATTTCCCAGAACTTTTTGCTCAACCTAATAGATTAATCTTAATAGCCGAGTTACACCTCAGCAATTCTGAATAGAAATTATAGTGCATTTCTTTGAATTTAACATTGAGTTAGAGCCATCAGTGAATTAAAAAAAGTCCTTCCGGCAGTGCCGGGAGGAAGCTTTCATATTCCTTATTTTTAAAAAGCAAGCTTATATTAATCAAACACACGAAGCTCAATTTAGTGGAAACCGATTATAGAAGATTCAATACTAATTTTTATCAATACTAAATCATTATGAATCAGAATGTCGCGAAATTAGTCAGCTTTATCCAAGCTGCTTTTATTTAAAGTAACTTATATTTGGTTGCCAAATTCGGCGATATCTTGAAGTTCCTGCCATTTTAAGACAACGTGGTGGATGAGGCTAACGAGTGAACTTGGTCGAGACCTTAGTAATTCCTGTGCACATGCTCACTCACATCGGAATCGGTTGATATATGCAAGTACTATCGCAGGCAAAAAATCAGATTTTTCAAAATGTCACCCACATTATAAATTCAAACTGCTATATCTGAGCCATTTTTTTAAGATAAAGACAAAACAAAAAATGCTCCGGAATCCTTATATCATGGTCAAATACGTAAGAAAGAAACCTTTTTCAATTTCGATTTTTTTTTTTTTTTTTTTTTTTTTTTTCACCTCACTTTAAATATAATTTTTTATTTAATTTAATGGCCTCCATTTTGAAACAAGATAACTGATGAAGCTGGCCAGCGAACTTGGTCGAGACATTACGATATAGTATCCACATACCTTCTTACATGGAAATAGGTTAATAAATACGCGTGTTATCACGTGACAAATATCAGATCGTTTCAAAATGTCAGCCATGCTAGAAATACAAAGTACTATAATTCAACCATCTTTTAAGATATATTAGAGGTCTGCACGGGCCCGGGCCGGCAGAATTAGGACAATTTTTTTCAATGGGCCGGGCCGACAGAAAAAATAAACGGGCCGGCCCGGCAAAAAAATTGAACAGACCTGCAGGGCCGGCCCGGTAAAAAAAATTAATCGGGCCTATCGGCCCGATATAAGAATTTGCGAGGAGCAGATAAAATACGAGGTCATTTCCAATGAATATGACTTCTTCGAGAAGTATAAATGTGCGTAACGAGCCGATGCGAGTTTAACAACATCAATACAGAAATGTAACATGTCCATCGTAAAGATCGGCATCGTACAGTTACATGATGCCTGATCTCGGGTTTAATTTTTTCGGCAGACTTATGCCGGGACGGAACTGGTCTTAATCGTTCTCAGGATGTGTAGGACAGGCATTATGTTTTGTAAAATTATTAATAGCGATAATGAACTTCTGTTAACAGTATCTATGGAAATGTACCTTAAGGTGGTTGGCGAGGTGGTTGAAACAAGATGGCGAATGAAGCTGGCCAACGAACTCCGTCGATACATTGGTATGTACTATGTACAAACCAAATTACATCGAAATTGGTTCATAAATACGCTAGTTATCGCGTGACAAAAATCAGGTCGTTTCATGTCAGCCACGCTAGAAATTCAAAGTGCTATAACTCAGCCATTTTTTAAGATATAGACGAAACAAAAACTGCTCCGGAATCTTTGTATCAAGGCCAAAGACATAAGGAAAAAATATTTTTCAATTTTCAAATTTTGGTACCACATTTCAAATTTTAAATTTTTTTAAAAATTTTAAATGGCCGCCATTTTTAAACAAAATGGCGGATGAAGCTGGCGAACAAACTCGGTCGAAACATTGGTACGTATTATGTATACACCAAAGTACATCCAAATAGGTTCATAAATACGCCTGTTATCGCGTGACAAATATCAGGCCATTTCAAAATGTCAGCCACGCTAGAAATTCAAAGTGCTATAACTCAGCCATATTTTAAGATATAGACGAAACAAAAACTGCTCCGGAATCTTTGTATCAAGGCCAAACACATAAGGAAAAAATATTTTTCAATTTTCAAATTTTGGTGCCACATTTCAAATTTTAAATTTTTAAAAAAAATGTAAATGGCCGCCATTTTGAAACAAGATGGCGGATGAAGCTGGCCAACGAACTCGGTCGAGGCATTGGTACGTATTATGTATACACCAAGGTACATCCAAATAGGTTCATAAATACGCCTGTTATCGCGTGACAAAAATCAGGTCATTTCAAAATGTCAGCCACGCTAGAAATTCAAAGTGCTATAACTCAGCCATTTTTTAAGATATAGACGAAACAAAAACTGTTTCGGAATCTTTGTATCAAGGTCAAACACATAAGAAAAAAAATATTTTTTAATTTTCAATTTTTTGGTACCAGATTTCAAATTTTTAAAAAATTTAAATGGCCGCCATTTTGAAACAAGATGGCGGACGAAGCTGGCCAACGAACTCGGTCGAGGCATTGGTATGCACTATGTATACATGGAGTTATATCCAAATCGGTTACGAGAGTTACAGTGTGACAAAGATCATATATATACATACATACATACATATATATATATATATATATATATATATATATATATATATATATAACCATTAATTAAACATAACCTTCCAGTATATATATATATATATATAACCATAATATATAACAAATCGTCATCGATTTCCAATAATTGAAATTAAATTTATAATATAGCAAATATTCATAAGTCAGACATTTTACAGAATAGAGAAGGAACATGTAACTAGTAATACAGAATTTTATTAAATGCAACTAATTCAGTAGCATATTGCTGACAATAAATCTATATGAAGCATATGAAAAAAAGAAAAAAAGACAACCCAATTTTTAATAAAGTCTGATTAAAGACAATAGATAATAAAATATATGATCGATGAAAGTATACCAAAATTTTTTGAAATCGCTTTACTCCGAACGCTGCAATAGGTAGCTTTTTGTAATGAAAGCTACCTAAAAGAAGCACTGAACAAAAGTGATTCCTGTTAGATATTCAAATCCAAAATTAAATTAACGTATATATATATATTTGAATTAGTCATTTTAATATAATGCATTTCTATGGAATGCAAAATGAGATATAACGTTCTTTTCAAAAAGCATACGAATGCTACGTAATCAAATCCACAACCTAAGTTGGTGTTAAAAATGAGTGATTCTGGAAACAATGTTGTTGTAAGTGTGTGAGAGTTAAAACAATGATTACGACATTGGAGTGAATGATATAGCGAACCACACTTGCTAAATTGTATCAATTAGCGCACCCGGAAATATAGTGGACCTGGCTATGAAATTTCCTCCAAATATAGGATAGCAGCACCCAATTTTAAATAATCAAAGCCATAATTAAAACAGCATAGTTTTTCAATGTTCTTAAATATTAAATTTAGTACATCCCACAAATAAACGTTGAGATATACTATCACGGAAATCTTGAAAACAAATCATAGCAGTGATATACACCAAAACACCAAAATGTAATCATCAGCAATGTATATCAGGGGTGTAATTGAATCTGAATTTTGATGAAATTCCGTGCATTATTTCTTGAGATATAGTTATCACAGAAATCGTAAAAACACCACCTATTTGAAAATATACGCCCAAATATAAACCGCACCAATTTATGTATTGGTACTGAATATGATACTTGTTGAAATTCCATGCGTGAGTTGGAGTGGCAACAAAATTTGTGTCACATACAGATAGGCAAACAGACAGACAGACTTACAAACAGAAATTTTCCATAAGTAGTCAAATAGTGTTGAGAACGTCCTTAAAAGTAAAACTCCATTTTAAAAAAAAAGTAAAAAAACGGAAGCCGAAAATTCTCATGATTCCACTGCTTTAGTCTTATGTATATGGAAAAAAGTAAAAAGACACGAAATGCAGACAGATTTTTTTATTTCATTCGAGTACGTTAAAAAAACTGTTTTTTTTTGTTTGTTTGTTTGGTTTTTTTTTTTTTTTTTTTTTTTTTTTGCCTAATCGTAATTATATATTTTTGTTAAAGGAAACTTCCCCAGAATCATAATCTATAGATTGAAAATATTAACAATAATTTATTTCGATATCTTTTTTTTTTTTCCGCAGAGAAAATGCTATGATATTTTATAAAGCATTTATTTATTTCTCAATATTCTCCAATAGCTTATACAATTTAATAATGCATATAATGTAGATGGTATGCACATAGTTTAACGTCTCGATTATCATTCAAACTGGTTGAACAAAACTTTTTTTTTTGGTACATATCAGTTTAATAATTTTTATTTTATCTTATCTCTAAATAATAATAATAGCAACAGACGCCAAATTTTTATATGGAATTTTTTCAACGAAGATACAGCTTTCTGTTGGGTTTGTTCAGCAATTCGGAGCCCGCGACATCATGTGCATACTACAGAAATCAATTAGCATTTGATCTTTTAATAATTAACACAAGTTTAAGAGGTAAAATCACAATTAAGACTATCAACGCTGATATAATATTGCGTAAATAATTAACATTTATTCCTGAAAACTTCCATCGAAAATAAGAAATTCCTTGTTTGATATCATTGTTGTTTGACAGTAATTTTGCATTTGTTTTTCAGAGATATTTAAATAAAATATTTATTTTAAAAAAAAGAAAAAAAAAGGTTAAAAAAAAAGGAATTTAACTGTTGACATACAAATTAAATGCATTAAAATGGATATAAGGTTATAATGGCTTGTAAGTAGACTATAATAACGGTTATATAATTTTATACTGTCATAAATATTTCACCTTGCATATTTTTAATGTAAAAAATGAAAAAAAAATAAGAGTACCTGATTGACAATAAGATACAACCCTCGCCTTTAAAAAACCAGCATAGTACAAGAACTTTTACAATAACTGAACAAACAAACAAGCTACAAAAACAGGCCATAAAGGGGAGCCTTTAACTTATCTAAAATGCATATCTATAAAAACAAGTCATGCCACTGAAGGACTTACAAGCCTTAACACCAACATATTTAATATCATTCCCCCTTCTAGCCCTTAAACAATTTTGAAATATTTTTCTTTTTTCATTATTATTCCCGCGAACGTGTGCAAATTGCGTTCTTCTTTTGAAGATGAAATCTATGCAAAGAAAAAAGTAATAATAAAACGTGAAGAGCAAAGGGAGAGTGAAATAAAAAGTAGCAAACAGGGGAGGCTGTAAAACCATTAAATTTTTATGACACTTCAGTGCCTTATCACCAATAAAGAGGAGGTACTAATAATGCAAAACTGTTTCCACTCTTCAAATTCTTTACCTTTTTTTTACTTAATGTTGAGTTTCGTTGTTCTTAAAAAATTCGACCCGCATTTCATTTTGTCTTTTATCACGAGGGGTTAAGTAAAAATTATAACGGAATAACACTAAGTAAACTATAAAGCCTCATTAAAAATAATAATTATTAATAATAATAATAAATAAATAAGTGGATAAAACTGTGATTACTTTTCTGTAGAAAAAATACAGAAATTTTCGAAAAAAAGTATCTTAAGAAGGTGCTCTAAAGTTTTTATTACGAAATTTTGGTTAATAATAAGCTTTTCTGCAGCAATCCCCCCCCCCCCCCAAACAAAGAGTTTAAAGAATATGTGGCCATTATTATATTTCAAAATAAAAGAAAAATCAGTTAAAATACCTGCTAAAATTGCAAGCACGTATTTTTACTCTTATTTTCCAAAAATTCTCTTACAGATAGAAATAAAACCGGAATCAAAAATACACGAAATGAATAGAAAATATTAAAATTCAACTCTCCCGTGCTTCTTTTTCTGTACCATCCTTTTTTATTTTCAAAAACGATACTTTCTTTCCTTCCAGTTAATCACAATCCTAAATAATAATAAGCCAAGTATGCTACGAAATTTAAATCAATAACTCAATCATTATTCAAGTAGGTATTAGCTAGTATGGAGTTTTTAATATTTTCTTTAAAAGTAACTTGAATGTAGGTCAATTTAATTCCTCAGACAAAATTCAGTTTACATTCAGATAGATGTTTCCTTACTTTAATTTGCCTATATCCATTTCAAACTCAAAATGCATAATGTAAAACGGATGTAATACGAGGCATGCTTCTAGTATCATAATGTATTCTTCTGTAATTTGAATGAAATTCTTTGATAAAATAATAAGTAAAATAGAATAATCCAAAGCTTTATTATCGTATGATATTTTATAACATAGTCTGTTACCAAATCCAAATTCGGCACATTTTCGGCACAAATCTATTATCAATTCAAAATTTCTAAAACAAATGAACGAGGCTATTTTTATTTGTAAACGTATACTGTTTTCATTTATTAAATTTACACTCAACTTTTATTCAAATTCCTGAAAATCGAATAACTCTATTTTTTCCTATAAACATCTTTCAGAAAGTACAGTCAAAATTTTAAGTTTTGATTCTATTTTGAAATGACTCGACAAAATTCTGCAACAATTATTAATATATAATTCCAAACCATTCAGTTGGGAATTTTTTGAGCAATTATATACGAACAGACGGACCAGGCAACGACTATATAGGTGCTACGTATTTATACAATTACGAACGCACCTAAAAAAGGTCCTATTTTTGGCATATGAAATTGAATCTGGAATATAAGATTTGAATTCAGTGATTAAATAAGATGATTATTATTTAGAAATAGTGGTACTCAAAATCAAGGACCAGTAGGAATCCTGTATTTATGCTAATTGGTGGGTCTGATTTTGTATTTTGGTGTCAAAATTAAGTATTCACATTGAAAATTTTAAAGTTTGTTACTAATTCAATATGGAGACTATAGGGTCAGAACTCTCCCACCCGCTGACGTTGGCGACAATTTTTGCTCTGGAGGAGGCTGTGACGAGAGAAAGAAGAGATAAGTGGCAGGACGAGGGTCTCTCTCTTGTAGTTGATGTCTTTGGTACATCAACTATGTTATGGTTGATGTACCAAATATATATATATATAATATTTATTGCTCGTGTGATGTTTATCACAATATAGGAGTTATTTATTACAATAAATATTCAATATTTCAAATATACAAAATATATTGGTGGTGAGATCCAACACATAGCATCATTCCACAGAGACCGCCCCCTAAGCTTATTTATCTATACTAATAAAAGAAAGTTTCGCTCTGCCTGTGTGCGTGTGTGCGTCTGCGATGGCTAGCAAAATCTACGGCACGTACGAGGCTGAATGTTTTTGTGAAGATAGTCCAAGGCCTCTCCTAATGCACCTGAGTCTCAGAATTTTAAAATTCTTATAATTAGTTGAGTTATTAATTGACAACAGAAACTCACTTTTTTTAAAAACCCATATCAGTCGTTGCAGACGGGAAAAGCTGTGATGCATGCGCTGAAAGCTTATTTAAGCATCGGTTAAAAATGAAGAACGAAAATCCCTGCCGGCCCGGCCTACAGGCAGAGGTATATTTCGAAGTTAAGAATACTACTTTCACCAACAAAAACTAAATCATGATTAGAGATAAACCCACTTTAATAATTTTATCTTACCGCTTTTGACGAGTTTTTATTTCATTTTTATATAATAACTGGTTTTGTCAGAATCATGTTAAGGCGGTATTAAAAGAAATACATTTCCATGCTGAACAACTTGAAATTTTCCTTTTTAATAGAAAAATATGAAACTCGCTGACGTGATTTTTGAAGAGATTTATAAGCGACCTGTGTTTTTATTTTTCGTTCAATTAATTAAAACTTGATTTATAAACAATTATTTTCTCAGTAGAACAGTATTTTTGGTTTCTAACACAATCGCTTCGGTAAATTCTGTTCAAAATGTCCACTTTGACATCATTTTTTGAAATATATTCTGCCTCTATCTAAAAATCAATCATTACGGTACATTATATAGTTTCTGAATAAGAGAATCTACCAATTGGATGCGTTTGAGAGCAAAAATGAATTTAAAAATGAGTCAGAAAATAAGCAGTTTGGACAATATTTTTCGTTCCTAAAATAATCGCTTCGGAAAATTCTGTTCAAAATGCCCACTTTGACATCTTTTTTTGAAATATATTCTGCCTCTATTAAAAAATCGATCATTAAGGTACATTATATAGTTTTTGAATAAGAGATTCTACAAATTGGATGCGTTTGAGAGCAAAGATGAATTTAAAAATGATTCAGAAAATAAGCAGTTTGGATTTGAATACACCCTTAATAATATGATTTTTTTCTTCAACCGCTATGTATTTTTAATTTATTTTTGCTATAAGAATTGGTCCCATTAAAACTTGTCTGTATAAATGTTATAGACAATATTAATAAGATATATGATAAATTCATGAAGATTTTATATCTTGTGAATTGACGGAGTTATGGATTTTTTTCTTCTTCAACCCCTCTTTTTATTTTCGTTTTTAATTTTTTTTTGCGGTACGAATTGGTCCTAACAAAAACTTGCGAATATAAAAGTTGTAGATAATATTAAGGAGATTTATAATAAAATTAATTGGATTTGATATCTTGAGAATTGACGAAGTTATGAATTTTTTTCTCCCAAAAACCCTATTTTTTGCGCCCCTTGAGCCCATTTTTAGGTGCGTTCGTAATTATATAAATACGTAGCACCTATAGTCGTCGTTCAGTCCGTCCGTCTGTCCGCATGTAACAGAGCAAAAACTACCCAACCGAATGGTCTGAAATTTCAAATATATGATTGTTGCAAAATTTTGTCGAGCCATTTCAAATTTTATGAAAATCGGATGTATAGTTTAATTACAGGGACAGTCAAAAGTTTTTCTTTACATTACGGCCAATGGGAAAAATTATTGCAAGTTCATTTTAATGATATTAGAGCCTTCCGAATGATCTGAAATTTTAAAGATATAATTGTTGCAAAATTTTGTCGAGCCATTTCAAATTTTAGGAAAATCGGATGTATAGTTTAATTACAGGGACAGTCAAAAGTTTTTCTTTACATTACGGCCAATGGGAAAAATTATTGCAAGTGCATTTTAATGATATTAGAGCCTTCCGAATGATCTGAAATTTTAAAGATATAATTGTTGCAAAATTTTGTCGAGCCATTTCAAATTTTAGGAAAATTGGATGTATAGTTTAATTACAGGGACAGTCAAAAGTTTTTCTTTACATTACGGCCAATGGGAAAAATTATTGCAAGTGCATTTTAATGATATTAGAGCCTTCCGAATGATCTGAAATTTTAAAGATATAATTGTTGCAAAATTTTGTCGAGCCATTTCAAATTTTAGGAAAATTGGATGTATAGTTTAATTACAGGGACAGTCAAAAGTTTTTCTTTACATTACGGCCAATGGGAAAAATTATTGCAAGTGCATTTTAATGATATTACAGCCTTCCGAATGATCTGAAATTTTAAAGATATAATTGTTGCAAAATTTTGTCGACCCATTTCAAATTTTAGGAAAATCGGATGTATAGTTTAATTACAGGGACAGTCAAAAGTTTTTCTTTACATTACGGCCAATGGGAAAAATTATTGCAAGTGCATTTTAATGATATTAGAGCCTTCCGAATGATCTGAAATTTTAAAGATATAATTGTTGCAAAATTTTGTCGAGCCATTTCAAATTTTAGGAAAATCGGATGTATAGTTTAATTACAGGGACAGTCAAAAGTTTTTCTTTACATTACGGCCAATGGGAAAAATTATTGCAAGTGCATTTTAATGATATTACAGCCTTCCGAATGGTCTGAAATTTTAAAGATATAGTTGTTGCAAAATTTTGTTGAGCTATTTCAAATTTTAGGAAAATCGGATGTATAGTTTAATTACAGAGACAGTCAAAAGTGTTCCGTTACATTACGGGAATTACGGGAAAAAATTATTGGAAGTGCATTTTAATGATGTATCAGACTATGCACTTTATGAAGTGCAAAAAATTATACATTCTGTACAATATGGGGTGCAAAAAATAATTATAAAACTAGTTATAGTACGAACGCACCTCATTTGCCACGTTTGACGAGCAATTTCCAACTTGTTAATTTTATGAAAATTCTGTGATGCATAAATTTTCGGCCCTATTTTTAAAAGTTACAAAAACTTTAAACTGATTTGATATGTATAAAAATTAAGGAGTTATGTGGGTTTTTCGGTTTTCACAAAACCCCTCCCTATTTCCATCCCCTTGGCCCGATTTTGCCCATTAACGAACTTGACCGAGATTTTATGCCCATTGATTTTATGTATCAGTTTGGAAGATATTTGTGCAGAATTGTGGAAGTTATCGTGTCCAGAAGAAAGTGATATATATATATAGATAGATAGATAGATAGATGTATAAAGTTTTTTACTGAGGGTGGTTTTGTGTTCTAGGGGTCATGATCAGTGTAGATCTGCAAAAAATTTTCAGAAATTCCAACATAGGAACGATCCCAATAGGTAGTATTTCATACGAAATCTACCTAAAAACAAAACTTCGAGGGTTTTTTGTCATTATTTATTAACTAACATCGTCCAAACCGCTTAGTAAATTTAAAAAAGGAAGACATATTCTGAAAGATCGTACTCTTACGTCTGAAAAGCCGCAATCAATTAAAAAATATATCGCTGTTAACTCTTTGAAAAAAAAAAAAATCAAAAATGATCGTTTTTTCGAAAAACGTTTTTCTCCCTTATTGCAACGCCTCCCCAAGATGCAGTTTTAAAGGTATCGACAAACCAAAAATATGTTCTTAAAGTTGAAACCTTCTTCTCATCGATAAGGTAACCAGCTTTTAAAAATATGTATTTTAACTCTTTCTAATACACCGGCGAACTCAGGTCACTTCGCGCTTCACGGAGACTATATTTTTTCTACGCTAAAAGTAACTAAACGTCCGTACTTTAACACAATCTTCTTAGATCATCTCAATAGACTAGATTTACATCACCTACAAAAATTTTGAAACGTTCTGACGGGTAGAAATATTTTTAACAAAATAAAATGTGTGAAAATTTCGACGAAATCTGTAAAAAATTGAATAATTCATCGCGGTTTTGCCCCTCCAGAGTGCAAATTTAGAAATTCCGACAAAACAAAAATATGTTCTTAAAGGTGAAACAATTTTCTAGCCGATGGTGCAATCAGTTTTAAAATATATGAATTTTAACCCTTTCAAACATTTTCACTCCGATTCTCCAATGACGAGTAGTCCAGGCGGGGTCCAAGGCTTGGACGTCTCCAAGCGGGCGACCGGCAACACTCAATCGTCGGTAGAAGGTGCAAAAGAAGAAGCAAAAAAGCTGTGTTCTATCGACATCCCCCTTTCGGGGACGGTTAATCTCTCGGCTAAGTTTGTAGAGGAAGCGCGCTCGTTAGGTGCGACAGTCCTCACCGTGTTGAATAAGCTTAAGCAACTGATTCCCCAAAGAAAGTATACTTTGGGGACTCCCTCGCATGAATGGAAGATCTCATAGTCCGTCAGCATGCATGGCTTGTTCTCCTCAGCGGAAACACCTCACCAAAGCTGGTAAGATGGCAGCCCAAGCTAAAAAGAGGAAGGAAGCCCCAAGACCAAAGCACACCCTGTAGAAGGCGGCACCAACGGACAGGACCTATTCGAAGTTACCCAAAAGACAACGGAGGAATGGAAGACTGTCATGTCAAAGAGAAAAAGGAAGGAACAGTTGAGGGAGGACCGTGCAAGAAACGCAGGAACTCCCTCTGTGGTTCAGAGAGGCCCTAGGGAGAGTGAGGCAGATGGAGCTAAGAGGGCTGGCCCGGTGAGGCCTTACCACATAGGGAATGGCACGGAATAAAAATTCTTCTAAATGGCGATACTGTTTCTTCCAATATGATCCTCAAATTAATAGCTCGCAAGATAGACCCAATGAAGACTAAGCTGGCTCACAGGGGAATGAGGGGGATCGCCAAGGGAGGCGCGCTGATCTACGTGAACAGCGGCGTACGCCGCAGACCTCGGTAGGCTGGAGCACAAGTTGGTAATCGACCTCCCCACGGCTTACCCATGCCGGAGTTAATGACACCACATTCGCGGCGTACGTGAGACATCGGTTTAACCTTACCGGCGGGGAAAGCCTCACGCACGTCGCGAACGTGCGGTCATCGACCTCCCCACGGCTTACCCATGTCGTGGTCGATGACCGCAAGTTCGTTATTGACCTTCCCACGGCTTACCTATGTCGGTCTCGATGATACCACATTCGCAGAGTGCGTAAGGCTTGCCCCATCGGTTTACCCCACGGCTTACCCATGACCACGAATGTGCGGTCATCGACCTCCCCACGGCTTACCCATGTCGTGGTCGATGACCGGAAGTTGATTATCAATATCCCCACGGCTTACCCATGCCAGTGTCGATGACAGCACATTCGCGGCGAGCGTGAGGCTTGCCCCATCAGCTTACTCTTGCCGGCGGGTCCAGCCTCACGCACGTCTGGAACGTGTGGTCATCAACCTCCCCATAGCTTACCAATGTCGTCGTCGATGACCGCAAGTTTGTCATCGACCTCACTATGGCTTACCCATGTCGTAGTCGATGACAGCAAATTCGTGGTGCGTGAGACTTGCCCCATCTACTTACCCTTGCCACTGGGACAGGCCTCATGCACGTCGCAGGCGTACTGTTATCGATCTCCACAAGGCTTATTCATGTCTTGGTCGATAACCGCAATTTGGTCCCCACGGCTTACCCATGCCGGGGTCGATGATACCACATTCGCACGCATGCGTGAGGTTTGCCCCATCGACCCTTGCCGGTGGGACAAGCTTCACGCACGTCGCGAACGTGCGTTCATCGATCTCCCCACGGCTTGCCCGTGCTGGGGTCGATGATACCCCATTCGCGGCGTGCATGTGGCTTGCCCCATCTACATTCCCTTGCCGGTGGGGCAAGCCTCACGCACGTCGCAGACGTATGGTCATGGAACTCTCCACGGCTTAGCCATGTCGGGGTCTACGACGCCACATTCGCGGCGTGCGTGAGATTTGCCTCATCGGTTTATCCTTTCCGGTGGGGCAAGTCTCACGCACGTCGCGAACATGCAGTTATCGATCTCTCTACGTCTTACCCATGCCGTGGTCCATGACACCACATTCGTGGCGTGCTTGAGGCTTGTTCCATCGGTTTACCGTTGCCGGTAGGGCTAGTCTCACGCACATCGCGAATATGCGGTCATGGACCTCCCCATGGCTTACCCATGTCGTGATCGATGACCGCAAGTTGGTCATCGACCTTCTCAGGGCTTATCCATGCCATAATCGATGACCACAAGTTAGTCATCGACCTTTCCACGGCTTACCCATGCCGTGGTCTATGACACCACATTCGCGGCGTGCGTGAGGCTTGCCCCATCGATTTACTCTTGCCAGTGGGGCAAGCCTCAGTCACGTCGCGAACGTGCGGTCATCGTTGTCATCGAAGTCATTCAAATTTAAATCATATACAATTAACTTTTTAAATTAATATTTTAGATTGAATATTTTTTTTTAAGTTCATTTTTGCCTTTTGTCAAAATTATATGTAAAAAAAGATTCATATAGTTATGTTAGTATAACTATATTAAATAAAAAGTAAAAAATATTACCTGGATTGTTTACATTGAAAAAAACGTAACTTATGTTCATGAACTACTATCAGGTCGTCCGATCATAAAGCAAGTTAAATCTGTACCTTCATTACTGGTCTATAAATTAGTTGGTATATCCCTAATCCAGAATTTTACAGCTGACGAAAATAACACACATTAAAAATGCACGCACAAGAGTCGCAGATTTTCTTCAACCTACTTCCACAAAGTAATAACTTTTTAACTAACATCCTCTGCTAGTTTTTATTGCAAAAAACATATTTCTTGCATTGTTGTTCCGTAATTCTTTGTAAATTCATTGTTCATTCCAGTTGATACCATGAACAATCATTCATTGTTACCTCGTCATTTTTGGCTCGACCTTTGTTTTCAGTACTTATCAATGATGCATTTAAAGCCAAAATTGAATGGTCTAAAAAGCACCAGTTACACTTTATAATAACAAACTGTTTTATAAAAGAAAGAGAAAGTACATCTTTAAAATTCTATTCAAATGTAAATCATATGCAATAACCTTTTTAAATGAATATTTTAGATTGAATAATTTTTTTTAAGTTCATTTTTGCCTTTTATCAAAATTATATGTAAAGAATGATTCATAGTTATATTGGTGTAATTATATCAAATAAAAAGTAAAAAATATTACCTCGATTGTTTAGATTGAAAAAACGTAACTCGTGTTCATGAGTTGCTATCAGGTCGTCCGATCCCAAAGCAGATTGAAACATATTGAGTTTATCTTTAAAATGGACTGTAGTAAACAAATTCAAGTTAAATCCGTACTTTCATTGCTGGTCTGTAAATTGATTGGTATATCCCCGATTCACAATTTTACAGCTGATTAAAATAACACACACTAAAAAATCCCTGCCGGCCCGGCCTACAGGCAGAGGTAGATTTCGAAGTTAAGTATACTAATTTCACCAACAAAAACTAAATCATTATTAGATATAAATCCACTTTAAGAGTTTTATCTGTCTCTTTTGACGAGTTTTTATTTCCTTTTTATAAAATAGCTGGTTTTATCAGAATCATGTTAAGGCGATATTAAAAAAATATTTTTCCATACTCAACAACTCGAAATTTTCTGGCACATTTTTAGATTAATTTTTAATAAAAAAAAATATGAAACATGCTGACGTAATTTTTGGAAAGATTTATAAGCGACCTGTGTTTTTATTTTTCTTTCAATTAATTAAAACTTCATTAATAAACAATTATTTTCTCAGTAGGGCAATATTTTTCGTTTCCAACACAATCGCTTCGGAAAATTCTGTTCAAAATGCCCACTTTGACATAATTTTTTTAAATATATTCTGCCTCTATCAAAAAATCGATCATTACTGTACATTATATAGTTTCTGAATAAGAGAATCTAGCAATTGGATGCGTTTGAGAGCAAAACTGAATTTAAAAATGAGTATGAAAATAGACAGTTTGGATTTGAATGCACCCTCAATAAGATGATTTTTTTCTTCAACCGCTATGTAATTTTAATTTGTTTAAGAATTGCTTTAAGAATTGGCCCTATCAAAAACTTCTCTATATAAATGTTGAAGACAATATTAAGAAGATATATAATAAATTCATGGAGATTTTATATCTTGTGAATTGACGGAGTTATGAAAATGTTTCTTCTTCACCCCCCCCCCCTTTTTTTTTGGCACGATTTGGTCCTATCAAAAACTTGTGAATATAACAATTGTAGATAATATTAAGGAGATGTATAATAAAATTATTGGATTTGATATCTTGAGAATTGGCGAAGTAAGGAATTTTTTTCTCCCAAAACCCCCATTTTTTGCGCCCCTTGAGCCTATTTTAAATTTTTTCAAAAATCTGTGATGCATGAATTTCTGGCGCTATTTTTAGAAGTAATAAAAATTTTAAACTGATTTGATATGTACAAAAATTAAGAAGTTATGGGTTTTTTTCGGTTTTCACAAAACCCCTCCCTATTTCCATCCCCTTTGTCCGCTTTTGCCCATTAACGAACTTGACCGAGGTTTTATGTCCCTTGATTTTATGTATCAGTTTGGAAGACATTTGTGCAGAATTGCGGAAGTTATCGTGTCCAGAAGAAAGTGATAACACAATTGCTTCGGGAAATTCCGTTCAAAATGCCCACTTTGACATAATTTTTTGAAATATATTCTGCCTCTATCAAAAAATCGATCATTGCGGTACATTATATAGTTTCTGAATAAGCGAATCTACCAATTAAATGCGTTTGAGAGCAAAAATGAATTTAAAAATGAGTCAGAAAACAAGCAGTTTGGATTTGAGTGCATCCCTAATGCAATGATTTTTCCAACACAATCCGCTTCGGGAAATTCGGTTCAAAATGCCCACTTTAACAGCATTTTTTTTAAAATATATTTTTCCTCTATCAAAAAATCGACCATTACGGTACATTATATAGTTTCTGAGTAAGAAAACGTATCAATTGGAAGCCTTTGAGAGCAAAAATGAATTGTAAAATGATTCAGAAAATACGCAGTTTGGATTTGAATACACCCTTACTTAGATGGGTTTTTTCTTCAATCGCTATGTATTTTTAATTTGTTTTTGCTGTAAGAATTGGTCCTATCCAAAACTTGTCTATATAGATGTTGTAGACAATATTAAGAAGATATATGATAAATTCATGGGGATTTTATATCTTTTGAATTGACAGAGTTAGGGATTTTTTACTTCTTCAAACCCCCTTTTTGTTTTCGTTTTTAATTTTTTTTGCGGTACGAATTGGTCCTATCAAAAACTTGTGAATATAAAAGTTGTAGATAATATTAAGGAGATTTATAATAAAATTAATTGGAATTTATATCTTGAGAATTGACGAAGTTATGTTTTTTTTCTCCCAAAAACCCTATTTTTTGCGCCCCTTGAGCCAATTTTTAACTTTATCAAAAATCTGTGATACATACAATTTTGGCCCTATTTTTAGAAGTAATAAAAACTTTAAACTGATTTGATATGTACAAAAATTAAGAAGTTATGGGGGGTTTTCGGTTTTCACAAAACCCCTCCCTATTTCCATCCCCTTGGTCCGATTTTGCCCATTAACGAGCTTGACCGAGATTTTATGCCCTTTGATTTTATGTATCAGTTTGGAAGAGATTGGCGCAGAATTACGAAAGTTATCGTGTCCAGAAGAAAGTGATATATATAGATAGATAAATAGATAGATAGATAGATAGATAGATAGATGGATAGATAGATAGATAGATAGATAGATAAAGTTTTTTACTGGGTGTGGTTTTGGGTTCTAGGAGTCATGATCGGTGTAGATCTGCAAAAATTTTTCAGAAATTCCAACATAGGAACGATCCCAATTGGTAGTATTTCATACGAAATCTACCTAAAATGCATGCACAAGAGTCGCAGATTTTCTTCAATCTAATTCCACAAAGTAACTTTATAACTAACGTCCTCTGCTAGTTTTTATTGGAAGAAATATATTTCTTGAATTGTTGTTCAGTAATTCTTTGCAAATACATTGTTAATTCCAGTTGATACCTTAAACAATCATTCATTCTTACCTCGTTATTTTTGGCTCGGCAATTGTTTTCAGAATTTTTAACAATGATGCATTTAAAGCCAAAATTGAATGGTGTGAAAAGCACCAGTTACCTTTTATATTAACAGTTTTGTAAAAAAAGAAAGAAAGTACATGTTTAAAATTCTATTCAAATTTAAATCATATGCTATAACATTTTTAAATGAATATTTTAGATTTAATATATTTTTTTAAAGTTCATTTTTGCATTTTATCAAAATTTTATGTTAAAAAAATTCTTAATTATATTAGTTCACTTAAATTGTGTGTCACTATTCGATAGTAAATACATAATTTTTTTAAAACTAATTCTAAAGGGCGGAAGAAGAAATGCATCCAATGATAAAATCACGATTAACTTCTGTCGGAGTTTCCTCTTAGTCCACACAACTTTGAAGAAAATCCTTTGCTATTTATATGCTGCCACCACCGATATGATTACGTGATATCGGTCACGCTCTGAGAGAATTGTTTAAATGAAAACCAACTCTTTCAATTAACTAAATTAACAGTTTATTTACACCCTATTTACAAAACACAAAACACTATTTACACTTAAAACTCGGATGTAGGTGATCCGGTTCAACATTAAATTAAATACAGTAAATGCTGGCTGTGTGCTGTTAAAACTACGTTATATCACTCTCAATCTACACTCGTTAAATTAGCTTTACCGGAGACTACTCTCAATCTGCCAACACATGGGCTCTAAGCCTAAGCTCTGCGAACTTTACTCAATCCTACGCTCTATCTAAGAGCTCTACACAGGAACTAACCTTGCGTCTTACGCTCCAGCCTTCAACTGATACTCTCCCAGCAGAAGCGACTGCCTCTCGCAACCCTCTGCTTTTACTCCACGTAACCCCCGGCGTGTCCCCCCTGCTCTCATTCCAAGCTCTTTTCCTCGTTCGTGGAATGCCTTTGTATCCCCATCTCCAACAGACATCTCAAAAGGTCGTGCAAACTCCTCTCCAACCATCTTTATCCCTTCATCCAATCTGCACATTTTCACCGGCTCAGATCCAGTTTCAGATAAGGAAAGAATGTTACTTTGAAATTCGCAGTACACAGACCATACAATATATAATATATTAAGACAAAAATAATATAGAACCCTAGTTCTAATAGCAGATGTTTCTCAGAACCTGACAACCTCCAAAAGTCATTTTTTCGATTCATCATTCTCGTTTCAACTTATAAGGGAAACCGCATTTAGTACTCAAATCATGATCTCTATACTTTGCTTCATGCACATATATAAATTTTAAAACTTGTCTGATTGTAACGTATGTTTTTGCAATTGAATGAGTATGTTTCGACTCTGCATTTTTATTTTGCTTTTGGGAGTTTAAAAGTGATAACAATTTCCATTTAAAATTGAGTTCTGTTGAACGTTTCTCCTCTGCTTAACTTATTTTTCAGCTAATAAATTTCATGCATAAGCAACCCGATTTCTCAACAACGAGACCATCAATGTAGGATACCGTGGACCCTCGACCTTAATCGAAGTCACCGTACACATACTGCACGGATGGGACTAGGCTGGAGGATGAAAAGGTAGGTTGTGCCTATCTTCTAGCCATCAAGGACGTAGTAGTCAGGGAGGGTCAGTTCCGCCTGACCGATGGGTCGACCGTGTTTGCTGCCGAGGTCTATGCAATCAAGGAGACGATATCGGACGCTCTTCGGAAGGGTCTCGGTGAGCTCAATATCTTTTCTGATTATAGGTCGGCGCTTCATGCGCTTTACCCCTTGGTGCCTCGTCACAAAGCAGTAGCCGAGATTAGAGACTTGGTTAAAAGTACGGAAATCATGGTCCATATGCACTGGATTAAGGCCCATGTTGGTTACGCCTACAATGAATATATCGACGCGCTGGCCAAGGAGACTGCGGGTCGCCCTGCGGTTGATGTGCAGATTCCTCTCTCCTGTCGTCAGGTAAAGAGGAAGCTTCTTGGCCAGGCTCTTATTGATTGGCAAGATAGGTGAAACCGATCTGAAGATGATCGGGTTACATATGCGATCTTCCAGATAGTTTCCACTCGAAGACTCCAGGAGGATTTCCATGTAAACCAAGTCCTAACATTACATGGTTCATTTGGTGACCACTAAGTCCGTTTCTTTAGAGGTAAACCTGCGTGCTTCTGCAGGACAGGGAACAGCATGATTAGACATTGCATCTATAAGTGGCCCCTGTGAATACCTATTAGAGAGAATAATTTTCCTCTTAATTTCCACACTCGAACGCTTAACGAACTTTGCCTAGATCACTACAGCAGGAAAGGGGTCGTGTCTATTGTCAGGGACCTCTTGACTAGGACCTTGGATCGTGTTGGTGGTCGCTGGGGCATTTGAGCTCTCGCACATCTAGTTCCAAAATCCTTGAACGCAGATTTCAAAATCAGTTAAGCGCAAGACTCTATTAGAGTAGTCCGTAGCCGTAGTGTCGGCGCGTTATGGACAGGAAACTGCGCAAGGTTTTTCAGGGTTTTTCCTTGTGTGTAATGATAATTCGGATCGCTTTTCCTGCTAAGCCCTCCCTGAAGGCTGGATCTCAAATTTTGAGGTGCGGCTCAGGCTGCTTTTGCTGCTTCGGTCCTGCGTGCGGGCGGTCTCGGCTGCTCGGCTGGGGACTTTGTGGTGCCTCGTCTTGCTGACTACGCTCTGCCTGGCTGTGGCTTGTGCCTGGCTTGTTCGGCTCTCTTGGCTGGCGGGTTGCCTTCGCGGCGGCTGGGTGTCAACTGGTGCCTTTTGGGACTGGGTATTGCTACGTGATCCCCTTGGAAGGCCCGCATGGAGCCTCTGGGATCTGATATGGGGAACTTTAGTTTTAATCCTTTCAAATACACATACGAACGTAGGTTACTACGCGGCTAACGGAGACAATATTTTCTACGCTAAAAGTAAGTAAACGTCCGCATTTTAACGCAACCTTTTTAGAGCATCTCAATAGAGCAGTTTACATCACCTAGAAGAATTTTGAAACGTTCTGACGGGTAGAAATATTTTTAACAAAATAAAATATGTGAAAATTTCGACGAAATCCGTAAAAAAATTAATGTTTCGTGTCGGTTTTAAATACTACCATTTTCATCCATGCAGAGCGCAAATTTAGAGGTTCCGACAAACCAAAAATTGTTCTTAAAGCTGAAACCTTCTTTTAATTGATGGGAAATCAATTTTAAAATTTATGAATTCTAACCTTTTGAATTATACATACGAACACAGGTAATTACGCGCTTAAAGGAGACGATATTTTCTACACTAAAAGTAAGTAAACGTCCGAATTTTAACACAATCTTTATAGAGCATTTCACTATATCAGATTTACAACACCTACAAAAAATTTTGAAACGTTCGAAAGGGTAGAAATATTTTTTTACAAAATATGTGAAATTTCGACCAAACCAGTAAAAACTTGAGTTTTTCGTCGCGGGTTCGCTCGCTTTCGGTACGCATAGATTCCGAAAATAAAATTACGCAGAAATAAAATACCAACTAGCATATACTTTCAATTCAATATTTTTTTAATTAAAAAATATAAATTCGGATAAAATGAAGTCTAAAGATATAAAATCATACAAATCTGAGGTTAATTTAAGGGTCATTCATCACGGGCCCGGGCAACGCCGGCAGGTCAGCTAGTTTAATATAAATTTAAAGAACACAGAATTCAATATCAAATGGCTATGTTTTATTTCTGCAATTATATAGAGATTAAAATGTATCGGGGAAATACCCTACTCTTTCCTTCTTTTTATAATCTTTTATTTAACTCGACTTGTTTTCTGTATGTAAAAGTGGAACTTTTTAATCGATTTTTGACCCACTTACTGATAGGCCAGAATTATAAAAATTACGTTCACAAGTATGTTTACGTTGACAATACAACATTTTAATAATTTTAGATCTTAATTATAAATTAATACATTATTTTTAAAGCCTTTTCTCATTGTCCCACCATAGGTCATAAATCGTCAAATGGTTTCTTAAACTCGCACAACTGTATAAGAGTTGAAAGAACAATTGATTTAATGATGCGCCAATAAACATTCGGCAAAAGGGGCCAAACGGCTGGGAAACTGCAACAATGAAACATTTTAAAGGCTAACAATTAGAAAAGAAATGATAAATAAAACACGGAAAGTGTAACATTAAAAAAAAAATATGCTTTTATCAAATTAATAGTTTAATATTAATTCATTTCTGATTATACGTTGAGAAATTAATTTAGAAATCCTTAAAAGATAGTTTCAATAATGTTTCATTTTTCCTTTCCTGTTACCCTGTCGTAGAAAAGAAATAGAGCAAATATTATGTATTTTTTAATAAATTATCTTGCTTGCGCTTTCTACCAAGTGCAAAAAAAAAAAAAATCAGTGAATTATTCATAATCGAGTTGCGTGCCCACGCCACATTAAAGTAACTGCCTACATTAAAAGGCTGTGTTGGTGAAAATTTTCGAAAAAGCTTTTATAGTTTTATTCGAAAGAATAATCTTTTACTACTCCAAATCTGTTTTAATTTTATTCTTACGATTACTAGAGGAGGGGCAGTGGCCAATTTAACAAACAGGAAGGAATGAATCAAATACCGGAAATGGGCATAGGAAAGCCAGGAGAAATGTAAACAATGCTACTATGCATGATTTTCTTGTGTTTTTTTTATATAGGAACACTAATAAACCTTAATTGACGCATCTACATTAATTTTATAGATAAAAATTATTTAGATAAGAAATCTTTAAAAACGATTCCTGGAAAATCAATTTTTTTGTTATTTCCATGTTTGATAAACTTCATTACATAAAATGTTTTAAATATATATCAGTGAAATTTTGTCAGAATAGTTTCCATATTACTCACTATGCTCTGAACTAGAATCTAAGCTCTATGTGATAATGTAATTATTTTATAGGTACTCTAATATAAAAAAAAGGTCATATTTAATTAAAAAAATATAATTTTTTTACATATTTTGAAATATTTCAATTCATTTTGAAGTTATTGTAAAATTCCTAGTTCTATGCACAGGTAAGGGTGACAGTAATCAGTAGTACAAAGGAAATTGAAATATATTTAGTTAAACTGAGTGTGCGCTGTCAAACATGGAATTTTGCTAAAAAAAATGGCAAAAAGACCCCATTTAAAAAAATTTTAGGAAGTTATTGGTAGGATTTTATATTTTTTTTTATCATTCTGTATTACAATTGAACTAAAAATATGTGTATTTATTCAATACCGTGCATTTTTTAAAAAGAGTTCTCCAAATGTAGCAGTTACCTTAATGCATTGTAAAGGAAATTTTTGGGGAAAAAAATAAATTGCAGAAAAAAATTAGACGTGATTTTCAAGATGAGCATTCAATGCTTATAAAAGAGTGGGGGTTTTTTTTTAAACTATTTTTACTGTGGTACTTCGTCTTCTTTTTTCCCCCTTTTTGTAGCTGGAGGACAGTGGATGACTCTACATCTTTTGACGATTTTTTTAAGTTCAAAACTATACAAAATAAATAAATTAATTAATTAAAGAGCGAAAACTGGAACTAAATAAAAATATTTTATAACTGAACAAGGATTAATAACCGGAAGATGAAAATGTTACAATCTGAAGGCATAAACAATGGTAGCGACAATAGTCTCCCTATCATTTACCAGAGCAATTATAAATAAAATGAAAATGCGGTAAAATAAAAGGTCACTGAATACATCACTTCTAACTGCATTAAATTTATTCTCTCCTATTTGCGGAAACACTTAAGAATTGCGTGCATAGCTGAAATCTAGTTATGTCCATTTACTATGCACTTCACGCAGGGCAGAGAATTGCGACCATGTATACGACCCCCCATTTTTCCAATACATGCAAAAACGTAGCTGCACCATTTCTCAGCCATTACAGGCTGCTCCCTCATCTCCTAAGGTAGGGCACTACACCATAACACCATCTGCTACTCCATCCGTATGTTCGGAAGTGCACGAGCGGGGCTACAGACAACTTTACCCGCCCCGTTTTTCTAACAAAAGTCACGAAAACTCTGAGAGCTATAAAAAGATTTTATGAGAAAAACCCCTAAAGCTACTGGAACGTGAAACTGAATAATTGATCTTTGTATATATTGGGAAGATAGTTTTTATTTTCTTTACTTTTTTTCTCTGTTTTTGTATAGGTATTTATTTCCTTTACCTCTTTTCCAGTAGGTATGTGCAATTAGAAGGAAAAGGTTATACGATTCCAACCATTAGAAGACATTTTTGTTCTGAAAAGAACTGAACAAAACATTTTAAATTCAGTAACATAAACTAAAAAAAACATTTGTTTCTTTGAAACAATAGCTATCGCTAATATATTTCACATAACTTGCTAAATTATGGTTATAACTTTTGGAGATTTAGCGGCTTTTTTGTTTCAAGAGGAAAATTTATTCAAGAAAAAATTATTCTTATTTTCAACACCAAACGACGGAAATTTTCTTATGTTGAACTGATAAGAAGTACCAGAAGATTCTTAAACAAGAAATAAAAATCATGCTTTGAGCATAGATTACGAAACACTTTCCAACACTTCCTGAATGCTTTAACAAATGTTCGTTATTTAGGGCAATAAGGTAAAGAAGGTAACTAAGAGAACATTTTAGTAAACACATAAAACATTTGAAAAACTGATTTCAGCAGTTACCGTCCATAGCCAAATATGTATACCAATTCTTTTGAACAGCCCTGTATTTGATCTGTAGGTTGATATATATACCATATAATTGGGAAATTTAGTTTAGCAAGAAAACGCATAACAGTTTGAAATTTTTCTTTCATCAATTTATACTAAAAGATGAAAACATACTTGAATACTTTTGTACAATCCTGTAGTTAACCTAGTATACCTTTATTACACGCCACTATTTAGCTAAAATTTCATTCAAACTAAAACACTGTTAAAACTACTGGAATCACATTTCCAGAAATTATCATTTATAGATGGCCATGTATCCAATACTTTGCGTGACCCTGTACATCATTTTATCTATATTCTACAAACATTTCTTAGTAAACCAAATTCAGTTCAGAGTCAAAATGTATTGCCTCTTTAAAAACCACCTTTAAGCAATTTGCACTCATACTCGGTAACCATTACGAATTCTTTTGTGTAGCCATGTATATGAATTATAGCATTTATACACACTATGTACTATGCATAAATATAGCGAAAAATAAAAGCGCATAACATAATTAAAAATGCATTTCCAGCAATCATCGCTACTGTACAGCACTTCTTCGGATACAATATAGTATCTGAAATTTTTTGTTTGTCCCTGTAATTGCTATGCACTTCGTATTATACATGAAATAAGTTATATCAAACCTCAGCGACTTATATCAATTTCATTATACATGAAATAATTTAACATAATTAAAATACGCGGCAAACAATTCCCTCCACCCCTATATCGTTCTGTAACGGAATTATTTTGTGTGGCCCTGTAAATGAATAATAACTATTCTTTGCACCGCATATTCTACAGAATGCATATTTTAGTGTACTTCATAAATGCATATCAGTTTTATTATGTTCGAAAGCATGTAACATCTGTAAAAATCATTTAAAACGATTTTTTCCCATAGGCCGTAATGTAACGGAAAACTTTTGACTGTCCCTGTAAATGAACTAAACATGCTACAAACTTCATTTGAAATAGGGAACGTGCTATGGTAAACGTCAATACGTCAATGACATCCAAAATTTTCAGGGCAGTCCGAGTATATTTACGAGTATTTAGAGCGCGACCAGATGGCCAGACAAACCGAAGTCATAAACACTTTTCAACTTTGTTGGAAAGTGTTAAAAATGAGTTTTAAAGGTCTAAAAGAATTTTTTTTCTTTTTTTAATCAGAAAAGAAAGGAAAGAAAAAAAGGCCTATTTTGAAGTAGAATGTTGAAACTTGATCGAATTACGAATTAGAAAAATATTTTTTCAAAACTAAATGAACTTAAAATTCCAGGATTCCATCATCTGTGATGTGTGACCGATAAGAAGAACTAGATTCTTCTCCATATATAATGAGTCTTAAAGTCCTGAAACATTTTTTCCCCCTTCAAAAAAGGAGAGTGTGGGATAAAATAAATAAAATGTTCAAATTTATCGAATTGCTGGATTACAAAATCCTTCTTAATTTCAAGACAAAATAAAGTTAACTCTAGAATCCCCTCATTTTTTATAGGTGGCCAGTAACAAACATCACAATTTTCTCCACATATGAAATAAATTTAAAAGTCCCAAAAGAGTTTTCTTGCACAAAAAAAAGGGGTAAAAAAGTTAATAAACCACAGAAAGCCTTTTTTAAAAAAAAAAAAAAAAAAAAAAGGAGAATGCTCAAACTTGGTTGAATTACAGGACTTCAAAAATTATTCAGACAGGATTTAAAAACTAACTTTTAATAAATCTTAATAGTTTATAAGTTTCTAATATTTAATATTTTTTAATATAGGGTAACTCCGGGAGAGTCGCCGCATATGGGATAGATGCCGCACCCCTTGCATTTCTTGTAATTATCGATAGATGTTCGTCAAACGCACAGTATGGGTGCGTAATGAGATTATTTTAACCAGTGTATAGCGCGAATCCCATTTCGATGTTTACTTGTAGAAGTACAATCCTTAATTTGACGTAAGTGCATGATTTCACTGTCCAAACTTTCAAACACGTTATGTTTAAATACTTTTCATACACTAATTACTAAATGCATGCATGATTTCGAAGTCAAAACTAAGTGTAACGTTTGTATAGAGTACTGTGTGTATGGTTACGCCATTCCCCTTAGCGATGGCAGGTAACTGTGATGGCCGACGTCTGCACCATGCAAAATGGGATACATGCCGCACTGCTATTCCGGTATACATGCCGCAGTTTCTTTTGTATGGGATGATTAAATATTAACTTTTCCTTTTCTTTTTGCACAAACTAACCATGTTAGGCATGTTATCAAGTTTACTAAAACCAAAGGAGAAAAGGGGGAAAATAAAAAGCAAGAAGCGCAAGAAAGATGCAAGTCAAGATGATAATAATGAAAAATTGGATTACGCGTAACGCAGACGTTCTTTGCAAACTACTCCAAAAAAGAGGAAGTGTAATTGGCTTCGTTGCATCATGAGTTTAAGTGTAGTTACATAAAGACTGTACTTTCTTGACACTTTTTCTGTAGATTGTAGTCGAAAAAACAGGTCTCTTAACCCATTATTGACCATAGGTGCATATAAGTACCTTCATAAAGAGCTTTCAAAATTTGCTTCTGGCACCAGTAAAAAAGAAAAGTAATATTTGCTTTGTTTAATTAGAGCATTTTCGTGATTATTTAAGTAAAGGTAACTTCTTTTTAAAAAGTGGTACCAGCCTAATGAAATTTGTATAAAACCCACCAGTGCGAAAGGTTAACAAATAAGTTATTTAAACACAATTTTACTTTTTTTCTTTTCCCTTTCTAATACATTGAAGTTACGTTGTTGCTGAAATAACAATTAAAATTTAATGTAAAAAAAAGAAGTCGATAATTTTAATTTGTGAAAGTAGGCAACAATTATTAATTTGAATCTACTAATACGTTTCATTGTACTCATTTAGTTTCATTTTGTTATTACATCGTTAATTATAGTCCAGATATGAATATCTTTTTTCATATTTTTATTTATAATTTCATTCTGCTCTTATTGCAAGCGCGGCGTAACTACCGCACAAGTGCGGCGTCTCAGCCTGAATGTACGGGTGACGCGCCGCAGTGTAATGTTTTAGAAATAAATTGTTAAAAAATATTAATATTTTAATTTGAATTTTTTTGTCGCAGTACACGCGTTGTATATTTAACATTAAATAGTACAGCATGACTTTTTTAATTTTATGTCCACCATGGGACTTTATACACAAATTAAAAAAAAAATGTGCGGCATAAATCCCGGAATTACCCTATATTTAAAATTATGTTAAGGGTGTATTCTAATCCAATCTGCTTAGTTTCTTTTTTATATTTTAAATTCATTTTTGCTCTCAAACGCATCAAACTGACAAATTCTTTTATTTAGAAACTACATAATGTACTGCGCTTGTCGATTTTTTAATAAATGCAGAAAATATTGCAAAAAATGCTGTCAAAGTTGGCGTTTTGAACCGAATTTTCCGAAGCGATAGATCTGGGAAGGAAAAAATGGTCATACTGAGAAAATAAGTGTTTAAAAATCCAATTCTAATTAACTGAGTGAAAAATGACATCACACGGTCTCTTATACATCTCTTCAAAAATCACCTCAGCAAGTTTCATGTTTTTACTTTTAAAAATGAGTCGGAAAATGTCTCAAAAAATTTCGAGCTGTTGAGGGTGGAAAAATATTTTTTTCGAATACACCCTTGAAACACGAATGTATTAAATATTTGATGAGATATGGGCATATGAAAATTTTTTTTTAACTGCGAATGCGTGGAAGATTCCAAAATGTTTATTTTATAATTTGGTAGTCAGTTATTTATGGCAACTTATAAAAAGTCCAGTCAAATATCGCCAAAATTCAGAAAGGAAGGTGCGACATAGTGCGTTCCTTTCTAAAAGTAGCTTTATTATGAGGGATTTTCCACAATTTTTCAATCAGCTCAATGTATCTTTCTGAGTTTTCACAATATTTGACTGGGTTTTTTTATAGAAGTTGCCCAAAATATCTGACTACCAAATTATGAAATATAAATTTTAGAATCTTTCACGCATTTTCAGTTAAAAATTATTTCACCCAAATGCCCATATTTCATCAAATATTCAATATATTCATGTTTTAATTGCAGTATGCTTTTTTCTACTGTTCTTTATCAGGTTTTCGGAAGCTGGTAGACGGGAAGTGCTGGGTTCGATCCCAATCGCGCCCGTCGGCCTAATCGTTCGGAGTTTTCGTGGTTTTCTTCGGACCTTGGACTTCCAAGCGTTAATACGGGTTAGGTTCCCTTAGAAAGACCCCCACGAAGGGCACCCCCCCCTTAGGGCCTATATCCCTCGTGATGATAATTGGCCGTCATAAACACAACCAACCAGGTTTTCGGAAGGTGTATTAAATTTCGTTGAAAACTCTGCATGCTATAAACAAAAAACTTTTGAATTTTTCACAGAAACGTTAACATATTCATGAATATGAGTTCTATGATTACATAAATGCGCACAAACGTTCAACAAGACCCACATAATAATTTAATACAGTGACAGAAAATTTTGATTATTTTCTGTAAAAAAAGAATTGCATTAAAAATTTTTAACATTAGCAGTTCCAAATTTTAATCTTTCATAATTCCTAAACTATTTGATCGAATGACTTCTCGTTTGATATCCCAAGTTAACATTTTTCAGAGAATTCAAATAGGATATCAAAATCAAGTGTTCACATTGAAAATTTCAAAATTTAACAATTTCACTGTGAAAATGATCCCCAAAAGTTTTTTTTTCTTTTTTAAACATACGTTTTAAAAAGGTATAATTCCCCACTGTATGGTTATTTTAGTTTTTTTCTGCATTGGTTTGGCGATAAAATAGATGGGAAGGGGAGGGGAGTTGGACGACTGCGCAGCTGTACGGTGTGAAGCAACAATTACATTCGGAAGCATGGATCAAGTAGTTCAGCTCTATTTGGATAACCAGGGGTGGGGAATTTCTAGAAAATCTTACCAGCCAAGGATATATTTCACCAGCCAGTAAAATACAACGTAAAGTTGAAAATTTTTATGAAAAAATTACGCAACTCAAAAATAGTTGGTTACTATTACTATAATGAATTTTCATATATTTTTTCTGTAAAACTAAGAAATCTAAACAAGAGATGAAGGTCTAATATAAAGTAGAACTTCATACCATGCTTACATCGCAATAATTAGGAAAGTTGAAAAATATAGCTAACTACTAAATAAAACGTTTTCGGCATACCTCTATAATTTGCAATTTTCAAAGACTACCTAAAAAGTCACTCGCCCTGTCAGAAAATTCACTCGCCAGTAGAGAGTAAAATGATGCATTTTCCCACCCCTGTGGATAAGGATGTTATAGTCATTTCTACCATCTTACGAAGTATCCTTACATTTCATAATAACAAAAGTTGGCCCATTTCGAATATCGTTAAAATACATATTTTCATTAAAAGATTCATTTGCATTTCATTTATTGAAGTTAGGGACAAAATTTTGAATTAGGATTGGACTGAGACGACCTGCATTTTTGATTGAATGAAACACTAGTTTTCCATACAGAAATTATTTGTTGCAGTGCGCACTACCGTCTCTTAAAGTATGTCCAATATCTTTCCCAAGTAACACTGTATGTGTGTAAGAACAACAAAATAAATATTTGTAATATTATTCTAACTTCGGGTTTGGGGAGCTTTGTTAACCCCTTCAGGAGGGGTGGCACGTATACGTCTCATATAGTATGCGTATGGTTTTTATTTATTTATTTGTTACTCATCTTTGCCATGTCTAATAGTAGAATTCTTGGAAAATAAAGGCAAAAAATACTATACGAAGTTGTCGATATTAAAAATTAAAACTTAGTTAAATAGTACCCGACCTGAAGGGGTTAAATAAAAATTATGACCAAAAATGTTGGCTTGGTACTCGTCCAGTATTTCACCACTCCCAATCTGCATCATCCGATCCTTATGTCAGATTTCTTTTCCCTTAATTTTAACGTCCTGTAAATGTGGCATGAAGATGACATTAATTCTATGAGCACTTAACTGAGAGCAAGATAGCTCGAAAAGAAAAAATATATATGTATTTAGGAGGTAAGGATTAACGAATAATGTCATGGCGAAGTGTTACAGATGTTCAAAAATTACACTCGAAGCTTTTTTTGAAAGGTTTTATGATGCCATATTCTAAATTTCGTGGCTTTTTTATGACAAGGCAATATATTTTTTATAAGATAGGCGCCATAAAAATTTAATTATCCGTAAAATTTGTGCAGGTAATTTCGATGCGCGATAAGAAAAGTTTGGTTTTAATTAACTGAAACAAAGTATTGAAAAAATTGAAATTTTTTTATAGTTATGACTAGCAAAGGGAGATTCAAATAAACGTTATTGAATTGTAAAACTTGTAACTGATTTTATTTTTCATTTTACGAGCTTATTAAAAGATGTAGTTGTATAGGAAAAAAAATAAGGCTTTTCGACGCATGGAAATTTCCTTTCTTTGACATATGCTTCAAAAAGTCTGAATAATCATTACCCCACTTTTTAACATTTTCCAACGAAGTTGAAAAGTGTTTATGCATTCGGTTTGTTTGTCCGTCTGTCCACACTCTATCTCCCGTAAATATAGTCGGATCTTCATGCAATTGATAAAGGTATTTAGGGTCACTAAAGCATGTTTGGTATTGTATATGAAATATGTGGGATTAATAGTTCATTTACAGAGGGACTCAAAAGTATTCCATTACATTATGATGTATGGGGGGAAATCGTTTGCAGAGTATTTTAATGACATTACGTTATTTCAAATGTACTGAAACTGATATAAGCCACTGAATTTCACTACAAGATGATTGCGGCAAAATAGGGCATCATAGCATTTGTCGTTCATTTACAGGGAAACACAAAAGAAATCGGTTACAATCTGTCTTTGAGTAATAATTGCTGGAAGTGCGTTTTAAAATTCGATATGCGCTTTTAAATTTAACTAATTTTTTGCATGTTACTCGATATATATAAATTCTATATCTCATATACAGGGCTGCATAAAAGAATTCCCCTACCATTCTCCTTATTAGCGGAAATTCTTAAAGAAGAATTTTCAACTCAGGTATATGTATTTCTTAGCTGTACAAAATTTTGGCATGCATGTAGTTTATAGGAACAAATCAATATACATGGTTGCTCAAAGAATTTGGATAATTTTCCGCTTGTAGATGGGAACAGCTGAAATTGGGTTTTCAAGTGTGTGATGCGTTTCCATAGGGTTGAATTAGACATAATATTTTAACTTATTAAACGGTGCAGTTTTGTTACATTATTCTGAATGTGTTGGAAAGTGTTTCATAATCTATGCTTGATGTATGATTTTTTTGCGTATAATCGTAAATTAATTAATATTAAACTATTAACTGATAAAATCGTATTTTTTAAAAATATTACACTCTTCATTTTTATTTATAGTTTATTTTATGCTTTATAATCTTTAAAAGGTTTCATTGTTGCAGTTTCGTAGCGATTTGGCATATTATGGTGAACATTTATTGACGCATCATTAAATCTATTGTTTTTCAACTCCCATACAATTGCACGAGTTACAGAGAATATTTGGCGATTTATCATCAGTGGCGGGCTAATTGAAAAGTTCCTGAAAATAAACGTATTAATTCATAATTAAAATGTAAAAATATTTAAATGTTGTATTGTCATCGAAAAGACACTTTTGTACAGTCGTAGAAAAAAAAAAGTAAACACACCCTGCTAACTCCTCGACAAATTATTATAGAAGAAAGTTACTTGTACCGAACGATTGGAAATAAAGTGTACTTTTAAATGATGTATATAAAATTTGCTTAAGGGGCTATCTACATATTAAAACGAACCCAAACTTCAATTTTTTCAATAGCAATACCCAATTTTAACAAAATATTTCAAATCTTCGTTTCAAACTATGCCTAGACACTAAATTCCAAGTCATTTGAATGATAAGTTTTTGAATTATAAACAGTCAAAATTTAGTGCTTCTAATGTTAAATTACTTTTTCATATTTTCATTAATATCTCCTGAAATTATACCCCTGATGTGCTAATTTGTTGTGTAGCAATGATACTGAAATACTCAAATATAAATACGTTAAATTTGCAATTTTTATAATTTTATTATATGAATTATGAAATTAATATTCGAAAAAAGTACTAATTGCAACCTACAATTTTTTTGATGGATTTAGATTTACTAAGTCCTGCTTTATGGAAATCCAAAATTTCACATTTTACTTCCAAGTAGTTTTCAAATTATACTTAAAAAATGGAAAAATGATGGTTTAAGGGACAGCGTATCATAGAAGCGACTAGATATTTTGAAATTTCTTATGCTATCCTGTAATCTAGCAACCTTCAATGACTGCTTGAGTCGCGCTTAAGTTGTCTTGATCAAGAAGGGGGCTCTCTCGGTCAACAATCGAGTACCGAACTTCAATTTTGATACAGCCCATAACGCTTTTTGAAATAATGAATTTCTCGGAAACTTATGGTACGAATTGCATAAAAATTTGTTTTTAGGCTAATTGAAGGGTGTAGAGATCATTTATGCTGTCAGAATTGTGTACTGCTATTGAAAAAAACAAAGTTATGGTTCGTTTTAATATGTAGATGGTCCCTTAAGCAAATTTTATATACATCATTTAAAAGTAGACTTTATTACCAATCGTGTGGTAACTTTCTCCTACGATAATTTTTTGCAAAATTAGTAAGGGGTGTTTACTTTTTTTTTCCACGACTGTACATAATTTGTATTATTCTAGGAAATCAGGGAGTGGGTTAAAAATCAATACAAAATTCTATCTATACATATAAAGAACAGGCTAAGTTAAATAAAAGAGAGGAGAAAAACTCTACATTTTTAAAGAACAAATTTTTATACAACTGAAGTAAATCCGGAAAATTCAAGAACAAGGAATTAAATGTGAAACCACTGAGGGAAAACATTAAGTAAAAAAAATCCCAGCCGGCTTCGCCTGCGGGCGGAGGAAGATTTTGATGTTAAGTACTAATTTCACCAACAAAAACTGAATCAAGATTAGCAATAAACCCAGTTTAACAATTTTAGCTGGCCGCTTTTGACGAATTTTTAATTTCCTTTTTCTGTAAGAGCTGTTTTTATCAGAATCATATTAAGGCGGTATTAAAAAAAAATATTTTTCCACGCTCAACAACTCGAAATTTTCAGACTCATTTTTAAAAGTTAAAACACGAAACTTGCTGACGTGATTTTTTGAAGAGATTTATAAGCGACCTGAGTTTTTATTTTTCGTTGAATTAATTAATTAGTACTTGATTTACAAACACTTATTTTCTCAGTAGAACCATTTTTTCTGTTTTCAACACTGTCGCTTCGGGAAATTCGGTTCAAAAAGCCCACTTTGATAGCATTTTTCGAAGCATTTTCTGACTTTAACAAAAAATCGACCAATACAGCACATTATATAGTTTCTGAGTAAGAGAACCTGCTAACTGGATGCGTTTGAGAGCAAAAATGAATTAAAAAATGAGTCAGAAAATAAGCCGTTTGGATCTGAGTACACCCTTAATACGATAATTTTTTCTTCGACCCCTATTTTTGTTTCATTTGTTTTTGTTGTAAGAGTTGGTCCTATCAAAAACTTGTCAATATGAAAGTTCTAGATAATATTGAGAAGATGTATAATAAATTTAAGCGGATTGGATACCTTGTGAATTGACGAAGTTATGAATTTTTTTCTTCTTCACCCCCTCCCCCCCCCCTCTTTTTTTTTCGTTTTTTTTTTTTTTTTTTTTTTTTTTTTTTTTTTTTTTTTGATAAGAGAAAAGGTGTAGATAATATTAAGAATATTTATAATAAGTTTAAGTGAATTTGATATCTTAAGAATTGACGAAGTTATGAATTTTTTCTCCCTAAAACCCTATTTTTTTTTTCCCTTGAGCCCCTTTTTAAATTTATCAAAAATCTGCGACAGATAAATTTTTGGCACTTTTCCTAGAAGTAATAGAATTGTTAAACGGATTTGATATGTATTATAATTAAGAAGTTATGGGGTTTTTTTGGTTTTCACAAAAACCCTCCCTATTTTCACCTCCTTGGTCCGATTTTGCCCATTAACGAACTTAACCGAGATTTTCTATCCCTTGATTTTATGTATCAGTTTGGAAGAGATTTGTGCAGAATTATAGAAGTTATTGTGTCCATAAAAAAGTGATATATATATATACCCGCACACATATATTTATAAAGTTTTGAACTGGGGATGGTTTTGGGTTCTAGGTGTATGATCGGCGTAGATCTGCAAAAGTTTTTACAGAAATTCCAACATAGGGGAGAATGTAATAGGTAGTATTTCTTAAGAGTTCTACATAAAATGAGAGAGAGAGATAATGATTCCACATCATAAAGGTAATGTTTCAGTTAGCTTTCAGCGGGATTTGAAGAACGTGGAATAAATCTGATTGATGAGAAGCACCCAACCCGGAAACAACAATTTTATCAACTGCCAAGGTCCGGAAAGACAGTTATTGTAAGAAACAAAGAAGGAAATTTACAAGGACCTTCACAAGGTCTCACAAAACTTAAATTAGACATTAGGTAAATATAACTTTTATAAAGATAATTCAAAATCATTAATACTGAGTATATACGGTATGGAAAAAAAGAAATTACTTTGTGAATAAAATGACAAGCGACAAGAAGCTGGAAACATAAGTAAATTTAAGTTATTGTTTAATTTAATCACGTTCTACCCAAGGCAATTTACAATGAATAAATGATACAAACTAGCCAGTGATTATGATGACCTCTGGTCTATATTAGTCCCGATTCGTTGTCGAGCATACCGAATCCTAATGCACGAAAATCTTGTCAAATCAGTTTATAAAGTCTTGCTAACTAGTCCTAATAAAAGAGTAATTACATGAAAATTTTCTAATACATTGAAGATAGGGGAAAAACTTCTTTTTCATCAGTGTCGGTCGAGTAATTTTCTTTTTTATATTACACCACCACTAATACAAAATATCCATAGACCTCCTCATTTGAGAAACAACTGATGTGTCTTTCTAAGTCATTTCACTTGACCTTATAGCATTTAAACATTCTTCTAAATTATAAATCGTAAAATCAGCGTACTTTCTCCTCCCTCTTCCTTTTGTAATTTTGGGAGATTTTTTTAATTCCAGATCTCCAAAGAAATTGACATGAATAGTGACTAAAACATTTGTTGAAATTAATAATAAATTATGATTAAAAATTGCTTTCACAGGGAATTTAATTAACCCATTTATGTCTAGCGTCCCATTTTTGGGACGTTTCAAATTTTAATGCATTTGTATAATTTTCTTCTTCTTTATAACATGAAAATTGCATGAAATCATTATTTATAAATGTTTTTATTTATAACCGAGAGATGACAGCACAAGGTGGATATTTATTTGCTTAAATTAAGGCTTTTTTCGGTGTTTATAGATTTTTAATTTTTCAAGAGGGCGAAATGTAAAAAGTAAGTTTATTTGTATTTTTTCTATCATGGACTCAAAATCGCAAGTTATAATCTTAGCTTGTGGACTTTTTTGAAATACGTATTTTTTTAAATTGCGAAATTAAATGTTCAAGCCTATTTTTTATGCATTTTTGTAATGTACAAAATATAGGGTTCTAGGCACAAATGGGCACATATTTTTGTTAGAAATTTAGGAGACAGTTATTTATGCAATCTCTTTTCGAAACTATTTATGAAATAAATTGTTATTAAGTCTGCAATACGATTATTCTTATTTTATTATTAATAATAGTTATAACGTTATTAGTCTCTGCAAAGAAATAAATATATATATTTTTTGTAGCTCATTAAAATACTAATTATAGTACATAACATACAATTTAAAAACATTTTAAATATAAATATAGGCAAAATATATAATTATGCATATTATTCTACTAGAAATACTCATATTTAGTTCTTTTACATTTTATCAAATAAATACAAAAAAAATTAAGCTTAATTTTTTTAGTATTTTTCCAGTTCATTTTGCAACATTTTAAAGTGATTTTACCAAAAAATTTGAGAAAACAAAAATTCAGGCACAAATGGGTTAAACTTATTAAAAATGGCGTTAGGAGTTATTTGGTCTGGTAGGCTCTGAGTTCGATTGAGCGGGGCTTGCCCCAACTAATCCGAATTCTGAATTCCCCAACAGCATGTCTTATGACTGACTGTTTTCACGTTATCTTCTTCCTTTATTATGGCTCGGGGATGTGGGGCATTGGTCCCAGGCTCCTTGATAAACCGTCAGAAGTCTCACGATTTTTTTCCACCAAAGTTACAAAAGTAAAATTTTATAATTGTTATCTGGTGCAAATCTTCATTAATCTTGGAATATCATCACATATTGTTTATATCTTGTCGCACATTTTCTTAGTTCATTTGTTTATTATAAGATCTCATCATTATTATTGTAGCTAATATTATCACTTAATTTGAAGCCATCGTATACGAGGTCTGGCTATTTAATAACGAGACTAATGCTTCTACAGAAGAACTGCGCATGCGCCAAATTCGTACGACAAATAATTGTGTAGCGCAACGCTTCTTGTATCGATTACGCCTCTAAATTGGCTGTATTCCAAATCGTCTGGCTGTCACCTTCATTTGTTCTGGACCTTATTGTAGTGTTTTGCCGAAAAAAATGTTAGGTGTTTTAAAAGAGCAACGAATTAATGTGAAATTTCTTTTTTTTTTTTTTAAATCCGCTGCTGAAAATTGTCATTTGTTAAGAGGAGTATACAGCAATGAATGTTTGTCATGTGCTCAGATTTTTTGAGTGGTTTAAGCGTTTCCAAGATGGCCGAGAAGACATAGAAGATGATGTTTACAAGTGTCGACCTTCCACATCAACAACGGAGAAAATTTTCGATACTCATGGAATTGTGTACCTTCGCTGGGTTCCTGGAGGTCAAACTATTAATCAAAATTACTACCTTGAGGTCCTTGCTCAATTCCATGAAAAAAGCGATCCGAATTGTCGAAAAACAAGTCATGGGTCCTTCATCAGGACAACGCACCGACTCACATTGCATTGTCTGTCAAGACGTTTCTAGCCAAGTTTAACATTCCAGTGTTGGACCATCTGCCCTATTCGCCTGACCTGGCACCATGTTACTTTTATCTGTTGTACAAGGTCAAGTATGCTTTAAAAGTAACTAGATTTCAGACCGTTGACGCTGTGAAAGGAAAAGTTGCACGCGTCTTTCATGAACATGGTGCTCATAGAAGAATGAAAGAGCTCACAGAACAAGACTTCCAGCACTGTTTCGCCCAATGCAAAATTCTCCTGGAGTGTTGTAAAAGAAGGGGATAATAACTAATGTAGAAATTTAAAATAAAATGTTTTACAGCATTAGTCTTGTTATTTAATAGCCACACCTCGTATATTAAAGCACAAGCGGAAGATACCGCCGGAAAAATATAAAATCTAATTCTAAATTCGACAAGTTTCTATCAGCGGGTTCCGGGCGGGCCGGGGCGTTTAATGCGTCGAGTTGGATGACCGCGACGCCTTCAATATCATTATAGTTTTACATACAATAAAATTTTGTATATGTATTCATGCATACAGTATATTTTGCCTGATGCATATTTGTCTGTACTTCAATTCAACGAAATGTATGACAATTTAAAAATTCAAATAGTACCCAAATGTAAATTTATCTTTTCTTTCTATTGTCTTCACTTTTATTATTGCTGGTGTAATTTATATTACAGTAGAACCTCGATTATACGAAGTAATTGGGACCGACCATCTTTCGGAAAATCGAAATTTTTGGATAATCGAGAATGCTTCGATTTTAAGATTAAGGAGAAATATATGCGCTATTAATAAAAATAAAGCAATAACAAAATAGAAACAAGAATAAATTACCTAAATTTCAATTTTGAAATTAAGTGCCTTTACATATTTCACAAGGGTTTGAAACAATGTTTTGTTTGTCGCAGTTTCGATTGCCTTTGCTTTTAAACTCTATCGCGAAGTTTTTAAATAATATTAGTTAATCATGCCAAACCTTTTGCAAAACATTCAAAAGCTTCAGAATTGCTAATTTTTTCGTTGTCTTCATTCGTTTTGTTCGTTCCACTCCGCAGCTTACGGGAGCTCAAGTTAAATTCAAAGGAACTCTAAGAAAGGGGATCGAAAATATTTATATTTGCTCGTAGTTCGAAATAGACCGCTTCTACACAAGGAATATGATAATAAATAAAAACAGCTTTGAAAATGGATTTTGCACACAAGGAATGTGATACTAAAATAATAATTAAAAAAGCTTTAAAAATGGTTTTCGGTTAACCGAGAGTTTCGATTAAAAGAGTTTCGGATAAAAGAGGTTCTACTGTATTGTTAATCTATGCCCAAGAATGAATGAGAGAAATTCTGTGGGCGCACGTGTTACTTGGAACTGGAACTATGCCAATCGAGTATAAAAGGAGGAGGTTTTATTTCTTTTAACTATTGCTAATAAGTGTTCTGTTAAAATTTCTAACATTTTAATGAGGTTAGCCTTTTCCCTATGCAACCTTCAAGTTTTTGTAGGCATTATCTATTCCTTTTTATTTTAGATGCATCATTTCTGCATACATTTAGGACCAAATACGAGACCCATTGTAACTCAAAACTCTTTGCTTAATTCTTATCGAAAAATAGAAATACTCGAGCTTAGTCAATTTTACGAAAGTCATTGAACATTTGTATCCTTTTTAAACCTAAGTATCATCTCTGGACCCTGAAATAGTCAGAAATGCATACGAACGTACTAGTTTTGCATGAGTTAATCTCATGGCTTCAACCTGAATAAATAGCTTACAATATATCACATTATGTATTTCTTTTACCTAATATCCATAAATTACGAAATAAAAATGTTTCTTTGTTTCCTCACTGTTTTCATTTGAGGGATTCGGGACATGTGAATCACGGTTTAACACTTCTTTTAATCAGCTTATTGTAACTATTAAGTTGGTTGATGCAGCAAAAAAATGACATAATGTCCGTCTGTCCTTGATCTAGGGTTATCGTATCCTTCCAAGGCTGTCAAGATTGGTTGCTCAGCTAGCTCATGAATAAAACATGAGATCTCTTTACCTTAGTATTAATATTCAAATTGTGTGATGAGTGACAGGTCCTCTGCCCTGATAGAGGGACGCACCCATTGTTTGCTAAATTATGTGATGCTCTCAAATGCGCAATATTCTCTAGTCTACCGAATGCGTATTAAATATGGAGTTACCGTAAGTCCGGTTTTCCGAGTATGTTAAGGTTTACCAATTTTGCAGCCTTCGTTAGAAGAATATGCTCAAAGCGAGCGCAAAGCTGTTTAATATACAGGGTGTTCCAAAATTCGACCGACAAATTCAGAAGGATGAAAAATTTCCATAGAACCAGTGGTCTCAAGCCACTTATTTAGTCACAAATACAGGGTGTTTCATCTGTGTGTGGAACAGAAACTCGGGTTGATGTTGAGTTGGTATATAATTTCGAGAAAAATAAAAGCATTGCAATGAAAATGCAACGATATGTACCTTGTTTTGTGTGAAATGTGATAACGTTGTGAAAAGATATGGAAAAACATGTTGCTCAAGCAGTCGATGATACTGTATGAACTGATAATCCCAATCCAAAATGTTGAGTGTCAAGTGCATACTACCGCCGCGTATAATGCAAACTTCTAGCACTTTTGTTTGGTGTTATCACATTTACAACAGAGCGGAAAATGTCTGTTAAATGTTTTATTATAATATATTTCAGTTTTTTGAAAGTTATTACCGTCAACCCATATTGAGTTAGGATGAAACGCCCGGTATTTTTGATTAAATACGTGGTTTACGACTCCATGTTCCATGGTAATTTTTCATCTCTTGATGCCCACTACCACCCCTCTAAATTTGTCGCAGAACGTGAAATACGTTGATAAAATATATAAATAGCTATGAAAACAAACCTGGTGAACTTTTATTTTTATTTATATGTATTTATTTGCATATAAACATTTTATTTACACATATTATACAATATTTGTTTACATAGAAATTACCTCTGTTTCTATATAAAAATAGATTATTGGCTTCTTTAGATTAAATAAATTGTATACATATGGAGAAAATTGCTTATGTATATGAAATAGGATATAGATTGCCGGAAAATACGATGCCAATTTTTTTTTCTCGCCAGGAACCTATGCTGGAAAGTATCTATTTATTTATTTATTGTATTTTAAATGAGATAAATGAAATAAGTGTATCTTAAATGAAATGAGTGATAGGTTTATATTTTTAATGAAATGATGGCGATGGAAGAATATCTGGCGATTACCTGCGCCCGACTAATATAAAAGTGCCGAAATGTCCGTTTGGCATATAAAAAGTGAAGCGGTCAGCCCGGAACTATTGATGACAGTCACATGACTTCGGCTTTTATTATATAGATTAATTAATACAGATCAATATAATCTTATATAGCTTCATTGTTGCATAATCAATAATATTTTTCAGTATTAGGATCACTAACGTCGCTTAAACGTTCATAATCAATGTTTAAAAGAACAAAGGGAAAAGGAATAAACAAATGTAATTTTCAATAAACGCTAAAAAAAGCAGAAACAAGTCGGAAATTGTACGTCAAACGAGGCAAATGAGGTGCGTTCGTTCTATAACTAGTTTTATAAACATTCAGATCTTGGTGCAATAGCTGTTGCACTTTTATGCAAAAATGCGTGAATACAAAATTTATTACGATTCTATATACTGAATTCAGTAATACGGAAATAATATTTCCCCATCTTAAATAGGACATAATCACCATGGTAACCTAGAATCATTACCTATCATAGAATATCATTGAATTAATCACGTATAATAGGGGTTAATAGAATGAAGGGAACTTTTATTAATATATTTTTAAGTTTTGATTCGATTTTAATGAAATTTGAATTGACTTAGCAGACCAAGTCCATTTTGAAAAAAAATTATATAGTCCATTCAGAATGTGCATAAAATCTATTTTATTCACTCCAACAGTGTACCAAGTCTGTAAATAGATGCCATATATGAAATAGTATGTGAAAACCGGTTTGGTTTACTGTGAAAGTAGATAAAACAGATGTCATGCACCATCTAAATTAGGGATGCACAACCGGTGGCCCGCAAATTTCATCAATTTATAACTGGAAAAAAATCTCAATTTCTGCCCATAGGTCACAGGAAAAAAGGAATTTCGTCCTTTTTTTCGCGGGTAAGAATTGCAAATTTCATCAGTCAGTTGAAAATCAGGAATTTCATTTATCGGCCGGCCGATACCATAGATATCAACATAGGAAATTCCTGAGTTTCGAATTTCGTCAGTCGCTAGTCAAAAAATAATTAGAGTTTCATTGAACAGCCGCGGGAAAATCGTAAATTTCGTAGATCAGAAAAAGAATAAACGGTCAAGTGCGAGCATTACTCGCGCACAGAGGGTTCCGTCGAATAAATATATAAATTTGTAATTGTATTATTAAAAAAAAAAAAAAAAAAAAAAAAAAAGTTGCTAAAAGAATACTAAGACTTTCTAAAAAACTATACAACGTATAACTGTATATATTAGTTCGGTATAACTGTATATATTAGAAAAGTGTATTCGGGTATACCATGAAAGTTCAAAGATATATGGAACCTAAATAATATCAAAGATAGTTATTCGTATAACTCTTTTTTTAATATTATCCTAATCTGTTTATGATGAACTTAACTCGGTGCTGGCAATAAAAGCAGTGCATAGTTAAACTTCATTTGGCATTTCATGGAACTAAATTCAGCGTAGTAATAAGCTTTATTTCTACTGTGTAGCTAAAACAAAACTTTTGTTCAAAGTTTAAATTTGGCATTGTGCTAAGCGCGCTTCGAATTGAGGTCTCAAAGTTGCAACGCCGCCTTGGTCAGTGGCGCGTTTTTCCAGATAGGTGTTTAATTAACTTTTAAAGTCACTCGAGGCGTATTGAGAGATACAATCAATGCAAACTATCGCGAATCCCACAGTATTTATGCGATTCATTCTAATTAAATCTTTCGAGGGCGATGCCCATAAAAAACGGACACCTAATTTTAATTCCAAAACAGACAAACGGCACCAAGAATATTTAATTAAAATTTTTCTTTTAACATGTACGTGAAAATAAGCAAGTTCCCATTTTCTAATAAATTCGTTTATAAATTCTGGTGTCAGTTCATAATTTCATAAGTTTATAAATAGAATTACTCCGTGCCGGAAAGGATTAAGTGGTCGCAGGACTCTTAAAGCTTCAAAATTTAAGAAATTTTAACTTTTTTACATGTTAAACTCCCATCTTTTCTGAATATTTCGATATAATTGTTTCCTTGAAATTCCCATTAGAATAGAAGTTTTGGCTTTTAGAGTTATACCCGCTCAATAGCTGAAGCGGCGTTTCCGAAACTTTAAAGTCATTATTTTCCAAATGGCGTTTTTTGGGCATAACGCACAGGATACCTCAAAAACTTCTGAATGTTTTTTCATGAAATTTTCAAAACATATATTTCATGTTAGTCTGTATAAACTGAACGTAAAATTTCCTTTTTATTGTTCAAAAAAATATTTTTTTAGGTGATTTTACTGTTGAAATTTTCAAACTTTTGTTTTAGCTAAATGCAACATTGCATTAAAAATATAAACATGCTTTAAATACAAATTTATTTAAGTTCAGGGAAATTATTACAATCTGAAGTATAAGTAAGCACCAAAATTTTCATTCTAGTTGCAATATTTATTTTGTAATCCTGCGCGTAAACTGTTATGCCAATTTCTTGTTCGACAAATGTCTAACAGTTTCGACCCCCTGTAAATACTAATTCTGTATCTTGCAACTTTTTAAATACATGAAACGAAAGAACATACTTATATCTTTCATCCCAATTAAAATTGTGCTTTAAAATCATATACATTTTAAGATATTAAATGTTGAAAATGGTCTTTTTTTCATTTTTTCCACTTTTTAGAGTCCCGAGATCCCTTAAATTAGTATGTTTTTAAGAATTTGACTTTTATTGCTTTTATACTGTTACTGGACATTACATTACACATATATATCATTAAAAGTTGTTAACTAGGCATAGAGTACGCCCTGTCCTCGTGTATGTCCAAACTGACCGTACCTTTAAGGGTTAATATCTCGGCTAATTACCGATGATTTTTTTCGAAAATCATTATCAACAATGCTTTTATTCTTCTGCAACGATAGGTATATTCAGCGATGCTCAACAATTTTTCTGAATGCCCGTAAATCGAAATTTGAAAACAGAAAAATGCTAATTACGCAAAAACTATGTGACCTAGGGTAATCGCTATAATTTTCCGGCAAGGTTTATATTAACGTCTACTACCTCTAATTTTTTCATAATTTTAGTTTCAGTAGATTCGGAATTAGATGGGGGGGCATATTTTTGCGCTACATTCTCAACAATATCTTTAAAAATATAATATCTAAAATTAAAAGGAATGTATTTTTGAGTTCAGCGTTACAAAAGCTTTCACAGGCTATCCCACATGATATACAAAGAAAAGATTTTTTTTCAAGTAGCATAATTAGCCCCTCTACGTTTTTACTAAATACATTTATGAATGTTTATTAATCTGAAAATATGTGGCTCAATGGTCTTTATTACTTCCTCGAATTTGAACTTTCCACGTTCCATAGTTTACGAGTAATTTTGTCGATCAAGCCAGAAAAAATCACGAATTTCGTTGATCGGACACGGAAAGATGGTAAGTTTCGACGATTGGACACGGAAAATGGCGAATTTTGTTGATCGGGCAAGGAAAAATCGTAAATTTCGACGATCAGGCGCGGAAAAATCGCGAATTTCGTCGGTCAGGCACGGAAAAAATCGATAATTTTGTCGATGCTGCGCGAAAAATTTGAAAATTTTGTTGATGAGCTGCGGAAAAATCGAGTGTTTCGTCAATTTATCGCGAGAAAAAAATCGCGAATTTCGCGAATTTGCCGCGAGAAAAAGTTGCAAATTTTGTCACTCATTTAAGAATCTCGAAATTCTTTGATCGACCGAGGAAAAACCGCGAATTTCGTTGATAGGGTACGAAAAAATTGCGAAATTTTGTCGGTCAGGATCGGAAAAATCGAGAAATTTCGTTGATCGGGCGGGAAAGAATCGCAAATTTCATCGATCGGGCGTGGAAAATTTGCAAGTTTCGTTGATCAGACGCGAATAAACCCACAAATTTCGCCAATCAGGCAGGGAAAAATCACAAATTTCGTCGATCAGGCACGAAATATCGTGACTTTGTCGATGAAGCGCGGAAAAATTGCAAATTTTGTTGATCGGCTGCGGAAAAGTTGTGAGTTTTGTCAGTTTATCACGAGAAAAAATCGCGAATTTCGTCAATTTGCCGCAGGAAAAAATTTAAATTTCGTCAGTCAGTTAAGAATTGCGAATTTTGTCGATCGGGCACGGAAAAAGCACGAATTTCGTGACTTTGCTGCAGGAAAATATTTTAAATTTCGCCAGCCAGTTAAGAATCGCGAATTTCGTTGACCGGGTACGGAAAAATCGCGAATTTCATTTTCAGGCGCGGACAAATCTCGTGGATCGGCTGCGGGGGAAAATTGCAAATTTCGTCAGAGTCAGTTAAGAATAGCGAATATCCTTGATAGGGCGTGGAAAAATCGCGAATTTCGTTGATCGGGTGCGGAAAAAATTGCGAATTTTGTCGATCAGCCGCGGAAAATTGTAAATTTCGTCTATCGGCACTGAAAAATCGCGTGGTTTGTTGATGGGGCTTGGAAAAATCACTTGTTTTGTTGATTAGGTTCGGGAAAATCGTGTTGACGATCAGACGCGAAAAAATCACAAATTTCTTTGCTCGAGCACGGAAAATCGCGAATTTCATCGATAGGGTCAGAAAAAATTCGCAAATTTTGTCAATTAGGCGCCGAAAAATTACAAATTTCTTTAATCGAGTGCAAAAAATGTCAAATTTCGTTGATCGGCTCCCCCCACCCTCACCTTCGTCCATAAAGTTCTCCTTTTTTTCGGCACTCGTCACTTATATGCCCATGTTTGTTTTTTAGCACTTTTAATAAAGCAAAATTACCCCCCCCCCCCGCCCCCGAATAAAGTCAAGGGATATTATTAATACTTGAAAATAATCCTTGCTATATCTCTGTTATATATACAAAAGTGAACTGTTGATATATCCTTGCGAACTAAATTGGATATGTTGACTAGGTAGGGGAACCTAGAGGTGTCAAACTTCACACCCCCCCCCCCCCTTCCCTCGAAACCATGTTTTTTATCCAATTATAGGCCTCAGATCACCTCCCGAAATAGAATTCTCTGTGTTACTGATGTGGCTCTGGGTTTTCCAGGGCCACATTTTTGTAAGTGGCCCTTCTCTTAACAAGGTTGTGCACCCCTAATCTAAATGGACTATCTCTTTTTTTTTTCTCTCAAAATGGACTTGGTCTACTATGGTTGTGAGCCCTTCATATATATTAAATTTCAAACCATTCGGTTGGATAGTTTTTGCGCTGTTATATGTATGGCCAAAGGTGACCGGTCACTTGCGATTTTAGACGTTTTGTTAAATATCTAGAAAAATGCATGAGGAATTAACCTGAAACTGCAGGTGTGTAAACAGTATAGTATAGGTCATATCTGTCAATCTAATCAAATACCTGTTGATTAGTGCCAAGATAGTGTACACAATATTGCAGGTACTACTATATTTGGATACGACCCCTCATCTTTTTGCTTCCTTTTGGGAACAACGGATTTCGAACTTATTCTATCGACGATAATTTTCAGAATTTTCAAGCTATGATTTTGAGGCTTTTACAAAAGTTGCTCTATATATTTAGCTAATACAATATGCACATTATATTTTGATTGCATTCGCGCATGCGCAGTGAAACATTTTTTAGTAAACCTGCTTATTTTTCATCCAATTTTATTGTTTTTTAATTCTGATTGCAGAGTTTTGTGTACAATCTTGTTTGTCATATTTTCTGAAAATAACTTTTTTTTTATATTAAGAACTCTGCAAATTATAAGCAAAAATCTTGGCGAAATTTGGGACTGTTTTTATAAAAACCTTAATTTCTCTACGAGTATGCATGCTATCCTCATAAAAATGAACACAGTATATTACAATAAGCCACTTATTAATAATCTCGAGTTTGAACGCTTTTGCTACATTAGTTTTGACAGAGTTATCCAAAAGATATTCTTTTTTTTTTTAATTTGTTGATGGTCCCCTAAGGGGTTTCGGGAAAACATCTTCGCTGAAATATATGATCTATACGATACTGTTTACACGCCTGGAGTTTCAGGTTAATTCGTCATGTATTTTTCTAGATATTTAACAAAACGTCTAAAATCGCATATGACCGGTCGCCTTTGGCCATATAGTGTACGTACAGATAAACAGGTGGATGGACCAGACGACGACTAGGTGCTACGTATTTATCTAATTAAAAATGCACCTAAAAAGGTCAAATTAAAAACACGTAAAGATAACTCTTTAAATTAAAGTCTTATTTACTATCACGAGGTTAATGATAGTTTCAGAAGACAACAAAAAATTAGTTTAAATTCTTTTTCAAACATTATATAAATTAACTTACGCAATCTTTATACATATATATCCAACATAGTTGTAAAGTTTTTATGTCTTCGGTTCATCTGACTGCTGCCTAACGACTGTCCGCGTTCTGAAGTCCGTAAATATAATTTGATTTCCACGGTATTAGTGTATGTTATTGGAGTTTACTATAGGACGTTCACTATTCAAAAGGTGTGTGTAGTATTTATAGTTTGTTTGCAGGGTCGCATTATGATCGATGAAAGAAAAAATATTTATGTATATTTTAATAATGATAGGCCGCTTCATATATAATGGAATTGATACGTGTTACTGACTGAGGTACACTACAACATGCTTTCTGTAAAATATAGAGTGTGTAGTATTTATATAGAGTGCGTAATTTTTTCTTTTAAAAGCCATTTTGCACGTATACTTAGAATGTATTTGGCATTCGTGTCCAATACGCAACGCTTAGTTCACGTCTATTGGCGTGAACTGCTTACATGGACTTTAACAGTGCTATATATTTTCTATTTGAAAATGTTGAACAATATTTTCCCAGTAGGTAAGAGATGTTTGTAAAATAAAAATGAAATTTTATATAGAGGTTTTGTAAAAGAAATTGGATACTTAGCCATCAATGTATGGTAATTGTTGAAAGTGCGTTTTTAGGTGTATTACGCGCATTATTTTATGTATTATTTTCCATGTTTTCATGCGTTATTATTTTTATGTACTATTATTATTATATTATGCGTATTATTTTAGTTGTATTATTTTTTACTTGAACTAAACTTTAGCATAATACGTGGTGTGTATAAAAAGTCTGTAAATTATGTAGAAGGCTTCATAAAAGAAGTCGGACACCTTACATACCGACTATAAGGATTTGATTTTTTTTAATTAGGTTTTCAGCTGTGTTACGCATTTTCTGATCAGAAGATAACTCGTTATCTTGTTTCACTGAATCAAAGGATGAAGTTTCGTTACAATATTCAGAAATTTATTTAAAAGTATTTTCTAAACCATTTACCTAGATGAATCTTTTATCTTATTTAAAAATGTTATACGAAAATTTTGGAACGACAAAACACTTTTCTGTTACAAATAGGATCGCAATAAATTTATTTACATTGTTCTTATATGAATTGTGAGATTTTCACAACAGTATGTTTTGTTAATGAATCTAAATATTCTTGTAAGTATTCTCCAAAAACAGCTCTAACTACCGATGTATTAAATCAGCTTTAATAAAAAAAATGATCTAAAAATCAAATTATTATTAAATATGTTGTTCTGGATATCTTAGACATTAACGTAAATAATTATCCAAGTGAAGCAATTTTTGTATTCAAAATTCAGGATATAAAGAGTTCAAATGCAATTGATTATGTTCAAAGTAAAACTAAATTAATTGTATTTTGAACTGTTATTATCAACACATACAAAAGGAGCTCTCGCATTAGCTTTCACATTTAGAAACATGGATTAACATTTTCATATTACTCGAAATACATACTATTAAAAATATCTGTTCCAATTTTACGACACATGTCGGTAAAATTAAACCTTATTTTCGTATTATTCTAAAACGCTTTTGCTCTTTAAACCTAAATTTAAAACGAAACCGTTCTTATCAGTTTTTAGACAGAATAAGCTTTTGATACAAACTTGTTATGACTTACATTTTATGTTCCATAAAACGAAATATAACTGGACTTGCGACTGCATATTTTCATGAACAATAAACGTTTTATGAATGGTCAATATATAACTTAGCAATATGGATAACACACACGAGGAGTGAATCGTTGTTAAGGTCTCTAAATCCATATTTTTACTTTCATCTATTACATAAGAAGGAAATATTAGAACCGTGAAAATTTTCGACTTCCGCTTTATGAAGGATTTACACGATTTGGGCTGTTCTGAATACGATTTTACTATGTTTGGAAAATGTCTGTCTCAGTGTGTGTGTCACAAATTTTGCGTCTGCTCTAACTTAAGAATAGTAACGCACTTGCGATTGCATGTTTTCGTGAACAATAAACGTTTTATGAATGGTCAGTATATAACTTAGCAAAATAGATAATGCACACGAGAAGTGAATCGTTGTTAAGGTCTCTAAATCCATATTTTTACTTTCATCTATAATATAAGAAGGAAATATTAGAATCGTGAAAATTTTCGACTTCCGCTTTTTGAAGGATTTATACGATTTGGGCTGTTCTGAATACGATTTTACTATATTTGGAAAATATCTGTATGTCTGAGTGTGTATAACACAAATTTTGCGGCCACTCTAACTCAAGAACTAATGCACGCCATTTCATCAAATTTCATATTGAATTACACCTTGACATAACTTAGTGTCGTTGAGGTTTTGGTCTATATCACTGAACAGATGGCGCTGCTATGATGTGTTTATCACGATTTTCGTGTTAGCTGTATCTCGACCTCTATGGGATGGAATTTCGTCAAACTTCACAATCAGTTACATCTTGGCATAAAATAGCTATAGTTTGTTGTATATCGCCCATTAGGTAGCGGTACTATATTGTATTTTAACAAATATCAAATATTGTTACATAACAAAGAACTATTGACATAAAAGAGCAGTGTTTCAAACCAGAATTAGACAGAAAACTGAAAACCGGAAAAAACTGTTATTTCTGATGGAACAAAAAAAAAAAAAAAAAAAAAAAAAATGGAACTGAACTGAAAGCCAGAACCGAAGCGAAATAGTTTCCTTTAACTGAACCAGAACAAAAAAATATACGGTTCAAATCCCGGTAAAAAAGTGTAGCTGAAAATATTTATGACTTCGGTTTGTCTTCTGGCTGCCTGGAAGTGCTCTAACTCTACTAAATATACTAGAATTGCCATGTATTTTTGATATGTTATGGAGGTTTAGTTTAGAAAGTACGCTATTGAAAATCAGGTGTGTAACATTTATAGTTCGTTTACGGGGGAACACAAATGAATTCTGTTAAATTATGGTAAATGGAGAAAAATTGATGCATTTTAATAATGTTACTATACCTCGAACATAATGAAATTATATGCATCACTAAAGTGGATTATATCATACTATCGGCGACGGAAAAAAAAAAAGGTAGCAATTATAGTTCATTTACTGAGATATACAAAAGAATTGCATTACATTATGCGTTATGGGAGAAATTTGTTTGCGGTGCATTTTAGTAATGTTATAATACTTCAAACATAATGAAATGAATATGGATCACTAAGGTATACTTCAACATGTTTTCTATAGATTAGGGAGTCCATATAGCATTTATCATTCATTAAGAGAGACGCACAAAAACTCAGTTACAGTAACGACTATCTATATTATAAAGGACAAACATATCTGTGCGTAACGCATACGTCATTCTGCGGATGGCAACACTTTGAAATTTGAAATAAAATTTCTGTTTTGCAATTATCTCTACTGCAAATTTTTAAACTTCTAAACATCGCACATTTTAAATTTTAACACTGTCGTATAAGGAAAAAAATGCTGTTTTAAATTCAATTTGTTGGAAAGCTGTACCTCAATTTATTTTTGAGCTATTAATTTTTTTGTAGTTTTTTAATACAAATTTTGTAATCGTGGCAACGGATGAAAATCCATTTATATTGAAAGTAAAGGGAAAATAGTCATGATTTATTATTTTTATTGATTATATCCTTATTGATGCCATTTTCACATTACAAATAAAAGTAACTTTTTATAATTTTTGAACAGAAAATGACGTCAGACATAAAAAAAAAAGAAAAAACACGCATTCTTTTTCATAAATCAGTTAGATTTCAATATTTTTACATTACGCTGATACCGAGTTTAAGACGCTAGACAAAATGATTCAGTGAGTAAAAATGATGTCATATTTAAAACAAGACGATCATTTTTTTGATAAAACTAAATATTTGACCAATACTAAATGGCCAATACTATATCACAACTAAAGGCAAATTTCTGAATTTTTTTTTTCGCAGGTACTGAGATTAGAACTTAAAGTTTGTGCGAATGTTCACATGAAAATTTGTGTAGGACAAACGTGACTTTAAGTTTGGAAATACATTCATTAATAATCTATTGCGCGTTAAAATTCTTTCAAATTGTGAATTTGAGTGGTGCGTATGTAAATTATGAGAAAGTGAAAATAATGTACAATTTAGGTTTTATGGGGGAATATTTTATTATATGACAAAGCGAAATCCTTTTTACTGATTTTTCATCCCGTAAAAACAAACATAAGATCCTCAGTCGATAACTTCATCATAATTACTCATCTTGATTACGTATTCTAATACAGTTTAAGTTTTCAATAATTTAAGCAGTTGAAGTTTGTGGAAATATTTTGGTAATTTTAGGTTTAAAATATTATTTGTTTATAGAGTTAGATAAACCATGTATGATGAATTTTTTGTTATAATTATCTTCTTAGGTTTATTATAAATTCGATCTGATAGTTCCCTTCTAACATTTTAGTTCGTCGAACTTCGACGGGTTCCAACTCGTGATCGATAATTGTTGGAAGTGTGTTTTCAGCTGCCTTATACATTTTTAAAAATTTAACTGATTTCAAGGGTATTGCATGATGTGTACTTCCATAAGATCATATACAGCGCTACACGAAATAATTCGTACACATTACCGCATATGGACAGCAATTGCTGAAAATGGATTGTTAATGGATTACGTGTTTTATAAATTGCTTATTTAGTTATCCCATTTTATATTTCTTAACAATATTTTGTTAGCGTTAAAAAGTGTTTCCTACCATTTCCCAACCATACCATTACCAATTCTACCATTTCCCAAGCATTTGCCAACCCTACCATATCCAATCATACCATTACCAATTCTACCATTTCCCAAGCATTTGCCAACCCTACCATATCCAATCATACCATTTCCCAATGGTTTCCGCAAACTGCTAAAGATGAGCAAACAAATTGTGCTACATGGGACGTCACGATTTCAGGAAAATATGAATGAGAGCGCACGTTTTCTTTAGAACTTGGAGTCAGTTTCACCGGTGGAAACATTTCATCTTTCTAAAATGGGTGCTAAATTTTTAATTATTTGTATATTACTATTTATTCAAACGCATACTATTCTATAAATTGTTCGAAAAGTCGAGGGAAAACACTGACGTTATTTTCACTGACAATTTCTATAGAATTCCACTTTTCGTCACATCAGCTTTGGAATAAACCTTTATACAACCCATAAAAAGAACTTTTTAGAGAGCCATATCACCACAGGGAAAATAACCAAGCCGATTCGCAGCATAAAAACGTCTCTTACAGCTTTTGTTAAAATAGGGCATCTTCCAAGAATAGGTCCCTCAGCGGATGAGATGGCAATTTATAAAATGACAATAAAAACTTGTAAGTCTGTAAAGCTTTCATAGGTAATTGTGCATTAAAAGACCGGCTTATTATAAAAAAAAAGCATTGAACTTACGCTAATGGATGTTCGCATTTACGAGTCCCGATGGACAGCAGAGAGATAATTTGCTTCTTTTTTCCTTGTTGTATATTGTATATTGTTCTGAAATATTTTTAAATTCAGGTACATGTGTAAAGTATTAGTACCGGGAACGTTACTGAGTTTTATTGCTGAGAGAACACTGGTATTCTACTGTATTTATGTTTTGAATTAATAGATACTTATGAGTCTCTCATAGTACCAATGAGTGATAACCTCTCTTCCCCCCCCCCCCCTGTTGTTTACACACATTTTCTAAATCCCTCTCCCCCTCCCCTCCACGTGTATTGGGGGAAAATATTAATTTTGACAATGTTAGTAAAGCTTTTTGTGTTTGTGTATTCCATTCTAAATTAAATTTCCAATAAATTTTACGCGATTTTCAAAATTAAAGGGATAATTTTTGAGAGCTAAGTGAGCTGATTTTCAGTGTTTTTGAGATTGATTAGAACATATTTCATAAAAAATATAATTAGATTGAGGAAGAGTATGGCATTTCCTTTTTTGCACAAACTTTTCAACTTTCTCCTCAAATATACTCTTGTTAACAATATGTTTAGATTACTTTTCCAAAATATTAAAACATATAGGGGAAAGAAAATGGATAGTAAGATATCTTTCCAGATGTTGATATTAATGTTCTGCTGGTTTTTTAGAATAGCAGTAAGGATTTGATTTCTTTGAACCCAAACGACAAGACGGTGCACAAAATGCCTTCGCTATTAAATATATATTAATCCGCAAATTAACAATATCAGAGTTCCTTTAAAGCATCGGACTTAAATAGAAAAAACTATTTTCTTTGAAACTTTGAATTTTCTGTGCATAAAAAGGGTACACATAGAGTTGGCGTACGTCAGCGTTTACGCAGGTATATCACTTTTTAATACTAAAAATATCTTTTCGAGAAAGTAAAGAATAAAAAATCATACACCAGGCCAGAACTAGGTTATTAAACTTTTTCGAACATTACGAGAATATTATTACGAAATTTTTATCTTGCCGTACATTATGAAAGGATATTTGAGTATAAAAACGTTGGTTTCAGCACAAAACATATTTTTTATGCGCCAAACATTCCACAATCAAGGCACGTTTCTCAGATTCCGTCAAGTATTTCAGATTATTCAGTGGCTTTTCATTGGTATCAAAGAGCAATATTAATTATATTTTTCATTTATTTCATTTAAATTTATTTTTTGATTAAATAGGGTCAGTTGGGGGTAATTATAAACATAGCGTGGCTCAAAATAAGCCCACTAAAACTACTAGAAGAACTAAAGTGACGTAGAAATCAAAACTTTACATCCCTGTTGACAAGGTAAGAGCGTTCCCGCCATTTTTGCTTCACGGTTGTGACTCTTTCACACGCTTATAAAATTCCTTAATATCAGTTAAAATTGACAAACAGTTGTGTGGTGCCTGTGAATAGACATCGTTTCTGTTAAGTAACATCAAGATAACCCTTTGTGCATAATCAATAATAATTAAATTATAATTACTCTAACAGAATATCCTTAATTTTTTGCTCCAAATAATTTTCTCTGTACCTATAGAATCATGTTCTAAATTACCCCACACTTTTTGTGGTATGTGGCAGTTAAGAACAGTTTTTTCTAAGTGTTTTGCTCCATCTAAGGTCGTATATAGCCTCATTTGAAGTCTTAACTGCTTGTGCAGTTGAAACCTTAGGTTTCCTCGGAAGCTTTTGTTCAGCATTGAAAGTTCGGCAATCACTATAATGGGGACTCTTTAGTTCCTTTGAATAGATTTTTGTTTTAAAATATAATGCAGTAGACCCACCAGCATTAGGTTCGTTTAGAAAGATTTTCATTTAAAAATATATATTCAGAACAGACCGAAGCGTGCGTAGAATGGCCGGTGTACACTTCTGAAGACAATAGGACCCCCGAATCTAGGTTCGTTTACATAGATTTTCATTTACAAATATGCATTCAAAACAGACCGAAGCGTACGTAGAATGGCCGGTACTTCTGAAGACAATGGGACCACTGAATCTAGGTTCGTTTGGATAGATTTTCATATAAAAATCTAAAATCATTCAAATTCAAGGATGTACGCTGTCAAAGTCGATGCATCTCCCAATATTAGGTTAGTTTTGAAAGATTTTCGTTTAAAACTATAAAATGATTCAACACAAATTTTAGGTATATTTAAGATAATTATCACGGTCCTGGGCAACGCCGTGCGGGTCATCTAGTGGTACAATAATGTGCAGATGAATTTATTGTTGAACAAAAGTTGTGCATCAGTTTGGTAATTTTTGTAGTATACCATCGTGGCACAAAAATAGATGCTCACAATTATCCATAGTTTTGGAGGTAATTATGAACATCCGGAGTAGTTGTGAACAATCAATTTAAGGTACTTAATTACTTCCCAGAGCATGAATAACTAATTGTACTAATAACTAATTGAACTGAGCACTAATAACTAATTGAAGTGTAAGAGTGAAGGAATAGCTTTATGCGCTTATACCAGTTTTAAATGAATCATTGTGCTCTTTAAAACTGTCAAAAGTAGAAACTAATAAAAATTGTTCACAATTACCCCAACTGACCCTAATTTGGATTGAAGATTCTCCTATTTAAATTTTCGTTGTTTCCATACATAGAAAACACCAGATAACATTTTTGTATTCGTACAACAGATTTTTCTATAGCTTTTTTTTAAAGTTATTTATTAACTTGCAATACAGTAACGACCGGCTACCGTTTTAAAAATCGATAGCCCCTGTACAGCAACGACGCCCTGTGGATTTTTAGTAACCTCCATATTTTAAATTTCCTTTGATTTTTAAAGGATTAAATCTATAAATAATCAGATCCCTTTCATCCACTGCAGCAGCATCAGATGAACGAATAAGGATGTGTTTTCCTTGTTTACTTCCCTTATAACGTCGCTCATCGCATACTAATTTTACCTTTTTTTTTTTCAGAATAAATACAGGAAGCCAGAGGCCCTCCTCGTTCTCTTCAGTAGCATCTGCTTGAATAGAAGAAGGCTGGGCATGCCTAGTTCACAGTCACGCAGGCCAGAGACCTTACCTCTTTTTATATAATGGTTATCAAGCGCAAAGAGGTGTGTGACCTCCTATAAAGTGTTAACCCAACAATAGCCAGTGGTACCTGTGCCGACATGAAAAAGTGATCCTTTTATAATAAATGCCAGATTTTAATATGTAAACCGACTAGCAATCACATGTCACATACTTTACCGCATTTTCTGTGCGGCATAAAAATGTTCAGAATAGAATCGAGTGGGTATGCTATTTTGTCGGTATTTAATCCTTTCATCCTTTTGAGTGCGTGTTTTCTTTTGCTCTTTATTTCACTTTTGGCACTTCATAATGCCTTTTGAATACTTTGTATTATAAATTCTTTTAATATAGTTTTAAAAAAATTATTGAAAAAAAAATGTTGAGAATTTGACTGCACATCAGAGAGTGGATAGACGTCTTCTGCAAGGCTTAAATGGAAAAAAAAAAAAAAAAAAAACCTTTGTTATAAAATTGTAAATAACTTTATATTATTTAAATTCATGGTATTCAATGTACAGCCTATTTAAGAAACCAGAGTTACTTCGACGAACAAACGAGTTTCAAACTGAAAGTGATTTTCTGAAAACGTTTTTGTATACCCTCTATAATCTTTTTTCAATGGCATTTAATATTAAAAATAAAACATCTTTTCTATTTCTCTTTTTCATTCACTAGAAAATGGACAGGGCATTAGCGACTATTTTTATAATCTATATTCATACCACTATTTCCAAAAAAAGATTTTTTGTGTTAGATTTCTTATTGCAGTTGTTGCAGAAGTTTTTGAGAAAAGTAATACGAAAATAATAAAAAAAATATAGTCGCAAAGGGTAACCCTAGATGTATGAAAAAAAATTAAATTTTCCCTAAGATATTCAGTTCTCAGGTTGGCCCATTGAACGCAAAGATAAGAAGCTTTGAGCGGACGTTCACTGGTTCGGTGATCAGGGTGCTGTATACAGATTTTTCTGTCACTTGAAAAAAAAACAAGAAAGAAAAAAATCATTCATCAAGCATAGATTATGAAAAACTTTACAACACATTCAGCATAATGTAACAAAACTAAGCTTCAGTTGAAAATTCCCCTTCAGCAATTTCCTTTAATATGGAGAATGGTAGGTGAATACTTTTGTGCAGCCCTGTATATGAGGTATAGAATTTATATATAGCGAGTAACATGCAAAAAATTAATTACATTTAAAAGCGCATACCGAATTTTAAACCGTACACTCCAGCAACTATTACTCAACGACAGTACTGTAACCGATTTCTTTTATATGTCCTTGTAAATGAATAAAAAATGCTATGAATGCCCTGTTCTAACGTGATCGTAACGTGATCTAACGTGAAATTCAGTGATTTATATCAGTTTCAGTACAATTGAAGTAGCGTCACGTCATTAAATACTCTGCAAACGATATTTCCTCATATACCACAATGTAATGGATACTTTTGAGTGCCCCTGTCAATGAACTATTAATCCTATATACTTCATATACAATACCAAACATGATTTGATGACCCTAAATAACGTTTATCAATTGCATGAAAATCCGAGTATATTTACCGGTGTTAGAACGTGGACAGACGGACAGACGGGGGCCGACTTTAGAGGGTAGGCAGGGAAAAAAATAGTTCGTTAAAACTTAATACGAGGGCTGTTCAATAAAGAATGATCGCAATTTTTTTTTTTAGTAGTATACTTTATTACACACAAATTTACTTTTATGTTCCATTCTTAGGTTAATGTGTGATGAATACGTGGAAATTTCTTTCTTCATTTATAAACAGTAGTACGTCAGCGGCAGCCATGAAAGTCAGATACTTTCACTGTCGCTTACGGAAACCATAGAGGGAACACGCAATGAGCAATATGCTCTTACATGCTGGAAATTTTACTTTCGTCCGAAGAAAACGTTAATCGAAGCGTATGCTATATGCTATAGGAGACTTACGGACAGTCTGTTCTTCCCTGTACCACAATTAGAGAATATCTTTAAGGCGGTATCCAAAAAAATATTTTCCTCCGCCTAACAACTCAAAATTTTCGGGCACATTTTCATACTCATTTTTAAAGGTGAAAACATGAAACTTGCTGAAATGATTGTTGAAGAGATGTATAAGTGGGCGTGTGTTTTCATTTTTCGCTCAGTTAATTAGAACTTAATTTTATAAACAATTTTTTTCTCAGTACGACTATATATTTTTTTTCGTTCCCAGCTCTCTCGCTTCGGGAAATTCGTTCAAAACGGCAAGTTTGACAGCATTTTTTGCAATATATTCCGCCTTTATCAAAAAAATCGCTAAGCACGACACGTTATTAGTTTCTGGATAAGAGAATCTGCCAGTTTGATGCGTTTTAGAACAAGTATAAATTTAAAAATGAGTCATAAAATGAACGGTTTGGATTTGAGTGCACCCTTAAGGCTGTTCTCAAATCCAAAGGATCAACTTTCTTACATAAGTTTTAATTCATTTTGTTCGGAAACTAATGAAACTAGAAGGTGTTGTTATTCAGAAACTATGTCATCGAACTGTTTTTTCCGTTTTCTTGTAAACACAATAGATCTTTCAAAAAATGCTGTCAAAATTGGCATTTTGAACCGAACTTCTGAACGAAAGAAGAAAATCCAGTCAGCAAGGGGAGAAAAATGCCGTGTCACGTGATCGAAATCACTTACAATTCGATAGCTAATTGATTGATCAAAAATGGAAAACACAGTTCGATTCCAAATCGCTTCCATGGTCAGGCTTTCCAATTTTATAGCTTTCCGTTAAAAAATGAATTTGTCAAAACTTTTTGCGCTTGTTGAGCAGAGCAGTTGAGAACAGCCTTAAGGAAGAGAAACAGAATCATCATCAAAGGAAGATGGACCCGGAATTCCTGTAAAAGCGCTTACAGAAGTCAACATTAATACCGTCGTTATTATTGTCAAAGAATATCACTAAATATGATAAATGATAAAAATATTACACTATAATTGTGTGCCACCCACACACTGGTAAGAGAAAAGTGAACATGAGACGTGTTTTTGCGCAGTGAGTTCCGAGACTCCTCATACCCGAGCAACAGTAACGTTCGAGTGGAAGTTCGTTCAAAATTGAAGGTGATGTTAAGATGAATTTCCTAATGTGAAGATACACTTTCGTGGAAAGTATTTCCATCATTATAAGCATTGGCGAAGTCGACGGAGGCGATTTTGAGTGACCTATTTTTAATAAAAATGGTTTCCAGCATGTCTTTGAAGTGTGAAAAAAGGTGGGACAAGTGCATTGCATTGAATATGAACTACTTTGAACAGCACCATTAAAATTTAGGCCATGACTGAGGATATGTTGATATAAAAAAATTATGATCATTCTTTACTGAACAGCCTTCGTGGTTCATTAAAAGATATCATTCATAGAGATGCTTGAAAAAATCTCGCTCAGGGCATCGTGACTACTATAGCAACTCTTGTTAATAACTTTAAAATTCCTATTATTAAAATTTTCTAACGAAGGATATTCGGAATGAATATATGCATCATTCTTATTTTTACTTTCTTCTATGTTTACAAGAAGAAAGTATTGTATTCGTAAAAATTTTCGCCCCACCAGTGGCTGAGAGGTTCTGCTCTCGAAGCTGGTAGACGGGAGGTGCTGGGTTCGAACCCAATCGCGCCCGTCGGCCTAATCGTTCGGAGTTTTTGTGGGTTTCTTCGAACCTTGGATTCCAAGCGTTAATACGGGTTAGGTTCCCTTAGAAAGACCCCCCACGAAGGGCATTCCCCCCTGGGCCTATATCCCTCGTGCAGATAAATGGCCGTCATAAATACAACCAACCTTCGTAAAAACTTTCGACTTCCGGTTTTCGACGGATTTACACGTTTTAGGGGTCAGAGATCCCCAAAAACATGATTTTACAAAATGTATGTCTGTGAGTCTGTCTGTCTGAATGTGACACTAAGTTTGTGGGCGCTCTATCTCAAGAACTAATGCACGGAATTTAATAAAAAATTATATTCAGGTAGTCCCTGAAACAAATTGGTGCTGATTAGTTTTTGGTGGAAATCGCCCAACAAATGGCAGATTCAGTTAGACGTTGACACAAGTTGATGCTAATTAGGTTTTGGTGTCAATCGCGCAAAAAGTGACGCTGCTATGGTTTTTTTTTTTAAGATTTTCACAATAGCTCTCAAATCTCAAATCTAATGCACGGATTTTGCCCAACCTTCATATTCAGTTAGACGTTGACATAAGTTGATGATGTTTAGGTTCTGGTGTAAATCACCCAATAGGGGACGCTGCTATGCTGCATTTTGCTGGATTTACACGATTTCAGCGATAGTCATATCTCAAGAACTAATGCAAGGAATAACACCTTTTTAGAATCCTCATGAAGAGAATAAATTGCCATTGAATTTCGGCACTGTAATAGCGAATTTTGAACTATTAACCTGTATGAGATAGAAGGAAGTTTTGGGATTGGTACATCCGACTAGTTTGTATTGGTTTGATTTCCTTCAGTACAGATTTGTAATAGAAACCTATTGTTTTTGCACTTGCGTTTTCAAAAATGAAAGTGAATTTATTCAAGAAAATTATTAAATAAATATGAAACCTCTAAAATCAACGTGCTCCTGCCGTCCGGTAACGCGGCCGCTCGTCAATAGATATTTCCTTTATATATAAATCTTCTGACAACGTTTTGCTGCCAGAAAATTTCTGTTGTTTTACAAGATTTTTTTTTTACAGTGCACTGTAATGTTCATCCTTTAAATTATATTAAACCAACATTACTCATTTCTATGAATTTTAATGTCTAACAAGCACATTTTGGTTCACAGAAGTTTACACAGAAAACTGTATAAAATAATGAAATTACCGCCTTTAAAGAATGTTTTTTCACATTACTTTCTTCTAAATTTTCAGCTAAAACCCCGGGTTGCAACACTACGATACACCAACACGTACGTCTGCTTTTAGATTTTTATCTAACATTTACTTACAAAGAAATCAATAACCAGTTTCGAAAGATTAAATTTTGATGAATTAATAATTATAATTTTTCATTGATATTAATCTCATCGTCAGTCCATTATTTTCCTTGAAAATATTCCTTGATTGTTATCGATAAAAAAAAAAATAAATAAATAAAAAACAAATAAAAATAAAATAAAATCGAACGTGCATTTCGTGACTGGCTTTTTCGTGAAATGCATTTTAAATATTTTGCTACCAAACCACAAAACTCTTGTAAAAATTCAACTACTGAATTTAAAGTAATTGAATTGAATACTGAAGTGTGGAGTAAATATAATAAAGAGTTATATTTCTCTAAAAAATATTATATTTTTCCACTATTTAAATGTTATTTTATTTTAAAATTTAAAATTTCCGGATTTTGCGAGAATCTTCTGGGGTACATAACGGGTCGAATGGAGGTATTAGTGATATAGAGTAAAATGAAACTGTTGAAAATGTAATAAGCGCAAAATTGAATACATAGAAATTAAAAGGAAAAAAAAATAAGAGAAACCAACAAAATATTGAGGAAGAAACATCATAATTAAATCATCACACCTATTTTTAAAACAAAACTAAAAATATATATTTATATATATTTTTTGCTCATGTTTCGTTTGCTTTTTTCTTTTGCAATTTTGAAGATTTTTCTTTGATAGTTTTTCAGCTATCAAAGAGAATAGAGATATAGAATGCAATTTTTTTAATTAGCCTCGAAAACTAAATTCTGTGACCTTGTATGGTTTAATTGACTATTCAAAAAGATTTGCTTTGCTCTCAGTCTCAGATATATATAAAGGAAGCAGCAATCAAAAATTTTAAATGAAAGAGCGCGATTAAAATTAAATCTTCGACAGAAAGCTCAAATTTCTGATGAAGATGCTATAAAAATGCAAAAGCATTTAATAGTGAATAATTAGCAAATTCTTATTGACAATTCCTTTGGAGTTTTCCTATTTAGGATATCTTAAAAAATTTTGATAAGAGAAGGTGTTTCAGAGAAAATAATTCGGAAGCAAAATTGATAAAACAAATAAAATAATCGTAAGTAATGCCATCTATGAGCGAAGAAATGAATCTCAAACGTATATTTATTTAAATGCTGGAAATTTAAAAAATAAAAATAAAAAGTATCTAAAGGATTTTAGAGTAAAGAGAGTGAAAAACAGAATTCCTACTATGATTTTTTTTAAAGCCGGAAATTTATTTTTTACCTCCTTTTTTTTTTTTTTTTTTTTTTTTTTTTTTTTTTTTTTATCTCGCCCCTTCCATAAAACACCGATAAGGCTTTTTTTCACCGGTTTCATCTTATTTTTGTGAATATTTTACAGGGATTATCAATCGTCCAGTTTTGGACCGGGCAGTCCGGAAAAAGAGTGATATGGGCAATCCATTTAATACTTTCTGGGGAAGAGCCACATATACAGTGTTTAATTTTGAGTACCACTATTTGTATATAGTAATTTTCGCATTACCTAATCTAATGAGATAAAGCTTGCATTGCCGTTCGGAAATAGCGGTACAAAAAAAAATAAAAAATCGTATACGGTTTGCTCGTACCAAATTATTTAATAAAGGAAATGAAAAAGAAATCTTATTGCATTTGAATAACCTGTCTGCGAATACGCAATACTTCTGTAATACACGCTTCTAAGATTGTTTATGATATAAAAACATATAATTTAACAATACATTGATAACCGTGTTAATAATATACAAACACAATAATGAAATTTATTCAAAAATTAATTAGTATTCATGTTGATGAAATTTACGAGTACATACCCTCATAGTCTGGAAGGCAGCGTCGCATTTTAGCTAACAATTTTAGTGCCGATGATTTTGCTATTATATGATAGATTAGATTAGATGGTATAGAGATAAAGAAACTGCCAGTCAGCTGGCGCACCAGAACGAGGGGGTTCCATATAGCAACATCGCACCGTTTAATGCAGTTTGAAATGAATGGCAACTCGATTACTCATGTTACATCATGAGACATCGTCAGTAATCTGGTTGCCATTCATTTCGCATTGCAGCGGGATGTTGCTACATGTTGCTGGTTGTTGCTGTTGTTGAGTAACATCTCCCGCTGGTACGTCAGCTGACTGGCAGTTTTGTTGTCTACGCAATTTCATCTATCATATACCGTATAGCAAAATCATCGACTTTAAAAATAATTGCCAAAATGTTAAAATGCCTTCCGAAATATCACTTCTTATCAATCATGTTCAGGTATATATATCAGACATTTATATATACTGCCTTTCTATAGATCATTAAATGTGCTATAGAAGATCATAAACATAGTTTAATTTAGCCAATTTAAATATATTTCAATCATATCGATTTGTTTTTTTTCCCCTATGAAATATTCATAACACCATAGTAGTATTTACATATGTTTTACTTTATTATGCACATATTAACATATATAAAAAAAATTACGATGTTGTTACAAGCACTTCATATTGAGAAAAAAATCAAATTAAATACAATTGAAATATATTGAAATTTTCTAATTAAATCTATGTTTCTTATCCTGAATAACACAATTAAACTACCAAACAAAAGTTAATTACAGAAACAATAAATATAGATCTTCATTGAATTAAAATATTTTAGGGGGGGGGGGGAGTAAACTTAGGGGTTAAAAATCTTATGTAAAAATCCTTTCTGTCTTACAGAATTTTATTGAATTAATATATTCAAATAACCGCTAAGGAAATTGAGTTGCTATACGTTTTTAAATAACATTTCTGTTTAGAATTATATTTATATGAGATTTATAAACATCACTTGCATAGTAAAATTACGACGGGAGTGAAATTTCTGTTGATGTACGCGAATCCGAAAGAAGTTCATTTGGTTGCTCTCTTAGTAACATGACTTTACAGGCTAAAATAAACCTTCTAAATGATTAATCTTATGACTAAAATCAGTGAAATATTATTCACTAGTAATGCGTTAGAACAGGGTTTTCCGAAAGAAGTCATGAATTCAGGGGGTGGCCCAGGGAGAACATTCCCGTGGATCAACAAAATGGCCCCCTGGAAGATTTGAAAAAATTTTTTGGCAATGTTAAAAAATGTCATCCCCTGCTCCCGGAAATCCATATTGTCCCTCCCACAGAAAGATGTCTGATTTCAACATTGAGTGTAGTACTCGTACCCCCTTGGGGGTACGCGATGAGTCTGTGTCAACAACCAACGTATGACCCGGTGCAGCTAAATGAATTAGTCAAGTATTTTCATCTCATTGACTGACCAAAATATAATACAAGAGGACTAGATATTAATAATAACATGATTATACTTCAGTAAATTAACACTGAAATTTCAACAAATATGGAAGAGTAAACAATTGCAACTGTCACATTAAAAAACTTGCCACATTAAATGTAACTAAATGTATCATTATTCGTTGCCATTTTTGTTCTATTTTGTATTCATGGTTCTCACAAGTAACAAAATAAATAAATAATAAAATAAGGCGTACGCCAGGTACATATAATCTTCAAGGGTTGCACGAGATATAACAATTTGACAAACACTGCACTAGAAAATGACAGGGGACTGAAAACTAAAAACTAGACTCCGAGACATACTTTTATAAATAACAGCTGAAAAGAACATGTTTATGCTAGTGGTATGCATGCAGGCCCGTAGCTAGGTGGGGGCAGGTCGGGCAGTGCCCGACCTGAAAAAATATTTGCCCGTCCTAGCACAATTGACTGGACACCCTGATCGACACATTAAATTTCCGAACTTTTCTTTGCCTCATTTAAAAAAAAAAATTTTTTTTAGCATAGACTGTAACCTAACCTAACTAACAGACACCCATCCCTAAAACTTCTCAATTCAAACAAAACAATTTAATCAAAAAATTCATTTGTGAAGATTTTGTTTTTCTGTCGTTTCAAGAGCTGTGAGACATTTTTCGTTTTGTTGCTTTGTAGAAATTTACCTTACGGCCTCCCCAAAGAGTCAAACTACAGACTTTAGAGAATAGTAGTGTTTAGAGATTATCATTTAACTCCTTTCCTCAAACTGATTAACTGATGTCCGCGAAAATTGTTTTCTTTGAACAACTGTCATACATGAAATTTATTGTTATCAGGTAAGGGAAACCAAAGGTATGGATTTTCAGTTGCAGTTGGCTACCTATTTTATGGCTTGACAGGACAGATTGTACAAAATACGCAACTAACATGTGCTACAATCATGTGGTTTTGTCATTGTTAACTTCACTAAGTTGCTTTTAGGGGGTTTTGAAGAAAAGTGGAAAATGTCCTTTAACAGCTTTCTTAACACTATTGCAAATTATAAAAGTTTGTAAAATCAATCAGTGTCACACGGAATTGCAATATCCAGAAAGGGTTTTTCAGAGTAAAAGGGTTTTATAATTACATTGTAAATGTAATCTATGGGGCAACGAAGACGGGTTTCCAGTAGATAATAATAAAGATAGATATTTCTCTGTCCAATTTTTTTTTTTTTTTTTTTTTTTTTTTTTTGTCTGGCCAGATGTTTTCTGTTCAGGACAAAATTTGACAAGAAGGATACCTATATGCCTAAAATTAAGCATTTCGATACAGGTGTTTGGTTTGTTTTTTTAAATAATTTTTTTAATTTAATTTTTTATGCTATTTTTGTGTTTTTTCCATAACATTCATAAAAAGAATCCATTTTCAATGTATCTTTCCATTTTAGCCGAATATAGTGAAGTAGTCTTCTGCGATTTTTGAATATTTCACGAAGTCTTTTATGTGATTTTTAACTTTTTTTTCGCGTCCCGGCGGGATTTTTTGACATTAGTAAAAAGAATCAGGTTTCAATCTTTTAGCCCAGAATACAAAATTTTGTCCTCTGCAATTTTTTAAATTTTCGTGAACTTTTTATGCGATTTTAAACGCATTTCCCGTTTTTAAGACCCCTGCAATTAGAAGAGATTTTTTCTCATATTTGAAGATATTTTCGTCTTTTGAATGGAAAAATTCTAGAAATTTTGATCTTTGATTCGCGACTTTTTTCATGTTATGAAGGAGAAAATATTCATGCGTAAAAGTTCCGTTTCTATAGGGTCTGTTTCTATACAATGCAACACAGTTGACGGAACACTATTGGAATTTGATTTGACGAATTTGATTTGACGAAAATGCATCTTTATATTGAAGGATGTTAGGTAATTTTTACGTTACATTAGTGGCTTTCTATATTTTTGCGAAAAATGGGCAAATGGGCATTTTTTTGTGTGTGTGTTTGAACGGAAGAAAAAGCAATGGAAAAAAACATCTAATTCACTGATTTATTTATTTATTTATTGAGAATGTAAAAGGAATCCGGTTTCAATCTTTTATCCCAATATAGTAAATTTTGCACTCTGCGGCGCTTTATTCACCTTCCGCGGTGGTTTTTTTTTTACATTCGTAAAAAGAATCAGGTTTAAATCTTTTAACTCAATATAGAAAATTTATTCTTTGCAATTTCTGAATTTTTTACGAACATTTTATGTGATTTTTAGCGTATTTTTTAACATTCCACTTTCAATCTTGTGGCTCGAAATAGTCAAATTTTGCTCTCGGCGATTTTTGAGATTTTGTTCATTTTTTTATGCGATTTATACTCCTTTTTCGTGGTTTGCTGAGACTTTTTGACAAGGTTTTCTGAAACCGAAGAATTACCAGGGTTGCAAAAAAACCGGCTACAATTAAAAAAAGCCACGCCGGTGGCTTTTATTGGTTTTGACCGGCTTTTTTTGGCCAAAATTGGCCTTTTTTTGGCCATAACTGGCTTTTATACAACAAAGCACTGTAATTATAAACTACATTTTTTAAAAGTGTTTTTAATTAGTTTTAAAGACATTTAATTGATTTAGAGTTTAATAAGTAACTCAGTTTCTCAATTATAAAGACATTAATACTGGAATAAAACTGGTTTTGATGGTGATTTGTAGTCCAAATAGTAAATATGTCAGCTAAATTTTAAAAGGGCCATACCAACTGCTTTATCTGGTTTACACAGACCTTTACCCCCCCCACCACCACCACCACCACCACCACCCAATTTTTACTGCTTTATAAAATTAAAGAGGACAATGGTTATTTAGTTACATGTTTTACTACTTAATTTTAAGACCTATTAATATACAAGTCTTATTTTATTTGTAGTAAACATTTAAAATTATAAGTACATAGTCATATAATAAAAACACTATTTCTCACTACTAAAAACATTATGAATAGCATATGCATGAATGTTCTTAGCAACAAGCTTTCCAAATTTTATTTAGAGAATTTATTTTTTTCTTGTTTAAATGCTCCATTTTTTATACACTTATGTACCAAACTCTCCTCAAATATTATATATCCTTTCTAATTTCTCTTTTAACATTTATAACTTTATCTCTCCATATGGACACATAAGAATGTTTCCAGAATTTCCATGGTGTGCTACATTTTGTCATTGTTTAATTAAATATAATCTTTAAAATGTGTAGTATATGTGTAGCTATATAATATGCAATTTCAAAACACCAATTTGGAGTCTAACTTATATTCTTTTCAATATTTATAATTTTTTTTTTTTCACGCATAATTGCCTTCACAGTTGCCTTTTAGAAGTTATAAAAACTTATTTATTTGACAAAAATTAATAATTTTTTCAGTAGAAAATATTTTTAAGTGTAGTAAAAATCAATTGATCCAAATTTAAAACGAATTAGCTGTAAACCAACTTTAAAAATAAAAGCTGGCTTTTTTTAAGTGGTTAAAACCAAAAAAAGCCGGCCGGCTTTTTTTGGCCTGGCTAAAAGCCGGCAACCCTGAGAATTACCCAGTAGATTTTGTTGCTGTCATGATTAAGCTGAAGGTGGGAAAATAACAAATTGGCTCCTATAGGAACGTGAAAGACGATGCTGGAAAATTACCTGGAAACTATCACTTTTATCGAAAGAAAAATTACAATAATTCAAAGATTGTTTGATTCAATATCAGATTGGGGATATCCCGAACGGGTTTACGCTGAGAAAGGCAGTGAGGCCCACAAGGGGACCCCCCCCCCCAAAAAAAAAGGTTCTTTTTGGAAAAACCAACCAGCAAAGCAAGCGAAGATTAAATAATTACAGAATATAATTTATGTATAATTAACATTAGTAATTTATCGACAGAAGAGAAATAAAACCTTAAAAACAACAACAACAAAAAAAAAACAGGTTGAACATAAGGGGATAGGTGGCAAATGCATGGCACACAGATGCCTGCTTATTGGGACCCGCAACGAGATTAATAAGCACATTTTTTTAACATTTGAATAAAAATAATGAGGCTTAAAAGTTTTGAATCTTGGATTCCAACTTTTCCTTACTTTTAATGGGGACCCCATAAAAGACATTTTAAAAAGTATTTAGAACCTGCAAAATTTCTTTCATCTGGCACCTTTAAAAAGAATGGTGGCTATAGAAACTTGTCTGTTTTGGTTTAAGAAAGTAATAGCATTAAGGAAGTTTTAAACCTTATTGGTGCCCCCAACGAGATTAAAAAGCACATTTTTTAAACATTTGAATAAAAAAATGGCAGCTATAAGTTTCGAATCCTGGGTTCCAACTTTTCCTCACTTTCATAAACCCACCCTTCCCCACCTCTCCTCCAATAAAAGAAATTAAAAAAAAAAATAGATCTTGCGAAATTTCTTTCATCTGGACACCTTAAAAAAAAATGTGGCTACATAAAAGAAGTACATGATCTGTTTTGGTTGAAGGAAGTAATAGTATTAAGGAAGTTTTGAAGCTTATTGGGACCCCCAACGAGTTTAAAAAGCATATTTTTTTAACATTTGAATAAAAAATATGAGGCCTAAATGTTTTGAATCTTGAGTTCCAACTTTTCTTCATTTTTTATAGCCCCCCCCCCCCCCACAAAAACACACACACACACACAATTGAGAAAGGATTTAGAGCCTGCAAAATTTCTTTCATCACCTGTAAAAAGAACGGTGACTATAGAAAGAAAGCACAAATTTTTTGAAGGAAGTAATTTTATTGAGAAAGTTTTGAAACTTATTGGGGCCCCCAATAAGGTTAAAAAGCATATTTTTTAAAAATTTGAATAAAAAATTTGGCCTAAAAGTTTTGAATCTTGGGTTCCAATTTTTCCTTACTTTTATAGAAGGTTCAATTCAAACAGAATTTAGAGCCTACAAAATTTCTTTCATCTGGGCACCTTTAAAAAGAATGGTGGCTGTAGAAAGAAAGTGCATATCTGATGTGGTTGAAGGAAGTAATAGTATTAATGAAGTTTTGAACCTTTTGTTCCACCTTTTTCTCCCATTTATAGGGGGCTCCCGAAAAGACTAAAATAGCATTATATTTTAAAAATAGAATTTAGAGCCTTCAAAAGCTCTTCCATCTGGGCAGAAATAAAGAAAAGTGGATATAGAAGGAAAGCGCATATCTGTTTTCTAGATCTGACCAAGATCTTTGACTAAAAATCAATTTGGATAAAACAAATTAAAATGTTATTAAAAAATACGTTAAAAATAATTATAAAAGTTAAAAAACATTATTCGGCTCAAAGGTACAATTACTTACTACTTGGTCACTGACTTTGCTCCCCCGCCGCAGAAATGGGGGGGGGCAGTTCCTACGGCCCTGGTTATGCCAAATATCTTATTTAACTTTAATATATTTTTTTATGTCTCTGAAGAAACTTTAAAAATTTCATACTGACTTTAGAAATATCTTATATTTTAAATGAAAAACATTCCCTAAAATCGCAGTACATATTTTGAAGAACTACGAATAAGATACTAGAAAAAAACTGATGAAATAATCTGCCACCCCTGGAAAAACCTTTGCCCTACCTGGAAGTATGGTCTAGCTACAGGCCTGTATGCATGCACTGAAAGAACAAATGTACCGCCTTCATCTAAAACGAATAAATAGCCATTTTCTAAATCCCTAAACTAGAAATATAGGTTTCCGAAATCTGCAAATGAGGCAAACAAATGAACTGAATAGACGAAATGATCGAGAATTTCTAGTCTATAGTTTTCTAGGTGATAAAATGGTACATTATATAATGAACCGTCTGACTTGCGAGAAATTATCACTTAATTTCTAGAATTAATTCATAAACTAGGATTATAGTTACTGCAACTCACTTCTTGTGTTCACATTTATTTGCAGAGATTTTTAAATAAGTTTGACCTCGATAATATAGGAAATCGCCCTTGAATTTTAATAGGAATAACTAGAACTCTCTAGCAAAGAGAACTAGAGTGTATAAGGATGACATGGAACTATTTTTTTTTTATAGAGCCACAATTTATTTTCTAGATACCAGTGGCAGAACTTTTTTTCAGTGTTGCGCTATCTTAACAGAAACAGGCAGTAACTAACCCCCACTTCCTTGGGTGTGCTGCAAAATGCACTTTTCCATTTGGCGGCAAGTTTAAGTTTTTTGGGGAGATTGAGAATAAAATGTATGGAACACATATCTCATGGGAGTTATCTTTGAGAGATGATGATCTTTCTAAAATTAAAGTATGCTGGTAAATCAAAATAGGTGTGAAACAAATGGAGTCAAAATTTACGAATAAAAATTGTGAGTATGATAGAATAATATGCTATAGTTTATCCAGGCTTCGGAACACCCACGAGAATGATATTTTTGCACATTAAATTTGTTTGTTACAGAGAAATTGAGTTGATTCTCTCATGCTTAGCTTGGAAAATAGTGCTAAAAGCTTAAAGTGTACTTCCATCTTACAAAATAAATAAATAAATAAATATAAATTTAAAAAATGTAACGCATTGCATAGTCAGAGTTTCTTTGCAATCTAAATTTGCATCCTACTAAATAAAAACACAAAATACATAATTTTACAAATGAATTTAAAATAGGGATTTGATTGGTGTACTAATAGAAATGATTCGCTAATATTGCAAGCAATACTATCACTATCTTATGCACAGCGTATACAAGGAAGGTATCAGGGTCTGATTGTGGTCTAAACACATTTAGGTACTTATGCAGGGCTTCCAGATTTTTTTATTTTTTTTTATTTTGGGGGGAAATGGGAGGCAAAAGTTTAAGAGTTTTCATTTAATATCTTACAACTCCCAATACATAACTAGGAATGTTTTAAGGATAATAATTATAACAAAAAAATTTGTTCAGTCATTCTCGCAAAATCACTACAAAATGAGGAAAGAAAATTCATTTACATGTGCTCCCTCGATTGATTGTATGTAATTAAAATTACATTGTAAGAGACCATTTACAATATGGTTTAATTTCTAGATAGCTATGAGACTTGCTGAATTCAAGCAGCAGACCTCTTTAATGAACTTTCGCACAAGATTTCTTGTTTGGTTTTAGTGAAAGATGCTGTTTTCGAAATAATTATGGAAATAATCTTTACTGAGACCGGGAGAAATATTTTGACCAACGTATTTTTTTCTTTTTTTCGAAACTGAAATTTTTAGTCTACTACGTTTTAAAATTTGACATGGATTCAAACACCGAAAAAAAAAATAATAACAATGCTCAAGTCTTTGTACAACCTTTACTTTAGCAGATGAAAGTGAGGGGGGGGGGGGTTGTACTTACTTATATTGTAGTAGTTTTGAGGGACCCGCAAGGATGATGCCACTTTGGCCTCAAAATGCTTTAATCGAGTCCTGAACACTGTATCATATATCAGCTATATCGTACCAGCAAATGCTTGTGAGATGCTGAAATAAATATTGCAAGGTCCAGGCGGCCAGGATGATAATAGACATCCCCACACAACCTGAAGGATTCCCATATTGCGTATTACTATTTAAGACTGTTCTTAACTGCTCTGCTCAACAAGCGCAAAACGTTTTGACACATTTACAAATGCGTTTTTTAACGGAAAGCTATAAAATTGGAAAGCCTGACCAGGGAAGAGATTTGGAATTGAACTGTTTTCTCCATTTTTTTTTTTTTTTTTTTTTTTTATCAATCAATTACCTATTGAGTTATAAGGAATTTCAATCACGTGACAAACACGTTTTTCGCCCGCCCTTGAGTCTTTTTCTTCTTTCGCGCAGAAATTCAGTTCAAAACGCCCACTTTGACATTATTTTCTGAAAGATCTATTGCGTTAGCAAAAAAAAAAAAAAAAAAAAAAAAAAAGGGAAAAAAAAAACAGCTCAATTACATAGTTTCTGAACAACAACACCAGCTAGTTTCATGCATTTTCGAACAAAAATAAATTAAAACTTATGTCAGAAAGTTGCCCTTTTGAATTTGAGAACACCTTTAAGAAAGCCCGTATGCTTCCAAGCAAGCTGGCAACTCGGCCAGCCAGACCACCACTGGTCCCAATCCCAACCAATTTCAGTCATAAATGTATGCACGGGTGTGAGATACATAACTGAGCTACAACTCATTTCGGCTATTTTTCTGAGATGGGATGGCTTCAAAGAAGACATTGAAGGAAAAGTGAGTAAAAATTTCGATTTCATTTAAAATTAACTTCAAAACACGGTCAGCACACTGGAAGCTTCAGCCCTAAGAACTTCAGAACTAAATTCTATATTCTCTGTTGTCCTCAGACCTTATTTGCCTCATAAAAACTAAAACGTTTTATTTTTTGAGATTTTGTCTTCACTGGTTGACTGAGACACTTTAGAGCAAAAAATGTTGAAGCTTTGTAGATTACAATTTATTTTAAAGCCATTAAATTTTGCAAAACATTAGTTTCGTTAATGTTACAAAATGATTGACATAGCACGCTGTTATAGATATTCGATTGACATTAACACACAAACACAATTATTAACCAGTATTTGACAATTAGTTGCTGCTGAAAATGGAAATATCAAGGTCGTCTGTATTACTTACATAGTATACATTTCGGAGTAGCTGTCTTCCTCATTAGTTAGGTGTAGGCCTTTAATCATAACTGTATAACTGCTTTGTGGAAATTAATAACTACATATCAAATGCAAAAGATCTTTAACTTTTGAAGTGAGTATTATCATGTTTTCCCTGGAGATATAGGTTAAAAAAAATCATTTGCCCTTGAAACCAATCAATGGATAATCTTTCTTTAGCAAAATTTTTTAAGAAAAACTTACAGGTAATTAAACGGGAACCTGCATTTTTGATCAGAAGTACAACTGTTACAAGGTTGCAGTCGACGACAAAATGTTAATATCACTGACTTTCGTTCATTAGAATGCAAGAGTCATTAAATGCAAAATTTTATATTGTTATGATTATTCCAGTCATTTTTAATTAAAAAACTGAATCACTTCCATTGCGTCATCTAAAAATTTGTTAGCCAGTGATACTACTACTACTACTACTAATCATAAGTATTAGAAATTATTTAAAAATTGAAATCTGAGTTTTTTTTTATGTTTTTTCTTTTTGTTAAATATTAGTTTAACGCCAAACTGCGTATTTTATATTAATCTGATATTATGATTAATCTTCTGTAATCGGATCCATAGCCAAATGACACATTTGAGTAAATTTGATTTGGCGCAAACGTGTTGTTTAAAATTTTTACTGGTATATATCTATTTTAAAAGACATGAAGCAAAACTTGGAAGTGAATCCAGTTATAGAGCACTAGCAAATCCCGCGGCTTTACCCGCGTAATAATTGAAATAGCCAAGAGATATTTGCATGACTATTTTTTATTATAAGAACACTTTTTGAAATAATTCAAAAATTAAAAATTAAGCCACAGTTTGACTAAACTTCATTATAAGACTAAACTGATTGACTGAAACTATTTCATTAAACTTATGAGGACACAAAAACGACGGTCACTATATCCTTACTGGGAACTTACAATGATGTTCGCTAGGTAATGGTACCGATAGCGCGTTTCAATTCTGTTCTGGTTAGAGATATTTGAGTGAGCGGGATTGCCCGCTGAGCGTCATTACCTTACTTTACCCTAACACTTTAAACGTAGCCAATAAAATATCAGTCATTTTCAATGAATATGACTTTCGCAGAATAAGTATAAATGTGCGTCGCGAGCCGATGCTAGTTTGACAGCATCAATACAGAAATGTAACATGTCCAGAGTAGAGATCGGCATCGGACAGTTACATGGTGTCCGAGACCAGGCTTAATTTTTTTCAGCAGACTCGTGCCGGGCCGAGCTCAGGCTTGCATTTTTTTTTCTACATAGTCCAGCCGGGCCGGAACTGGACTTAATTGTTCTCAGGATGTGTAGGGCATACAATATGACTTGTAAAAATATTAATAGCGATAATGAACTTCTATTAACGGAATCTTTAGAAATATACCTTTAAGTGGTTCTCAAATTCACTGCTCAACAATGCGAAACTTTCTGACACATTTTTTGACTAATTTTTAACTCTAAAGGCATAAAATTGGCAAGCCTGACTATTAAGAACATTTGGAATCGAATAGCGTTTTCCATTTTTAGGTGCGTTCGTAATTATATAAATACGTAGCACCTATAGTCGTCGTTCGGTCCGTCTGTCTGTTCGTCTGTCCGCATATAACAGAGCAAAAACTATCCGACCGAATGGTCTGAAATTTTAAATATATAACTGATGCAAAATTTTCTGAGTCATTTCAAATTTCATGAAAATCGGATGTATAGTTTAATTACAGGGACAGTCAAAAGTTTTCCGTTACATTACGGCCAATGGGAATAAATTATTGCAAGTGCATTTGAATGATGTTACAGCCTTTCGAATAGAATGAAATGGATATGCACTTATGTAGTGCTCTAAAATATACATTCAGTACAATATGCGGTGCAAAAAGTATTTATGAAACTAGTTATAGTACGAACGCACCTCGTTTGCCATGTTTGACGTGCAATTTCCAACTTGTTGATAAATAAATTACTTATCGAGATTCTCGAGATTACTTATAAGAGATTCTTGTCACGTGACTTCAAGTTTTTCTCCTTTCCCGTGCTATCGCTTCCAGAAATTCGATTCAAAACGCTAACTTTATCCAAAAATGGATCATGCCATTCGATTACATAGTTCCTGAATAAGAATACTTGCCAATGTTATGCGTTTTCGAAAAGAAATAAATTCAGAAATGTGTCAGAAAGTTGCGAACACACAGTAATTTTAAAATGGACTGTAAAATTATCCCATAAATGTGTATGCAGTATTCTTTAAAAGAATCTTAATTCTATAAACGTATCAATCTTCCGTAAGTGGGCTGCACGTATAATACAGATTGATTTTTTAAAAAGGCATGTTTGAAAGTTATTGTATAACCAATACAATATCAGTAAATTGAGATACAGTTTTCAAACAAATTACAATTTAAAGCACATACTGCCCCTTACTCAACGGAGTAAAAATTGAACAATTTGTAACTCAAAAAAACTATTTCAACTCAAAACTACTCAACTAAAACAACTTCAAATCAAAAACTATTTGGTGAAATGAGATATAGCTTTGGATTTGTAATTTTGAAGGTTCTAGAAATCGATTTCTGTTTTAAAAAATTCATAGGTTACAAATCATAATTTTTTAAAATTAATTTCGAATAAATATGTATTACCATGTATACCGGCATATACCACTCTTCTACGATTTTGAAATTGTATTTTTCTATTTTTAGGTACCTTCGCCGTATTATACGCACCTCGCTTTTTTTCCCCCAAAAAATCTTTCATGATATAAGTGTGATGTCCGGTATCGCCGCAGATCAGAGGTGAGGCAAAAACGCAATAGATGAATTCCGGCCAGGCTGAAAAGCGGCTATTTTTCTTGGAACTAGCTGCAGCCCGGATAACCGGGCAGACGGCCCGAAGCTTTGGTCACAGAGAGAACATCTCTGTGGACCATTGATTTTATCATATAAATGAGGCATTGTCTCTTAATTATTTTACTGTTAGCCTCTGAATATAATCTTTTTAACTGATGTTTATTGAAAGTTTATCATTTGTAAATGTATTCATTATATTATCGTTTAATCACGAAAGCATATTAAATATTTAAAACTTAGATAGAACTATTTATTATTTCTTCTTCTCCCTGCTACAAATACTACATGTGTAACATCAAACTACAATAAATAGCACTAAAAAGTGTAATAACTCGTACAAACCTAAATAAAATTAGCAAAGGCGAAGTGAGGACATAGACATACGCTAGTATACCAGGCCTATCTGCTTGAATCTCTCACAAAGTGTTTAGAATGATAATCTTGTTCATTCAAATAATGACGTCTTCTTCTCTTGTTCATTAACATAGAAATCTCAATTATTGCGCTTAATTTTTAAGCTCTCATTTTTATAACTGGTGTATAACGCTTACCTGAATATTTTGATCTGATTTTCTTGTTTCAAAACAGTGCGTGTTATATGCTTTAATTTTAAGACATTTTAAGTGTTTGATATGGTGTTGCAATTTTAAAAAAATATTTAATTTACAAATTTGTATGTTATTAAAAATTGTTTGTTTATATTATCTATTATTTTAAGCAAAAAAAAAAAAAAAAAAACAAATTGTAACTAATATACCAAAAAGTCAGGCATTTCGATGCACGAATTCGTTTATTATTATTACTTTTTTTTTTTTTTTTTTTTTTTTTTCTGTATTGATAATTATCAATAATAATTCTCAGAACTGTTAACTCATGTTTTTAACACAGAAGCACAAGACAGAAACTCCCGGGATTGCTGAGTTCGCCAACTCTCTTCCTACTTTTCTACGGCCTATTCTTCCTTCACAAAGCTCGTTCAAAATAAAGGAAAATTTCTGTGCCCCACCCTGTATTTCTTCCAAATATATTGTAATTTTGTATTATGTTATATTTTCTAATACAATTACACCATTATAATAATAAATACTTTTTTTTGTATTATTCATATCTATGTCGTGTAGGCCTGAATAAAACAGATGAAAGTCCTTCAACCGTTCTTTAAATGCCTGTTTAGCCGAGAATACTACTTTTCCGCGTTCTTCAATGTCTGCCGTTGTACGCCTCTAAAACCGCTTCTACTGCAAGACAACATGTCTTCTTCCTCATCTTTTTCTGGGTCAGGTGCATCGTCCATCTTTATTATTCTTTGTATATCAAACGAAAGAAGATGCGTATTCATACAAGCGTCGGTGGTATAACGGTTAGCATAGCTGCCTTCCAAGCAGTTGACCCGGGTTCGACTCCCGGCCGACGCAATTTTTTTTTCTTTCTTTTTAATGCGATGTTTTAATACTATATCAGGTGAAATGTAAAGATTTTTCATGAAATTTCTAAGAGAGGAGCAAAGGTTGGGTTGGGTTGGGTTGATTTTTGACGGCCAATTATCTACACGAGGGATATAGGCCCGGGGGGAGTGCCCTCCGTGGGGGTCTTTCTAAGGGAACCTAATCCTTATTAACGCATGGAAGATCCACGGCTCGAAGAAAACCACGAAAACTCCGAACGATTAGGCCAACGGGCGCGATTGGGATCGAACCCAGCACCTCCCGTCTACCAGCTTCGAGAGCAGAACCTCTCGACCACTGGTGGGGCCGAGAGGAGCAAAGGCTTGGCCTTGGCTACTAAATTCTTGATTTAAAAGCTACAGCTATCAGTTTTATAAAATAAAGTTAATTTGGTTAAGACACGATAATGATAATGTTTTTTTATTAAAATTATTGGCATTTCAAATTCCGAATTTAAATTTCTTTTATTTCCTACATTTTCAACGAAAAGTTCATTTCATAACGCAAAGACACATTTGCATGATATTTTTTAAATTAAATAATACCTACATAAAGCTCAGATCGGAAAAAGTTATTGTGGCATTATTTTGCAAATTGGACGTATCAAAGCCTTGTATTAAATTATGGAAAGAGGAGTGTCAGATGTCTACAATTTAAAAAACTATTTCATTTTTTTTTAAATTTTAATTTAGACAATATTTTTTTTTTTACTTTTTTATTGCGTTTACCAAGAACTTTACATAATGCTTTTTATAGTTTTTCAAAATTTAACTTGTAAGAAGAAAAAAAAAAACTGGAAAAGTATATGCGTTGCTCTTCATGAGTTTAACCGTCTTCTTCTAGAGCTCTTCATCTTCTCTGACCCTGACAAGACATTCATGGGACCATCTGGAAAATATATTATTTAAAAAAATCAGCAACAAATCAGATAAGTCCAAAGTCTAAAATTTATATCATTTTCTACGTATGCAACTCTTAACCATTAAGCATCTTCATGATTCATCTTCGAAAAATATAAAAGCTTATGTCATATTTTACCCAGAGTTTTTCTTTTTTTTTTAAGAAATTAAAAAGAAAAATCAGTGCAGCTGGCCAAATATATTAATAAACTTAATTTGTTAGTAAAATGATTTATTTAAAACTATAAACATACTATACTTTAATCCATCGGCTTTATTTTCTTCAACCGCGTAAATTAAAGTTCATTAAAAGCAGATTTTAGGATAAAAATAATTAAATTAATAAAATTACTATTTCATTTTTGAATAAATATGAGAAGGTATTAATCTTTTACGTCTGTATAAAATTCTTTTGCTTAGTGCTAAAATAAATTAACAGTTCAAAAAATTATAATCTTATTAATAATAAAAAAAAAATAAGAATTAAAAAATATTCCTTCCTCAAATTGATACGCTTTTAATTCTTTGAGAGACAGAGCTGAAAATCATTAGATTAAAGAAAAAAAATAGTTGAAATACATTTCTATTCATGCATATAGACATTGGATAAAGCAGTCTGCAAATTGAGATTAAACACGTCAATAAACAATCAACTGAAAAAGTGATATTTTCTTCATTAATTCGTTAAGATATAAAATTTTCTAAATTCTCTTTCCAAGCTCATATTACAGCACTAAACTCTTCCTAAAAAAGAAAAATGCAACTTTTCGAGCCACTGCAAGCCATAAAATCTTTAAAAGAATTTCGAGGACTGAAAAATTAAAAAACGTAAATTCTTGCATCACTGAAACTTCCCACATCTTGATAGGGTTTTAACTGCTGAATAATTCGAATAAATTGCTTGTAAGGGTGGCGATAAGAAAACTTCGTAAAGAAAAATACTTAATTAAAACAAAACTCCCCTTCCAAAAGTAACAAAATAGTTCTTCCTTTCCAACGCCGGTTCTAAAATTAAAAGAAATTTTTAAATAATCTGAATTATAGAGATCTTGGAATCACGGATGATGTCACTGTACTGTGAGATAGCTACGGACCACAAGCTCATAAATGTCTAGGGCTGTGTATTTTATGACCAAGGGTCGCTGAGGACAGAGGTAGTTAGCTGGTGCCAGAAGGGTTGGGCATCTTGATATTCCCCCCACCTCATTTAATGGCATTTTTACGGCATGTCCGAAGATGAGATTGTCCTCCTAAAGTTGACACCTAATTTGCATGGTTGTCGAAGTTTAATTTTGTTTCCAAATTGGATTATTTTGTTTTAGTGGAAAGTAATTGCGATGTTTTTTCCGCTGGCTTCTTTCGAATAATGAATAAAACGATATAAGCATAGTTTAAAATTTAATTGATTAAATGTATTTCCATCGTATGCAAAAGTTAATTGATTTTCCTGAAAATGACTAAAAAGGATTTTGTTTTATTGCGTTCTTTAAGTTTCTTGTTGCTTTTATTAATCATCTCTACTTATAATAAAATTGATTGCGTGTCCCTGTGTGTGTGTGTCGTTTTGTCAATAAACATTTGCATCTACAGTTACCAGATTGGAGCACAAATGTAAACCTAGACCCGAGTTTAGTCTCCCCAAAGCCGGATTAAGAAAAAATTAATAATATATTTTAATTAAATAATTAATACTTTGGCTGCTGTGCTGCCAGACCGCTGGTGGTCACAGGTATGGATTTTTTTTTATAAGATACTTGTATGATTGGCGGTCCTTCCAAATATTTCCTTCCTGGTCGACTGACTGGCGACTGCCATTTGCATTGTTTAGTTTCTAAGGCTCTATTAGTTCGGCGTATAAGCTATTACTAAGTTGATATTGGTTAAGTGTTGGCCTATCAAGAAACAGAACACTTGGTCTCAACCGCCATTGGGCAGTTAAAGTGTTAAAAATGCGAACAATATATATTTTTTTTTCAGCCTTTACAGTTTGCGCTTCGTCGAGACCGAGGCAAAACACAAGTGCCAGGACCTTCACCGAGAATATTTTCCAGCACTAACGGCAAGTAATTTATAAAAGAGTAGTAGATTGCCCAAGACTTGTCTAAGAATATCTTTGACTATGGCTCCCGATACTATATTCGTTTGAAAGACTACCTCTACTGGTTAGGTAGATTCTGGCTAAATCGGCTAGGTCATAATGCTGGCTAGGTAGATGGGCAAAATCCCTCTACTACTTAAATAAAACTTTTATGAAATTTTAGCTATTTCCGTTATTTCATTCGGTAGTATTTCAATAATTAGTCGGATGTGGCAATCCCAAAACTTTCTTCTATCTCGTACATGTTAATACTTTCCAGAAAAATGTAGCATAGCAGCACCACCAGTTAGGTGATTTACAGCAAAATTTAATCAGCAAAAACTTATGTTAATTTCTAACTGAATCTAAAGTTTGATGAAAATTCGTGCATTAGTTTTTGAGATATAGATTTTGCAGAAATCGTGAAAAATGCAGCATAATAGCGCTATCTGTTGGGTGAGTTACACCAAAAACTAAACAACACTAATTTATATAATGGACTAACTGAATCTGAAGTTTAATGAAAATTCGTGCATTAGTTTTTGAGATATAGATTTTGCGGATATCGTGAAAAATGTAGCATAGCAGCGCTACCTGTTGGGTGAGTTACACCAAAAACTAAACAGCACTAATTTATATAATGGACTAAATGAATCTGAAGTTTAATGAAAATTCGTTCATTAGTCCTTGAGATGGAGGATGTAGCTACTGCGATAATCATGAATAATGCAGCATAGCAGCGCCACCAGTTGCGCGATTTACACCAAAATTTTAATCAGCACCAATTTATATCAGGGAATAACTTAATCTAAAGTTTTATTAAATTCTGTTCATTACTTTTTTTAGATAGAGCGCCCACAAAATTTATGTCACATACAGACAGACAGAGTCACAGGCTCACAGACAAACATTTTGTAAAAACGGGTTTTTCGGGATCTCTGACCCTCAAAACGTCTAAGTCTGTCAAAAACCGAAGTTTGAAAATTTTTACGAATGCAATACTTTCTTTTTGTAAAGATAAAAGAAAGTAAAAATCTAATTAATTAAAATATCGACACCAAAATCACAAATATAAAATTTTTACAGCGTATCCACGTGGATGATATAAAGCATCTCTTGATGATTTCTTTCATCTGAGCCTCTTTTAGCATATGGAACGAAATTGAACGCAATGTTGGGGCATTCGTGCTGCGCACCTTCCGTGTTTTTTTTTTTTTTTTTTTTTTTTTTTTTTTTTGTGTGTGTGTGTGTGTGTGTGTGTGTGTGTGTGCCACTTATATTTTACAAGAAGTTCTAACATCTCATTGTGTATTCATTAAAAGTCCGGAACTTATAAATAAGTTTTAAAATATCAACTATTAACACTTTTAAAGCTATAGTTTCATTATAATATATTGAAATATATAAATATCACTATATAGAAAATAGTTTACATATTTTTTTAAAAAATCGGATTTACACGCATTTTATTTAATTATTTAACAATAAGAGCAAAAACAAAATCACCGTATAAAACAGAAAGTAATTAAATTTTGCTAAAGTTTATCTTAAAACACTTTTTACGCATCACATAAAACAAAATTTTCGGAAAAAACTCATCATTTTTTTTAAAAGATCAAAAAGCAATTTATTTTACACAAACTTAATTAGACTTGTTTTAAAAAAAAAACTTTGTAGATTATTTTGGTATTCTCAGCTTCTTTATTAATCATTATAATGTCATTATCTTAAAGGTGACTTTTGATTTCTACCCGATTCACATTAAGACTGCAAATAACTATTAAAAAAAATTCTATCGAAACAAAAATTATAAAACTACTGAATTATTTTGTAAGATAAATCTCATGATTTTTTTTTTAATTATCCAGTTTTTGCAAAAGATTAATCACTTATAAGCTCAAAATACATTCATCTTTGGACATACATTAGAGTTAATAGAGATTTTTTATTTTACCTTACTTTGTTTTAAAACTTCATATATCACTTTTCTAAAATTTTTTGTCAAAACAAATTATCATTAAATGTTCATTAAAAAAAATTAATTTAATAATTTTTGTCCCGTTTTTCTATTAACTTCATATAAAATATGGAAAGTTTGTTCTTTGAACTATTTTTTTAGAAATAAAATTTATTTAAAATACATATTGATTTGATTTAAATTTTATATCTTTATTTTTTTTTTATAGCGCAAAAAAAAAAAAAAAAAATCTTGCGTCGGCCGGGAGTCGAACCCGGGTCAACTGCTTGGAAGGCAGCTATGCTAACCGTTATACCACCGACGCTCGATTCACGGTGATGTGATTTTATAGATAAGGAAAGCAAGTAAAGCACGACCTATATCTAATCAAGAAGAACTGTGTTATCTTTGCATTGTAGACAAAGAAAAAATTCATCACGTATAGGTATGCGGTAAAACAGTATGACATAGTGAGTAGATACAAAATACAAATAAATATATTTGTAAAGTAATATCATTGTTAAAATTATAGCACTTTGTATAAATCACCGTAAAATCAAAACAAAATTGTTTTGATTTTATGGTGGTTTTTACAAAGTGTTATTATTTTAATTATTGTGAGTTGTCGCCAGTTTTCGGTGCTTTTTCTGCAAATATCATTGTATCTGCGCTTTTTTTCAAGTGAAAAATATTTTAGCATAAACAAATAAAAGTAAAAAAAATTTTATGAAAAAAATATATTAATTCCCCCTACCAATATCGAAGATCAACATTGAAGATCAACATTGTACTTTTTAATTTTATGTCTGATGCGTATAAACTCTGTTGGATTTAGGTTGTATTTTGACGGCCGATTATCTACACTAGGGATATAGGCCCGACGGGGTCTTTCTAAGGGAACCTAACCCGTACTTACGCATGGAAATCCATGGCTCGAAGAAAACCACGAAAACTCCGAACGATTAGGCCGACGGGCGCGATTGGGTTCGAACCCAGCACCTCCCGTCTACCAGCTTCGAGAGTAGAACCTCTCAGCCACTGGTGGGGCCTGTTGGACTTAGGAAAGAATGTAAAATTACAAAACACAACAGCGCAATGGTAATGCATAGAGGTCTGCACGGGCCGACATTTCCAGCCCCGGTCCCGGCCCGACTCAGAGAAAAAAAAATTCGGCCCGGCCCGTACAAAAAAAAAATATTAGCCCGGCCCGGTAAAAAAGTTAAAAGTTCGGCCCGAGCCCGGCCCGGTAGAACAGTTAAAATTTCGGCCCGGCCCGAAAAAAAGTTAAAATCTCGGCCCGAGTGAATTTTTACAAAACATTGATTTTTACGTCGATTTGGTTAAAAGTTTGTCTCGTACGAGGAGTTCAAGCCAAAAATATTTATCTTAACGTTTCTTTTCATGTTTATAATCTTTATTTTTATAGAAGTGCCGCAGGGTACGATATTTATTTTTTTAAAGAATCTCTATTTCTTGTATGTAAATGTTTCAGGTATCATTCATATTGTTAATCCATATTCCATGTATTGAAGTGTTAAAAATCTGAAAAATGCTATACAATAAAATCTAAGACTGAACTGCATAGAAAAGAAAAAAAAAATGTGTTATAGAAAAGTTCCCTTCTTAGCAAGAGTAAATGTATTATATTCTTTTCTTACGGAGTTGTATATTAATTTTGCATGGATCAACACGTTTTTCAGTTTAAAACAAGATTCCGTCATAGACAGGCTCTTTTTCACACGTTTTACTATATTTTAATAAGTGTAGAAATCAACTATTCTTTAAAAAGAATGAATTTGAATGTTTAATTGTAGAATAATGGCGATTTAAAAATGTATCATTTTTTGAAAAAAAAAATTGTGCCCAGCCTAATTTTACTGACCTTTGAACGAACCAGGCCACGTCAAGACAATGATTTTCATACGGTCTGGGTCAAAACTAAGAATGAAAATTTTGGGCCGTGAAGATTAGGAATGAAACCAGTACCCGGGTCTGTGCAGAAAAAATAAGGTATGCCCGTCCCGAAACTTCAGGAAAAAAGTAAGGCCCGAGCCTTCAGAAAAAAGTATGGCCCGGGCCGGGCTCTGGTTTCGGGCCACGGGCCGACCCGTGCAGATCTCTTGTAATTCATAAAGAAAACGCACAAATATCTGGTCAAACGTTGGAAAGATAGAATAGACTATCATGTTTCAAATTTTTACTTCATAAAAACACAAAGTGTATTCATGAAGCTAATTCAAAAGGATGCAGCTGCTTTAGAAAAATAGTTATTTGCTTTATTAATTGAACGCAAGTCGAAATCAATCATTTTAAATACGGAGAAACAGTATTCAGAGGGCTTAAAGAAATTTGAAAATACTATAAGTTTAAATATAATTGCTAGAAAGATTGATAATATAACCAGGAACATCAGGAATCATCTAAAATCTATAATTTCAGTATTTAACGCCGGTTACACTGTAATAAAAAAGAACATATGCGCGGAATTCATTCAGCTGAATTATTTTCATTCATAGAATGATTTGAAAAAAATAAAGAAAAAATGAAAAGTTTCTGAAATATAAGTTAAGAGGTTCTAAAAAATGAGTTTTAAGAATAATTGGAAAGCTTCTGGATAGCACCGTGCCTAGTCTTTTAGAGATGCTGCGCAAAAGCTTTTAGCAAGCCTAAGGCATCCTTTCTAAAACTGGAGCAGCCTTTTCTGAGGTATCCTTTTAAAACAAAACAAATTTGTAGGGTTGTCAATTAATACTCAGTCAAACATAAAATATAATAAAGAAATGTAAAACCAAAGCTGTAGCAAAAAACATATTTCGGAGGGGGATTTAAGCCCATGAATTTTAATCATGACTTATTTTAGATTTATTTTTTAATGAATAAAGGAGAGTGTTAAAAGTTTAAGTTTTATTGTGAATTCAAATTTCGATTTAATATAATTAATTACAAAAGAAACTTTATACTTTTTCATTGCAAATAAAATTACAATCTCATTCCAGATACTTCTTCGGCAACGTATTGCCGTTAGTGTAAACAAAATTAATGTTTGGCATTTTTTGAATATGTTTTCAAATATTTTATTGCAAAAAATGTCTTCCCAGTAGCATGCGTCAGAACAAATAAGTTTTTGAAAATTTAAAATAAAGTTCCATTGCATTTTTCAAGAATTTGTGCCTGATGATTTGTATCGGGATGTTGTAATCATTTTATTTTAACGGTTGTGTTTATGACGGCCAATTATCATCACGAGGGATATAGGCCCTAAGGGAGGAGTGCCCTTCGTGGGGGTCTTTCTAAGGGAACCTAACCCGTATTAACGCTTGGAAATCCAAGGTTCGAAGAAAACCACGAAAACTCCGAACGATTAGGCCGACGGGCGCGATTGGGTTCGAACCCAGCACTTCCCATCTACCAGCTTCGAGAGCAGAACCTCTCGGCCACTGGTGGGGCCATTTTATTTTAACATCATCAACATTCTGTTTTTAGAGAGTCCCATTCTAAAAAATTCGAATGAACTTTAAAGATTTCTTAGAAATTGCATACAATAAAAATATGCTAGCGTAGATATTCGAATCTTGACTGTAGTTGATTTTCGAATTTTGGCTGTCTTTCTTAACTGATAGTTGATGGCATATTTATAGTCATCCCCACAAAAATTTCGGAGAGGGATCAAACCCTGGCGATTCCTCTACTGACTACGTGCCTTGTGTATGTGCCAAACTTTGATATTGGGATGGGCAACAACTAAACAGAAAATTTCGATTCCTATTCTTCGTTAATAATTTTGTTCTAGAAATCTCGAACATCCTCTCCTAAAAAAAGTCTAAGAATAGGCAATAATGATCCAAATATTTTAGAAGCATAATAAAGCGTCTTCACAAACTTGATTTAAAGAAGGTATAGAGAAAAGTGTAGAAAATACAGCCAAACTTTCAGAAAAACAATATTTTAAAAATCTATTTTATATTAGCGGAATCAGTTTCCAGATTATCGAATCAATGCAAATCAATTACGTGCACTATTTAAGAAATTTTTGATAAATACTGTTTGTTGTTTAATAAGTAAGTTTACATTGCAAATAACACAAGCCTGCGATGGTTGTGTTTTTGAACTGTTGATTTTTATGTATTTTTTAGCACTGAATCTGAAAATGACCATTTTTAACCATCACTTCAGATTTTTTTAAATTAAAAATTTTTTTAAAAATTCGAAAATCTGATGCTATAAAATAGATGTAAAACTTTTTTTATTCGATTTAATTTAATTCAATTTAATTCAATAATTTATTTTGAGCTTTTTGGCTTATACTGGGGATTTTTACAGCTAAACAGCTCAGGGGTCCGATGAGGTGGGGGGGAAGGGGTTCAATTTTAACTTTAAACTTTTGAACTTTGAAATTTCCGCTTTGTGAAAATTCCTGATGTGATTGTTAAAAATGAAGGTCATTTTCGGATTCAATGGTAAAAAAAATGTATAAGTCAATTATCAAAAGTTTAAAAACACAACAATCACATCTATTTTATAGCATCAGATTTTCTCTATTTTAGGTAGCTTTCTTTACAAAAAGCTACCTATTGCAGCCGTTCGGAGGAAAGCGATTTCAAAAAAATTTGGTATATTTTCATCAATCATGACCCCCAGACTCCGAAACCACCCTCCGTTCAAAATTGATATATATATATATATATATATATATATATATATCTGACCTATGTCACACTGTAACTCTCGTATTTATGAACCGATTTGGATGTAATTCGGTGTGTACATAGTACATACCAATGTCTCGATTCAGTTCGTTGGCCAGCTTCATCCGCCATTTTGTTTCAAAATGGCGGCCATTTAAAAATTTAAAAAAAATTTAAAATTTGAAATGTGGTACCAAAAATTTGAAAATGGAAAAATATTTTTTTCTTATGTATTTGACCTTTATACAAAGACTCCGTAGCAGTTTTTATTTCGTCTATATCTTAAAAAATGGCTGAGTTATAGCATTTCGAATTTCTAGCGAAGCTGACATTTTGAAACGTCCTGAATTTTGTCACGCGATAAAAGGCGTATTTATGAACCGATTTGGATGTAACTTCGTTTATACATAGTACAGACCAATGTCTCGATCGAGTTTGTTGGCCAGCTTCATCCGGAATTTTGTTTAAAAATGGCGGCCATTTAAAATTTTAAGAAAAATTTAAATTTGAAATGTGGTACCAAAAAATTGAAAATTGAAAAAATATTTTTTTCTTATATGTTTGACCTTGATAAAAAGATTCGGGAGCAGTTTTTGTTTCGTCTATATCTTAAAAAATGGCTGAGTTATAGTATTTTGAATTTCTAGTGTGGCTGACATTTTGAAACGCCCTGATTTTTGCCACGTGATAACAGACGTATTTATGAACTGATTTGGATGTACCTTGATGTGTACATAGTACATACAAATAACTCAGCCGAGTTCGTTGGCCAGCTTCATCCGCCATCTTGTTTCAAAATGGCGGCCATTTAAAAAATTTAAAAAAAATTAAATTTAAAATGAGATACCAAAAAATTGGAAAATGAAAAAGAGTTTTTTCGTATGTGTTTGACCTTAATACAAAGATTCCGGAACAGGTTTTGTTTCGTCTATATCTAAAAAAATGGCTGAGTTACAACATTTGGAATTTCTATTGTGGCTGACATTTTAAAACGACCTCATTTTTGTCACGCGATAACAGGCGTATTTATGAACCGATTTGAATGTAACTTGGTCTGTACATAGTACATACCAATGTCTTGACCGAGTTCGTTGGCCAGCTTCATTCGCCATCTTGTTTCAAAAGGGTTGCCATTAAAAAATGTAATTTAAAATTTAAAATGAGGTATTAAAAAATTGGAAAATGAAAAAGATTTTTTTTTATTGTTTTGGCCTTGATACAAAGATTCTGGAGCAGTTTTTGTTTCTGAAAATTTGTTCTTTTGCTTATATCTTAAAAAAGTGGTTGAATTATAGCACTTTGAATTTCTATCATGGTTAACACTTTGAAACGATCTTGTATTTGTCTCGCGATACCACACGTATTCGCCTATTTCGATAGAAGAAGGCATGTGGATAGTATACATCAATATCTCGACCAAGAGTTCGCTGGCCAGCTTCATCAGCCAACTTGTTTCAAAATGGCAGCCATTCAATTAAAATATATATATATTTAAAGTGAGGTGCAAAAAAATTAGAAATTGAAAAAGGTTTCTTTCTTAAGTATTTGACCTTGATATAAGGATTCAGGAGCATTTTTTGTTTGTCTTTATCTTAAAAAATGGCTCAGATATAGCAGTTTCAATTTCTAACGTGGGTGACATTTTGAAAAATCTGATTTTTTGCCTGCGACAGCACTCGTATATATCAACCGATTCCGATGTGAGTGAGCATGTGCACAGCAATTACTAAGGTCTCGACCAAGTTCACTGGTTAGCCTCATCCACCATGTTGTCTTAAAATGGCAGGCACTTTAAGAAATCGCCGAATTTGGCAGCCAAATATAAGTTACTTTAAATAAAAGCAGCTTGGATAAAGCTGACTAATTTCGCGAAATTCTCATTCATAATGATTTAGTATTGATAAAAATTAGTATTGAATCTCCTACATTCGGTTTCCACTTAATTGAGCTTCGTATGTTTGAATAATATAAGTTGGCTTTTTTAAAAAAGGAATATGAAAGCCACCTCTTCCTCCCGGCACTGGCCGAAAGGACTTTTTTGTCTTTTAGGTAGCTTTCTTTACAAAAAGCTACCTATTGCAGCCGTTCGGAGGAAAGCGATTTCAAAAAATTTTGGTATATTTTCATCGATCATGACCCCCAGACCCCGAAACCACCCTCCGTTCAAAATTGATATATATATATATATATATATATATCAATATATATATATATATATATATATATATATAGATATATATATATCTGACCTATGTCACACTGTAACTCTCGTATTTATGAACCGATTTGGATGTAATTCGGTGTGTACATAGTACATACCAATGTCTCGACCGAGTTCGTTGGCCAGCTTCATCCGCCATTTTGTTTCAAAATGGCGGCCATTTAAAATTTTAAAAAAAATTTAAAATTTGAAATGTGGTACCAAAAAATTGAAAATGGAAAAATATTTTTTTCTTATGTATTTGACCTTTATACAAAGACTCCGTAGCAGTTTTTGTTTCGTCTATATCTTAAAAAATGGCTGAGTTATACCATTTTGAATTTCTAGCGAAGCTGACATTTTGAAACGTCCTGACTGTTTGTCATGCGATAAAAGGCGTATTTATGAACCGATTTAGATGTAACTTCGTTTATACATAGTACAGAGCAATGTCTCGAAAGAGTTCGTTGGCCAGCTCCATCCGCCATCTTGTTTAAAAATGGCGGCAATTTAAATTTTTAAGAAAAATTTAAATTTGAAATGTGGTAGCAAAAAATTTAAAATTGAAAAAATATTTTTTTCTTTTGTGTTTGACCTTGATAAAAAGATTCGGGAGCAGTTTTTGTTTCGTCTATATCTTAAAAAATGGCTGAGTTATAGCATTTTGAATTTCTAGCGTGGCTGACATTTTGAAACGTCCTGATTTTTGCCACGTGATAACAGACGTATTTATGAACCGATTTGGATGTACCTTGGTGTGTGCATAGTACATACAAATAACTCAACCGAGTTCGTTGACCAGCTTCATTCGCCATCTTGTTTCAAAATGGTGGCCATTTAAAAAAATTAAGAAAAAAAAAATTTAAAATGCGATACCAAAAAATTGGAAAATGAAAAAGATTTTTTTAGCATGTGTTTGACCTTAATACAAAGATTCCGGAACAGGTTTTGTTTCGTCTACATCTAAAAAAATGGCTGAGTTATAATATTTTGAATTTCTATTGTGGCTGACATTTTAAAACGACCTGATTTTGTCAAGCGATAACAGGCGTATTTATGAACCGATTTGAATGTAACTTGGTCTGTACATAGTACATACCAATGTCTCGGCCGAGTTCGTTGGCCAGCTTCATTCGCCATCTTGTTTCAAAAGGGTTGCATTTAAAAAAAAAATGTAATTTAAAATTTAAAATGAGGTATTAAAAAATTGGAAAACGAAAAAAAAAATTTTTATGTGTTTAGCCTTGATACAAAGATTCTGGAGCAGTTTTTGTTTCTGAAAATTTGTTCTTTTGTTTATATCTTAAAAAGTGGTTGAATTATAGCACTTTGAATTTCTATCATGGCTAGCACTTTGAAACGATCTTGTATTTGTCACGCGATACCACACTTATTCGCCTATTTCGATGGAAGAAGGCATGTGGATAGTATACATCAATATCTCGACCAAGTTCGCTGGCCAGCTTCATCAGCCATCTTGTTTCAAAATGGCGGCCATTAAATTAAAAAAAAATTATATTTAAAGTGAGGTGCAAAAAAATTAGAAATTGAAAAAGGTTTCTTTCTTAAGTATTTGACCTTGATATAAGGATTCAGGAGCATTTTTTGTTTGTCTTTATCTTAAAAAATGGCTCAGATATAGCAGTTTTAATTTCTAAAGTGGGTGACATTTTGAAAAATCTGATTTTTTGCCTGCGACAGCACTCGTATATATCAACCGATTCCGATATGAGTGAGCATGTGCACAGCAATTACTAAAGTCTCGACAAAGTTCACTGGTTAGCCTCATCTACCATGTTGTCTTAAAATAGTAGGCACTTTAAGAAATCGCCGAATTTGGCAGCCAAATATAAGTGACTTTAAATAAAAGCAGCTTGGATAAAGCTGACTAATTTCGCGAAATTCTCATTCATAATGATTTAGTATTGATAAAAATTAGTATTGAATCTCCTACATTCGGTTTCCACTTAATTGAGCTTCGTGTGTTTGAATAATATAAGTTGGCTTTTTAAAAATAAGGAATATGAAAGCTACCTCTTCCTCCCGGCACTGGCCGGAAGGACTTTTTAACTTTCAAATTTACAATTTTCAAAAACTCCTTACGTGATGGGAAAAAAACGCAGGTCATTTTCGGATTCAGCGCTACAAAATACATAAGAATCAATTATCAAAAGCTAAAAAACATGACACAACCAAATTTTGCAGGGTAGTGTAGTAGAGCTTCTACTATGACTATTTTTTTAAAAGGAGCAATTAGAAAACCAAACGAAAAATAAAAAATATGAGTTAGATGCGATAATAAGCCAATAATACATCTTCTGTATCACTTTGGTCGTGGCACAAATTTTTAAATATCAAATAGATAAGGAGAGTGGAGATAAGATCTATTTTATTTTATATTAAATCTGATGGCCTTTTCACTTATAAAGTGTTAACTGTTAACTTCGATTTGTTACACTAGATAATCGTTTTCTTTTTAAATCAACAAATTATGCATATAAAATATTTTAAGACCACCAATGAAAAAGTATTGGGAATTTTCATTTTATATTACAAATCCCTTTGGCAAACTTAGACTCCAAGGCAAATTTTATAATTTTGTCATGCTATTCGATAGTATCAACGTTTCAAAAAGAATTTATTACTTTGAGAAAACAATTTTTAAATAGAATATTTATTTAATTTTAAATATTGCCAGGCATAATTACAAATCTCATCGTAGTTGAATTTTTCCGAATATACTAATTAACTTTAAAAATATTTATTGAAAAATCATAATTCAAACAAATATTTTTGAATTTCAAGAAATGTGAAAACCAATTTAATCTACTTATTTCACTTCTAATAATTGATGATGAAATTGTTGTTTAGAATTTATTATTGCATCTAATAGAAATTCAGTTACATTACATACCGGAAACGAAAATAAATGGATGTCGGGTTTCTAAATCTCTTAAATTATTTATAAGTGGAACCGGTTTCTGAAAGTATAAAAGAAAATTAAGCATATATTAACAATGTTCAGTGTTCAGTAACGCACTTTTGTGGGACACACTCGCTATTTTCAAGTACAGAGCTATAAGAAAGCGGAAAAATAAAACTTAACAGATCAGCATGTATCATTAAATTTTAAAATGGCAACTTAGCAAATTCAACCAAATTTCGTAGCTTCGGTTGATAAAAACTATTGTCTTGTTCAAAAAAAAAAAAAAAAAAAAAAAAAAGCAAATTTATATATGAATAAAATAACTTTGGAACTTCGCATAAATACAGGGTGTCGAAAATTCCCTACCACATTTTAAAATTCAATATAAAATCAAGTAATTGTCGTACAGAGTACGGCTTGGACTAAAATGCTTTTCCAGATGAAAAGTTTTCTTCAAGCGATTGAAAATAGTTAGTTGCAAATTTTGATCATAGATGGCGTATGTTTGTCTTCAAACATCCGTTTTTTCTGATTTTCACATTAATTTTGATGCTATGACACAAAAAGGACTATTCCCAGCGCTGGGGGTCGTTATTTCTGTGCTACAGCGTTAAAAGTTAAAACTAATCTGAAAATCCGAAAAAATGCATGTTTGAAACAAACAATACGGACAAGTTGGCGCCATCTGTGATCGAAATTTGGAACTAATTATTTTCATTAGCTTGAAGAAAACTTTTCATCCTGAGAAGCATTTTAGTACAAACCGCACTCCTGTACGAAAATTACTTGATTTTATATTGAAGTTTAAAATGCGTCAAGGAATTTTCGGACACTCCTGTATATCTTTAATTTTTTTTTATTTTTATTTATTTATTTATTTACTTTTTTGTAATTTGACCAGAAGCATTGTATATAATGTTCCTTTAAATTGATCTGTCTGTCCCAAAGGTTTTGAAGACAAGGGAAATTTCAGAATTGTGGATAACTACAAAATTACAAGGATTTTAAGTAAACCTTTCTTTCATATCAGGAAACATTTCTCTATTTTTCTAACAGTGCAGCTATTTCAAGATTCCCGTAGGGAACTCTTTCTTTAGAAAAATAAAAAAATAAAAAATTAATAAATTTACAAAAATAAGAGTTAACGAGGAAGAGAGAAACAACAGTTTCAATATACCTCTGTACTTGGAAACTTCAAAAGTCATTTTTACCTATTGTCATCTTTAATTTACAAGAGAAAAAAGATCATACATTAGACAATAATTTAATTTTCAAATTTTAAATATAAAATTATGTATCAAAGTTAAAAAAAAAAATAAATAAGGAATAATTCGTAAGAAATTATTTTATTTATTTTCATTTTGGTATTGTAAATGAAACTACTATCAAATAACTTCTGCAGTTTGCATGTGCTTTACTGCAACTCTGTTTCTTTCTTATTTAAGTTTGAACTGAAGGAAAAATCACCTTAATGAAGCCATGAAATAGTTATCTGTACTTTTCTTTATGTTTATATATATATATATATATATATATATATATATATATATCGTCATCTTTCATGGCATATAAAACTTCATTTCATATTCACAGTTGTACATTGGTTATCAATTACTTTTTATTAATAATTTTTATAATGTTACAGTTATAATTTACTGCTAAATTTAATAAATTATTGAATTAATTATTGTAATTGGAATAGATGATGATTTGTAATTATATTATGGCTTTATATATTATCATTCAAATTTCTATGCTGCTAATGCGCAAGTTATTATGAATGATCTATATTTGTTATTTTATTTTCATTTAGAATTAAATAATTCTTTTTGAAACGCATTTTCTTTATTGAGGTATCTTTTATATATTATATAAATATATAATTCCTGCTAGCTTAATGTTTTTGCAACGTTAGCAAACAATAATAAAAAATTTTATACGCTTGGTTTATTGCTGCAATTGCGCACAAACTATATGTATTATCTTATGATTTCTACTAATGTAGTTATTTGATACCTATCTTTAAGAAATTCCATTTTATGTTGCATTTTTGTCATCTTTCATGGCATATAAAACTTCATTTCATATTCAGAGTTGTACATTGGTTATTAATTACTTTTTATTAATAATTTTTATAATGTTACAGTTATAATTTGCTGCTAAATTTAATAAATTATTGAATTAATTATTGTAATTGTAATAGATGAAGATTTGTAATTATATTATGGCTTTATATATTGTCATTCAAATTTCTATGCTGCTAATGCGCAAGTTATTATGAATGATCTATATTTGTTATTTTATTTTCATTTGGAATTAAATAATTCTTTTTGAAACGCATTTTCTTTATTGAGGTACCTTTTACATATTATATAAATATATAATTCATGTTAGCTTAATGTTTTCGCAACGTTAGCAAACAATATTAAAATTTTTTATACGCTTGGTTTATTGCACAAACTATGTGTATTATCTTATGATTTCTACTAATGTAGTTATTTGATACCTATCTTTAAGAAATTTCATTTTATGTTGCATTTTTGTCATCTTTCATGGCATATAAAACTTCATTTCATATTCACATTTGTACATTGGTTATCAATTACTTTTTATTAATAATTTTTATAATGTTACAGTTATAATTTGCTGCTAAATTTAACAAATTATTGAATTAATTATTGTAATTGGAACAGATGATGATTTGTAATTATATTATGGCTTTATATACAGGGTGTCCGGTCTCAACGGTGTCCAATGGCTAATTCCTAAACCGTTAGTCATAGACATATAGTTCCAATTACAAAAATGTTTTAAATCAGGTAAAGAAACATTTTAAAAGCGATTTGGGTCAATAAAAACATTTCTTAAAAAATTACGAAATTTAAATTTTTATACGGTCCCCCGGTCCTATAAGTTATATTTAGTAATTTTTTCCTATTACACTGACAAGTAAGACAAAAAAAGTCCCATTCATATACCGCTAAAATTGAGCGAGTTATGAAACTTTAAAAATGCATGACTTATGCCACTTTTCTACTCTGAAAACAAATGAGTTCGGCTTGGCTTTGAGGGATCATATACCAAGTGTTTAAAGTGTTCAAAGATCTTACTTCATGTGTATCTGCGTTTTGAAAAAAAAAATCCTACAAGTATTATGATTAATTCTCAAATTGGCTAAAATAACATATATTTTATTTTGTCAGGATTTGAGACTGTTTCTCTTATGATTTCTTTTAATAAAAATTATGTTTTTTTTATAAGTTTTTATGTTACTTCAACAATCGTATGTATATTTTTCCAGTTCAAAATTTGTACTCGAACTTTAACCCACTTTTAAATATCCGATCGAGATTGCATTTTACATACTGGCGCAAATACAATAACAATCTTATATTATTATGATTTTCGGTGGTTACCATTTATACTTATTTTACAGGATAACACAAAAAATTTCGGATAGATTTCTGCCAAGGAGTTTAAGAAAAAGTTTTAGATTAGATAATACAAGACTGAGATTGTTGGGATTTTTAACTTTTATGTATTTTTTAGCACTGAATCCGAAAATTACCTTAATTTTTAACCATCATGTCAGTATATTTCGCAAGTCATAAATTTTCAAATTTAAAGAATAACAAAAATCGAATACTATAAAGTAGAGGAGATGGTTGTGTTTTTTAACTTTTGATAATTGATTTTTACGCACTTTTTAGCACTGAATCTGAAAATGACCTTCATTTTTAACCATCATGTTAGAATGTTTTTGCAAATCGCAAATGTGTAAGTTAAAATATAGCGAAAATCCCATACTATAAAACATATGTAAAACATTTTTTATTTTACCTTATTTTATTTTATTAAAACATTTATTCGATATTTTTGCTTATCCTGGGATTCTTACAGCTAAACAGCTGAGTGGTCCGATGAGATGGGGGAGGAAATTCAATTTTAACATTGATTTTCTTAACTTTGAAATTTGCAATTTTCGAAAAATCTTGATATGATAGTTAAAAATGAAGGTCAATTTCGGGTTCAGCGGTACAAAATTTGTAAGAATCAATTATCAAAAGCTAAAAAACATGACATAACCCAACTTTTGAAGGCTTGTGCAATCTAATAATATTTTAAAATACGTATCATTTTGTAATGAATTGAGGCTGTTAATTTAGAATCATTTTATTTAACAAAAAATCTGTTTTTTCTTTCTTCTTAAATGTTTATTACAAATTGTATATTTTCCATTAATATGCCAGAATGATTAAAGATTTCAAATTTATATTGCAATGTTAATTTTACTCCCAAACATTTTTTATATCTGACGAAATTATATTTCGACTAAATTTGTGAATGACGACCAATTTGCAGCAAAAAATATGCTCCAACTTTAAATAGATATTACTCGGTCAATTTTAATCGTAGAATAACGGGACTTTTTGTGTATTACTTGTCAGTGTAAAAGGAAAATTTCACTAAATATAACTTATAGGACCGGGGGACCGTATAAAAATTTAAATTTCGTAATTTTTTAAGAAATGTTTTTATTGACCCAAATCGCTCTTAAAATATTTCTTTACCTGATTTAAAACATTTTTGTAATTGGAACTATATGTCTATGACTAACGGTTTAGGAATTAGCCATTGGACACCGTTGAGACCGGACACCCTGTATATATATATATATTACGTATTCATCTCAGCACAAAGTCTTTTGAATTTGTCCTTTTGCAAAGCGTATAAGACCAGTGTTACATTTGTTTAATTGATTACAAACAAATAAATAAATTTAAAAAAAAAGCATTTTTTCCTTTCAGATAATCTAAAATAATAGTATATTTTCTTATCTAGTAGAAATATACTTTTCGCCGCGGCATATGTTTGAAGACATTGTGCCTGCTCGTGCCACGCACGCGCAGATGTTGAGCTTTTCCAGCTGCCGAACATCTGCTCATTTTAATAAGCGTGATACATGTTTATTTTCATCACCTTTAGCCGTATAAGAAAAGTATGATGATGATGATGATGGTGATGGTGGTGGTGATCTCAAGAGGATCACGTTAACTATACAAACTATTAATAAGGTTACTTAATTTTTTAAGTAAAAGATAATTTAAATTCAACTTGGCAAATCTTAAACAATGCGGATATAAAATGTTGAATAATTTAATTTTAATAACATAACATATTCATATCCGCTTACTTATAAATTAATTTTGATCTCTAACATGTAATTTTAAGAATGCGTCTTTAAACTAAAAAGCATTCAATAAATAAGAAAAGCCCACGGGCGTAACCAGTTATCAGGGTAGTTTAGAAGAGCCAGGGTACGGAGTCCTGCCTTAGTAACGTTTCTCGAATCAGAGGAATGTACGTGGTAAAATATCTTTTATTTTAATTTCAATATTTAAAAATTGGACGTATTCTTAATCTATGGAGGTTTATAATGAATTACAGTAATTAAGAAGTCATTTTTTTTCTTTACAATAATTTTCTTTGTAATCAATTAAAGATATATCAATTAAAGATTATAGATTAAGTGACAATTTTTCTTATGTAAATCTGTAGCAGGATATATTTTCAGTATTAAGAAATTTGATTTTACTGTATGATGGTATATCTTTCAACATTTAAAAAGCATTAAGAAAATAAGAAAGGTAGTGTAGATTATTGTGTAAGTATCTCACCTGCCTCCATACACACTCCTGGATAAGAAAAAAAAAAAAAAAAAAACAGTAGCCGTCCGTAGGGTACCTGCATGCCTTACATTAAGACGGCCTTGGATATTTTCTTTAATTATGCTATTTTACGTGTTAATGACGGTACGGGGAATTGGATATTAAGACTTTCAACGAAAAATTAATGAAAATATAGTTTCTCATAAATAATTTAAAATAAATGCTGTCATTTGATCTAATAATCTATCTATATTATAAAGCAGAAACATGCCAGTAAGTAATAATGGCGACATATTGACAACAGCAATGACAGGAATAATAAATTTCACTTTTTTGCAAACTTACTAACTTTAAAAAAACGCATAATTTAAAATTTCACACTGTCGAATAAAGGAAAAATTGCACTTTCAAATGAAATTTATTTGAAAACTGTATATAAATGTACTAATTTTTTATTTGTTGAAAATAGTTTTCAAATATAATTTTCTTTTCAATTGATTTGTATCACGTGCAGACCGCTTAAGGAAGATTGACTTGTTTGTATTAAAACAATGTAAATACTGCAGCATTTATTCCGGCTAGTATTCCAAAATAAATTTAAAAGTTCATTAATAAATAAATTAATTAAATAATATGTATAAAACACAAATTTAACAGATATGTAATCGAATTACACGCTTAAACACTGAAATAATCCGAATAAAAAATGTTTCTTTGAATAGTGAAATCTGTGTTGATTTCTTTGGATATTAACAGCTTGTACGCACTAATACGAAAATGCCGTTTCTAATAAATTTCAAAACTTTATTTGAATACATTTGATATTTTTCATACAAAAACTATTTTTGTTGACAGTGGTGTTATGTAATCTGAAATATATGTATTAAAAGTAAAACATCTGTTAGATTTTTCAGTTAAAAATGATTTTCACCTACATTATGTACACCAAAGCATGCTCCATGTTTTGTAATCGGGGAAGTTCAGGTTGGATTTCCTGGTTTCTTTGAAATGTAAAGTAAACCAAACTTTTTATTCCCCTTTTTCAAAATTAATCACTGGATTTCGCAGTTTTATCTCTCTTAGCAATATATAGCAATCTCCATAAAACAAGTGCTTCCAAAACATTTCTAATACTATTCCCCTTTAAGTTGTTTAATCAATTTTTTTTTTTGTAAAATATTCAGTTAGAAAGTCAACTTTTCATCTTTCTTTGCCCCAATCTATTTATGTAATTACACCAATCGATACGTTTTTATTCATTCTTTAATTTTCAAAATATGAAAGAAAAACGTATCTAAGAATCTAATGATTAATTTTTATTTTAGCCTGATATACTGCATACAACTAGTACTAACACCTTCATATATCAGTTCTACAAAGCCGAACTATGAAAATGAAAAGAAGTAAATATGGTAAACAAGGCAGCATTTCATATGACTCCCATTTTGCCTCTGATGTTTGAATCGATGATTGTGATAGATGCCGGATACCCCGTGGCAATAAAGCGAAGAAGCCATGTGGTCCCGAAAACAAAGCTTCTAATCCATCAAGTAGACTAACCTTGAACGGAAATGTATACATGTGTATACACTTCCTTTCAATGTTGCGTGCGATGTATGTACACTCTTGTTCAAAATTAAGAGAATTTTAGTCCATCAGGCATTACTGTACAAAAAATGTGATACAACTCATGCATGTCTGTGTTTGCAATACTTGTTAAAAAATCATAATATAGTTTTCTAGAAAGCTTTAATTCTATCTTAATGCATTTATTATTGCTTTATGAAAAAAACATGTCATTTTCATTTTATAACTAAACCAGTACTTTCGTGTCACCTAATAAAATTTAATATACCACTAAAACACAACTCCCACATATGCATCTGTGCTAAAAATATTCATATGATTACCTTTTCGGATTTCTTCAACTTCATTTTTAAGAAAATTCTGTGTCCTTTAAAACTTTTTTAAAAATTCATAAAAATCGTATTCTACCTTGGCCGTTAACATACCAGACAACATTCCGCTCACCATTTCTAGAAAAACGTTTTCACCTCTTCTGAAGCATGATCAGTTCAGAATGATTTTCTTTTTTCTGGCCAATATTTTAAGGTTTCCCTTTTTTTTGTCCCCCTCTTTCTTCTACTCGCTCTTCTGGCGTCATCTATTTACCATCTATACAACTTTTTTTTTATTATTTATTTGAATAAATATACACCGTAAAAAAAAATACGACCAGTTTTCCTGTAGGAATCGGAAAAATATTTGCTCTTATCATACCGGAAAAAATTCCGACCCAGCTCGGAATAAAATCCGTAAAATACCCTTTTATTGACTATTTCCTTTTTTTTACGGATTTTATTCCGAGCTGGGTCGGAAAATTTTCCGGTACGATAAGGGCAACTATTTTTCCGATTCCTACAGGAAAACTGGTCCGGTTTTTTTTTTACAGTGTACTTTTGGCTACTTTCAAAACCTTCCTAGAGTCGTTTTTAGAATTAATTCGCTTCGTCGCCAAATTTTATTAACAAGACCCCGCCAGTTTCAATTAACACGTGATTTCTTCTATTCTGTAAAACTAGTTTAACAATTTCTGGCAGTTCATAACAATGCATATAAGAAACGAACTTTTGAAGTATTAATTTAACTGATCCCAAACACTTTTACGACACGTTACACAAATAACAAATATACTTTTGGCGACTGTGAAACCTTTCCTAGTGTCGTTTTAAGCATTAATTAGCTTTGTCGCCAAATTTAATTAACATGATCCCGCCAGGTTCAATTAGCAAGCGATTTGTTCTATACCTGTAAAATTAGTTTGTCCAACAAAAATATTCTTGACGCTGGTAAAACAATTTCTGACGGTTCAAAACAATACATATCAGAAACGCACGTTTCAAGTATTAACTTAACTGATTCCAAACACTTTTACGATGCTTTACAAATAACAAATATATTTTTGTCTACTTTCAAAACAACTTTCTTAGGTTCATTTTTGGCATTAAACATCTCCCGCCAAATTTTATCACCAAGACCCAGCCGAGGATAGAACAGCAGATTACTTATTCTATTCCTGTAAAACTAGTTTCCTAACATATACCTCATTCGATGCTAAAAGGTATTAAATAAAAAAAACATAAAAAATTTATATCGCCACACTCTTATTATTATTCTTAACTAAGGAAGAAATCATAACTATAAGATTACTTATAGTTTATTATATTATACATATTTACAATAGCTGCTAAAACGCAGCTTTCAAAACAAGTCACATTTTACAACTGCCCAGAATATTCTCGGCTACGTGCAAAGCATTACAATTCCAGATTGTGTAATGCTGCCATCTATTAACATAGATCGCTACTATTTCGGATTCTTGATTAAGGATATAACACCCCTCCCCTCATAGTTCAAACGAACTACAGGCGTTCGTATCCCATCCTCGTCGCCACTTTTATATCGCCACACTCTTATTATTATTCTTAACTAAGGAAGAAATCATAACTATAAGATTACTTATAGTTTATTATATTATACATATTTACAATAGCTGCTAAAACGCAGGTTTCAGAACAAGTCACATTTTATTTTACAACTGCGCAGAATATTCTCGGCTACGTGCAAAGCCTTACAATTCCAGATTGTGTAGTGCTGCCATCTATTAACATAGATCGCTACTATTTCGGATTCTTGGTTAAGGATATAACAAAAAACTGTAAAGTTCTATATGCAGGGTGTCCATAATTAAACGACCCTACTTTAAAGTTGTCTACAGACAAAACTATTGTTCATAAAGTTGTGAAATTTTGTGAAAGACATAATCAAGGGATGGGAATTTGTTTAAGCAAAAAAGAAAAAAAGTTCAAAATTTCGCCACCAGAGAGCGATTTTTAAATAAATTACACATTTAGTATTACGATAGTTTAGAAATTTTAGTTACAGGGTGTCCATAATTAAACGACTTTATTTTAAAGTTGTCTACAGACGAAACTGTTGTTCAGAATGTTGTTAAATTTTGTGGGAAGACATAATAAAGATATGGAAATTTGTTTGAGCGAAAAAAAAAATTAGGAGGCCGTTCTTTAACGAATTACACATTTAGCATACATTTACGATAGATTAAAAAATATTGTTATAGCAAACATCTTCCGCATGACGGTCATCATTTTCAGATTCCATCTGGAATCGTTAGCATGTTCCACAGTTGACCGCAATTGTCGTGCAATCATGACATGTCGTGCAATGCTGTCTTTAGAGTCAGGTTAAGCTAATAAATAAAATTTCTAAACTATCGTAATGCCAAATATGCAATTTATTAAAAATCGCCCTCTGGAGGAGAAATTTTGAACTTTTATTTGTCTTAAACAAATTGACATCCCTTTATTATGTCTTTCACAATATTTCACAGCTTTATGAACAATACTTTTGTCTGTAGACAACTTTAAAAAGAGTCGTTTAATTATGGACACCTTGTATAAACTGCCTGCATGTTTCGTCTTCACCGAAGCCTTTTTCAAGATGAATGAGACTTCTCTGCAGTTGCACGATCTATAATGCTATGATTTGAGACGCCATTGTTCACAATTTTCAAAAGCACATGTAATATCATTTTCTGAAACATGTAGACAATTTACACTATGACGCAAAAGTTTAGACAATGACGTCATTCAGCTTTAAAATGTAGAATTATGACGTCAGAATTACAAATACCTGTAAATATATTCAAAAACTGATTTAAAATGCTATGTACAAAAGACAGTCGTTTTATTTGCTATAATACTAATTTTTTTCATAAAAATTCAAATGTGCTTGTCGCAAAAGTTTAGACACTATTCTAAATTTCTTTGAATATTCGCTGGCATATGCAAATTTAGAATCGATGATGTCACAAATTTGGAGTACTTAAGTTCTGCAAACGATTGCGCTTCATAGTCGACATGCCGAGAGCTAAAGAAATTCAAGTGAATGAGGTTTCAAGGATTTGGCAGTTGAAAGGTGAAGGGAAGAGCGTTTCTGAAATTTCTGCTATTATTAATAGGTCAAAAAAATCTATTTATCGAGTTTTATCGAGTGGTTCCGAATATAAAGCAAAATGTCGGTCTGGGAGGCCACGTGTGACAAATGTACGAGAGGATCGCCTGATACAAAGACTAGCGAGTACTCAACAAATGAGCGTACGTGGAGTTCAAAGCTCATCGAGACTCTCTGTATCAAAGGATACGATTCGTAGACGAATTTTGGAAAAAGGAACAATCGTTTATAGCAAAATGCAGAAGAAACCAGCTCTGAAATCACATCATAAGTTACAAAGACTTATGTGGGCTCGAAAGCATATGTCATATGGAGAGAAATGGCAGTCAGTCATATTTAGCGATGAAAAAAAGTAGAATCTGGATGGTCCAGATGGTTGTTTATCGTATTGGCATGACTTGCGGAAGGAACCTCGACGTTTTTTTAGTCGCAGACAAGGAGGGGGCTCGGTGATGGTTTGGGCAGCCTTTTGCTATAATGGACAAGTATCTCTGACCTTCACCAGTGGTCGTCAAACTTCACAGCATTATACACAGACATTAGAAGAAAACCTACTGCCATTTGCTGAGCTTCTAGGGGGTCCTCAGTGGGAATTTCAGCAAGACAATGCTTCAATTCACACTGCAAAACATTCAAAATCTTGGTTTAATTCCCATAATATAAGAGTTCTCGACTGACCAGCATGTAGCCCAGATCTTAACCCTATAGAAAACCTTTGGAGCATCATGTGTCGCAAAGTTTATAGCAACGCTAGACAATACTCTTCTGAAAAGGAACTTAAGACATCTATTGAGAATGCATGGTACGATATCGATCCACAAACTATGCAAGATTTAGTTTCTTCCATGCAATCTCGTGTATATGACGTAATACATAAGCATGGATGCGCAACCAGGTTTTAAAAATTGTTTATTTCGATTTTATTTAATTTGTGTCTAAACTTTTGAGACAGCAGTTTATTTTTGTTACCATTTAATTTATTGCAATATGCACAATTCCACTTTTCTTTGTTATAAATATTGTTTATATGTACAGCACATTAATTTCAAGCAGTGATTTGAAAATTGAATAAATATTTTTCAAAGTATGTAAGAATTTCTTCATTGTCTAAACTTTTGCGTCATAGTGTATATATATAAATTGTTTTGCTGTTTTTACTGAACACCTTTTAGCAGTTAATGTGGTATATTATATCTGGGCGTTCGGATTTGTTATATATTTAATTTCTCAACAATAAAGTCTTGACGCAGGTAAAGCGATTTCTGGCATTTCATAACAATATATTTTAAATTGCAAACTCAAAATAGTCGGATATTTTCACTTATCCCAAGCTCTTTTTATGACACTTTACACCAGTGTTCTTCAATCTGTTTTAACTCACGGCACACATCGTAAACTTCTGCAGTACACTGGATCCCATAACTACATTTCCGTGGCACTCTTAATATGTGGTGATTAAAAAACATGCAAAAGAAACATATAATTTTAATTTATCATAACAAGCCTATTTGTCACAGCCAAGAAAAAAAAAATAACAAAAAATCATTTACAAAATAATTCAGGTATCATTTTCTCTTATGAAATATTTAAATCTCATGGCATATATGCACTGCACGCACTTTTCTTTTTAATTATCAGAAGTTAAGCTAATATATTCTTCCAACTTTTTGTACAATAAATCTAAAGTTTGTGAAAATGATTTAATATTATTTTTAATCAATTTATATCGTTTCACTAATTCAAATATTTCAACTCCATTTTCTTTTTCTAATTCATTTTTTTCAAGAGAATAAAATTTTCCTCTGACGGCATTACATTTTATTGGCCTTCCCCGTATATATTTTTTGAAAAAATTCAAACACTGAAATAAACTTGCAAGAAATCCATCTTTAATATGCTAATAAGGCCAAAATCTCTCTTGGTCTTGCTCCCGCTTTAAAAGTGGTAACACGTGTTCTTTGCTCCTGAAGAAAGTTCTTTTGAAAAGCCTTGCGCATTTTCTATTTTTATAATGTTATTAAGACGTTAATTTGCCCTTATTGGTTCTCACCAGTTTTTCCAATATTTTAATGTTTAATATGCTAAACCATATCACAAAGTAAATTGTGTAATTTAGGATGGTGCGTTAAAATAAAATATACTTTTTTTTTGATTTGTTAAATCTTAATTTAACTCGACTAAAAATTTTCGCAGAAAGCTAGTTCAAAACTTCTGTTTTGTACAAATAATAAATATATTCTTGACTATTTTCAAACTTTTCTTAATATTTTCAAGTCAGATTTTTTTACAATTTTGAGAAAAAAATCACTTTTACGTTAATAATGATAATAGTAGCTATCCAAATAGATTTACTGAAGTTTAACGAATATGTCATTGTCTGAAATATAACGAATGTAGTTATTTGTGTACTATTCAATTCATATGGCAATGGGTTAAGGAAGAGTTTTTGGAAACGTTTCTAAAATATCATATTACAACATTTATTTAAAAGATATTACAACTTACTAATATTTTTTGCGTTTTATCACACGTGATTCCTTCAGAAAACTTATATTTTAAATTTAAAGAGTGAAATATGTGGTTAAAATAAAAGAATCGTAAACAGTGCAAGTAGAATTAAGCAAACTTTTATTATTATTACTATTACTATTATTATTATTATTATTATTATTATTATTAATATTATTATTATTATTACGAAATTCCAAAACATATTTGAATTCTTTATAAGAGATGTATAGAGATAGACATATGCTACCATTACTACATGTAGATAGTAACAAAAGTAATTGTTAAGACAAAATAATACTCAATAAAAAGACATGTACTATTAATAGTACGCCAGACTCTAACGGGTTAAAGTTATTTTTAGCATTCATTAGCATTGTCACTAAATGTTGTCGAAAAGGTACCACCGAGAATCAAATAGCATGCGACTTCTCCTATTCCCATGCGACTTCTACTATTCCTGTAAAACTAGTTTCCCAACAATAAAAGTCTTGACGCAGGTGAAACAGTTTCTGGCGTTTTATAACAGTACACTTTTAAAAAGGATGCTTAAAATAGTGTGATATTTTAACTAACTGGTCGTAAGCACTTTTATAACACTTTACACAAATAATAAATATGTATTTGGCTATTTTCGATGTCTTCCTAGAATTATTTTAACATTATTATTATTTTTTTAAAGACCTAAAACTGTTTTTCCCCCTTTAAAATTGCTTTGTTTTTTCAACAGGGAAACAGTGCATTTGAAAATTGCAAACTAAAAAATTGTATGAAGATAAATTATGGCAGGAGGTAAAAAAAAAAGGTGTAAAGAGTCGTCTAAGATTTTTTTATTATTATTATTAGCCAGTAATTTTACTCTTGTTCTAAAACGAACGTGTCCCAAGTTTCGCACAAATCGGTCACAAGTTCATATTTGTAGAAGGAACATACATCCAAACACTGTATGTATATGTATATGGGCTATCAGAAACACTCGGCTTTACCCGTGTTAACAATGGAGGCCTTCCAGGCAAAATAAACAATAAAAAAGAAAAGTGCCCAGTTGAAATGATGGCATTGAGATCACAAGCTATTCACACTAATTGTATATTATGCTCTTGTTTCAAAGAATAATGCCGCTCGAAAAATAAATTAAGGGGGCGGGATCACCCCGTTTCCCCTTTTTATACCTAACCAATGAGCCTCCAAATCTAATCAGGAAGCACCTTATCAAAATAAACCGGTATACCAAATTTGAAGCAAATCGAATAGAACAACCCATTTATCTAAATTAAGAGGGTATTAGCCCCCCCCCCGTTCCCCCCTTTATATTTAAACAATGAACTTCCAAATCTAATCAGGGAAGCGCCTTATCAGAATAAATCGGTATACCAAATTTGAAGCAAATCGGATAGAAAAACCCATTTATCTAAATTAAGGGGATATTAGCCCCCCTTCCCGCTTTAGACTTAAATAATGAACTTTCAAATCTAATCAGGTCAGCGCCTTATCAGAACTAACCGGTATACCAAGTTTGAAGAAAATCTGATAAATCTGCATGAAAAATCCATTTTTCTAAGTTAAGGAGGGATTAGCCCCCTCTCCCACCTTTTTACTTAAGCAATGAACCCCCAAAACTACTCAGGGAAGCGCCTTATCAGTATGAACCTAGAAAAAAAATTGGAAGCAAATCGGATATTTCTATCAAGTGTTATCGCGTTACGTACATACATACATTCAGAACCGGCGGACACATTATCTTTCAGGCTTTCATAGCCTGTGAGCTAAAAAGTACTAATATAGCGATAACAGTAATGGAGTTCTCTGCATTCGCGCCCATAAATCTTTAAAAAGACAAACAGAAAAAAAAGGGACATCGCATTTTCGCAATAATATTAAAATCTCCCAGCTTTATAAATGATAATGTTGATTTTCTTTGGTTATATATACAATTGGAAACAACTTTCATTATTTAAATAATTTTTTATGCTGCCAAATATCATTAACATAAGCAAAAATTTCGCAAAAAAATCTTTATAATCCATTTTGCTAATACAAATATTAAGCCTGTACAGTTTTTCTAAACGGTGTTTTTATCAGATTTAACGATCGAAAAATAGATCTGTTTTTTTAAGTTAAAAGAGTGTCCTATACCCATCCATTTCTGCGTCATGCCAAATAAGCTTGCGAATGTCATTTTCCCATTGCAAGCCATGATTGCCATTTCACTCTGTACTAGAGCTTGCGCAATAGGTCACGTGTCTCAGTGCCAATCGATCAATCAAATATGTTTGTCTGTAGGTGCCAGTGGTTATGAAAGGGTGACGAAATGATCTGCAAACGGGAAGAGAGAGAGAGGGCATGATAGGCTCCCGGAAGCAACGTGGTGGGATCGGACGGAAATTGGGTTATTCCGACCAAAAATGGTGCAATGGATGAATGGTGAGAGATTAGTGCTGACGTCGCTTACACGAACACACACATTCACACAGAGCTGAGGTTTCATAAAGATGTAATCGATCAATGAATGACATTGCAGGCAAGTTTCACGTAGAAGTTACTCCACGGAAACGGAAAGAAAAACCAAGTTGAGGTATTAAATTATGTTTAAAATTCAGATGACAGACCTATAAGAGAGTAATATGTGTGAAATAGTGCAGAAAGAAAAGCATTCAAAGAAACTGGAAAACCTCGTAAAGATACATATAATGTGAAGCAAAAAACGTTCCGCCAAACATATAGTACTAGTACGAAGTACCATAATCACGGTTACCGTAGATGTGCAATAACTCTCCATCCTCCCTAAATATATGGGTTATTCAGAAAAATAAATTTCATCTAGGAATTGTCAATCACACGTCGTAGGGCTCATTTGTGCGCAGTGATCCATTTTTTTTACCCACAATAAGCCTCTACAAATTTATTAATTTGTATGTATAAATTAATACTTTGATAATCATTGATAATAAATGTTAATTTTGACGTAAAGAAATAAAGTTCTGTGTTTATATAGATTTTCATTAAAACAAAATCTGATGTAAACAATGTATTTAAAGGCTCACTTGCTGTGTAAAATTGTATTTTAGGGCAATGTTTCACTATTTATATCTTTAGTAATTGCAAAGAAGTTTTGCCATAGCACATAGTTTTCGCACAAAGTTTTCATAAATACACTATATCCACACAACATCTATAGATGTGAGATTGTGTATATTTATCTAGTTGTCATTTGCCTTCACTATTTATTAATTTTATTTATTTATTTATTTTTAATTTCTTTTGAGTTCTTTAAAAAAAATTCCTCGTGAAAAAAATAAAGGTAGGTCATTGGCATTTATTTCCATGACCACCTGAAGTGGTTGGGAACGTAGGATAAAAAGTGGTATTTAAGAAAGAAATGCGATTATTACGGAATATAATTAAATGGAAGACACTCACATTTATTTATTTATTTTTTCGTTTTTACATATGTTAAACACTAAAAAAAGGGTATTTTGAACATTGGTCTCTTTTTTATCTTCTATCAAGGTACAGATATAAATTCGAACATAAACACTAAGGAAACGCGATAGTTATGCTGACAGCGACTTTTCTGTAATACAGTCGGACCTCTATTTAACGAACCTCTATTTTGCGAACTTTTCATTGGAACCAAGAACATTTTGCGAATTTCTTCGTAAAATAACCTCCAAATAGCGAAGTGCATTCTCTATTTAACGAATTTTTTCGTGGGATCTAATTTTTTTTTTCTCCCTATTTCTCAAAATATTACTAGGCATTTCAAACTTATTCTTTCTTTTAACACATTTTATGATAATCAATGACCAGGAGCAGGTCTTACCAGGCACCTAACTCACCGAGAACACTAAAGTCGCTGTGATTCTTTGCTTTTTATCCAAGAAGTGCAAACTTTCAATATCCCTCTTTAATACTCAATGGAGCTGCACCGTACCCCTAAACTAGAAGTCTCCCATTTTCTAGATTGTTGATCAGTCGTGCTGGTAATTTCAGTTCTTGTAGCTCGAAAATGTCAGAGCGAAAGTGCCTGAGCCTGAGCATAAAAAAATATATATACTTGTGGATAAAGGCGTGAAGAAAATGAATATTACTCTAAAATTTGGTGTTCCTCCAAACAGCTTATCAACCATAATAAAAAACCGTGATTTTAATGTAAAATTATTTGTTTAACTGAAAATACAATTTATTTCCAGACAATGTTTTGTTTCATTCTTATTTCCCTTCCAGATTTATTTTTGATTGGTAAAATAAATAAAACAAATAGTTATATATTATAAAAAAAGTTTGATCAATTACTTTTTTAAATTATATTTAGTGTTTATGGACTTAAAATATGTTTTATGTAGTTTAAAGTATTTTAAAAGGTGACTCTCTATTTAACGAATTTTCTATATAACGAACTTTTTTTCGGGATTTAGCGACTTCGTTAAATAGAGGTTCGACTGTATTTAAGGCTGTTCTCAAACCCAAACTTGCTCATTTCAGACACATTTTTAATTCATTTTTGTTCGCAAACGTATAGAATTGGCAAGCACACATATTAAAAATTATGTAATCGAACTTTTTTTGGAGGGGGTGGGGGGGGGGAGGGAACAAAGAATATTTTACAGCAAATGCTCGTACAGTTGGCGTTTTGAACCGAATTTGAACGCGAGAGAAAAAAAAAAGTGAAAAAACTGCCGTCCAGATGCAACAATTCCTTATAACTAAACATGTAATTAATTTATCGAAAAATGAAAGTAAACTTTTCGATTACAAAGCACTTCAATAATCATACCGACAAGTGTCATGCTTTCATTTTTAAAAATGAATTAGAAAAATTGCCAGAAAGTTTCAAGTTGTTGAGCAGGAGAAAATATGCGGTATAGCTTTTCCTCTTTCCTATCCCGAAATTTCATGCTACCCTATGGGAAATCTTAATTAGGTGATTACTAATTATCTAATACAAATATCGAAAAACAATTTCTGCAATCGGAAAGTATTTTTTTTTTTAAAGGCGAAGACAAACTTTAATATTTCAAGTTAGGCAAAATTAAAAAAAAATTTCGTCTTTTTAAAAATATTTAAAATGCGGAAATTTTGGAAACGCACTATGTCTCCAATTAGCGTCTCATTTTTGGTCGTAAAACCGTTTTTCGATATTTATATTAAATAATTCATAATCACCTAATTAAGTTTCCCGATGGGTTAATATGGGATTTCGCAATCGGGAAGGATAGCTGCTAAAACTTCCTGATACATTTACGGTGCTAATTTTAAACTTTAATGCATAATATTATCAAACATGACTACTGGAGTAATTTGAAATCGAATAGCGTCTTTCATTTTTCAATCAATATAATGCATCTTGAGTTATAAAAGATTGCCATCTAATATCGACCTTTTCTAGAGATATTGTGCACAGAAATTCTGTTCAAAATGCCAACTTTGACGCATTTTCTGAAAGTTTCTTTGTCTTTATTGAAAAATGAAAACAGTCTATTCGATTTCTTAGTTTCTGAATAAAAACACCTGCCGGTTTTATGCTTAATAAAAATTGTTTTAGGGATGTGTTAAAAAGCAGACAGTTTGAGTTTGAGAACGGCTTTAAGAGTTTTTAAGAGTACGATTTGAAGTTCAAGTTGAGATTGAAGCGAAGTTGAAGTTGAGATTGAAGCAAAGTTGAAGTTGAGATTGAAGCAAAGTTGAAGTTTAGATTGAAGCGAAGTTGAAGTTGAAATTGAAGCGAAATTGAAGCCGAGATTGAAGCGAAGTTGAAGTTGAGGTTAAAAGAGAAATAAACGGTCAAGTGCAAGTATTACTCGCGCACAGAGGGTTCCGTACAATAATATAGGAATTAGTAAGTGTATTATTAAAAAAATACCGTTGCAAAAAGAATACTAAGACTTTGTAAAAACTATACAACGTAGGGTTGGGTATAGCTGTCCAGTATACAGGGTGCAAAGGAAAGTCTCTTTAACCTGAAAATACTTGCGAACTGAGAGAGCTACAGCTATACAAGTGAGGTAACGATACAGTAAAGCGACTACGCCCGACCTAATGCAAACGACAGCAGCACCCTTAGTGGCGAAATTTGGAAGATAGCCATTGCAAATCGAAAACGAAAAGTTGTAGATCAAATTTTCCAATTACAAAGTTTTAGAGCATCAATTAATTAGTACGAAACGACATTTGGTTCACACGGATAAGATAAATCGTTGTCTGCATACCCAAAAATATCCGAAATCAATGAGCGACGATTTTACTTTGCCTATTCATATTCCGGAAATGTAGCAGTGCACAATTGCAGATTGTGACGTTGTACTGTGCTGTAATGTTTGTAAAGATACAATTTCCAATGCATTTAAAATTTTAGAATAACCCTTTCAGGGCCAGAAGAATTCTGTTTATAAACTAGTGAAATAATTGACTGACACCAGAATATTCAAACGAATTTCTCTGAAAACAAATACCCGCTAATTTGCACTTTCATTACAAAAGCAAAATTTTATTAAAATATTCTTGGTGCCAATTGTCAGTTTTGGAATTTGGTAGCTAGACCGTCTAGCCACCGCCCTTGAAAGGGTTAAATCTATGTCGTCGTATTGAAGAGGCTTGCAATAGACGTTCCATGCTGAGAAACGTGCATGCAGAATTACTCTCACGAATACAAACGTGTATCGTGAGCAATGGCGAACTTTTCGAACATACTGAATATTAACTTTTTATCACTGTGAGACAGTTTGTCTTTTTTTGTGTGTGTGTGTATGTGTGATGTTAGCAATATGTATTGAGATAAGTACGTATTTATAGCATAAATTGTGCGTATTTCCTCATACTTGTGACTATTCCATTCAAACGTTTACACAAAATGGAGTGCATCGATTTCGGATATTTTTGGGTAAACAGGCGAAGATTTATCTTATCCATGTAAACCAAATATCGTATTCTATTAATTAATTGATACTCTGAAACTTTCTAACTGGAAATTTTGCTCTATCTCTTTTCGTTTTCGATTTGCAGTGGCTATCTTCCAAATTTCGCCACTCGGCGAAATTTGGCCACTAAACTACGCCACTCGCCTTTCGGCGCTGTTGTCGTTTTCATTAAATTGGGCTTAGTCGCTTTACTATACCGTTACCTCACTTGCATAACTGTAAGCTCTCTCCGTTCAGAAGTATTTTCAAGTTAAAGGGACTTTTCTTTGCACCCTGTATACTAGAAAAGTACAAATGGATATACCATGAAAGTTCAAAGATATATGGAACCTAAATAATAGCAAATATAGCTATTCTATATATTTGTTATTCCATATAGGTTTTTAGTTAACCTTTAAAGACACAGTACACTGTAAACAAACAAAAAAAAAACGGACTAAAAAACGGAAATACTACTGGCAATCTAGACGCCAATACTATTTCCGTTTTTTTACGGGAATTTTTACCCATAAATTACAGAAAAATTTCCGATTTTAATCAGAAAAACGGAAAATGTTCTGTAATTTATGGGTAAAAATTCCCGTAAAAAAACGGAAATAGTACTGGCGTATAGATTGCCAATAGTATTTCTGTTTTTTTTTTTTTTTTTTTTTTTTTTTTTTTTTTTTTTTTTTTTTACAGTGTAGGTTTATTGAGAGAGCCACTCAATGGAAACTAGTCGCGAATCCCATAGTTTTTATGTGATTAATTCTCATTAAATTAGTCTGTTTTTAACAATTTGACGTTTATTGCTTTTATACTGCTACTGGGCATTGCATTACATAAATATATCCTTAAAATTTGTTATCTAGGCTTCAAAAGCCGATGGAGCATAGAGTACGCCGTCCCTGTCATTATGTATGTCCAAATAGTCCGTGTCTTTAAGGGTTAATATCTCGGCTAATTACCGACTATTTTTTCCGAAATTCGTGATCAACAAAACAATGCCTTTATACTCCTGCTACGATAGGTGCTTTCAGCTCTGCTCAACGCTTTTGCTGAAGCTCGTAAATCGAAATTTGAATGTAACGGAAAAATGCGATTTTCTCAAAAACTATGTGACCAAGGGTAGTCGCTATAATTTTCCTGCAAGGTTTAAATTAATGTCTAATACCTCTCATTTTTTCATAATTTTAGTTTCAATAGATTCGGAGTTAGATGGGGGTGGGGGGGACATATTTTTGCACTACATTTTCCATCATAACTTTGAAAATATAATACCTAAAATTAAATGAAATATATTTTTGATTTCAGCGTTAAGAAAGCTTTCACATGATATACAAAGAAAAGATTTTTTTTTTCAAGTAACTTAATTAGCCCCTCTACATTTTTCCTAAATATATTTATGAATATTTATTAATCTGTGAATATGTGGGTCAATAGTCTTTAATAATTCCCCGAATTTGAACTTTCCACTTTGCATAGTTTACGAGTAATTTTATTTTTCTAATTGAAAACTCCAATAATTTTAAATATATTTTTTAATTGCATGCTAACTACATGAAAAACATTTCTTTTTAATGAAAAATATACCTTATCTATTTAAATAATGTTTTGAAATTGATTAAAAGCGATATTTTTGTATTCAACGCAAGCCAGGAGTTAATAGCTGAAGAAATCGTCCAGTATTTTGGTACTTTAAGCGAACTTTTTTATTCTGACAATTTCAGTGGTTTAAGCGCGTATTTCGATTACATGTCTCTTAAATTTGTGTTTTATTTATATTATTACATTTTTTAAAAAAAATTTTGAAGTTTTAATTTCGAAACAAATTCTTAAATATTTATATTATTTTAAATGCAAATCTTTTACAATCGAGCTGCACGCGATAGGGGTAGCATAAAAAATCATTCTGTTTAAAAAAAATAATGCTACAAAATTATTTAAAAAGGCCATAAAAATCCCTAAATTGTGATACAGTTTTAAAGAGATTGTATTTGAAAGAACATTTTTCTTTTCTATTTTGACGGTGTAAAAACAGACATTGTTTGATGATTATATGTTTTTAAAAAATGCAGTAAAAGCGAAATTTATTGGTCAGGTGTTGCCACCATATGATTTCAGCGTTACTTACAAACATGTCGATGTTTCCTTCTGAAATTTTGCTGAGTACTACCACTGCCCTAAAAACTAATCGACTTTAGATATACACTTAGTCACAAAAATTAATATTCAGAAAATTGTGATGATATCTCTTCAAGAAAAAGGAAGATTTACAATAATTTTACATTCAAAATCGTTATAACAGGGACTTTTAACTTTATTTTAAAACAATGAACATCCTAAAAACATACAAATACTGGGGATGAGCAATGAGAGATGATAGATGAAAGATGCGAAATGGAAGAGAAGGCTAGAATAGAGCAGGCGTGCAATCAATAATGCTTTTGGAACATCTATGAATAACTTATGTCAATCGTATTATAAAAGTAAGTATGTAATAAATGGTAAAATAGACAAGAACGAAAAATCATACGTCCAGCAAAGATTATAAAACACTTTCCAACACATTCAGAATACAGTACAAAACTTCACAGTTTATTAAGGTGAAAGAAGAAGTCTAAATAAACAATTTGGAAAACGCATAACGCATTTTAAAACTCAATTTCTGATATTGCCACCAATAGTTGGAAAAATATCCAATTTTTTGTGCAGCCCTGTATATGATCTATACATTTGTATGTATATTATATGGTATGCTAAAAGTTAGTTTTGTTAAACGAATAGCACAGTTGAAAATTTCCGTTCAGCAATTTGCTTGAATAAACGGAAATGTACTTGAGAACTTTTGGGTAGCCATTTATATGATCTACAGAATTGTTACACACGAAGTAATATACAAAAAGTAGTTAAATTTAAAAACGCGTCTTACAACTGAAAACGCACTTCCAGTAATTATTGTTCATAGGTTTCAATAGTTCAATTTCTCCTGTAGCCAAATATTTTGTGTGTCCCTGATAATATGTGTCCCTGATAAATTCTATGCAAACCATATTCTACAGTAAGCGCCTTTTAATAACACCTCAGTGATATATATATAGATGATGAATTGCAATTATATAATGGTTATATATATATATATATATATATTTCAATATGTTTAAAATAGTGCAATATTATTCAAATACACCGCAAACGATTTTTTTTTCTTATAGACCGTAATGTAACGAAATTCTTTCGAGTGTCACTGTAAATGAATCGTAAATTCTACACAGCTCATTTTCAATACCGAAAATGCTAGTGATACCCAGTAACATATATGAATTTCATGGCAACCTAAGTATATTTACGCGAGTTAGAGCACGGACAGGGCAGACAGACAAACAAACTGAATTCATAAACATTTTTCAACTTTGCTGGAAAGTGTTAAAAAGAAAATGGTAATTATTACAAGTTTGTTTTTTTAAACTAAAAGTTAGTAACTTTTATGATAGTCTCTGAGCACCATTATTAGATTTACTGTTAATATATTTGATTTTATTACGTTTGGAGTGACAGAAGCTGGCATTCTCTTTCACTGCTGTAATAGAACTCTTGTAAGTTCATTGTTACATTTAATGTTAAATTCTTTATTTTGCCTATCTAAGTAGTTTATAAATTACTTAATGTCTAGTAATTTACACTGTCAAGTCTCCTTTTATTATAGTTTCTTAAGAACTGTTTGCTTTGTATATCCTAACCGTTTTGCTGTGCTTTCCATAACACAAAGATAATTAAAGATCAGGGAATAATGCAGAATCGGTTTGAAAAGTCTTTTAAAGAAGGTATTTTCACGAAACTTTAATAACAAAGATATGCTAAGCATTCAATAAGCTTCCAAAAATTAATTTAATATCATTTTTTATTTTAGTGCACTTATTCTTAGATTTCCCACCCCTTTTCTCATAATTCTCCAACTTTGTTTATATGCTCAATTCCTGTCTTGATTTCTGTGCTGCCCTTCGTTTGAAGCTTCTTTCATATGACTATCTGTTTTGTTTTGCGAATTTTTCTGGTTAGTTTAGTGACTGTAATCGAGTCCTGCTCTTCTAACAGACTTTTCTTAATTACTCCACAAAATCTTATGAAATTTCATTTCCTTGTGGAATTTTTTAAAAATTTTTAGATATTATTTAAAGCTCAACGTATAAAAATTATATCAAAATTTTCAAAACTGTCAATTAAAGTACAAATGAAATATATAAAATGCAATAATTAACCTTTTTAATGATCCATACTTACTTCTATAATCTAAATTTGGTTTGCTAGATAAAAAAAATGAACATATTAATTTTAAAGGAAAGTAATATTATGTTAATTTTTCATTCTGTTTACCGTATATTTCCGAAGAAATATAAACATCATCGAATGAATTTTTTTTTTTTTATTATTTTTTTTTATTTTGGTGTCTTGCTTTTAATTTAAGGAAGAAAAAAAGATTTCATTATTTGAGATATGGGATGCATAGTTACTTTTGTAACTAATTGTAATTATTATAGCATAAATTACTTTATAGCATTAGCAAAACTCATATATATTATTTAAAAAAAAAAAAACTCGAGTTGATCGCAAGTTTGATATGTTTCATGGCTTTCAAATCCATAAGTTATATTAGTAAATCACTGGAACGATTTTATTTTATTTATTTTATAATTTAATGGTACATCATTGCGCATATTAAAGTAAAAGGAAGTTTGATCTTCAAATCTAATTTTCGTAAATAACATATTTAATTGATTGTGTCTGCAAAGATTTGACATTATTAGGTTTTTAAGACTAGACACTATTATTATTCAACATATTTCGTTAACAATAGAGTAAGCGATATCCGTGTAAGCCTTTACCAATATTTTTTATACCTACTTTGATAAGGTTCTAAAATTTCGAAACCTGTATTGTCTGAAAATCTAAACTGAATGGTTACCATGACAACTGCGGTTCTAGTCATGCGCCAACGTTTAAAAGGACGTGTGACTTTAGTGCGTAAATCTTTAGCTGACACGTGACCTTAAGTTTCTAACAAAAACATGTTTTTATACCACATTAATGTATTAAATAGATTAGTAAGAGGACGGCCACACGACAGAGCATGCCATGTAGTCTACTTTTGTTATTCATGTCCCAACTACAGTGTTCACAATGCCAGTTTCACACGTTTGTTCAATAATATTTGGGCGGTTTAATGTGTAGGAATAAAAATTTATTTTATTATACATAGAAAGAAAAAAAAGTATTATATTTGCTAAAAAAAGACATCGAAAGTATCAAAGACATATTTTTAAGAAGGGTGTTTAATTAAAATGTATGTAATATAATCAACGTAATTTTACTTAAAATTCACATAACATTTGTTCAGAAGGTAGAAAAAATGTATTTCGATAAATTTCTGCAAATCCAACATATACACTGTAAAAAAAAAATCTTTAGTTCTACAGATGTAAAGTTACATGCTTACTGAACTTTCATCTGTAACTGTACAAAAAAATCTGCAAATCTAAAAAAAACTAGTTTTTGTAAAGCTACAGAAATCTGTAACTTTACAAATCAATCCGCTAAAATTTCAGTAATCTTACTAAAATTTTATCTGTAACCCTGGTTGCTGTTACGTGAAAAGTTCTAGGCATCCCAGTTTCCTAAAAAAATTCCTAGTAACCTTACAGATTTTTTTATTTTCGGCGCAAAAGTGTGTCTGTTACGTGAATTTTTGTTGTTGCAGATACGTAAAAATTTCTAGGAATCCCAGTTTCCTAGAAAAACTTTAGTAACTTTACAGATTTTTTTTACAGTGTACGTTTGACGTGAAATATTACCAAATTAGCAAAGGTTTTTTATTTAATTAAGTATGAATTGAAATTCACGTTAATCATTTTAAGTAATTTTACTTGTGATCATTTTATCTTTCTTCAAAATTTGATTTGTTTCTTTTATGAAAATTAACACATAATTACTGATAACAAGGTTTTATAAATTTAAACTGCACCTCCCTTTAAGAAAGACAACTAACCGAGTGAGAATTTACATTTTTTATTTAAACCGTAATTTCATGGAATCGTGATTAGGGATTGACCGAATCAGCAATTTTGCCGAATACCGAATACCGAAGCTTCGGTCAAAGTGTACACCGAATATTCGGTATTCGGCAACCGAATACTTAAAAATTTTTAATACACATTTTTGCATATATTAGCTTTTTTAATAAACTTTAATTAAAATTAAATTCTTAATAATTTAATTCAGTTACATTTTTATTTTTAAATCTAATTACACAAAAAAATTTAATGACTTCTTTCAACTCACAAATTCATTAACCCATCACTTATTTTTTATTATTTTATCACTAGTCAATATCCAAATTAACCCAATGAAAGTATTAAACTATACAGGCTATTATTAAGGATAAGGATTCTCAGAAAAACAAAAGTTCATTCAAATAAAAAGAAACAATGTTGTCATTAAGCTGATTTACTGATTATCTAATTATATGCATATTGAATTGGAATGTTCTCAAATACAAAAGGTATCATATCAATTTGTACATTTAACTATTTTCTGAGAAATTATTGATACATATTTATATTTTGATTAATATTTATCACTGTGGTGATGAAGATAAATTTGAGCGATTTTAATTTTAATGGTTATAAAAGCTATAGGATAAGCATAGGAGTATACTTATTTGATGTGTGTATTTTCTTTAATATAAACCTTAGATATACAGAGATGAACTCTGATATACTTATTTGAGGTGTATATTAAAGAGAATACACATTAAATAAATTTAAATTGAAAAAACTAATGTAGAAATAATTAAAATTAAATGGTAATGGAAAGATGCCCATATTCCTTACTTTTTTTTTCCTATATCGTAGACAGTTGTTCTGATTTCACCCCTATATAGACTATTTTAGGAAAGAAAAAAAAAGTTTTTTTGTAATTAAAAATGACCTTTGACTTGTTTTTGGTAGTGCAGCTGAACTTTGAACTCATGCACATAATATTGAAACTCACCATTTAGCCTATTCTACTTCTAAGTAAAAGATAATTCTTCTACTTCTAAGAAAATACTTATCTGCAATTATTCGGCCGAATACTTCAAAGTATTCAGCCGAAGCCGAATATTCGGTTTACATGCCGAATCACCGAATGCCGAATCGACTATTCGGTATTCGGCCAATCCCTAATCGTGATCAATATTTGTGATAATGCTAATGCGTTCCTTGTAGGTGATACATGTTATTTCGGGCGAATAAATTTTACATAACATGAAAATGCCTTCTATGAAAGACTTTTTAAAGCGATTCTGGGTTGTTCCCTTTTCTCGAAAAATTCTTTAAAGATTTAGTAAAATTAGTGGATCCAACCGGAGCTACAAGGGTTACAGATAATACTGCCCGGTGTATGGAATATGATAGAAATCGCTGAAAATTCTATTAGAAATTGAAAGCTTATGGAAAACTAATATATATATATATATATAAATTTATTAAAAAGTACATGTTTAACCCTTTCGGAATTTTCTTTCAGTTTTGGGAAAAAATACTTTTATGCTAATAAAATTAAAAGTATCTATCTAAATCACAAGTTAAAGTTTACTGAAATTTAACGGATGTGCTATTTACTGAAACGTAACGAATGTAGTTATTGTGCGTAATTTTCATGTGTCATTAGTCTGAGGAAGAATTTTTGAAGACCTTTGGAAAATGTCGTATTACAACAGGATTAAACAGACATAAAAACTTACTAGTACTTTTTATGTTTTATCACAAATTATTAATTCAGAAAAGTAGTCCCTAGTTTAAATTTAAAGAGTGAAACATATGTTTAAAATAAAAGAAATTTCAAAGGTTTAACTATAACTAAGCAAACTTTTATTATTATTATTATTACCAATTGTTGAAGCATGAATTAAATCATAATAATAAAGATATAGACATATAACATCACTATTAGATAGTAATATTAACAAAAATAATTGTTACGATAAAATACAATGAAAGTCATGTCCTAGTAATAGGACGCCAGGGCCGAACTGTTTAAAATACAGCCTATAAACATATAACATAACTATTAGATGCTAATATTAACACATTGTATGCGGGACACGTACTGGAACGTTTTTGTGGGTTGGGGACAAAAATTATTACTGGTACCGGAAATTTTGTACGGACAAAAAAAGAAGGTGTAATCCAAGAAAGTTTGCTTCTTATTGGTTGTGAGCAGGTTTTAATTTACAGTGGCATTTGTGAACGTAAATTTAGTGCTCATTTTCGAAAAATTGCCCGCATACAATGTATTAACAAAAATATTGTTAAGATAAAATAAAAAAGACGCGTCCTAATAAAAGGACGCAAGAGTCGAACTGGTTTAAAAGCAGTCTGTGTATTAATCTCATTTGTCGTTTACAATCTGTCTAAGAACAAAATATTAAAGTTATTAATTCAGCCATTTTTCAATTTTAAGAAAGAAAATACTTTCTGTTTCTTTTAATGGCTGTGTGATGAACGCGAAGAAAAAGCTACTAATATTATTTATATTACTACAGGAGTTACTTTACATTGCTGTGTCAAGCAAACAATTATCTTCATTTTACCTTACTTTGTTTTAAAACTTCATATATTATTCTTCTAAGTATTTTTGTCAAAGCAAATGATTGTTAAATATTCATTAACGCAAAATTAATTTGATAATTTTTCTCACGTCATTCGATTAACTTCATATAAAAAATGCAAACCTTGTCCTTTTAAGCTTTTTTTCTTTCGTGAAATAACATTTATTTGAATATATATTGATTTAATTTTTTTTTTTCTATCGTTAGAAAAAAAAAAAAAAAAAAAAAAACGAAAGAAAGAAAAAAAAAAAAAAAGATTGTGCGTCGGCCGGGAGTCGAACCCGGGTCAACTGCTTGGAAGGCAGCTATGCTAACCGTTATACCACCGACGCCTGATTTGAGAGGATGTGAGTTTATAGATAAGGAAAGCAAGTAAAGCACGACCTCTATCTAATCAAGAAGAATTGTGTTATCTTCGCATTACAGACAACGAAAAAGTCATCGCGTCTAGTCGTGCGGTGAAACAGCATCACAGTGAGTGAATCCAAATGTATTTGTGGAGTATTTTCACTATATCTGCTCTTATTTCAAGTGAAAAAGATTTTATATTAATACATGGAAATTATTCCACAGAGAAATATTCGCCTTGCATACAATATTTCAAATGAAAATCAAATTTCAAACTTCAAAGTAATTATTATTCAAAGTAATTATTACTTTGAAGTTTGAAATTTGATTTTCATTTGAAATATTGTATGCAAGGCGAATATTTCTCTGTGGAATAATTTCCATGTATTAATATAATTTCTATCGATGCTGGATTTAATTATGTTTCGTGTTTGTCCCAGGTCGGTGACTCACGATAAATATTCCATCTTGTGCTGCGTTTGTAGCCTTGCCAACATATAATAGTGAGAAATTTTCCGAGCTAGGTATCGTTCGAAGTGGTTTAGTCGGTAGAACGTCAGTGCGCTGTACTGATGGCCCGGGTTCGAGTCCCGGCTTGGAATCCCTTTCACTATGTTGGCCTTTGCGCCTTTTAAGCATTTACTTTGAAGTTTGAAATTCTATTTTCATTTGAAAAAGATTTTGGCACAAAAATAAAAGTACATTTTTTTTTCTTTTTTTAAGACGCTTTTGTTATTGTTGGTGTACTTAAAAGTAGAAAATATTTTTCTTTGTTATTATTATCTATAATATTATTATCTATATTATTATTTTTATTTAAAATATAGACATAAAAAAATCGTAATCGTAAAATACTCAAAACGAATTGGAATTTTTTTTATCACAGTACACACTCTTAATATTTTTTTTTTATTTTAATTAATGTTCAGGAGTTTTCTTTCTTGCCATTTGTATCATTATTTAATTTCCTTACCATATATATTTAAATACCCTGTTTATATTTTCTACTTTTCAATACACACATAAAAACGTATTCACCTTTCTTTTTTTTTCTTGCTTTAATTTTATTTATTTATTTATTTATTTATTTATTTATTTATTTATTTATTTATTTAGTATTTAATATGTATCATAATTCATTACTATCATTATTAATGTAATCAATTTTTCTTTGAACACGCCCATCATTCAATTCAAAAAGAGAAATTGAAGGATGTATTATACCAATTAAATAAAAACATTTATTGTTACGTTATAGCCATTTCTGTTGTTAAACTGAAATTGATGAAAAGACTGTTTATTTACAACTATACGACGTACAAATATGGGTGATACATGAAAAGATACATACACTCACCAAGTTTCTGGTACATACTACAAATGTTCAATGTGTGTGCCCGGTACGCACCCCAACAATAATCCAGTTCCGTCTATGTGTTGAAAAGCATGTTTCTATCAATGTCCGTCACAGCAGCACTGATACGTTCCTGCAGCGAGCCACCAGGCGGGCTTTTAAACATGTATCTTGCCATGTATCATTCATCTTTGTAGGTTCTATACCTCTTAATACACAGTGTTTTAAAACCCGATGAATCATTTAGGCTAACCTTGTATTTTGGTAAATTACACACAGAAGCATAGGATTTAATTTCTAATAATAAAAGTACCGGAGCTCTACTATTCTGGAGCAATAACAATCGTACACTGTAAAAAAAATCTGTAAAGTTACTACAATTTTTCTAGGAAACTGGGATTCCTAGAACTTTTTATGTAACGGCAACAACAAAAATTCATGTAACAGACACACTTTTGAGCCGAAAATAAAAAAATCTGTAAGGTTGCTAAGAATTTTTTAGGAAACTGGGATGCCCAGAACATTTCATGTAACTGCAGCCAGTGTTACAGATAATATTTTAGTAAGATTACTGAAATTTTAGCAGATTCATTTGTAAAGTTACAGATTTCTGTAGCTTTACAAAAACTAGTTTTGTAGATTTGCAGATTTTTCCATACAGTTACAGATGAAAATTTAGTAGGCACGTAAATTTGCATCTGTAGAACTACAGATTTTTTTTTACAGTGTAGTGTATATACCCGCATATTTATCTTTCATATCTTTTCAAAGAGCATATTTAAGGGGTCTCATGAATCTCAAATCGTCAAAATTTTCGAAATTTAAATTGTTTAAATGTTAATCTTATCTTTTCTGAACATTTTTATATAATTGTTTCCTTGAAATTCCCGCTAGAACAAAAATTATGGCTTTTAGAATTATACCCGCTCAATAGCTGAAGCGGCATTTCCGAAACTTTGAAGTCATTTTTCTCCAAATGACGTTTTTGGGCATAACGCGCAGGATATTTCAAAAACTTCAGAATATTTTTTCACGAAAATTTCGAAACATATGTTCCATGTTAGTCTGTATAAGTTAAACCTAAAATTTCATTTTTATTGTTCAGAAAAATAATTTTTTAGGTGATTACACAGTTATCGTATTAGCTCAATACACCTTTGTATTAAAAATATAAAAATCCTTCTATATCCTTCTATATATAAAAAAAAGTTTTGATTTGGAGATGGACCAATGAAAATCTGCGTAGATATTCCGGGTAGATCGGCATCCAATGTGAATGCTTAAGCATGGCCTTTCATCGTTAATATTAAAAAAACTTTTGTATACAAAAATATGAAAATCGCTGGTATTATAGAGAAATGTTTGATAAACACACTGATGTAGACAGTTTTAAAATCGAAGAATTATTTTAAGAGATATTTAATGCTAAAGTTGGACAAAATCGTTCCAGTAAAAAAGTTTTATTGGAGCAAAAACTATACATGAGAATTTAATCATTTTTAGATCATTTTATACGTTATAAGTTCCCGGTATGCAGATTGCATTTATTTTTCTTATTTGACTCATGTTTTGAGGTTTTATTTCTATTTTAAATTCAAATTTTCAGTATTTCGAGAGATATTTTTTTACAAATTTTAGAAAATGTTATGAATTTAAACTGTTGCCAATGGTATAAACAGCGCAAACAATAATGTTTACTTCAAATTAAAAATTTATTTACACGTGAATGTGAATATTACAAACAGAAAAGAAAAAACTTTAAAATTAGAATTAAATGATTACATGTTAAAAGCAGGAAAATTACGTCATAAGAACCCTATTTACACTTGAATTTTAAAAGAGAAACAAAAACTTAAAATAAAAAAATCGTTATTATGCGTTAAAACTTGTAATTGGAGGAAATTACGTCTTACTTAAAATATGGCAAAACAATTTAAATTGAAAAATTGATTGCGCGAGATATTTTGAGATAATCTTTTCAACTGTTATCGTGAATTCGAAGACAGCGCAAATAATATTTCCTTCTATAACAACAAAAGTATTTTCACGTGAATATTAATAAGAGAAATAAAACTTTGGTGTAAATTACGTCAGATTTGAAACGATACATTTAAAATGAATTATTTAAAAGAACTATCTTATAGCGCTGTTAAAAAATACCGGGAGACTATGACACTGTTTACTTAATTCATTTTACATTAGCTTATTTTCAAATGTTTAACTAATTTTTTTAATTAAATACGAAAACAGCCATTGTATCTCTTAACAGCAGCAGATTTGGTCTTAAAAATCCCCAATCCAAGGAAAACGAATGGAAACCCGTTTACAGAGAGATCGCTACCGTTTTTTTTTTTCCTTTTAATTTTAACTCAATATTTTTAAAGCCGATCAAATTAGCGTGCTTTTTGGATTTTGGTGTGCCTGAACGGGCGTTGGCGAGCGTAGCTCGTAGAGGGCAGAGCCCCCTAGTATAAAAAAAAGTTTTGATTTGGAAATGGACCAATGAAAATCTGCGTAGATATTCCGGGTAGATCCACATCCAATTTGAATGCTTAAGCATGGCCTTTCATCGTTATTATTAAAAAAACTGTTGCATACAAAAATATGAAAGTCGGTGGTATTATAGAGAAATGTTTGATAAACACGCTGATGCAGACTGTTTTCAAATCGAAGAATTATTTTAAGAGATATTTAATGCTAAAGTTGGACAAAATCGTTCCATTAAAAAAGTTTTATTGCAGCAAAAACTATAAATGAGAATTTAATCATTTTTAGATCATTTTATGCGTTATAAGTTCCCGGTGTGCAGATTGTATCTATTTTTCTTATTTGACTCATTTTTTGAGGCTTTATTTCAATTTTAAATTCAAATTTTCAGCATTTCGAGAGATGATTTTAACAAATTTTAGAAAATGTTATTAATTTAAACTGTTGCCAGTTGTATAAACAGCGCAAACAATAATGTTTACTTCAAATTAATTTTTTTTTTTTTTTACACGTGACTATTATAAACAGAAAATATAAAAAGCAGGAACTCATTGAAAATTACGTCATAAAAATTATAATTACACGTGAATTTTAAAAGAGACAGAATATTGTAAAATAATAAATTCATAAACATCCCGTAAGGTATACTGACGTCACAGCGACGTCGCTGAGAAGTCACACTGTGACTTTGTGACCGCCGATGTGACTTTGTGACCGCCGATGTGACGTCACGTGACGTCGATGTGAAGTCATGGTAACTACAATGTGAAGTCGTTATGGCCGTTTTAGAGCTCGTTTGTGACGTCCCATTGTGACCACTTTGTGAAGTCACGATGTGACAAATTTGTGAAAAATGTGTCCTTTGTGACTATTTTGGCTATAACTCTGTGACGAACTTGTGACGAAAGCGACATTTCTTTGAAGTCGCATTGTGACCAATTTGTGAAATATATGTGCCATTTGTGACGAAATTGTCATTAACACTGGATGATTCTGTTTCGATTTAACTTCTTTTGAAGTTTTCTAACAATTTAAAAGAACAGGATCGTTTAAAATTATTATTACTGCACACGATCTTTCTGTTAGAATTGGTTTGGAATCCTAAAATCGTATACTCACAATTTATGAATAAATACTGTATAACATGTATAAATAGTCATATACAATATACAAACTTTCTTCTAAATTAAAGTTAAAAATTTAATTTCCCTCACTTGCCTTACAACTGTAACAGATTGTATTGTTTTCAATATTTGATGAATGTTGCCTTTGAAAAATATTTATGCATTCCCCTCACACACACATGCTAAAAACACCACAGCTTTAATTGTATTTATAACATACACACAGTGACTATTTTCTGTTGCTGTGGTGGGCAAGGCGATAAGTAAAAAAAAAAAAAAAAAAAAAAAAAAAAAGTTTTTGTTTCTCTCATTTTGTAGAAGGTTATTGCAAACTTTTTTGCCATTAAGTATTTTTGCACTCTCTTTAAAAGCTTTTACTCACGTTAACACCCAAAGGTATCAGCACATATGTAAAACTGTACAGCTTGCCAATATTTCTGACCAATAACGCTGATGTTCAAGCAAAATTATCTTTTATTGTAATTTTTCCAGTTGAGTGAAAAAGTGTGCAGGTCAGGATTCGAACTAGGGCCCAATGGCGTAAGCTGCCAATGTTCTATCAACTGTCAACTGAGCTATTCTGGATAAATCTAACGCACACAATTCACCCAGTGAATATGAATATGTACTTATTATTATTACACAACCTTATATAATAATACTTTAATTATTTTACATACTATTCGTATGAATAACACATACTACTCATATAAGTACATAATAATAGTTCTCTGGATGAAATTTGTCCGGAATGGCTCAGTTAGCAGAGCATTGGCAGCATACGTCAAAGGTCTCTGGTTGGAATCCTGACTTGAACACTTTTTCACTCAGTTAGAGATATTAAATCTTCGTTGATTAATTTACCAATTAGAATCATCCTGTTAAAGTTAATATAGAAATATATTTTGATAAAACTACGTGTATTATTTGCGCAATATTTCCAACATACAGATTTTAGTTGAAAATCTTGAGTATAAATGAAGAAGATGCAACTACTTCTGCTATTACGCTTTGGTACTTCCTTATTATAGTGGTACACATAATATATATATATATATATATATTATGTGTAGGTCTTATATATGTTTTATATGTCATATAAGGTAGATGAGTAATGGACACCCTTAAGGAATTTCTTTAAAACTATAATTAATGCCTATAATTTTTATATTCCAGTTTTTCCAGTATTATATTAATATATCAATAATATTTAACTATTCTCATAGTCTCATTTCCCAATATTAATCAAAATTTTATTGTAAATAACAGAAATATATCAAAATACCCACAATTCCAGTCATGGACACTCCAGAAAATATAGTACATATAATTGTTTTTATGACTGTATTTAGAATCAGAATTTATCGAAAGCATACTAACTAATGAAACAAAATAGTTATTTTCAAATAAATTTAACAATTAAGTTATCATTAATTAATAAAATATATGTGATAATTATTCACTGTTTAAATCAATTATTGTGATTATTACAAAATCAATATTTTAATTATTTTAGATAGATAGTTTAAAATAATAAATGACAGGGAATTACAGTTGTCAAATTTTAGAGACAGTGGTGGATTTAGGAAGGTAATTAAAAAAAATCTGAAAAAAAAAAAAAACGTTTTGGAATATTAGTGCATAAATTCGTATATTTACCACTATTTTTAACAGTGAAACACCCCGAAACTACTTGATATATTACTTGCAGTAATTAATATTACACATATGAAAGAAATAATACTGCAGGTTGAATGTTTTAAATATTAAATAAAATAATTTCAAAATAAAAGTTCAGAACTGATGTTTGAGGCCACTGATCCGCAGATTTACTAGTTCCATTTACTACTTAGTATAAGTATAAATTTAATTACTAATATGGGATTTTTTTATTTATTTATTTATTTTATTTTATTTATTTATTTATTTATTTTTTTTGGTCAGAGAAGAATGAAAAACGTTTAAGACAGGAAATAATAAGTATATTTTTAACAACTTCTGTAACTTTTTTTTTTAATGGGTAGAAATTGAGCACTTCTTTCCCCTATGTCCTTAAACAATATTCTCTGATTCCTAATTTGTTTTATTTATTACCAGATTATAAAATATTTTTTAGCAAAGTTATATAAAATTTGTGTTATTACATTCTGGTAAGTGCAATATAAATTATTAAATTTGATTACTTAGGTTTTCTGTTTTGTCAAAACATTTTTATCTACTATGAACATTACTTAAATTGCATTTTTAGCAATGTCCACATGGGATGTCCATACTGTACATTCAGTAATTAAACGTTTCAAAGTTTTCTATTACTACCAAAACAAAAACATAGAAGTTTTGTAAGAAAATAAAGAATATATAAAATTATTAAGTGAATTAAGCTTTTAACATTCATTAAGATTTTCACTGACAAACAGTAGAACTTCGAAACATTATTTTCTGCTTCCTGATTGCTTTGATTAAGAGTATATCATCAATAACCCAGTTTATAAAACATGCAAGAGGGAGTTATGAAAAAAATAATAAAAGCTAAATTTTTATTGGTTATTTTTTTAGAAACCAAAAACATTCAAGGGTGTCAATTACTGGAAGGGTATCCATTACTTTCACACCTATCCTGTATAATATTCATGTGTTTTATTATGTGATATGCTTCATATATGCCTTATACACATGTCACATATATATGTCATATGACTAAAATTTTGTCATATACATCATAAAATGTTATGCAAGTAAATTTTATATTGATTTCAATCAAATAACTAATTTAAGCACTATTTAAAGTTGAAATTACTAGGATGTTAGAATAAATCATTTTAAGCATATAAAAAACCAAAATTAAGTATAAAAAATTATTGGCTAAAAGGTATCTTTTTTTTATATTTGCAATAAACAGAAAATTACCATACTTCTCATAATACTGTCAATTTTCTAACACAAACTTGTAAAGAATACGAATACGAATGTACCTTAAAAAAATATTTTTGTGGGCATCACCAGCCTTTTTAATATTATAAAATTTAAGAAGTTGCTTTTAGCAATAATGATGTGAAACTGCTCAAAAGATAAATAAAATTTTGATGTGGAAGATTCCTTATCGCTGAGCAGATATCCATTTTTTATTATATAAAAACATGCAATGCAAATTATTTCAGAACATTACTTAACGCAAAATTAAAAATTTAAGTTTGCAAACACTTTCATTCTATAAAAGGTTTTTTATTCAGTAATTTAATTAGCTTTAAATGTTTATTAATTATGTGAATTATTGATTATATATATTTTTTAATTTACGAAAATGTGATTTTAACCAGATAATTTTAAAATAATTGCGATTATAATGCGGAAAATATGCGGAATATATGCGGAAAATAATTGCGATTAAACTGCAATTTAAATTAATGGTTTTAACCATCTGATTAAAATCGTTGACATACTATTTTTTCTTTCAACTATTCAAAATAAACATTAAATTTATTAAATTTTATTGAATAGATAAAAGTTAAATTAATGACATCTATTACTTCATAACATGTTTTTTATGTGAAATTAACTCAAATCATAATAAAAGAAAGCAGAAAAATCATTTTTTCTTACCCATTTCTTGTTGACATCGTCTTCTATAATTCCATTATGGTAATCCAAAAAGCGAAAGTTCTTAAAGTCGAAAGTCGAAGAATTATATCCGAATACTAGACACAATGACATTGACCAGCTGAGATTAACCGGTCACTGCACATTGTACTTTTTCGGACTGATTTTTATGTAAAATATTTCTTGACCGCGTTCCTGTATAACTTTTGTAGAATTTAAAAAACCAGTGCCAACTACACACATTCATAAAAGAGCTACTTTTTCCAGCTGCTGCCACTATTCAAAAGAATAAATACACTGTTTCCTCTTGTTATCGTCTGCAGAAAACAAAATTCGCGGGCAGATGGTTTTATTTGTTATTGTAGATTTGCAAGTTAAATGCGTAATACATTTATAAAAGTGTGGCTAATTAAAATGTTCTGTTTGATTTCTTTTATTATTTTTTTTTTTTTGTGTGCGTGCATTTCATTTTAGCTTTCAATCAATTTGAAATCAATTCAAGTAAAAATGGACTGTCTCTTTTTTGTAAATTATAAAAATTGTATTAGTCATAATTAGAGTATATAAAATAAAACATTATTGAAATTTCTAGTGTATATAAAACCAATTTAATGGACAATAAAGAAAAAGTTTGTATCACATGTAATAAATACCAAATATGTTCCTAAAAAAAAAAAGATTATCGGGCAAAGAAAGTTTTTTTCTTTATAATCTTTTATTTTTTTCTGTATTAATTTCCTGTAGAATAAATCAGCGTGGACAATAACTATTTTTTAAAGGAATTTCTGTGGAAAAAATTAAAATATGAATAAATATGTCATGCGTTTTGGATATATTTTGTATATTTTATTATATATTCAGAAAATGTTAAATTTGTTAAAAAAAGTCAGAAGCAAATAGCAACATTTATTTTTAAATAGTGACTTAAACTAGTTAAACATTAACAGAAAAGGAGAATATTATAGAAAGTATAAAAGTGAATTTATTTATTATAATAAAGTATACTACAAAATCAATCCGATCCAAGCTCCAAAATGCATTAAGACGGCCTGTTTAAAATATGTCTCTTCATTTTTAAAGCTTTCCTAAATTCATATTTTTGTCACACTGTGAGTTTACAATATGGAGGATTTTTCACCACATATGTGACGTGACGTATGTTACATGCAGTGACATGACAGTGACGTCACAAAATTTTTTTTAATTGCCGGTTTTACAGTAAATAACATGTTTTGAAGAGCTTTTGTAATTTTTTAAAGTTTCCTTAGAAGTTCACATCTCAGTCACAATGTGACATCACTGAGTGGTGGCATTTTGGTCACAGATGTGACGTGACCACAGTGACTTACAGTGACGTCACAATGACGTCACTGTGACCATGCATGCTATGAGGGATGCGTTAGAAGTCTTAAATGGGAGAATTTGGTCACATTTACGTCACATTACACTTATATAAAATGAACAAAAAATAATATTGCAAAACAGTTTAAATTTAAAAATTACTCGAGACATTTATTTCATATTTTAAGATGATCATAATATTTCATTTCTAACAAAAGTATTTTTACGTGAATATTAAAAAGAGAAAGAAAAGTTTGGTGAAAATTACGTCAGATTATAATTCTCAGATTCAAATTATAATTCAATCTTCCGAAATCTTTTTATAGCCGATTAAATTATCGTGCTGTTAGAGTCTGCGGTGTCTGAACGGGGGTTGACGAGCGTAGCTCGTAGGGGGCAGAGCCCTCTAGTGCTTTAAATACAAATTTATTTAGTTTCGTAGGGTAATTACTACAATCTGAAGTATAATTAGGCATAAAAAATTTCGTTCTAGTTGCAAAATTTATTTTGTAATCCTGCGCGTAATCTGTTATACCAATGTTCTGCTCGACAAATGTCTGACAGTTTGGAGCCCCCTAACTGTCTAATTCTGCATCTTGCAATTTTTTAAATACATGAAATGAAAGAAAATATTTATATCTTTCGCCCCAATAAAAATAGTGTTTTTAAATAATATACATTTTAAGATATTAAATGCTAAAAATGGCGGGTTTTTTCTTCTTTTTTCCAATTTTAAGAGTTCTGAGACCCCTTAATATGTTTTGACTATATTTATTTGCATTTATAGGTAGGTAATAGAGTAAATGAACAGATCAAAAACTTTTCAGAAAATACTACTCGCCAAGGATTGTGTCAATTAGCAAAACACAACACTCTGCCCTTTTCTGGTGAGCTTCGGTGCGTAGTATTTATAAGCTCCGATGGGTTCTGATTCTGACTACTATACTTAAATATTCAGTAAAAATAAAGAAGTACTGGAGTTATGTTCCTATGAATTTCGGTGCAAATTAATTCGGTGCATTTGGTTAAAAAGTTAATCAGTAAGAATATTTTACAAACACGAACGAAAAGCAGCGAGTAAACATAACACGACCACGAGTAAAAAGGGCAGATACGCTTGTAATTAATTCTGGCATTCTTCGCCGCCGTTCGAAAACAACTGAGACAGAAAACTACTATGTCTACACTTTCGAGAGGTTGATAGAAGTATGCTCCTACGTGTGCGGTTCACTATCTCACGTATAAATCGCTTTGGTAGGAGGGACGTTACGGATTGGAGATGAGCATAGAGGAAAATTAAAGCTTCGGTTTTTTAAGAAGGGTTGTCCCGCTGGATACCGGAGCGCAATATTTACGAGCTCCGTTGAACTCCGGCGCAAATTAAGTACTGCACACACACACACACATACATTCTTTGTTACGTCTTCGCCTTTTCATTGTTATAGGGTAATTCCGGGATTTATGCCGCACATTTTTTTGAAATGTGTATAAAGTTCCATGGTGGACATAAAATAAAAAATATCATGCTGTGCTATTTAATGTTAAATATACAACGCGTGTACTGCGACAAAAAAAATCCAAAACAAATTATTAATATTTTTTAACAATTTTTTTCTAAAACATTAACCTGCGGCGTGTCACCCGTACATTCAGGCTGAGACGCCGCACTTGTGCGGTAGTTATGCCGCGCTTGTAATGAGAACAGGATGAAGTTATAAATAAAAATATTTAAAAAAATATTCATATCTGGACTATAATTATGGATGTAATAACAAAATGAAACTAAATGAGTACAATGAAACATATTAGTAGATTCAAATGAATAATTGTTGCCTACTTTCACTATTAAAATTATCGACTTATTTTTTTTACATTATATTTTAATTGTTATTTCAGCAACAACGTAACATCAATGTATTAGAAAGGAAAAAGAAAAAAATTAAAATTATGTTTACATAATTTATTTATTAACCTTTTCGGGACCAGTGGCTTTTACACAAATTTTATTCGGTTGGTACCACATTTTTAAAAGAAGTTACCTTTACTTAAATAATCATGAAAACGTTCTAATTAAACAAAGCAAATATTACTTTTCTTTTTCACTGGTGCAAGAAACAAATTTTGTAAGCTCTTTATGAAGGTGCTCATATGCACCTATGATTCCGAATGGGTTAAGAGATCGACTTCAAGCTACAGAAAAAGTGTCGAAAAAGTACAGTCTTTATATGTAACTACATTTAAACACATGATGCAACGAAGCCAATTACACTTCCTCTTTTTTGGAGTAGTTTTCTAAACATTCCTTGGAAAGAACGTCTGCGTTACGCGAATTTTTCATTATTATCATCTTGACTTGCACCTTTCTTGCCTTTCTTACTTTTTATTTCCCCTTTTCTTATTTGGTTTTAGCAAACTTGATAACATACCTAACATGGTTAATCTGTGCAAAAAGAAAAGGAAAAGTTAATAGCACTTAATCATACCGTACAAAAGAACCTGTGGCATGTATACCGGAATAGCAGTGCGGCATGTATCCCATTTTGCACGGTGCAGACGTCTCCATCACAGTTACCTGCCATCGCTAAGGGGAATGACGTAATCATACACACATTACTCTAAACAAACGCTACACTTAGTTTTGACTTCGAAATCATGCGTGCATTTAGTAATTAGTGTATGAAAAGTATTTAAACATAACGTGTTTTAAAGTTTGGACAGTGAAATCATGCACTTACGTCAAATTAAGGATTGTACTTCTACGAGTAAACATCGAAATGGGATTCACGCTATACACTGGTTAAAATAATCTCATTGCGCACCTATACTGTGCGTTTGACGACCATCTATCGATAATTACAAGAAATAGAAGGGGTGCGGCATCTATCCCGTATGCGGCGACTCTCCGGAGTTACCCTATTACTTTTCCATTGTTAAATTTAATTATTAGCGATTAATTTAATTAAAATCATTTGATTAATTTATAATTAATTTTTGAAAATATTAAATAGTGTGTTGTAACCAGGAACACTGAATTGTTTACAAGGTCGGAACAGTCGGATATTCCGCATAACTATAAATGTGCCTTGAAAATTCTTGACCATTGTCCGACACTCTGACCTCAGAGAATTTAGAGGATCTACACTCTAACATATAGAGAGGCTAATCTTTGTTTATTGATATGAACATAAATAATAAAAGTAGCGTAACGATTCCAAATGAAAATATTTTAAACTCATGTGTGCCAACCACCATTAAAATAAAAACAAAAACCTCAGTCGCGCAAACTAATGATATAACTCTGAAAGACGTTTTATCTGAGACCGGTATAGAAATAACTTAATATCGGTTAGTAAGGCAACAAAAACGGCTTCAAATTAACATTTGAAGATTAAAATTGTATCTTAACATACAACAACAAAACTTTTCAAGAAGGAAAAATAAAAAATAATCTCTATGATGTAAATCCATATAATTCTAAAGATGGAAACAATGCAAAACTAGCTCATCACTGCAATAGTAAAAATTCCATAGAGTTACGGCATAAGAGATTGGAACGCAAAAACATCAACTTCATCAAGAAAATAACTTTAAAAAACTGGCAACGGGCTTAGAGTTAGGAAATTGCACTCATGACACAAAGCTACAAAAAGCTACATTAAGTCAAAGGTGACTACTCTGGAGATTCCTGGATCTGGTACATTCTGATATATGCGACACAATACAAAAAGAAACTATGGGAGAAAAGACCTACTTTCTTATAGATGATTTCAGTGGATTCACCATACTATACTTGCTTTCTAGAAAGAGTCAGGTACTAACGAAATTAAAAAAATACATCGCAATTGCCAAAAATTAATTTGGCCTAAAAATATATTCACTCAGATCAGATAACGGCGGAGAAGATTTGTACTCCTATCATAAAGTCAGTATTAACACCAATTGACTACTATGAAAGATGCTTACTGTAGAACTTACTGAAAGATGCTATACAAGATGCTTACTGTAGAATATTGCATGCGTTGCATTCATCGTTCATTTGCAAGGGCGCACAAACGAATTTTGTTACTGTATATTGTCTATGAACAATTACTATTGGAAGTACGTTTTCTGTTTTGTCACGCTTTTTTAAATTTAACTAATTTTTTGCATATTACTTTTTGTGTACAAATTCCATAGATCATATATACAGGGCTGCGCAAAAGATCTCGAGTTTATTTCTGTTTTTGGACGAAATTTCTGAAGGGGAATTTTCAACTGTGCTATGTAGACCGGGATGCGGCTGCACGAACCATCACCTCATCGAGTTGATGGCTGAAATTCCAAGATTAGTTAAAACTTGATTCGCATATTAAAATGCAACTGGTCTGTTAAGTCTTATCTAGGTGGAAACCCGATTTTAGAGATTGATGGTAGGTTTACCATCATGTTTTCCTGCTCCCAGCCCTCCATGTTTTCATACCTTTGGGTACAGGAAAATACAATGATAAACTTGCCGATCAACCACTAAAATCGGGTCTGCAGGTCTTTTCCAGCAAGATATGACTTGGCAGACCAGTTGCATTTTAATATGTGAATCGAGTTCTGTCTCGATTAGGTAATGGTCTGTTCAACCGTCTCCCGGTTTAATGCGTTTCCTAACTGAACTAAATTTAGCTTATTATGAAGTACATACAAAAAAGCATAGATCAAATAAAGGGCTGCACGGAGGAATTCGAATATTTTCCCGACTATTGGTGGTTATTGCTGAAATTGAATTTTCACATGTGTTATTCGTTTTCTTAATTGTTTATTTCAACATCATCTTTCCCCTTATTAAATGATGAAGTTTTGTTGCAGTATTCTGAAGTGTCTCATAATCTATGCTTGACACATAATTTTGGTTCTTGTTTGTTTTCCTTTTCTAATCAGCATAGCCTTGTTTAAATTATTAACAATACCTTCATTTCAATAAAATGGAAGCTGAGATTTTATTTTTGACATGGCAATAACTTACATTAATTTTAATAACTGACTTCGACATACACAATTTACATCACGGGGTCACATGTAATACAAACTCTTTCCTTATCAGTGATGTCAATAACATTTCTATTACAAATAAAACAGTTTTATTTCAACATCAAAACTGGAACATAACTTTTAGAACAGAAATCATTAGAACGTAGAAAACTTTTAGATGAAAATTTTAAGGCTGCTGTCAGCCAGTAGTTCGAAAAAATTAACAATGAAAGGTAGAATTCAAATATTGAGCTTTAGGTGTGTTTATAATTTCACCAATAATGAAGCAACTGTAGCTATATTTTTAACTGGCTACTTTTTTTCAGTGAAGTTCAGTGATATTACAAGAAGTACTGAAAATAACCACTATTCACTAACCAAACAACATTGTGCTAGACGCTCTATTATTTAGAATATAACTGACAGTACATAAGGTGCTATTAATCGAAATGCAGCACAAAATTCGCCCAAAAGGAAGTTGCTCTGTTAAAAGTTTCACTAAAATTGCATTACTGTTAAATTTATAAGCGGAAATCCGGGTTTGGTTTGAGGTAAGACACTTTGCACTTTTGTCTGAATGAGTAGATTGCAATAATGATTTCCAATTTAAAAAAAAATCTTTTATTGCAGTGTGTTCTACCTCCCCTTATATAAGAGTCCTCATCAGCCAGACCGCAAATTCCCCTCTCTTATGTTAAATCGTTAAACCTATGTGCTTGGAATGCATCCATATTTTTTAAACTTCTTTAAAAATAAAAATTTTTACTTTTTTTTTTTTTTTTTTTTTTTTTTTTTTTTTTTTTTTAGTGTGCTCTTTTCAAAGGATGTTTCTTTCTTTTTTATTTGAAAAGAATGTTTCTAAAATATATAATTAATTTTATATTTTAACCCTTTATGTTCCGACGCTACTTTAAAGTACCATTAAAATAACTTGTTATAAAATTCATTTAATACATTGATTTGTAGTGATACAGTTTGGAATGAGTTATAGATACTTTACTTTATTATCTTGTTCTAAAAGCATTATTGGTTGCTCAAACCAAAAATATTTTTAAAAGGATAATTTCTTTTGCCTTTGCATCTTTTCAGCTTTCTTGACGTTGAAAGATCGGGGGGGGGGGGGGGGGAGGGGAGTCAGTTCGGAAATATTTCTATATTTCTATTGTAAGAACATTATGTTTGTACATTTCCTAATTCTACAAAATACTAAAAAAAAAAAATATTTTAAATAAAAGATTTGAGTAGTGTTATAAATATTGCACAATTCAAATTTAATTAATTAATTTTAATTGGCAAAATCCTTCTAAAATTTATTAAGTTATTGTGTAAATCTTCTAATGTAGTTTCAAACATTCACGAAAAACGTTTTAGAAAATTAAATTTTCAGGAATTCGTAATTTGGGACATAAAGGGTTAAGTGTGAAAATCTAAGTGAAACAGATGAGTCGTAAATAAGATTTTAACATTTGAAATAAAACTATGCGCTTTAGAAAAGTTTCGTCAAAAAAAAAAAAAAAAGCAAGAAAGATCCTTTAACAAGAGCAAACACAAAAAAAGGTATTTTTTTTTTTTTTTTTTTTTTTTTCTGAGCAGACATTTAAAAATTCGGATTATGCATTCCAAGGCCATAGGTTTAAAATTAGAGAGGTTAATTTGCGATCTGACTGATAATAAATCTGTGACAACTGTGAGCATTGATAACAAAGTGTATCTAAATATAGGCTTTCGAATTTCGAATTACCCTGTGGATTACACTTCTATGTAGAAGATTTTTATAATAGTGTATTTTGTTCACATCTATTCTATTTACAGAATCCAGTTTAATTATTACCTAAAATTTATTTTTGAATTTGTTACTCATATATAGGATAGGGGAGTACACAGTGAGACAGCAGACACTTTGACATATAGTTGTAACTTTTTCTTCAAGCTGGCACACACACATAACGACCTCATCTTATGCAACAAGTGGATGTAGTTTCGCCACTTCAGTTACTCGTTCGACAAAATAGTAAATAATTTCTTATTTTATAGTGGTAAGTTACATAAGCGTCTATTTTAGAGTTTATTTTCTTCAATATGACATATATTTACTTAACCAGACCTAGCTATATCTAATAATAGACTATTTCGGCAAAACGACATGAACTTTTTAAAGCGATGAAATTGATTTAACAGATATGGCATACATTTTGTTACAACGTAACGAAAGTACACAGTGAGACACGCAGTTTGTGGTACACAGTGAGACGTGTCTTATTGTGTACCTACTATATGGTTCTGAAGTTAAAAAAGTTATTTATTAATAAAAGAAGATTTTTCTCTCTCGCTCTCTTTCTCTCTCTCTGTGTGTGTGGGCGTGCGATGGCTAGGGAAAATTACTAAACGTAAGAGGCTGAAAATTTGCATGAACGTAGTCCAAGGTCTGCCATTGTCCAACCGCGGCTCATATTTTTAATATTTTGAAAATCTAGAAATATTAATTAGAAATCATAAGCTGCAGAAAATTATTGATAGAATGTAAAAATGTATGATTTATGAAAATATATTACATTGTCTCACTGTGTACTACTTGTGGTACACAGTGAGACAATTTTCGATACTCCGCTATGCTGCTTCTGTGCTTTTATAAATAACTTTTTTAAACCATTTATACATTAATGTGTAGCGCATTCGTGTAGCTTAAAGATGAAGCAAAAAAAATTTTCAAAAGAATAAAAATTGACGCCATTTATTAAGTAATAATAATTTTCGTCTCACTGTGTACTATCCTCCCCTATAGACTCCCAACATAAAAATGTTTCAAATGAGGAAACGGATTTTTTAGAAGTGACAATACTGAAGTGACAGTTTCAATAAATGCACTCTTCTATTTTATACAATCATGCTTCATATTATTCTTTCCATATTTTTAACCACATACAAATAATTTTAATTACTTCTTGTTAAGCAGACAACCAACGTCAGAGAATAAATAAAAACTGACATTTTAGGCGAGCCATATTTGGATATAGGAAGTATAAATTTTGAAGGTAGTCTTTTGCATAGAAACCTTAAAAGGAATGTTTACTAATAGTTATTTCAATACCTATTTCATAACTCTATGAGATAATATGGTAAAGAGTAGTTTCGTAACAAAGCAAGAGAAATATTTGTAGATTTCTTCCTGTATAGTTAGTTATAGTGGGCAGGCAACGACATCCGTTGGCCTTGGTTTGGATCATGCTTCATTGGTCTAAAAACACTTCCTATATTTACTTTTTGATGATCATGTGTTCTGGAATCTGAATTTTTAAATGGATGTTATATCAGTGTCATCTTGTATATGGTCACAAGATGATATTAAGTAATAGAGCAAATAAAACAATTCGCTCTCTAGAAATTACATTACTATGGCTTACAACAACCACAGAAATGACATGATATAATACATATAATATAACATATATCACTGTTATATATTATATACCATAAAAATTATATAATTTATTATGAATCATATAAAGAATATGGTATAATATAATCGCATCATACATACCGATTACTAAGGTCTTACTACTTACATTTTAATTTTCAAAACAATAACTTATTAAGACTACAAAAATACTTTAAAAAGTGAGAAGTTTCAAGAGATTAACTGTTCTCAGCATCAGGCAGGGTATGCATGCAACTACTAGAAAAGTAGAAAATATTCCATTTTTTGCGTATACTTTTGGAGTTTTGAAAAGTTTTTTACTTACTTTTTATATTTGCAACGCATTTAAGAAAAGTTTATAGTCTAACTAATTTAAAATTTGTAGTTAATTTCAATATGCTTTGAGTTCGCCTGATTTTTGTTTACCAGTTTTCAATTTAAAATTTTTTGCGAAAATATTTATATCATTTTAATTCTTGAGAATGTTGCCGTCAGAGTAATGAAACATGTCGAACCTGAATAAATAAAAGCATTTTTTTTTTTTTTTTTTTGCCTTTTAAATGTATTTTTATCACTTTAAGCAAATATTAAATTAGTTTGATGTTTTCAAGTGGTTTTTATATATAGTTTTATAATGTTTATTGTTTTAATTTGTGTATATTTCTTCGCTCCGATCGTCACGAAACGTCAATATGCTATTGAAGCGCAATACAGGAATACTTACAATTAATACTTATAGACCTTTTACAAGTTTGTGCGAAAGAATTCTAAAGTATTTTCGTCTATTTGCAAACAACTTTTCAATTCTGTTTGCATTTCATGTTGCAACTTTACAAATTAAAATTTAAGTACAGTTAGTTTTTTTTTCCTCTATCTCTCCTACTGCTTGTCTGTCAATTCGCTGTTCATTTTTTAAATGTAACTTTTGATTACTACAATCGAGAAGATATCTCGCTTTTAGTATATTTCTTATAAAATTTATAACTGTATGATAATTAGCGTATATAGTTTTTAAATTGCACTTATTACTCTTTTTAAATCTTGTTTCTGCATTTTTCTATAAGCTCATTTTAAACAGTTATATAAAAAATAATTCTTTTTGGAAGGGGGGAGGGCGCAGAAGCTACTATGAGTCATGTAATCCAAAGAATGTGTTTATAATTCTGAAAAATGTAGCGTAATATTTATTGGACTGTGATTTTTCTTTATTTTTTTTTTATATTCATGCATTTTACAGCCACATTAAAAAAAAATCTATCTCTAATTTTAAAAAAAGTCTTTTTTGACGTATGAATAGTCATACAAAAAAAAAAAAAAGAGAGAGAGAGATAAATAATTATTAACTCTGCGCACATCATAGCATAAAAATGTGACTGGTAACAATCGACTAATAATAACGTCTAAATATTAAGGTTATCTTTAAATTGTGCTTATGGGATCGTCTACATACACAAATTGTATCAATCTTTAAAATTTCAAAGACTAACACATATTTCTTACATTGTATTTAGATTCGCTGGTAAATTTTGCTTTTATACCAAACAAGAGGTCAATCCACCAAGTAGTTTAGCAATTACGTAGATTTAAAGTTTGGAAATTCTAATGCTAATTTCTCTTTTAATCGTTACAAAACAGATTGCAATGCGGGTAGTTTTATTTAGCATTGGTCAACATTTATTCGACTATAATTTTGAATTCGCATACTTGAAACTTCTAGAAATTTATTTCTGTTAAAAAAAAATCACATGTTACAATTCATACTTTCTTTCCAAAATTAATTTCGAAAAAATGTGCTCTTTGAATTTTTTTTTTCTTTTTAAGTATGAATCTTAACCTATAAATGTTTTAACAGAAATCGATTTTGAGAAGCCTCAAATATGGGATTCCAAAATTGCACCTCATTCCATCAAATAGTGATTGAGTTATTCTTAAAATAACCACTCACATCGCAATCTGTTTTGCAACTATTAAAAATAAATTTAAAGCATTAGGAGTTTCAAACTTTAAACCTTCTTATTTCTAAACTAACTGACAGAATGACTTCACGTTTGGTATCTGAAGATAAGATTTACTGCAGAATTCAAATATAATGTCAAAATCATGTGTTAGTGTATAATAAAATTTAAAGTTTAGTACAATTTCTATATGTAGACGACCCTCTAAGACAAATTTATGTATAACGTCACTTAATAGATGTTATTACTGATCGATTGGTACCAGTCAAATTTTATATAACGATTTACAACGGAATTAGTAGGGTATTCTCTCTCTCTTTTCCTTTTTTTTTTCTTTTTTGATGATTGTAAAAAAAAAATAAAAAAAAAAAGAAGTCCATAAATTATTAATATACTTTTTAAAATCTAGTTAATTACACTTTTAATTTTGTTAAAATTAATTTAGTTGTCATGTTTTCATAATATTAACACAAGGATATTAAAAAGTATATGCTGATAGCAGAATGAAGTGTTAAAAGATTGTGGTCGTCAAAATCAAACTAAACGTGGCGTCACCAGTATTACCAGAGGGGGAAAAAATCTACTTTAGCACTTTATAAATAATCATATATGTATCTTATAAAAATTTAATAATAATAAATATAAATTAACTTTTGCTGTTCGACTAGTTTATCTATTAATAAAGGAAAGGGTTATGATGTTTCCAAATTGCTCATGCCAGGTAGTTTCGCCTATTAGATTTTTTTGTTTTATTTTTTCCTGATCATAAAGATGACAACACAAAAGTTTCACTATGTGAATGAATATTTTTGATTTCAATCACAAACACTAAATTGCGAAAGGAAAATGCAGAAAGCACTAAAAGTACTTTAAGCAGGGTAGTTATTTGATCACTTATTTTTCATAAAATATTTTTTGTTTAATTATGATTAAAAATCTTTAAAATAAAATAATAAGCATCTTAAAATAGAAATCTATATTTTTATTGAAAACCTAAAATTATTTTTCAGCATTGATACTCTTAAAGCCGGATAATAATTGCATAGATTTTCCAACATTTAACTCTTTATCTACTGACGGTACTTAGGGGCTATGCAAATATAACATTATCATTTTAGGGGGGAGGGGGAGTATGGCACATGATATCGTAGGATATCTCTAGGGGGAGGGGGGTTTGACAATTTGATATCGTTATCATTTCTGATCCAACCAAAATTTTCTTTTTTTATTTGTAACTTGGTAACTTTTCTTTGTAACATCAAAATAGTATATTCATTACGACTATCTTTTACAATTGTTATAAACGCACGTTGCAATTATCTGTTTTTAGCTTATTATCTACTTTTATGAAAATACAAAATTATTACTAAAATCATTAAATGATTATAAAATTATTTATTCCAAAATATGGAAAACCCCAAACTTTGGAATTCCTATTCTTCTGTATGCATGTATAATCCGCTGCTCGAGAAACCATATGCGAAATATGTTTGAAATGGTACTTGTGTTTGCTACTAAATAAAATAGAAAGAATGTTGTCCACCTGTTTCGTTGATAAAAATTTCTGTCTGTCCCATCTCCTGCGGGAAAGTTGCTAGAAGGCACTATTACGTTGAATGCATTGTGGTGTAACAAAAAGATATTATTGAATACTTTTAAATAGTAACTATTTCGTTTAAGTATTATTTGATATAAAGTTATTTCGTATATAAAGTGACATTTTATTGACTTTTCTTCCTTGGAATCAATAAAGTATGCGAAAAATAAATGTAACCATATTTGTATGTCACTCCAAGCAAAAGATAAAAAAATTCCTAAAATCAAAAGAATTTTTATACATTGATAACGATATAACGATATCATTACCGGAGGGGGGGGGGGGGGGTTCGAGGAATGATAACGTATGATATCGTAAGGGAGGGAGGGGGTCCAAAATTTCCAAAAAGTTGATAACGTTATATATGCACAGCCCCTTATAAGTACCACTCACTTTAAACTTTCATCCTATAGTGAACATTACTAATATTCTAATGGTACTTTGCAAAAAACACTCTTTTAACTCCACTTTTTCATGATACATGGCAGCAGTAGTTCTAGGTTCGTTATTTTAGCAAGGAAGGAGGCTACAGATTGTCACGCTTGACTTTTTATTGCTGCAAACATAGTAAAGGACATAAGATAAGTGTTGGATTTTTTTTACTGTGTTCATTATTATCTTAGAATGCAATTTGACTAGCTATATTAAGTAAGCGACGTATGTATTTGATTTAACAGTTGAATTACTCGGCGGTACTTGTAAGTATCGCCAGTATACTGGGAGCTGGAGAAAAACTTCTTGTTTACTTTTCGTCTGTGTAGTTATCCACCGTTTTTATCTGCTTTATAATGTTATGATTAAACTGTAGTGTAGTAATGTTTTTTCTGGTATTTCTTTTCTGTGTTATTATTCTTTTTTTTTTTTATAGGAAATCGAAAAAGTTGTGATACCAGCTCATTTTTTTCTATACTAGAAATGGCATATGTAAATTCATATATTGCATGTGTGGAGATGCGAGAGAACATGTTGTCCTTGAAATATAGGTGTCGCATAACTAATAACATAGGTGAAAAAACTAAACTAGAGTAAATTAGGCATACTTAATGCTAAAGGATTTCTAACAAAATCGAAACCTAAAAACATTGTTTTTTTAATACCATAAATTTTTACTCATTTTTCATGTGTAAAATGAAACTATGTCAGTTTAATATTTTTTTATTGTTAACTTGCGAATGTCTTCCTGTTATTTAGCATTTTTAAGAGTTTAAATTTTATTTGACATATCATGTGGGTTTTCTGTTACGAGAATATTTGAGCCATAGTGTACTGATGGTACTTTAAAGTACCACTTTAATTAATTACCTCTAATGAACTAAATTTCTCACGGGTGAATATTTTTTTTATGTATATCCTTTAATTCACATTGTAGTAACTGAAAAAAAAAATTACATGAAAAAAAATTGCACTAGATCATAATGCAGTAGATAAAGGGTTAATTATGAAATAAATCCAGAAATTGTTTGTAGGTAAAAAAAAATTACAAGTATGTCATGGAAAGTATCGCTATTTCTTGCGATTTCTGAAATGTTTTAAAGGCTTCAAATATGATCTGAATTAGAATATATGATGTTTTTTATGATGGTATCAAGATTATTATGTTGCGATTGGGACTCAAATAGGAGTTTTTGTTTTAAAAATAACTTTAAAATGATTATTAAGATTAAAACGAAAATCTATGTTGTCACAGATGAAAAAAAAAAAATAGCATTCAAAGCAAATCAGTTCGAGATTTATTTTTTTTTTTAATTATGTGGAAGAGTTTTCTTGTTTTTTACTTTCTTCTATCTTCAATAGAAGAAAGTATTGTAATCGAAATTTTTTTCGACTTCCGGTTTTCGACGGATTTACATGTTTTAGGGGTCAGAGATCCCCAAAAACATGTTTATAGAAAATGTCTGTCTGTCCGTGTGTCCGTCTGTCTGTCGCCATTGTACCATCAAAAAGTGTATGAAGTTATGCATAGAATTGAATCAAATTTTTATTTTAAGTTTTTGGCTATGGCAAGCAGATCCTCCCTGAATTTGGAAAAAATTCGCCGGAAGGGGGCGCTGTAATAGCTATTTTTGTGCGATTTTGAATATTGTACCATCCAAAAGTATATGAAGTTATGCATAGAATTGAACCAAATTTTTATTTTAAGTTTTTGGATATGGCAGGCAGGACCTCCCTGAATTTGGAAAAAATTCGCCGCTAGGGGGTGCTGTAATAGCGATTTTTCATATTGTACCATCGAAAAGTGTATGAAATTATGCATAGAATTGAACCAAATTTTTATTTTAAGTTCTTGGCTATGGCAAGCAGGTCCTTCCTTAATTTGGAAAAAATTCCGCAGAAAGGGGGCGCTATAATTACGATATCTGTACCATTTTATTTATTGTAAATTCGAAAAGTGTATAAAATTATGCATACAATTGAACCAAATTTTCTGTGCATGTTTTTGGCTTTGGCCAACAGGTCCTCCTTGAATTTGGAAATATCGCGCGGTAAAGGGGCTCTGTGATTGCGATTTTTGTATACTTTTCTTGATTTTTCGTAGTTCTATTGTCCATCAGCGGCTCGTGCAAAGGTGGGAACTCACTTCCTGCTAAGCCAGCTATTCGCAAACATCTGATAACAACAGAATAAGAAAAAACTATTAATTTTAACAAATATCATGATATAGATTAACTCGTTTTTAGTTAATTTAATTGACTGAAGCAGGAATTTAAGATAAAAATCAAAGTTGGTATAGTAATGAACTAAAAATATTGAAGTATTAACATGTGTAACTAGTTTTTGAAATATTAAGATGTATAAGATAGAAGAAAGTTTTGGGATTGGCACATCCAACTAGTTTTTTTTTTTGTTTTTTGTTTTTTTTTTGTTTTGTTTTGTTTTGTTGTTGTTGCTGTTGTTGTTTAGTATTGTGTTAATTTAATTACTAGTATACTTTTAAAGCTGCGAGTGCTATTAATGGAATAAAATTAACTTTGATCTTTCAACCAATGATTAACCCCCCCCCCCTCCCCCCCCCCCCCCCGAGGACCAATGCAGGACTAAAATAACTAAAATAAGCATCTAAAATAACAATATTAAATGCACTATACCAATATTGCAGGGACATACAAACAAATTGAATGAAAAACAAAATTATGTTAGTTATTTTTCTTCTTTTCGCAAAATAAAAGTATCCAAATTTTATCTTGATAGAGAAAAATCTATATATTCTGTGTGATTCAGGATATTATGCATCAAGGGACTCGTGCTGGCCCCCTGTTATCAATTTCCCATTTAGTATCCCACAAGATTTGATTTTAAAAAGTGTGCTTTGTCCCTTAAGAAAAAGGGGAAAATAATACGTGTATGAAAGAGAAAGCAAAGGGTAGATAGGAAATAGATGGAGACGGATTCATTTATTTCTCATTCATCACGCAGGGAGAGCCAGTCAAATTCATATTGATGATCCCCTTTCTGTTCTTGAAAAATGAGCCTGCTTTGACAGGGGGTGATTTGAGAAAGCCAAACGAAGCGATGATAGATAGCTACAAAGTACGTACATGCTGTACAATATATAAAAGATTTCAGTAAACAGCAGAATATCCAGATACTATTATTTATAATAATCAATTTTTATGGATGATTTGAGTAAAATCTCTTTTAAAAAATAAATTTCAATATCAAACACTTGGCTTAATGCACAACAGTTATTGTAAATTAAATTTATCCATTGATTTGTTTCCAATTCTATAAAAAAAAAGGGGGGGGGGGGACTTGTTTTGTATCATTTCTCAAATGAATTTATTTTTACATATAAAAAATACTCTTTTGTATTTTTCACTTTTTATAGATTTCAAAAGAAAGATATTTCTGGATATACAGAGAGTGTTCACACATGTTAACGATTTTGACTTTCTCTATGATTTAAATTTAATTGAAAAAATAGATAAAATCTACATGGCATCAATTTGGAATAGGGTTTAATTATCATCTGCATCGTTAAAAATATTCGTTGCTTTAAAATGTTGCTGGAAAATAAACAATAGATCTATTTATCTGCACTTTCCGAAGAAAAATACTCTTGAAAAAAGATGCGAAAAGCATGGTCTTAATATTTGTACACGTACAATAAGTGACATAATTAATAAAAAAGGACAGAAACTCCAAATTTTACAATGGACTGAGAAAAGAGGGAAAATGCATATCCAACAAAGGTCTAGAGGAGAAAAGGACCTAAAATGTTGGTTCAGAGAAAATAAGAAAGTTTTGCTACAGGTTTTATGGTTGTTGCTGGATTCTCTTATAACGGAAAACTGAAAATAAGGAATGTAGGGAAGAAAATCTCAAAATTAACTCGGTTTACTATCAGAAATATGTTTTAACACATATTTTCAAAGAAGACACCTCATTTTTTTTACAGCAAACTATCTTCATTGTTTTAAATTCCATCGGTATAAAGCTATCAGCCATAACTTTAAATCTACTCGTATACTTTTAGAAAAAGTGAGAAATGAAACCGAAATTGAGGCTATCCCATTTAAGTGCATCCGACCCAAGTACCTCGACATGTCTTATGTATTATCGTGCATTTGGACTTTTAAAACAAGCTGTTTATAAGCGGCATCCAAAAACATTGGATGGACTCTGGAAGATTGTCGTCAAGGAGTGGAACAAAATCATCCTTGATATTAAAAGAAGAAAAAAAAATGTGTTTTCTTGCAAATCAAGATAGAATATGATAGTTCAGCGATGGGGCTATCAGATTGAGTACATTATAAAATAAAATTCTTATTTTTTTACCTATTTCTTTTTCCAAAAATGTTGCAAATACTTATTTCTTTTTCCAAAAATGTTACAAAAATCAACATGTTTATATATTATGCGTATATAAATGCTTAATTTGATTTTGTAAAAAAGCGTATCTACTTTAACAATTCCTTATTTCTTCTTTTTTAACTGTACTTTTTTAAATAGTCTGGAGTAAAATTTATAAAATCATAACGCACATTTAATTTTCCGTGTTTGATTGCCTATTCCTTCTGCGATTTTGGTTAAAACATTTTCAGATTGCTGTGTTTAAAAATTGTTTCAAAAATATTTTCCACTTAATACTTAGTTGTTTCATTATATATATTAATATTTACCATGAAATGGCGATTTGCTTTTACGAAATACTTTATTACTTTCTTTTAGCCCAAAACAGAACAACTTGTTCTCCGTAATTCATGTAGAGAAACCTTAAAAAATGCGATTCCTTACTTCTTTTTGCTGCAGGTTTCGGTCAACGAAGCCGACTGACTGTGGTTGCTTACAACTGATCACCAACACGACCAGAAGACTTGGTAATGTCAGCGATCTGAAGTATAATCTAATCGGCTTATTTTTGATTGAAATATTATGCTATTTCAGTAATATTCTTTTACAATTTATTTCTTTTATTTAAGGGGGGGTTTTTTTGTTTTTTTTTACCTTTATTATTGAACATGCCGAATTTTCTGTGTTGCTCATTCTCATTTTTAAGAATTTATTTGAGTTAAAAAATTCGGCTAAATAATAAGAAAAAACCATTTTATACAGATTTTACTCTGTGCAAATCTAACAATTATTACTAAAATTACTTAATATGAACAAAGTATTAAGAGCCATTATTTTGAAAATCAGACAAGTGCGATAGTTGTATTTTTTGTTTTGCTTGATTTTTTTTATGTTGAAGTAGATCATATTTAATGAATAATGTGAAATTTTGAAGCTCTGAAAAAAATGTCCTGTATCCTGTAGAAAATGTCAAAGTTCAAGACCATAAATCCCATTTTTCATGAAAATTGAAATGCCAGTATATTTGGATTGCTATATCTCTGGAAAGCAACAACATCCCAAAATTCTTTTGTCATAAACTGTTAGTATAACACTACATGCTTAGTAAAATTTACTTGGTTCCGTGGGGCATTGTTAATTTTCATTGTTATGTTGCCACAAAATGCAATCAAAATGACGTTTTTGTCCGTTCTCTGCACTTATTATCTTAGTTAAGCAATAGTACCCCAAAATTTTTCTTATAGAATATGAAAGTATACTATTAGGACAAACTAAGTAATATAGAACTTTACTGGGATATCGATGCTGTTAGCAGATATAATCTGTTAAATATTCAAAAGTTTCAAAATCTGCAGTTTTTGAATTAGTCCTATCTCAAAACAGCATCACAATTGAATAAAACAAAATATATCAGGTAGTAGTTGAGCATATGTACAAAAACATGGAAACGAAAAATAAATGGGGTCTCATGGTTTTTTTTTTTTTTTTTTTTTCAGAAGAAAAAAAAAATGATAAAACTTACAAAAAGGGAATTCAATAATCAGGCTTTTGCCCTACAAGGAGAAAGAGAAAAGGGATGTTCCATTTCCTCACAGGGGGAAAAACATAGGAAAGGGAAAGAGAAACGGGATAAATCATTTTCTGATAGGGAAAAAGTCTGATATTGACACTGCCTTTTAGTAAGTTTTGTCATTTTTTTTTTCTGAAAATAGCATGAGACCCCACTTATTTTTCGTTTCCATGTTTTTGTACATATGTTCAACTACTAGCTGATATATTTTGTTTTATTCAACTGTGATGCTGTTTTGAGATAGGACTAATTCAAAAGTTGCAGATTTTGAAACTATTGAATATTTAACAGGTTATATCTGCTAACAGCATCGATATCCCGGTAAAGTTCTATATTACTTAGCTTGTCCTAATAGTAAGCTTTCATATTCTATAAGAAATATTTTGGGGTACTATTGCTTAACTAAGATAATAAGTGCAGAAAACGGATAGAAACGTCATTTTGATTGCATTTTGTGGCAACATAACAATGAAAATTAACAATGCCCCATGGAACTAAGTAAATTTTATTGTAAAGCTTAGTAAACAACAATGTTTCCAATAATTTTGAAAAGTGTTTGTGAATTCCGTTTGTCGGTCTGCCTATCCGTGTGTCATGCTCTAACTCTCGTGAATATATTCGTAATTCCGCGTAATATTTGTACGTTATTGAGGTTATGGTCTAAGGGGGAGGGAGAAATCGTTTACGATGAATTTTATTCATTTTGGGATATTTTAAACATAATAAAATCGATGTAAGTCACTGAGGTGGATTACGACATGATTTCTCAGGATTACTGAAGAAGTGGCATTTCATGATTCGTTTTCAGCAATGCACAAAAGAGTTCTATTACATTATGACATACGGAAAAAAATCGGTTGCCTTGCGTTTTAAGAATGTTATGTCACTTCAAACATAATTAAATTAAAAAGAATAACAGGGGTGCATTTCAACATGGTTTCTACAGAATATGGAATACGTAGCATAAAACTTTACATAGAGAAGCACAAAAGAATTCGTTTATAGGTCAGAATAAATGATCGATAAATTGCTAGAAGTACGTTTTCAGTGGTATGCATTTTTAGTGATTACGTGGGTGCAATAAATTCTATAGATCATGCATTGGTCAGCGGCTGCACGACAGAGTTCTCACATATAACTGCATATGGCCAGCAATTGATGAAAATGGATTTTTGATGAGATATGTGTTTTTAAAATTACTTATTTAAAAATTTATTATCATTGTATGAAAAAAGAAATTTCTTAATAATATTTACTATTGGAAAATGTTTAATAATCTAAGCTTGATGCATGATTTTTCGTTCGTGTCAAGACTGCTCTTGAATAGATGATTGATGCGCGCATAGGAAAGTCATTTCAACTTTTAAAGTAAATTTTCGGGGGTATAGGGAAGCGCGTGACATGGCATGCACGAAAAAATACCGTCTATCATACTAATAACAACGGATAAATAGAAAGCATGCATCAAATATTACGGAGTTACTTCACTCAGGCAAAAACACCCGTTCACTAATGTAATCCTATGGAATACATTTTTTAAAAGATATCTCGTTTGCATTTCAGTATTTTTTAAAAAATGCATTGAATAGCTGAAATCTATTTCTACAAAGGCCGTTTTTTGCTTTTTCGATTTTCCTTGCAGGTTTTTCTAATGAAGATACTTTCACTTTTGAAACCGGCTTCGAAAGTAAAAGTATCCGAGTAAAAAAAAAAATTGTAAACAAAATCGAAAAAATAAAAAACGGCCTTTGTAGAGATCGACCTATTCAATGAAAAAAAAAATTGAAAATATTGAAATACAAACGACATATCTTTAAAAAATTCTTCCATAGGATTAACATTACTGAGCGGGTATTTTAGCGTGAGTGAAGTAGCTTCTTAAGCATACTTCCATACATTACGAGTATATAATTTAAGAGCTATTTTTTAGAGCATATTTGTCTATGCTAATTTGTGAAAAGAAAAAAAAACTCTAAATGTTTTAAAGAATTTTCAATACAATTATCATCTTCAATATCATATGAAAATTTCGAGCATTTTTAAAGAAATTAGAATGAGATTATAAATGCAATGTAATTCAAAGACGCTTTTTAAATTATTACAAAGCATATAATGTGATTTTTTTTTTCTAAGGCGTGAATATAAAAGGGGTAGATAGAGATAGATTTTTAGTTATTCTTATCCTTTAGCAAAGCGTATCGTAGCAAAGCGTATTCTTAGCCTTTTTCATAGACCACTTTTCTGTTTAGCATATTATATTTTCTGTTTATTTATCTTATTTATTATTAGAAAACCTAACGAATTTTTCAAATTCAAGACGGCTTGGCTTTGTTCTTTAAAACTTTAAAAGCAATGTAACAACTCTTTCCTGAAGATGGTCATATATGATGACCGAAATGTTGATTGTTATAATTTTATTTTAATGTTTTTTTAGTTTTTGAACAACATTTTTTTTTATAATTAAATAAAAAAATTGTATAAATCACCATAAAATATAAAAACACACAGGACGCGTTTCGAGATGGAAATTTTAACAATCCGTCATCAGCCGAAGTAAACACGTGTTCGTAAAGGATTCTCTATGATTGGTGTTTACCTTTCAGCTAGCGCCACCTTTCGCATTCTTTGTAAGCTCTACTCCCTACCTTTCAGTTCATTTGTAATCTTGTCCCCTTACGGACACGTATTTACTTCGGCAGTTGACGGGCTGTTAAAATTTCCAGCTCGAAACGCATCCTATGTGTTTTTTATAATTTATGGTGATTTATACAAAGTTTTATCATTTAATTGAGGTTTATCGCCAGTTTTTCGATGCTGTTTCATCTAACATTTTGTATACGCCATTTAGAAAATTCGCGATTTTTTTTATTTTCACGTTAATATTAAACTTTTCATGGTGTAAATGTCCGGCTCTTTTAATTTTATTTATTTATTTATGAAGAAATTTTCGGCATCATATTGCTGATTAATTTAAATCAAAGTTTACTATTAAAATAAAATTTTGCTTTTCCGTTCTCATTAAAAGCCAGTAAGTATTTTCTGTCTAAAAAAATGATAAAGTTTGTCAAAAAAAATATTCGTTTAACTCTAAGTTATTATAACAGAGTGAGTGTAACTTTGAAGAAATTGTCCGTAGACGCCTGATTCCGAGATCCCATCACGCTTATATGTTCAAGAAATATCATGTTTCTTTTGTTGAAGAAACATGATTTATTCTATTTTGTTAAAGTTGTAGTAAGTTTATAAAACTCATTAATATATATTTGCTCAATTAAATGAACACCTTGTATAAAATAATTCAAAACCATATGATTAAGAAAAAATTTCTCAAGAGATCCCTTAAAATAAATAAATATACAGGGTGTTTCTACGATCATGGGACAAACTTGGAGGGGTGGTGCAGCTGACTAAAAGAAACATGTTTTGTATAAGAATGTATGGTCGGAAGTGATGTCCTATACGTATGATACTATGATGTATACAACCAGGACTTTTTTCCATAGTATGGACGTCTCATGTCTTATTTTTTGTGTTCGAGCTTCGCGTCATTTCCGACCATATGTTCCTATACAAAACATGTTTGTTTAATCAGCTGCATCAGCCGTCCAAGTTTGTCCCATGATCGTAGAAACACTGTATATATTTGAAGTACTTATACGCTATTACAACTTGTGTAGGAGAAATATAGTACAAAATTTATATTTTAAAAATGGTTGTACGAATCAAATATAAAAATATAGTTGCCAGTGGCAATCCTGATATATATATATATATATATATATACTTAATTGTGCTTTAAAATTAACCACATTCATATTATTTAAAAAAAATAATAAAAAAAAGAAAGAACCATTCAATTAATTTAATTTTAGACAGTATAACTAGACTGGCATGGAAATATTCGCACTTTCTCAGAATTATATTTTATAACTAATAGTACAATCACGCACATTGTCAGGATCAACATTTACAATTCATACGTGAATAATGTTTGTAATTCGAACACACGTTCCACTGATTTGGTTTGAATCCGTTTGGAGTTGCATGTTGTTGTACCCTAATTTCTAAATGATTATGTTCTGGCTGCTTTAAAGGGAAACATTTGCCATGGTCCATAATTTAGGCACATTTGATTTATGTTTGTACTGTTTCCATATTAGAGAGAATTGTATTGGATATATTCAATCTTTATTCGGTAGTACACAAATTAATTCATTTAGAATGCCATAACGTTATAACCAAGGAGAATTATATTCATTAGATGGAAATATGAAACAGTTTAACCCTTTGGAACTCAACAACTCGGGTTTGAAAAATATTTACTCGGATATCATATTTCTAATTTTGCTAAAAGATGCAAAATTAAAAAAAAAAAAAAAAAAAAAAAAAAAACACACAGTAAAAATAGTTTTATTTGACTGTTTACATGTTTCGAGTCTACCCGAGCCATTTTCAAAATAAATAAATAAAAATGCTTTAAAATGGCACGATGTAGGATGCAATGATCTGAAACACCATCATTCGTTTTTTCACGTACTCTTCTATTTTACGCACGCTATTTTTTAATATATATAAACAAAAATGAATGATGGCGTTTCAATTCATCGTGCAATTTTAGAATATGTATATGGGGCATTCTCACAATCTTTTGACTTTTGGGGGAAAAAATCTGACAAAATTAAACTTGCTAAAATAACATTTTAATCTGATAGACGAATGCCTTAATGATTCAAAATAAAGAAAAAATGGTCAGCAGCAAAAATTTTTTTTTATTTAACTGAGGTTTAAGTTAAACTTGCGAGTTTAATTTTCCTTACCATTTTACCCCTGTAACTTTTTATTTTCTTCTAAATTTTTACTTATAATGAATTTGCATAGTACACACAGGACATTCAAATAAGAAATAATAACAATATAGTTCTTTTAATACAGAATTTTTGTATAACATTGTCTTAAAGGGGTGGTAAAGAAGGGGCGGTAACGTAAAAAAAGGGGGATGGTATTGGAAAAAAGGGACGAAATGGTAAAAAAAGGGACGTTAAGGATGGAACGGTAAGGAAAATTACCACCTATTTTTAGGAAAATAATGTTAAGACTAAATGATAGCCACAATGTTCATTGATTTTTAGAAACAGTTGTTAACATTGGATTATATTATTATTATTTTTTTTTAATTTACCTCGAAAAGTGCAAGAATAAACCTTGGGGACGGTGAGACTATACCAATAAAGCCACGATGCTTGAAATTGATATTTAAATGCTGATTTAAATTCTACAGTAAATTTCCTGCCAAAGAATTTTAGACATTCTTTCTCTAGCATACTTCTGCATGAGAAAAAACTTGAAAAAAATTCTGTGGCAGCATCTGAAGAGATTTTCTGTATAATTTTAGAAGAGGGATGGTAAGGAATCTAAAACCCAGGGGGCAGAGTTTAAAAAATAATAACAACCCTAAAAATGTGTGCAAGTTAATTTTTAGCTACATATTTATATAAAACAATAGTTCTAGTTTTAGAAAAAAATTACATCGAATTATTTTTATTGAAACAATTTTATCCAGACAGCTCCAAACTTAACTAGTATGTTGTGGCCATCACAAAACTTTCTTCTATCTCATACTTGTCAATACTTCAAAATTCATTATCACAGTGCATCTATGCTCATCATGAGGATTCTAAAAAGATGAAATTCCGTGCATTAGTTCTTGAGATATTACTGTCCATGGAATCGTGTAAATCCATCAAAATGCAGCATAGCAGCGCCACCTATTGGGTGATTTACACCAGAACCTAATTATCATCAACATATGTCAATGTCTAACTGAATATGAAGTTTTGGGAAAATCCGTGCATTAGTTCCTAAGATAGAGCTATTGCGCAAATCATGACAAATGCAGCATAACAGCGCCACCTGTTGAGCGATTTACACAACCACATAATCAGTATCAACATTTATCAAGGTGTACTTGAATCTAAAGTTTCATGAAAATTCGTGCATTAGTTCTTAAGATAGAGCTATTGAGGAAATAGTGCAAAATGCAGCATAGCAGCGCCACCTTTTGGGCGATATTCACCAACACGTAGTCAGCATCATTTCATATCAAAGAGTAACTGAATCTGAAGTTTGATGAAAATATGTCCATTAGTTCTTGAGATACAGTGATTACAGAAATCGTGAAAAATGCTGTATAGCAGCGCCACCTGTTGAGCGATTTACACCAAAATGTACAAAATGTCAATTTATATCAAGGATTAACTGATTCTGAAGTTTAGTGAAAATTGTTGCATTAGTTCTTCAGATATCGCTATAATGGAAATTCTGAAAAGTGCAGCAGAGCAGCGCCACCTGTTGAGCGATTTGCACCAAAACACAAACAGCACTAATTCATATCAGAGTATACATGAATCTGAAGTTTGTTGAAAATCCAAGCATTAGTTGTTGAGATAGAGCTATTGCGGAAATTGTAAAAAATTCAGTATAGCAGCGCCACCTGTTGAGCGATTTACACCAAACTGTACAAAACTTCAATTCATGTAAAGGATTAACTGAATCTGTAGTTTGATGAAAATCCGTGCATTAGTTCTTGAGATAGAGCCACTGCGGTAATTGTAAAAAATGCAGCATAGCAGCGCCACCTGTTGAGCGATTTGCACCAACACGTAATCAGCATCAATTCTTATCAAGGAATAACAGAATCTGAAGTTTCATGAAAATCCGTGCATTAGTTCTTGAGATAGAGCCATTTCGGAAATCATAAAAAATGCAGCATAGCAGCGCCACCTGTTGAGCGATTTGCACCAAAAACTAATCAGCATCAATTTGTATCAGGGACTAACTGAATATGAATTTTTATTAAATTCCGTGCATTAGTTCTTGAGATAGAGCGCCCACAAAATTTGTGTCACATACACACAGACAGACAGACAGACAGACAGACTCACAGAGTCACAGACAGACATTTTGTAAAAACATGTTTTTCGGGTTCTCTGACCTCTAAAACGTGTAAATCCGTCGAAAACCGGAATTCGAAAATTTTCATGAATCCAATACTTTCTTCTTGTAAAGATAGAAGAAAGTAAAAATCAGCATCAGGGACATGGGACGGTAGATGAGTTTTCCTGGTATTTGGACCCCCAACATCGTCCAAAACTTATTTATCTCGTTAATATTGTTATGCAATCATGCAATGGGATGTTCCCCAGTATATGAAATAAAAAAAACACAAAAAAGTGTATTAAATAATAAATTATTATTCAGGGACATGAAAGTCAAAAGATTGTGAGAATGCCCCATATATTCAAAAGACAAGGCTGTGTTTTTTAGTCAGTTGGCCTAAGCTTTCTACTGAACCGATTTTGGTAATTATTTTTTAACCGAAAGCAATTTATTTGTAGATGTTCTCGCAATCGCTATTTTTTAAAAGAATCCCATTTTTATATTTTAATTTTAAAAATTCTTTATGAAATTTCTTCACATTGGTGGCAATCGGGTTACTTCTATTGTTGAAGAAAGAAGGGAAACAATGGAAATTACTATATCAGTACATTGTACAATATGACAGATGCTTCTTAATGTACAAAAATGTACTATGATCAAGAACGAAAATATATAATAACCTCTTCGAAGTCACCGAAGATTCCATAAAGCGTTTTGCCTTTTAAAACCTCAAAAAAATATTTATTTTCGAAATTTAAAGAAGAATTTATAAAAATAATTTTTTATTAACTGCCCGTCTTTTTCGGAAACGTTTCTGAGTAGCTTTTACATTGCAATAATCAGTTTTCTCAAATTGGAAGATCACTTTTTCGAATGCTATCAATTCTCAAGTAAATATTTTGATATTCAGAAAACATGTTTAACAGACAAACATACAGTGTTAACAATGTTAACAGCATTAACATTAATATGAAATTAACATTATTTTGTTACAATTGCATGCGCAAATTCAGTTATGCAGGTGGAAATGTTTAACCTTAGAATTGATAGCGTTCTAAAAACCAATTTTCCGGGTACAGAGAATTTATTAATGCATTGTAAAAGCTACTAAGAAACGTTTCCGAAAATTGTGGGCAACTAATAAAAATTTATTTTTGTAAAATCTTCTTTAAATTTCGAAAATAAATTATTTCCTGAGGTTTCTAAAGATAACGGAACACTTTTTGGAATCTTTTGTGACTCGAAATGGGTTATTAATATAAGCGTCCGTGATTATTGTGCATTTTCGTAGATTAAGAAACATCTGTCATTTTTTACAGTGTACGAATGCCATTTTCGCATTACAATTAAAAGTAACTTTTTTTCAATATTGAACAGAAAATGACGTCAGAATATTAAAAAAACCCGCATTTTTACTCATAAAACTTTGACATTTCAATATTTTTTTAATTCTGCTGATAATGAGATTGAGACGCTCATCTCAAGGGACTTCAGTAAGTGAAAATGCGGTCATAGTAAAAATGAAATGAGTATTTACTTTGACAAAACTAAATATTTTATTAAGAATGCGTCTAAAGAGGCATAAATTTCTGGATTTCGACGCACTCAGATTAGAACCTCAAGTCAAGTGTGTGAACGTAAAGACACAAAATTGTGGCAAACGTGACATCAAATTTGGGACTATATTTATTAATAATCTATGGCACATTAAAATATTTTTAAAATAGTGAATATGAATATGAAAAGTATACATGTAGCTTTGCGACGTTAAAAACGACGTTATTTGTAGATTTTGCTGAAAAAAAAATTAATTATAATTGTGTCATAGTGGAGCAATTTTCGTTGATTTTTCAATTACGTAATACCAAAGATCAAAGCATCAATTAATAACTTCATAATTTCTTATCTTAATTTTACTGATCACTTATTGGCATAAAGATTAATTTTTCAATAATTTAAAAAAGTTGAAATTAAACTAAAGTTAAAAATAATATTTTGTATGGTGTGGCCATCACAAAACTTTCTTCTATATAAATCACGTGAAATAAATCATTTAATAGTACAAGAAATTACATCAATTTAACACCAATTCATATCAAAATATATCTGAATTTGAAGTTTGATGAAAATCCGTGCATTAGTTCTGGAGCTTGAGCTATTGTGGAAATCGTGAAAAATCCTGCATAGCAGCGCCACCTGTTGAGCGATTCACACCAAAACATAAACAGCATTCATATCCAGGTATACCTGAATCTGAAGTTTGTTGAAAACCCAAGCATTAGTACTTGAGATATAGCTATAGCGGAAATCACAAAAAATGCAGCATAGCAGCGCCACCTATCGAGCGATTTACGCCAAAAGGTGCAAAACGTCAATTCATGTCAAGGACTAACTGAATCTGTAGTTTGATGAAAATCCGTGTATTATTTCTTGAGATACAGCTATCACGAAAATCATGTAAATGCAGCAAAATGAAGCATAGCAGCGCCATCTTTTGGCCGATTTACACCAAAACGTTACCAGCACCAGTTCATATCAAGGAATAACTGAATGTGAAGTTTGATGAAAATCCGTGCATTATTTCTTGAGATAGAGCTATCACGAAAATCATGTAAATGCTGCAAAATGCAGCATAGCAGCGCCATCTTTTGGCCGATTTACACCAAAACGTTACCAGCACCAATTCATATCAAAAAATAACTGAATGTGAAGTTTGATGAAAATCCGTGCATTAGTTCTTGAGATAGAGCTATTGCAGAAATCGCGAGAAATGCAGCATAGCAGCGCCACCTGGTGTATGATTTACACCGAAAACTAATCAGCACCAATTTATATTAGGGACTACTTGTACATACATTTTTATTAAATTCCGTGCATTAGTTCTTGAGATAGAGCGCCCACAAAATTTGTGTCACATACAGACAGACAGGCATTTTGTAAAAACATGTTTTTCGGAATCTCTGACCTCTAAAACGTCTAAATCCGTCGAAAACCGCTAGTCGAAAATTTTTGCGAATACTTTCTTCTTGCAAAGATAGAAGAATACCAAAGATCAAAGCCTCAATTAATAATTTCTTATCTTAATTTTACTGATTACTTATTGGCATAAAGATTAATTTTTCAATAATTTAAAAAAAGTTGAAAATAACTAAAGTTAAAAATAATATTTGTTTTAAGAGTTAGGCCAGCCAATGTAATATTGATTATTAATTACTAATTTTTGTGTATTTTTTATGTAAATTTAATCAATCGGTTCATTTAAACATTTTCATTCGTCCAATTCGACGGGTTCCGACTCGTTTTTATTTATGTGTTTTGAAAATGACTCGGGTAGAGTGGAAACATGTAAACAGTCAAATAAAGCTATTTTAAAGTTTTAATCTTACACCTTTTATCAAAATTTGAAACAGTGCATTATAACAAAGTGTTAATGTATTATATATTTATTTTTCTCAGATGTTAGAATACATCATTTTAAGCATGTAAAGAAAAAAAAATAGAACATAAAAATAAAATACATGCTTCTCATAAACATTGTCAATTTTCTAATACAAAATTGTAAAGCATACGAAGTTAAACTAGCTTTGTAAAAAAGAGAATTTTTGGACGCCTCCAGTTTTTTTCATTTTACAAAATTTGCAATAATGATGCGAAATTTCTCAAACTATAAATAAAACTTTGGCACGAAAAATTAGCTCGGTATCGCCATTTGTTGAGAATTCTATGAGCAATTTATATTAACTGATGTGTTGGAAAATAGCAGCAATAAATAAAATCGTCTTTTAAATCCCATTGTATAAGTAACATTGACTGTTGGGTATGTTACAGATGTGCAACGCAGTGATTCAGTCGCGCGAAAACACCCATTTGCTAATGTTAAACCAATGGGATAAATTCTTAACGATATCTCGTTTGCATTTAAAGGTTTTATTAAATGATTTTTTACTTTCTTCTATCTTTACAAGAAGAAAGTATTGGATTCGTGAAAAATTTCGACTTCCGGTTTTCGACGGATTTAGATGGATTTACGATTACGACGGATTATACGTTTTAGAATGCCTAGAATACGATTTGATGGTTTTTAGAAAATGTCTGTCACTCTGTCACTCTGTCTGTGTGTCTGTATGTGACAAAAATTTTTTGGGCGCTCTATCTCAAGAACTAATGCACGGAATTTCACAAAAATTTATATTTAGTTAGACCTTGATATAAACTGGACCTGATTAATTTTTGGTGTAAATCGCCCTACAGGTGGCGCTGCTGTGCTGCATTTTCACGATTTTCGCAAGAGCTGTATCTCAAGAACTATTGGATGGATTTTCATCAAACTTCAGATTTAGTTAGTCCTTGACATGAATTGACGTATAAATTAGTGCTGTTTAATTTTTGGTGTAAATCGCTCAACAGATGGCGCTGCTATGCTGTATTTTTTGCGATTTCCGCAATAGCTTTATCTCAAGAACTAACGCTTATATTTTCAAACTTCAGATTCAGGTATACCTTGATATCATTTAGTGCTGTTTATTTTTAGTGTAAATCGCTCAACAGGTGGCGCTGCTATGGGGCCGTTCAAATATTATGTAAGCACCTAAGCGGGGGGAGGGGGTTAGCGATTTGCTTATTTTTGCTGACAAGGGGGGAGGGGGGTTGAATGATGCTTACGTAAGACATTTTCAGAATCTCTAACTTGTAAAAAAAAAAAAAAAAAAAAATTATAAAATTTCAAATTGAAAGAAAGAAACAGCAAAAGAATATAAACTTAAAGTTCTGATGTCAGTTATTTTGACCGCACAAGGAAAACATAAACGATCTCTTTTATCTAGAGGTGACTGTTCATGTTTGATGCATGAGGGCTTATTATTTCTCAGAACTTACTACTATTTCTAATTGTGAGAATAGAATAGAATAGAATTGAATGGACCGATGCGATATGATGTATTGTGACAATATGAGTTTTCCGGGAAAGCTTCCAAAACGTAAGTAAAATTCCATCTTTTTTGTTTCCACCCCTCCTCTGTCAAGTGGTTGAACCCCATAACCATAGTGACCGACTGCTCTACTATCTGGTGTCTCGTGAGTTTTGAAAACCTCTCAGTAGAGATCTGCACGGGCCGGGCTCGGGCATATTTTCATTCACGGCACTCGGGGCGGGCCGGGCTTAGTTACTACTCTTTACGGGCCTTACTTTTTTCCTGGGGGATCGGGCCGGGGCCCATTTTTTTCTGTACAGAGCCGGGACTGGTTTCATTCCAAGTCTTCAAGGGCCAAAATTTTAAGCCCTAGTTTTGACGCAGCCCGTATGAAAATCATTGTCTCGGCGTGGCCTGATCCGTTCAAAGGCCAGTAAAATTAGGTCAGGCTCAAAAAATTTTGAAAAAAATATACACATTTTTAAATCGCTATTATTCTACAATTAAACATTCAAATTTATTCTTTTTTAAAGAATAGTAGATTTCTACGCTTATTAAAATATAGCTAAATGAAAATATAAGAAAACATGTGAGAAGGAACCTGTCTATGGCGAAATCCTGTTATAAACTGAAAAACGTGTTGATCCATAGAAAATTAATATACTAATACGTAAGAATAGGATATATAATACATTTACAACTTGCTAAGAAGGGCACTTGTCTATAACGGATTTTTTTTTCTTTTTTATGCAATTCCGTTTTAGAAGATTTTACTGCATAACATTTTTCAGATTTTTAACACTTCAATACATGGAATATGGATTAACGATATTAATGATAGCGGATTCATTTACATACAAGAAATAGAGATTGATTAAAAAAAATAAATGTCGCAGCCTGCGCCACTTCTATAAAAATGAAGATTATAAACATAAAAAAATAGTTAAGACATATTTTTGGCCAGAACTCCTCGTACGAGACAAATCTTTAACCAAATCGACATAAAAATCAATGTTTTGTAGAAATTCAATCGGGCAGGGCCGAGATTTTTTTTTCCGAGACGGGCCGAACTTTTAACTTTTTTATCGGGCCGGGCCAATAATTTTTTGTACGGGCCGGGCCGAATTTTTTTCTCTATGAGTCGGGCCGGGCCCGGGCCAAGAAATTTCGGCCTGTGCAGACCTCTACCTCTCAGTACTGCAGTGTAGTGGTGTTTAAAATAAATAAAATCAGAAATATGTCTTCATTTCGAGAAATCTTGTATAAAAAACTTTTTGAAAGTTTCAAAAAGTCTGCATCAGATAAACCTTTGAAGGATATCCAATGTAAAACTAATGATGTGTGGCGGCAGTACAAAAAGTCTTCTAAAACTGACAAAGAGTTAGAGGTATTGGTGCTAAAAAGAATTGAGGACGAACTGCGTAAGGCAACCAAAAAGAAATCAGTCTTTCTTGATTATTTTATAAAGGTAATTATAATCAATTTATTCTTAAAATTTTAAATATATTTTATCATAACTTTAAGTTTACATAATTACTTGGAAAAAAGATAGATAAGATAAAATGACCGTGTAGCCTTGGCAAAACATGGTCAGTATAGGAATAAATAAAGACCAAAAGAACGTCAAAAAACGAGTTATTACTTTTTAAATATGGCGTAGCCAAGCTAAGCCTTATTTTTTCTTTTCAAATAACTCAAAAAGTAATGCATCCATGGGGGAAAAATTAAAAAATATGTTAGTTTTGTAGCAGATAATCTTCTAACTGTTTTCAAATTTTGAACCTTACTAAAAATGAAATGTAACCCAATTGAATTGAAACCAATGTATCTCAAATTCAAAAACAGATAAATAAGGTTTCCAGTAATCTCAAAAAAGGAAAAACAATCCTTATAAAGGAAACGACAAAATGCTGAATACCAAAGAAAACATCGAACCACCAAACGAACAAAGCTTGGAGAAATCTGCCATGATAATCCAGACATTAAAAAAAAAAATAACTTTGAGGGAATCAGTAGGAAGATCAAGTTTAAACAACCATTATTACTTAAAGCAATAGCAGACATAGCTATTATTGGAAGCGCTGCAGATGCAAAAAGAAGAAACAAGTCCGAAGTGTCAAAACTCTCGATGACTTGACTGCAAAACTGAAAAAAGTTGGTTTTGCAATAACCAGGAGTAGAACATATCTTCGTTTGCTTCCAAAAAATTCCTCAACCATCGAGTGCCGAAGACATGTCACCACAGTGCCGATAAAACTTTCTTGGATTCTAGCTGATTATCACCGATCTCACATTGATACCCAATTTGCAGTAATATCCATCCATTATTTAGAAACTTTAGCTTCAATTTTTGGACCCATGCAAGTGTTTCTTCTTTCACATGATGACAAAGCGCGCCTACCTTTGGGAATTACAGCAGCCAATAAACAGGCTCTGATACTGATGCATATGGAGTATCGTGTATCCTTAAGCGATCACGACTGAGTCATCGCTGAACGCCGCAAACTTATCCCATGTGTTTACGCTGGTATTGTGATTGCTCCTGGCATGGCAGGTCAAAGTAAAGCCATACATAGGTTATTCTGGTCCAACGTTAATAGCTATAGAAGTGGGAAACACAGTTCTTCCACACCAAATACTCATGCTCAGGATTTTGAAATTCTATTAATACTCAAAGATTTTGAAAAATTAGTGAAAACAGAAGAGGGTTTTATCAAACCTGTAATCATAGTTACGGTTGATGGAGATCCAGACGAGAATCCCCGCTACCAGAAAGTTATATCGTTTGCTATTAACCATTTCAAAAAGCATGATATGGATGGAATTTTCATAGCATGCACTCCTGGAAGAAGTGCATATAATTGAGTAGAAAGGCGAATGACACCACTCAGTCGAGAACTGTCTTGTCTTATACACCCTCATAACCATTATGGTTCCCATCTCGATGAGAACGGTCGCACTACTGATGAAGAAATAGAGCAAAATAACTTAGCATATGCTGGTAAAACTCTCACAGATGGCAGATATCTGGAACTCATTAAACATTGACAGTTATCCCGTTACTGCCACATATGTTGATTCAGGCAAACTAGAGTCTCTTGGTTATGACTTGGATTGGTATTCGAAGCTCGTACAAGAAAGTTAATACTTGCTGCAAATTGTAAAATGCGAAAAAAAAGAATTGTTGCTCTCCTGCACGTAGTGGATTATTTCGTATATTAAAAGGACGATTCATTCCTCCTCCAATTAAAATGATACAATCGTCAAATGACATCATTACAAGTGAAGAGGGGGAATTTATAGATTTAAGTCTCCGTCTGGCCTTAAATCTGAATAGTACAGAAAAGGGATTTTTAAAGATGCTGTATGGTTATTTTTGCTCTTCCATAAAGTTCACGCAATTATCCGCAAGAACTTGTGGAAGTTGTGGTCAATATCATGCATCTCAGAAGTCAGCAAACAGACACAAAAAAATTCAACAGAGTGAAAAAAGCGAGAAGGACTGCCTTATACGATCATTGAGAATTGCTGCTCGTCGAGCAAATGAACTTACGCGCTTCGTAAGATTCGTGGAAGATATGGAAAATGTTGAGTGGATCAATGAAGATGAAGTTGATAAAGATTGCATCCGAACAGTAAGCGATGAAGATAATCAAGTAAAACTGGAAACCAATATAATAACAGATAAGGAAAAATGGCTTGAACAGCCGTGGTCAGCATCGGGATAGATATTGTCATGTTCAAATTTAAATTTTTCAAATGGCTAAGTTCTTCTAAAATTGTGATCTAAGAAATTTTCTTAAATAGAATTGTAAAGAAATAAAACAAGCGTTTATTATTATTTAGTAGTTATATTAGTCGAGTAGAGTTTTTTAATTTGTATTGTGTCCTAATTTTTTTTAATTAGGGGGGGGGGGGGGGGGGGTTCCAATTTTTTTACGTAATTATTAAGGGGGGGTTCGCGATTTGCTTATTTTTGCTGGGGGTCAAATATAGTCAAAAACATGCTTACGTAATATTTGAACAGCCCCTATGCTACATTTTTCAGAATTCCCGCTGTAGCTCCATCTCAGGAACTAATGTACGAATTTTCATCAAACTTCAAATTCAGATATACTTTGATATGAATTGGTGCTAAATTCATGTAATTTCTTGTACTATTTAAATGATTTAATCGACGTGATTTATATAGAAGAAAGTTTTGTGATGGCCACAACATACTAGTTTTTTTCATTGGATAGCTAAGTTTGATCTGTACAAAAGCCGTTTTACACTTTTTTTTTTTGTTGTTGTTTACAGGTATTTTTAATTAGAACACGTTTATTTCCGGAACTGGTTTCGAAAGTGAAAGCATCCTTATATATATATATATATTAAAAAATAAATAAATAAATAAATAAAAAACCCTGCAAAGAAAATTGAAAAAGTTAAAAATGGACTTTGTACAGATGGATCTCAGCTATCCAATGCAAAAAAATCATTTAAAAATATTCAAACGCAAACAAGATATCTTTAAAAATTTCTCCCATTGGATTTACGTTAGCGAATGGGTGTTTGCGAATGACTGAAGTAACTCCTGAATTTAAATTATATGTAATTATTCGCTATAAAATCAGTTATGGTAACATAATATATAGCGTTTTCAGATTTTTGCGAAGATTTTGTTGAGAAATTTGATGATAAAAAAATCAAACAAAGTTGAAATTATAACCCTTTTCTTTTGAAATTATTTCACCACCTTTTAAACGTAGTTTAAATGATGACTAATATATCCTGACTGCCCAGTGCAAGTACTCATTTTTTTTTAATCTACATGTTATTGATGAGGAAAAGGAATCTTTTTTTACAAGCATTGTTTGGAGCATTATTCATCATCCACTATCATTTTTCCCGGCATGGGTTATTCTTAAAAGGTAGATAATTAATAAGCTTCAAGGCAAAAACCTGAATCGATACGTATCATGAAGTTCTGTTAAAAAGAACTAAAATTCATGCATAGTTAATTATCTGTAAAAACTACCCCTTTCGGGCGAAACTGATAATGTCGTAACTCACCCTCCAACGCGTCATATTACCCCTGTCCTTACCAAATATAATGTGCAACCCGTTCGAAATAAAATATGTAGGGATGGGGGAGTAATTTATTGTGTCCAAATTCAGGTACCCCGCCAGTGACTTGACGGGGGTGTACTGCCAGAAGTTAATAGGGAACCACAAAAATAAGCAGCAACATCTGCTGCAGGAAAAGCAACAGCTGCTGTCAAAGACAATGTCAGTTCCCGGTATCTATATACGGTGTCAAGTGATTTACTAGATTACTTCCTCCGTGTTAATGATTTACTGATCATTCTAACGCTATGTTTCTTGTACGAGGGCAACAGTAGCATAATTATAATTAAATTTATGCATTTTATTTATCTCCATTTATCACGGTAGAAAAAAGTATTTTTGAAATAAATAATGCTATTTATGGAAATAAATTTTATTTTATAAATTAACGGATGGTAGATGCTTGTTAGTTTGCTTTGTTTCGGGTTATATTTACTACGAAAAATAATCCAAGAATACTGAAGATCTACTAAAAGAGTTTAAAGAAAAGAATAGTAAATTTAAATAACATAATTTGCATTAAGTCACTATGGCTTTTTAAAATCCCACAAGTTAAAGTCTAAACGTAATCAAATTTGCATTTGAAGAATTACATAGAATTGGGGGAAAATGTGTTAATTTATTGTACTTTTCTTTTCTTATACTTTAAAGATTGATGGTATTATGAATTTTTTAAAAGAACTTACTGTATTGGTTTTTACAGAGTTTCTCTCAAAAAATTCTCTAATTAATCCACCATTTATTTTATTTAATTGAACAAACACAGCTTATCATTGATGCAGTTACCCTAAAAATCGATCACATCAATGTGTTGCAATCTGTGGCATTTCTCTTGTGTGAGATTATGAATTTTAAATATTTTACTCTGCGATTCGGTTGTGAATTTTCGCGAAAGTAAAGTTTGAGAACCGCTGCAGGAAAAAAGTTATTTATTTATATATTTCTTCCTCTTGTCCCGAACTCTCTCTTAATTCTCGAACCCGAATCTAAAAACGTCTCTTTCCGTCTCGATAAGAAAGGATGCGCTTCTTTCTAATGATAAAAAAATCTTTTACTACATAGATTTTTAATTTATTAATTTATGATTAGTTCTAAAAATATTAAAATGTTATATTGTTATCAGAAACACATCTATGTACATACATTTTATGTTTCTTGCATATTAGTAAAAACAGTTTTAAAAAAAAAACCACTTTTTTAAACGTTGAATGTTTATCTTAAAAATCACACCTAATTGCATGTCTTGCAATTCATGCTAATCCAAAAAAAATTACGTTGCAATACATTAATTTGTCGTGGGCTCCGATTATGGAAGATTAACCGCTTTGTTTTGCGCTCAGACTTCGCAGCTTCTAAAAACATGGTAATGTGCCCTGTTTCAAAAATATTACCAGGTTACGGAAGATGGATGATATTATCACGAACGGTGATTTTAAACGTTGAATGTTTATCTTAAAAATCACACCTAATTTCATGCCTTGCAATTCATGCTAATCCAAAAAAATTACGTTGCAATACATTAATTTGTCGTGGGCTCCGATTATGGAAGATTAACCGCTTTGTTTTGCGTTCAGACTTCGCAGCCACTAAAAACATGGTAATGTGCGCTGTTTCAAAAATATTACCAGGTTACGGAAGAAGGATGATATTATCACGAACGGAGAATATCTTCTGTAATCCGGTTGCCGTACTTTACCGTTTGAATGCGGCAGTTTTCTGTTACCATAGACATCATTGTCGTGACAGCTGAGGACTGTTTTGGGGATTAAAAATTAATATCAATTACACATTTGAAAATCAACATGTATAAGATGTTTAGGTTAAAAATGTAGCTGCTCTTGGACTTTTATAACGGCGCTATGTGGACAATATTCTTCCTTTTAATTCGAAGTTTAAAAACTTCGTCATCTTGGGAATAACATTCAGGAATCACGTTACTTGTTTTGAAATTTTACTCTTATATTTTATGTTTTGGTCGAGTTTTAGATATTTTCAGGAACAGGTATAGCTTTTGCTTGAATTATTTTCTCTATCGTGCATATTTCCATATTATTTTTAAAATGAAAATTGTTTATCTTAATTAATAAGTATATCTTTCTAATAAGCTATTAGAAAAAAAAGAGAGAAAACTATTAATTTTACTCATATATTGGATTGAAAAATTGTGTCTAATACAAATGATATACAACCAATTTGAGAATAAGCAATTCCGATGTTTGCGTTTAAAAATAATGCTTGAAATTTTCGATTTTTCAATAGAAAATTATTGTTTCAATAAAATAGAAGTCAATATTAAATAGAAATAAGCAAATATTTTGCAATTTGTCAGCAGCGAAGATGACAAAAAAAAAAAAAAAAAAAAAAGTATTATATTCGAAGTAAAAATTAACATAGATTTTTTTTTTTTTTTTTTTTTTTTTTTTTATGAATTTTCAAGATGTAGATAGAGTTTACTTAAAACCTTATGCTATGTGAAGCTTGTAATTTTGTGCGATGTATTAATATTACGAAATCTTTATATTCAAGCTAAAATATTTTGAGTTCGTTTACATTTGATTTTTTTTTTTTTATTACGTATGACTGTTTTTCAATGTTAACACATTAAAATAAATTGGAAGGGATAAAGAGGTGCTTTTGTAAAAAAAGTATTAACAAACGTTTCGATGTTAAAATTACTTAATACTTACTTTTTACTTTCTTCTATCTTCAATAGAAAAAAGTATTGTAATAGAAATTTTTTTCGACTTCCGGTTTTCGATAGATTTACACGTTTTAGGAGTCAGAGATCCCCAAAAACATGTGTATACAAAATGCCTCTCTATCCGTGTGTTGCCATTGTACCATCAAAAAGTGTATGAAGTTATTCATAAAATTGAACCAATTTTTTGTGTATGTTTTTGGCTGTGGCAAGCAGGTCTTTTTTCAATTTCGAAATGTTTCGCCGGAAGCGGCCACTGTAATAACAATGTCTGTGCCATTTTCATTATTGTACCATCGAAAAGAGTATAAAGTTATGCATAGAAATTAGCCAAATTTTTTGTATATGTTTTTGGCTATGGCCAGGCCAGCAGTTTCTTCTTGAATTTGAAAATATTACGCCGGAAGAGGTCGTTGTAATAGCGATTTTTGTGCCCTTCTTTTTATTATTCCATCGAAAAGTGCATGAAGTTTACGCATAAAATTGAATCAAAATTTTGGTGGATGTTTTCGGCTATGGCCGCAGGTCCTCCTTGAAGTTGGAAATATTCCGCGGGAAAGGGGCGCTGCGATAGCGATTTTTGTATAATTTTCTCGATTTTTCGTAGTTCTATTGTATAGTAGTAATCTTCTAATAAGTACTTCTTCATTCTATTAAGCCCTATCATACGTAATTGATTCAATGATATTCCATGACAGGCAATGATTCTAGGTTGCCATGGTGATTACGTCCTATTTAAGATGGAACCATATTATTTTCGCATATCTGAATTTAACCGTAAAAATTTTGTATTCATGCGTTTTTGCGTAAGAGTGCAACAGCGATTGCACCAAGATCTGAATATTTATAAAACTAGTGCGAACGCACTTCATCTGGCCCGGTTGATGGACAATTTTTGACCTTTTTTTTTTTTTTTTTAATCTCCTGGTGCACTTGAATCATTAAATTTCTGCTCACATTAAACTTGTAATGATAAAAAAAAAATTACCGTTTTTAATTTATTTAATAACAGAAACAAAATGCTCAATGAATTTAAAAGGTATATACATGTACATATTGTTATAATTAATAATACAAATATATTTTTTAGATATCGTTTTGCAAAATAGTTTTCGCATAGACATACTCGCAAATCTTCTCCTGAGAATCCAACCAAGATTTAATTATCATCGTTTTAACACTATTCACTGAAGGAAAGCTCATACTCATAAATATAATGCTGAAAACGGATTTATTTATTTATTGTAACTAGGGGGCTCTGCCCCCTACGAGCTACGCTCGTCAACCCCCGTTCAGATACCGCAGACTCTAAAAGTACGCTAATTTGATCGGCTTTAAAAAGATTTCGGAAGATTGAATTATAATTTAAAGAACAGTGGCGACCTCCCTATAAACGGATTTCTATTCATTTCTTTTTGACTGGGAATTTTAAGGCCAAATCCGCTGCGGTAGTACTTGATTAACCCGTCAACCAATTTCGCCAAATTATATAAATCGCCAAATTATACAAACTGACATCATTTTTATTTTAAATAACGAAAGAACAAATAAATTAGTGCAACATTAATAAAAATAGAAATAAAACGTTGAAATAAAAATAACTTGATGACGTAGACACGTGTAACTTGCTTAAAGTCAAGTTAATGTGATATTTACGATCAACCATTATTGACATTTAATCTTATAGTTTGGCGAATGATAGATTTTTGGTCGACGGGATAACTAAGTAATACTAAAAATACATATGTCAATCGCTGTTTTCGTCTTTGATTAAGTAAAATAAGTTAAACATTTCAAAATAAGCTAATATAAAAGGAATTAAGTAAACAGAATCTTTGTCTTCCAATATTTTTTAACAAAGCGAAAAGAAAGTTCTTTTAAATAAGACATTTTAAATTAATCGTTTTTAATCTGACGTAATTTTGACCAAACTATTCTTTCTCTTTTTAATATTCATGAGAAAATACTTGTGTTAGAAATGAATATTATTTGCGCTTTCCTAACAAAAATAGTTGAAAAGTATCCTCTCAAAATATCAAATAAATGTCTAGCGCAATTTCTAAATTTAAACCGTTTTGCAATATTATTTTGTGTTCATTTTATTTAATAACTGTAATGTGACATAAATATGACGTAATTTCTCCTATTTTAGACTTCTAACGCATGTTAATAAATTTATTATTTTACAAAATCCCTTCTCTCTTAAAATTCACGTGTAATTATAGTTTTTATGACGTAATTTTTAATAAGTTCCTGCTTTTTGTACATAATTATTTACGTGTAATAGTCACGTGTAAATAAATTTTTAATTTGAAGCAAACATTATTGCTTGCGCTTTTTATACAGTTGGCAACAGTTTAAATTAGTACAATTTTCTGAAATCTGTAAAAAATATCTCTAGAAATGCTGAAAATTTGAATTTAAAATAGAAATAAAACCTGAAAAAATGAGTCAAAATAAAAAAATTAATGCAATCTGCACTCCGGCAAATTCTAACGCATAAAATGATCTAAAAATGATTAAATACCGATGTATAGTTTTTGCTCCTATAAAACTTTTTTAGTGGAACGATTTTGTCCAACTTTAGCATTAAATATATCTTAAAATAATTCTTCGATTTGAAAACTGTCTGCATCAGCGTGTTTATCAAACATTTCTGTATAATACTACCGATTTTCATATTTTTGTATGCATTTTTTTTCTTAATATTAACGAAAAAAGACCTCCGGTCACAAAAAATTCAAAACCGGCGGCGGCGGTGACAGCGGTAGTTACTTTTTTTTAGAATAGAGAGAAAAAGACCTCCGGTCACAAAAAATTCAAAACCGGCGGCGGCGGCGGCGGCGGTGACAGCGGTAGTTACTTTTTTTTAGAATAGAGAGATAATTCCAAATTTGCAAATGAGAGAAAACAGACCGATTATTATATACGCTTTTTAATTCTTTACAATGCATATCTCTGTCATTTCTTGTTTTTGATGGTTCCTTCTTTTCTGTAATATACTTAAATTTATTGAAGTGAATGCACACACACATAAAATTCATTTCTTATCATTCACCCAAATTGTGTCAAGCTTTGGTGAGTAAATGTATTTTTAAAAAAATTTTCAATAATATCTGTATCTAGTTTACATTTTATTACTACTTTGGATATTCTACTGTACTTCGATGATCGCTAAAAGATGTTAAATAAAACAGTTAAAAGGGTTTTAGCTACAAACTGTCTACTTCATTCGGCTTCACCGAAGCCATTTTCAAGACAAAGGAGAATAGACTATAGATGCGCGATCTATAACGCAATGATTTAAAACGTGATCATTAACGGTTTCTTTCATCTCACGAAACCCTTATAGTCTCGCTTTTCTGTCTGTCCGTCCGCCACAGGCTCGTACTTGGACACTATTTAAGTTACAGACTTGATTTTTTTTTTTTTTTTTTTTTTTTTACTTACATAGAGCTGAATACCCCCTGACCTTCGCAAAATCATAACAATTTGAAAAATCTTTATATTATTTTAACTAAGGGAATTCGTTCTTTTTCGATTTCAAAACATAATCTTAAATTCAGCAAACATCGCCGAGCGTCGATTGCGCCGTGGTAACGCAAACGTCTCCCACGCACTAGATTGTTGGTTCGTATCTCTCAGGCGGAACGTTTTTAATTTTTTTTACTATTTTTAATTTGATTTAAAAATATTTTTCTAACTATTTTAAAATTAAATGTAATGGTGCTGCCATTTATGTAAGGATTTTATAATTATAAATTAACAATTTTGATTTGTTAATTTAAAGACAAAGTGTTTTAAAAGAGATATTAAACGAAACCCTCAGTGCGATCTGATATCACATTTACCCACTTGTTCTCATTCTACCTCAGATTAATCACGTTATTTTATCTTTACTTTGATGTTATTTCCATACTCGTAATCATGGAAGACTTGAAATTTTTTAACTGTTTTACTTACTGTTTTATTTAACATCTTTTAGAAATTAATGAAGTATAACATATCTGGGTATTCGGAATTGTTATATGTTCACTTCAACTGTATTTTCTATTGAAACCCTTTCCTTTCTGAAGGAGTAATTTTCTTCTGAAAGCATGAACTTTTATCTGCTTATTTGAAACCTATTTTCAGGATTTTCTTGCATATTCTTATTAAAAGTATTCAAGCAAATTTACATAAATCTCATTACAAAGTAAATTGTATAATTGGGAATGAATCATTTTGAAATAATGGTACTTCTGTAAAATTTATAAAATTTTGATAGAACATTACTGAAAATTTTCGCAGAACATGAGAGGTTCTCTCACGGTGGCACACCAATCTATTACCTCATGCCGATTGAGAACTACTGGATCTAGATCTCTAGCAAATAAATCTTGAGTGAATCTTCAGCGTCAGTTTATTTCGTGATTGTTTGCTCATTAAAGTGCTTGGATAAAGTAAATCATAGAAAAGTTAGCTAAACTTAAATAAAAGTTGAAAATTTCTTTTCCGATATAGATATGTTGAAATCTAGTATTTTTAAAAATATTTAATTTCTGAAACTTTCGTGATATTTACAGTATAGTCCCTCACCCCCTACTATAAAAGTGTATATAACTGTGACGCAAATCACCGCATAAAAATGTGACGAATAGCATCTGATTAGTTATAAAGTCGGCTGATATTAATGCTGTACTTAAATTTTGCTCCGGAGGTTTTCTACATACCCAAATTGTAACAAACTTCAAAATAAAAAAATTCCATACGAACACCTATTTTGAACATCATATTTGAATTCTTCGGTACATTTTATCTTCAGATGATACTATACAGAAAGTCATTCAGTCAAGTAGCTTTGAAATCATGCAGGTTTTAAATTTGGAACTCATAATGTTAAATTCATTTATAATTGTTGCTCAGCAGTTTGCAATGAAGGCAATTTTTTAAGAATAACTCAAAAACTACTTTGCGGAATGAGCTGTAATTTTAGATTCGCATACTTCAAACTTCTGAAAATTGATTTATGTATAAAATAAATAAATAAATAAAATAAAAATAAAATAAAATCATACTTGAAATGCAAGTTAATTTTTTTTTTCGAAAATTAATTGCGAATATATATATATGTTACATTCTTAGATCTAATTTCGCGATTTCCTTATCTTATTCTAAATTACTACTCTATATCCACTAAATCCTTATTTTTAAATAATCTCTATCGTTAATTCTGTTAAATTCCCTTTAATTTAATGTCTCACTTGTCTAATTTACTTAAATATTACGCTTTTAGTAATCTTAAATTAAATGTTCCATTTCTGATCTTTTTTCTTTTAGAATGTTCTTTTAGCAATCATTTTTTCCCTTCCGAGAATTTACTTTCCCGCGCATATTCCGTTGTTTTCCTTTTTACCTTCAAATTTATCCACTCGCTCTGTCAGCATTCTTTCCATGGCATGATATCCTTAATTATTAATTGGTTGAGAGGGCGACCTACGTCATATTTGTATTACTACGCTAGACGCACAAAAAAACGATGCTCGCAGTGTTTCCTCCTCAGATTTCGGTCGTATTTTCATTTGTCATACCATCCCCTGGTCGCCGTCCGATGTATTCTATTATCTACAACTTTGCTTACCCCTAAATTACTACTATGAAGCGATGGCTAAATATCTCGGTGGAAACTGTGCCGCCGAAAGATGTTAAAATAAAATTCTGAGTTGACTTTATGAATTGTCTCAATTATTCTGGAGAAACTACACTGGATAAATGTGTTCCATGGCCTTCCTTCGTTGACTGCAACAAAATTCGAATAACCATGTTGATTACTACAAAAACGTTAATTTTTAGTTTATCCTAATGCACGACTTCCAGATTGATTATTCAGTTACTATCTATGGAAGTTAACTCCATTTTCGAATCATCATATAACGACAATGTCGTAACCTTTAACACGACAGGATTTCCAGTTTTCGTTATATATATATATATATATATTGAAATTAATTTTCGAAAACTGTATAAATTGGTACCTATTGACTTTTTTTTTTTTTTTTTTTTTTTTTAACGTGAATCAATTTCTAGAAGCTTCAAATATGCAAATTCAAAATTACAGCTCATTCCGCCAAGTAGTTTTTGAGTTATGCTTAAAAAATTGTCCTCATTGCAATCTGTTTTGCAACGATTACAAATAAATTTTACATTAGTTCCAAGTTTTAACCTTCATAATTCTTAAACGACTGAGACGATTGACTTCACATTTAGTATCCGAAGGTAACATTTACTGAAGAATCCAAATATCAGGAGCTTGGAGGAGCAAGGGCGAATCCCGAAATGGGGGTGTTGGGAAATCAAGCTCAAAGTTTTGCAAGTAGTGTTATAGAATAGGGTACTACGCACTTTAGCTCGACACTGTGAGAATACTAAGGGCGAACCATAGCAAAACGACTTACCTACGTGTTACCTACATGTATCTGAGGTAGAAAAAATAAATCGATTTTTCGGATTCGCCCTTGCTCTTCCAAGATCTTGATATGATGTCAACATCTGGTGTTCGTATTGAAGATTTTCACGTTTGTTACAATTTCTATGTGTAGACAACCTCCTAAGCAAAATTTAAGTGCATAATTAATTAGATGTTATTACTAATGCATTGATACGAATCACATATTGATACGATGATTTGCGGCACAGTTAGTATGAAATACTATTTTTACTCCGAGGACTGTGCATCTCATATCTGAAGCATGGAAATCAGCAATGAAAATCAGCGTAGATACCGTGAAATGCAACTGATTGGTCAGAGCTTTATGACGCTATAAAGGAGGTTACCAAGGGGAGACCCGTCTCTCTGTTACCAAAAGTGACGCCAACTTAGCGCTATTTCCAGTATTTCGCCAAATTTCCATAGACTCCCATTGAAATACAATAGGGTTTACTTGCATGCAGGAAATCAACAAATTGAGATATTTCAAGGCAACATAAACTAATACTAGCTTATGAATAGAGCTTAATTGAACTATTTACATTATTTTTAAGCACAAACAATAATCTGGGGTTGGCTAGAAAATAGGAATTGCTTCGCTATACCGAATGGAATAGCTAAGCGATTACGCGGGGGGGTTGGTAAGCGTAGCGAGCAGGGGGGCGGTGTTCCCCTAGTATAAATAAATAAATATAGGGAGAGTGTGAACTAATAATAGAAATTGAAAAAAAGTTTTGATTTGGAAATGGACCAATGAAAATCTGCGTTGATATTCCGGAAAGATCGGCATCCAATTTGAATGCTTAAGCATGGCCTTTCTTCGTTAATATTAAAAAACTGTTGCATACAAAAATATGAAAATTGGTAGTATTATAGAGAAATGTTTGATAAACACGCTGATGCAGACAGTTTTCAAATCGAAGAATTATTTTAAGAGATATTTAATGCCAAAGTTGAACAAAATCGTTCCATTAAAAAAGTTTTATAGGAGCAAAAACTGTACATAGGAATTTAATTATTTTTAGATCATTTTATGCGTCATAATTTCCCGGTGTGAAGATTGCATTTAGTTTTTTAATTTGACCCATTTTTTGAGGTTTTATTTCCATTTTAAATTCAAATTTTCAGCATTTCGAGATAAATTTTTAAGATATTTTAGAAAATTGTATTAATTTAAACTGTTGCCAGCTGTATAAACAGCGCAAACAATAATGTTTGCTTCAAACTAAAAATTTATTTTACACGTGACTGTTATAAACAGAAAATATAAAAAGCAGGAACTCATTGAAAATTACGTCATAAAAACTATAATTACACGTGAATTTTAAAAGAGAAAGAAAATTGTAAAATAATAAATTCATTAATATGCGTTAGAAGTCTTAAATAGGAGAGTTTACGTCACATTTACGTCACATTACACTTATTACGTAAAATGAACAAAAAATAATATTTCAAAACAGTTTAAATTTAAAAATTTCGCGAGACATTTATTTGATATTTTAAGATGATCATAATATTTCATTTCTAACAAAAGTAATTTTACGTGAAAAGAGAAAGAAAAGTTTGGTGAAAATTACGTCAGATTATAATTGTCAGATTCAAATTATAATTCAATCTTCCGAAATCTTTTTAAAGCCGATCAAATTAGCATGCTGTTAGAGTCTGCGGTGTCTGAACGGGGGGTTGGCGAGCGTGGCTTGTAGGGGGCAGAGCCCCCTAGTTTTATAAATATTATTAATAAATCCTTCCAAAGTTCGAGTTATAGATCTGTTAGTTATTGAAGTATAGTTTAACTGTGGATAGATCTTGTAACTTTTTATGAAAACATAATACTAATAACCTGGACCTAAAATGTTTTCTCCTTCTGATGTGAAGGGCGAATTCTGGAGCTCCTCAAACGACTCAAGAATAAAGATACGGTTTGCAGATTATAAATATATTTTCTAAATGCACATTCGTTTCTGATAATCTGATAATAACTGAAATTCCACCTTAATGAATTTTTTTTTTATGTCCAAATTATAAGTATTATATAGTAACTTTATAAATTTAAAACAAGAACAATTTAATATATAATAAGTAATTTATCGCATTACTAACGAAGCGTAGAACCAACAATGTGAAAAATGTCCAAGCCGGGAATCGAACCCGGAACCCTTGGAATAGCGCTCCAAGTTATCTACTATTTAAGCTACGAGGACGATGCCCAGCTGAACATTTCCCACACATGCTGGCAAGGCTGCAACTACAGCACAAGATGGAATAGTCTTCATGAGCACACAATCCTGCGCGAAACATGAGACCCAAACAAACCCAACATCGGTGAACACATATATAATTTTAATTAATTTTTCAATTAATTTTCAGCAGTGAAATTACGCTCGAAATTATTGAATATATAATGCGTGATTTATCACATTGCTAACGAAATTTCATTCAACATTCTTTAGTAATGTGATAAATCACGTATTATATATTCAATAATTTCAAGCGTAATTTTGCAGCTGAAAATTAATTAAAATTATATATATATGTGTTCACCGATAATGGGTTTGTTTGGGTCTCATGTTTCGCCGCAGGATTGTGTGCTCATGAAGACTATTCCAATAACTTCGAGCGTAATTTTGCTGCTGAAAATTAACTGAAGATTAATTAAAATTATATATGTGTTCTGTTCACCGATGATGGGTTTGTTTGTGCCTCATGTTTCGCCGCAAGATTGTGTGCTCATGAAGACTATTCCATCTTGTGCTGTAGTTGCATCAGCCTTGCCAACATGTGTGGGAAATGCTAAGCTGGGCATCATCCTCGTAGGTTAAGGGGTCTCAGGACTCTTAAAGCTTTAAAATTTTCAAAATTTTGATTTTTTTTTAGATGTTAAACTCCTATTTTTTCTGACCATTTTGATATGATAGTTTTCTTAAAATTACCATTAGAACACAAGTAATGGCTTTTAGAGTTATACCCGCTCAATAGCTGAAGTGGCTTTTCCGAAACTTTGAAGTCATGTTTCTCCAAATGACATTTTTGGGTGTAACGCGCACGATATCTCAAAAACGTCTGAATATTTTTCCATGAAATTTTCAAAACATATGTTCCATGTTAGTCTGTATAAACTGGACCAAAAATTTCCTTTTTATTTTTCAAAAAAATATTTTTTTACGTGGTTATACTGTTGAAATTTTCTAAATTTTGAATTAGCTAAATACAACTATGTATTAAAAATAGGAATATGCTTTAAATGCAAATTTATTTAGGTTCATTGTAATTATTACAATCTGAAGTATAAGTAGGCACCAAAATTTTTATTCTAGTTGCAAAATTTATTTTGTAGTCCTGCGCGCAATCTATTATACCGATTTTCTGCTCGTCAAATGTCTGACAGTTTGGAGCCTCCTGTAAATACTAATTCTGCACCTTGCAATTTTTTAAATAGATGAAATGAAAGAACATACTTATATCTTTCATTCCAATAAAAATTGTGTCTTAAAAACCAAATACATTTTAAGACATTAAATATTGAAAATGGTCTTTTTTTAAAAAAAATCTTTTCCAATTTTAAAGAGTCCTGAGACCCCTTAAATGGTAAAGCACTTGGAGCGCTATTCTAAGGGCTCCGGGTTCGATTCTCGGCTTAGACATTTTTCACCATTGTTGGTTCTACACTTCGTTTAGCGATGTGATAAATCACGTATTATATATTCAATAATTTTGAATGCAATTTCACAGCTGAAAATTAATTGAAAAATTAATTGAAATTATATATAAGAACAATATATTTATTTCTATGTCGATTTATAAACTAAAACAAATAGTAACAAACCATTAATTTTATAACACATTCTAGCTTAGTCAGAGAAGAATCTGATACATTCAATCATAACATACAAATGTAGGAATGGAATGCTATTTGTGTTTGAACTAACAGTCCTCCAGCTATAGAGTGCATTAAACATCACCCTTTTGAATGCCCGGTGCAAACTGCTGCAAACCTCGGAACAGAAATGGCCAAAGGCATGCGAATAAATTGAACTTGGTTTAAATGAACCCTTCTATGATGAAGTAGGATACATTCGGGGATTCTCTGCATGTATGAATAGGAGGGACGAGATGCACTATAGCGTACTCTATACATATATACATACACCCATCCATTTTCTAGGAGACCTGTATAGGTTTGAAATACAAGTTAAGTGAAAATTGCTGCACCAGAAAGGTAAATGAATTTCTGAATTTGAGCAGTTAAACGCATTCATGTTTGCATTAAATAGTACTCAGAATCAGGCTTAATGCCACTTCAACTCATTAATAGCTTAGGCAATCTTAATGCATTTATATTTTAAACAAACGGCTAAGATGATAAGCGGCTCAAGGCAGTTTTAAAATATTAATTAAATAAGATTATAATTCGTTTACTAAGCTGCTTTGACTAATGAATTTTAGCGTTATTTTGAACAATTTGCAATAGAATCCCTTTTTATGAAGTAGTATTTTAGTTGATTTTGCTAAAGCATAACTAGATGTTTTAGTTGCAATTTGTATGAGTATTTAAATAATTTCAATTTTGGAATGAGAAATATTTATACCTGTAAAATTAATGTTTATATTTCTCACAATTTTTTTCTTGCATTTTTTAAAAATAGTATTTTGGTATAGATCGATAACAACATGTTTCGCAAGAGTAGAAACGCTGTAGCTTTCTTCATACGTTGGAAAACGAAATAAACCCCCAACACCCACAAATCTGCTTGGTTGGTTGGTTGTGTTTATGACGGCCAATTATCAACACGAGGGATATGGGCCCTAAGGGGGGGGGGGTGCCCTTCGTGGAGGTCTTTCTAAGGGAACCTAACCCGTATTAACGCTTGGAAATCCAAGGTTCGAAGAAAACCACGAAAACTCCGAACGATTAGGCCGACGGGCGCGATTGGGTTCGAGCCCAGCACCTCCCGTCTACCAGCTTCGAGAGCAGAACCTCTCGGCCACTGGTGGGGGACCCACAAATCTGCTAAAAATAAAGATAGAAACAAAATAGCGATATATTGATTGAAAATAACGTTTACTATTTGAATGATAATTTAAAACATGCTGTACATTAAAGCGAAGCCAAGCTTTAAAATGTCTACTAATACTGAAATTCGACACGATAGCAATATAAAACTAGTAAATCTGCAGATCAGGAGCCTCAACGTCATCTTTGCAAGTCATTGTTTTTAACACTCATTGCATAATATTCAACTTCCTACAAATCGCTTTTTAAAGTTTTCAAATTACATAAATATTTATGAGCATACAAGATACTTCGTAAAGTTTCAGAAATTAAAAGTGTTAAACAAGTGGTTGTACATTGACGTTCTGAAATTCTGATGAGCTACTTATTCTGGTAACTCTTAAAATCAAAAATTACATTTCTTCAGGGGGGCTCTGCCCCCCTCTGAACCCCCCGTAGTCTGTTTAAATTTACATTCGTAATTTTTTATTGATTGTGCGGATGGTTATAGTATATCTTAGATTTTTTTACGCTGTGATTTATAAGGATAAGCATAAGTTTTTTTAATAAATTAATAAAATTTAAATTTAAAATAAAATATTCATGTTAACCGTACACAGACAATAAATCTTGAAGTGACGCCAAAAATGTAACCCTAAAATCCGCTACATTCGGCACAACACAACGACGTACTTAAAAAAAAAAAAAAAAAAAAAAAAAAAAAAAAAGACGGATGAAGTCAAAGAATTTGGTCCCTGTTCCACGTGCTTGTTTTGTTTGGGCCGAATGAGGGCATTTAAATCTGAGCGATAACGCACATCGTATTGCAAACTGTTTTTACGGCATACTGCATCTCCATCTATCTCTTTCCTCCGTGAATAATAGTTAATTTTATTTTACCCAAGATCTTTTTATTCCAGCACCTTTGTTTTCGATAAATGACGTCTAATTCACCTGCTATGCGTACTTACTCAAAACTTTTCATCTTGTTACATTAAGAAATACTCGAGAGTTTTCTTTTTATTTTTAATATGCCGCCATATTAATTTTTCCATTCTTAATTTTATTTTTCATTTTCCTGTTTCACGACAAAACATTTCAATTGAAAATTGTTTAAAAGAAAATATTATTCCGGGTTTTGATTTTCTTGGCAACAATTAAAGAAATATTGGTAAATGTTATGGGAAAATGTTACGTTATTCTCTATGAAAATAATGAACTTTTGTATTTTTAAGCAAAATATTTCAATAAAATAAATAAAATAAATGAAATATTGCCTATTTTTATTTCTGGGCTAAAATCCTTCTATATGCAAAGATACAAATGCATTAATTCATTTTTTTTTTTACGTTGGCTTTACTCAAGCACTATACACGCAATTATACTAATATTATTAGGACCAAATACGTTGCTAGGCAACAGAGAAAGAAAAGCTAAAAAAATGAAATATGTATTATGTCAATTTGATAAAACAAAATCCTTTATATTATTGGAAAACATGCATAAAATTCCCCCAATATTATAAACCTAATTTAAAAAATCTCGCAAATATATTGACATAATTTATTGGAATAATTTAATAATGTTATTTAAAAATTTCAGCATTAAAAATTTACCATTTAAATCCATTTTTCATATGAGCCATTTCTTTCAACAAATGAAAATCTGAAAATCGTCTGACTTGCCATTGAAAAGCATTATAGAGCAAAATAAAATGTTCCATATTTCCCGAACGAATGAACCAAATTTAACCAAAAACTATACAGCTAAGTCCGGGTACCTCATCAATATGCCCAGTGAATTTCAAGCCGATCGGATGCTTTTTGCGGCAGTTATCGCGGAACAGACAGACAGACTAACAGACAGACAGACTAACAGAAACCAAAACTTTTCGTGTCTCCACAGTAAGCCTTCACTGACGTTTCGGCAATTATGTATGATAATCACTTATAATCAACCAAACTAAACTAATTCACTCTCATAAATATCCATTTTTATTTTATTTTATGTTTGCACTGATTTTTCCTTATACATGAGATCTCGTGATATTATTTACCAATTTGCTGTTTAAAAATATCAAAAAAAAAAAAAAAAAAAAAAAAAAAAAAACCGAAAATATTTGTATTAACATGGATCTTGAAAATGTCGCCGTTTATGCGATCAAACACATGTCGAGCTAAATAAAGGTATTATGCCTTTAAGTATATTGCCCCACCAGTGGCCGAGAGGTTCTGCTCTCGAAGCTGGTAGACGAGAAGTGCTGGGTTCGATCCCAATCGCGCCCGTCGGCCTAATCGTTCGGTGTTTTCGTGGTTTTCTTCGAGCCTTGGTTCTCCAAGCGTTAATGCGGATTAGGTTCCCTTAGAAAGACATCCACGGAAGGCACCCCCCCCCCCCCCCTAGGGCCCATATCCCACGTGCAGATAATTGGCCGACATAAATACAACCAACCGTTAAGTATATTTTTCACTACTTTTAGCAATTTTACGATAAAAATCTTTTACATACTTTAATTAGATATAAATTTTACCAAAGTTACGACGATTTCTTTCAAAGTTGTTAATTAATTTAACATTAAAATAATATATTATTTAAAATTGAAATCAATTTTTCGTTTAGAAAGTTATCAATAAGTAGGACATTGTAACAGTATTTTCAATAGATTATACGAGTTATAATTTTCCAGCCGAGTGAAAAGTGTCCAGGCTGGGATTCGAACCAGGAACCTTTGGCCGTAAGCTGCCAGCCCTCTGCCAGCAAGTTGGATGAATCTGGCGGAGCTTTCTCACCCACAGAACCTTGTTCATTATGACATCCGACACCCGCTCTACAGAATAAATTAATTTTAACACACTTATTCTATTCTAATTGGTCAATAATTCAAACGAATTCTAATATTATCGTTGAGTGAAACGTGAAACAGTTTCCATGGCAGGATTCGAACCAGGTACCTTTTGGTGACGTAAGCTGGCGAGTTGCTCTGCCAGTTGAGCTATCCTGGGCAAATCTGGCGTACCTTTCTCATCCATAGAACCTTATTGGTTATAACATCTGGTTGTATATGACCAAATGCCAGATATTTTTTCTCACCCAGTCCTATTTCATTATAGGAGTAAGAAGCTTATTCATTTGTTTACTTATTATTCATTATTAACAAAAATTTAAATATTTATATATTTTTAAACATATCTTCAAAAGCGCTTCGCTTTTATTAAAATTTAAATTGGTTGAGATTTAAATTTCCACTGTAAATTTTTTTTTAATTATTTAAAAAATAAAATAAAGTTTATAAAATTCCATAGTGCTCGAAAATGAACATAAACCACTGCAGGCGACTGGTCCTTTAACTTTTCAAAGAGTATTTAATTGCGGTAGAAATATCCTCCGAATAGGTTATAGGTAGCTATTTCTGAGCCTTGGAAAAGCTTTTACTTCACATTTACTTTCGCCCCACCAGTGGCCGAGAGGTTCTGCTCTCGAAACTGGTAGACGGGAGGTGCTGGGTTCGAACCCAATCGCGCCCGTCGGCCTAATCGTTCGGAGTTTTCGTGGTTTTCTTCGAGCCGTGGATTTTCCATGCGTAAATACGGATTAGGTTACCTTAGAAAGACCCCCACGGAGGGCACTCCCCCCCTGGGCCCACATCCCTCGTGTAGATAATTGGCCGTCAAAAATCAACCCAACACAGTTACTTTCTTACTTCCTCAATTTTATATGTCAAGAACATTTTATGTCTTAATTTATCTGAAACTGTTGAAACGTGCGTATAGTATCGGTCGAGCGTCGGTGGTATAACGGTTAGCATAGCTGCCTTCCAAGCAGTTGACCCGGGTTCGACTCCCGGCCGACGCAGGTTTTTTTTTTTTTTGTTGTTGTTTTGTTTTTTTTTTCTTTTTTTTTTTCTTTTTTTACTGAATTAATGTAATTTTTTAGCAGTATTAATTAGTGCAGTCTTATTTTTTTCAAATTAAAATTTTTCTTTTCTGTACTGATATTACAAAGAAGCGACGTCTGGAGCTATCGAATCGATTTCAAAAATAATAGTGGCAAAATACTGGTGATCATCACGGTTCCAACACAGGCTATATTTCATTTCGGTACAACAACCCACAAAGGAGTTTAGGAGCAAAAAAGTTTTAAAATTCTGATTTCTGTTATATTGTTGTGGTTAGAAATTTGAAATTTAGTGTGGTGGTTACTTTTAAGATGTAAATACTCGCTGTGAACGGTTTCTAAAATATTCGAAATTTAATTAGGTGAGATAAGCGGAAACCTTCTTAAAAAACTTCAAAATTACGATTTATATGGAACTGTTACGGCTAGAATTTGACATGGCTGTTACTTTTAAAGATGTAAATGCTTGCACAGAACTGTTTCTAAAAAATTCGAAATGTAAAAGGTTCAGGAACTAAAATTGTGATTTTCGTGACATTGTTGAGGCTAAAAACTTGAAAATTTGCATGATAATTATTTTTAAGGTGTAAATGTTCCCAAAGAACGGCTTCTTTAAAGTTCTAAATTTATAAGGCTGAAATGAGTGGAAACTGGTCTGAAAATTTTCTAAATTACTATTTATTTGCAACTGTTAAGAATAGAAACATGAAACTTCACATGACTGTTACTTTTAAGACATAAATAGTACTCGCAACGGAACAATTTCTAAAAAATTCGAAATGTAAAACGGTGCAGAAACAAAAAAAGTTCTAAAATTGAGATTTCTGTGATATTGCTGGGTCTGAAAACTTGAAATTTCTCATGTGGGTTGCTGCTAAGATGTAAATGACAATAATGAAGAACGGTTTCTAAGAAATTCGAAATTTAAAAAGGCAAAATGAGCGGAAACGTTCTAAATTATGATTTATTTGGAATCGGTAAGGCTAGAAAGTTGTAATGTATAGCCTCCTGAGACCTGACATCCATTAAAATGGATGTTTTATTAGCCCCGGTATGCTATTTCTTTCTCCCAGCTATTAAATTGTCGTCTCCAAAAAATAGCGTTCCGTTGTATAAGCCTGCCGTAAAACGAAACAGATGTATCATTGTACTGTTAAATACTCTACTGACATTTTTTAAACTTCTAAGCATCGCATATATTCAATTTTTATACCGTCGTATTGGGGAAAAAAGTACTTTTAAATGCAATTTGTTTGAAAACTGCATCTCAATTTATTTTTGAGATATTAATTTTTTTAGCGCCATTTGTTTAATTTTGGCAACTCAAGCACTCCATTTCTGTAGAAAGTAAATAAAAAATAGTTAGAAAATAGTAATTATATCTTTTTGTTGACATTTTCCCATAACTACTGAAAAAAATGTAATTAAAATACGTGTTCTTTTGAAAAAATATTAAATGAATGATTTCTGATAAAACATGGAGCTATTATAAACTATATTTAATTTAATTGTCTATATTACAAACAAATGAAGGCATATGCATAGCTGCCAACTTTTCACTAATCTTCTGTAATATCAGGATTAATTTGACCCAGGTTAACCACTTTCGAACCAGAAAATTTATTGTATGAATCTTTATTTATTCAATTCAAGGTTACTACGTGGAACGTATTTAATTTCATTTCGTAAAAATAATTCTGGTTCGAAACGTATTAAACCAGGGTCAAATTAATGCACGTATTACGGAAGATTAGTTTGAGGTTGGCATCTATGCATATGAATCCTTAAATAGCCGATTCTTTTTTCTTTTTTTTTTTTTTGTCGAGTTTCTTGAGCGACGACATCTGTTTTTTTTTGTTTTTTTTTGTGTGTATCATTCAATGATACTGATGTCCTATGGATACTTTACTGTAGATGTTGTTTAAGACTGGATCGTAAATGAGGAATTCTTCAGAGGATCCGAATGCGTCATCTATATATATAAAAGAAAGTCTGGATTTTGTATTAATCAACGCGCAGCCCAAACTACTGAACCTAAAATTTTGAAAATTCGGTTAAAAATACTTCCTATGACATAGAGTGCCGCTAAGAAAGGATTTTCTGACATTCCACACCTAAGGGGGGGGGGGGGGGTTAAAAAGAGAACGAACTTTTAAAAAATTCCTGAAAAATCTGATTTTTATAAGTTATTTTTCAACTGATAAAATATTTTAGTGTATTTTTGCATGCTGAATCGAATGGTACAAACCAAATTGTTTTAAGACTGATAGTTCGTGAGATATTTCATATTTTTCTAATTTGGCGATGTCTTTGGCGCCAAAACCTCGAAATATCTAAAATTACAAGTGATAATTCATCCATATTCATTCATATAGTACATCCGTTACTGTAGCAACGGAAGAAATTCAAATTAAATATTTTTTTGTTAATTCTGTTGGTTAAAGAATTAAAACGGCTATATGAGTTTGAAAATATTAATATACAAACCCCTTAATAGAAAGAAAAAGAAAAGCAATTGATTTTATTTAAAATGCAAATAAAAAAAGATTCACTGAGAAATTAACATTATAAAACGAAAATACTTAAGTAAATATGAAAGCAATATTTGTACGACTTAAAAAAAAATTCAAGTGAAGAAATTGGAAATGAAATAATATTTGGCTATTTTTCCTGGATAAGAGGAAAAAATGGGTACTTTTATGTCAACCGTGCACAAATCTCGCGAATCTTTGCGCATGTAAATTAAAACGGAACTACTTGATTATCCCGTCGACAAATCTCGCCAAATTATACTAATTTATATAATTTTTATCTTAAATAACGAAAGAATAAAAAAAAAAAATGTAATTTAATAGATTACAACGACCATTTGGAATCTATTTCGTCCACCAAATTCCGTCGCATACTCTTCAACAACAGATCGCAAAGATCAAACTTCAGACGACCAAAACCTTCATCGATAAACTCTCCAAGTCCCGTTTCGAGAAGAAAAGCAGTTTACAAATCGAAAGCAGTTCCACCGAATCATCCACAGATTGCGACAAATTACCTAAGTTGAGCTCAATTTTTCCCGGTTAGAATCGACCGATTGTAAAACGCGCCGTGGCTAGTGGGTTGGAGCCCCTCGAGACATGGCCTTTTACTATCAATCTATTAAACATTAAATTGTTTCCTTTTTCGCGTTCGTCTTTTATTCTGTAATCGATTTTCATGGGCTACATAATTAGTTGAAGACCTCGATTTTCATGGGCTACATAATCAGTTGAAGACCTCGATTTTCATGGCCTACATAATGAGTTGAAGACCTCGATTTTTGCTTTGCAAGACGATTTTCATTTCGGCGTCGCTCTTTGGCTTTGGATTTTTCCATATCTGATAATTTGCGACTACCCATTTTGTAACTTTTTCAATTTTTAACGATTTTATGCCTTTCGATTACCTATTCAAACAATTTTTAACGATTTTACGCCTTTCTATTACCTATTCAAATGAAAATTCTTCTAAAAGTAAAGAACATAGTTGAATTTTCGTTAAAAAAAAATAAAATGCGAACATCATTTGGCCCTATCCTCGACCGAAAACAACAACCATTTCCAAATGGTTAACAAATTATTATAACTTTAATCCTTCTATATATAAAAAAAAAGTTTTGATTTGGAAATGGACCAATGAAAATCTGCGTAGATATTCCCGGCAGTTCGGCATCCAATTTGAATGCTTAAGCATGGCCTTTCTTCGTTATATATTAAAAAACTGTTGCAAACAAAAATATGAAAATCGGTAGTATTATAGAGAAATGTTTGATAAACACGCTGAGGCCATGGGCGTACCCAAGGGGGGGGGGCTGATGGGGCTACAGCCCCCCCGAAATTTTCGAAAGTGATATGAAAAAGTGCTGCTTTTTCGTCTTTCTTTTTTAGAAAAAAATTTAATTTTTTTCAATCATACAGGGGATGACAGGGATGACCGCCCCGGAAACCCAGCGGACTAGCCATTTTCAAAAGTCCCATATTAGTCCACATTGACACCAAAGAAGAGAAAGGGGGCTGACGGGGTTACAGTCCTCCCCCCCCCCCCCCCAAACCAGAAATAGTCGAAAAATTAAATGAAAAAAGTGTTTTTTCCTTACTTTTTTAAGATAAATCTGTAATTTTTTTCTTCTGTCATACAGCAAAATAGCCATTCTCGTTAACTCCATATTAGTCCACATTGGTATCACAGCACACCCAAAGATGGGGAAAGGGCTGTTGGAATTACAGCCCTCCTCCTCTCGAAATAGTAGAAAATGAAATAAAAAAATAGTGCTGAATTTTTTTTTCTGTCTGTTTGAGATAAATTTGCATTTTCTCCCCCATCATTCAACAACCTTTGCTGTAGTTCCATATTAGTGTACAATGACACCACGTTAAACCCAAAAAGGTAGAAGGGGGCTAATGGGGTTACAGCCCTCTCCCCAAAAAGTCGAACATGAAATGAAAATGTGCTGATATTTTTCTTTTTGTTTGAGATAAATTTGCATTTTAACCCCTATCATTCAACAGACTGGCCGCTCTCTTCTCTTTAGTTCCATACTTGTGCACAGTGGGCCCACGTTATACCCAAAGAGGTGAAAGGGGCTAATGGGGTGCCCCATTCCTTAATAGTCGAAAATGAAATGAAAAAAAGGCTGATTTTTTTTCTTCTTTTTTCAGATAAATTTGTAATTTTTCTTCTGTCATACAGCGAAATAGCCATTCTCGTTAAATCCATATTAGTCCACATTGACATCACAGCATACTGAAAGAAGGGGAGGCGGCTGATGAGCTTACAGCCCCCTCCTCCCGAAATAGTCGAAAAAAATATTGCTTTTTTTCTTTCTGTTTGAGATAAATTTACATTTTTTCTCCTATTATTCAGCAGACTAGCGACACTCTTCTGTTTAGTTCCATATTAGTGCACAGTGACACTACATTATACCCAAAGAAGTAGAAAGGGGGTGATGGACTTACAGACCTCTCCCAAAATAGTTGAAAATGAAATAAAAAAAGTGGTGATTTTTTTTCTTTTTGTTTGAGATAAATTTGTACTGCAATTGTTTTCGGCAATACAACGAACTAGACTTTCTGGCTAGTGTCATATCAGCACACAGTTACACCACTGTATGCCCAATGAGGGGAAGGAGGCTGATGGGTTTATGGGCCCCCTTTCGAAGTAATCAAAAATGAAAAAAAAACTCATTTTTTTTCTTTCTCTTGAGATAAATTTAAATATTTTTTGTGCGACGCAGCTATTCTGGTTAGTCCCATATACTAGTGCACAGTGATGCCCCAGCATACACCCAAAGAAGTCGATGAAGACGGGGGTTATGACGTTACAGCTCCATTCCACCTCCGAAGAGATCGCAGTGAAATGAAAAAAGGGCTGATATTCCTTCTTTTTCAGATAAATTTGTTTTATTTTCTGGCATGCCACGAAATTGTTTTTCGTGTTAATCCAAAATCCTCCTCAGTCCTGCGACCAAATTTACTTGAAACCACAAAATCAATTTTCAAATGACTGAAAAATAGCTCCATGCCTGTTTTACGGGATAAATGAAAACGTATATGGTCAGTTCAAGAGACCTACAAGTAAATTCGACAAATCTAAAAGTAGTTTAATTTAAGGAGATTTTTAATTTCTCTCATATTCGGCGGTCACCAAGATTGTCAATGCGGAAGTATGTTAATGCACAGTAACACTACAGCTAATCACAAGTCAATTTCGGGTAAATCGGAAAACCGGAGGCGCGGAAGAGTGACTGTAAAAGTAGCTCATTAACTTTCATTTTTCTGTCGCATCTCCATGCCAAAAATTTGTGTTTTTACCACGGTTTTATGACAAAATATGCGTTTCCTCAGCAGTCCTTTGAACAAATTCGCTTTTTCAGCGGCTTTTTGCCAAAATTCGTGGGTTTTTTCCACACTCGTTCGTCGAAATTTGCGTTTTTTCCACAGATCTGTGACGAAATTTGCGTTTTTTTTTTCGTGATCATGTCGAAATTTGTGTTTTTTCCACGTTTTTCGTTGGGGTTTTGATGAAATTCAAGTTTTTTTTGCAGATTTTTGCCGAAATTCACGTTTTTTTACGAAATCCTTCGTCGAAATTTGTTTTTTTTTTCGTGGCTTTTTTGACGAAATTCGCGTTTTTTTCTCGCCATTTTGATGAAATTTGCTTTTTTCTGTGGCTCTTTGACGAAATTCGCGTTTCCTTTGACGAAAGTAGCGTTTTTTGCGGTTGTTTGACGAAATTCACTTTTTTCCCGCCGTCTTTTAACGAAATTCGCGTTTTTCTGTGGCCGTTCTTTGTGACCCTGCTTTTTCTTTTTTGCGATCCTTTGACGAAATTCGCATTTTTCCCGTTTCCCTTTGGCGGAATGCGTGTTTTTTTTAGCGATGCTTTGTCGAAATTTGCGCCTTTTCTGCGGCCATTTGACGAAATTCGCGTTTTTTCCGAGGTCATTTGCCGAAATACGAGTTTTTTTTTTTTACGCAATCCTTCGTCGAAATTTGCGTTTTTTTCTCGCCTGTTTGATGAAATTCACGTTTACTAAATTCCTTCACGTCCTTTACTAAATTAGCATTTTTTTCACAGCCCTTTGACGGAATGCGTGTTTTAAGCGATCTTTTTTTCGAAATTCTCGTTTTTTCCGCGACCTTTTGATGAAATTCGCGTTTTTTCGGCGGCCCTTTGACACCATTTGCGTTTTTTTTTTCGATATCCTTTGTCGAAATTGTCTTTTTTCCGCGGCTTTTTGACAAAATTCACGTTTTTCTGTGGCCCATCTTTGTTACCCTGCTTTTTCTTCTTTTTGCGATCCTTTAACGAAATTCACGTTTTTTCTGCTTCCCTTTGAAGGAATGCGTGTTTTTTTAGCGATCATTTGTCGAAATTTGCGTTTTTTCTGTGGTTATTTGCTGAAATTAGCGTATTTTTATGCAATCCTTCGTCGAAATTTGCGTTTTGTCCGCGGCTTTTTGACGAAATTTGCACTTTTTACTCGTCTTTTTGATGAAATTTGCGTTTTTCTCTGTCCCTTTGACGAAATTCGCGCTTTTTCAGCTTTCTTTTGAAGAAATGCATGTTATTTTAGCTATTCTTTGTCCAAATTAGCATTTTTTCTGCAGACCTCTGACGAAATTTGCGTTTTTACGGAGGTCATTTGCCGTTGCACGTTTTTTTTACGCAATTCTTCGTCAAAATTTGCGTTTCCCCCCCCCCCCCCCCGTCTTTTTGATGAAATTCGCGTTGTTTTCGATCCTTTACGAAATTAGCTCTTTTTTCGCAGCCCTTTGACGGAATGCGTGTTTTAAAAGATCTTTTTTTCGAAATTTGCGTTTTTTCTGCGGCCCTTTTACGAAATTCGCGTTTTTTCTGTGGTCATTTGCCAAAATTCTTTTTTTTTTAGGTAATCCTTCGTCGAAATTTACGTTTTTTTAGGCAATCCTTTGTCGAAATTTACGTTTTTTCTGCGGTTTTTTGACGAAATTTGCTTTTTTTCTCGTCTTTTTGATGAAATTTGCGTTTTTCTTCGGCCTTTTGACGAAATACATGTTTTTTCTGTGTCCCTTTGACTAAATTCACGTTTTTTCCGCTTCCCTTTGACGGAATGCGTATTTTTTAGCGATCCTTTGTCGAAATTTGCGTTTTTTCTGCGGCCCTTTGACAAAATTCGCGTTTTTTTTCTGTGGTCATTTGACGAAATTCGCGCTTTTTCCCGCGGCTTTTTGACAAAATTAGGGTTTTTTCTCGTCTTTTTGATGAAATTTGCGCTTTTCTGCGCCCTTTTGACGAAATTTACGTTTTCCCTTGTCCCTTTGACGAAATAAGCTTTTTTGCGATCCTTTACGAAATTAGCTTTTTTTTCGCAGCCCTTTGATGGAATGCGTGTTTTTAGCGATCTTTTTTCGAAATTCGCATTTTCCCCGGAAACTTTTGATGAAATTCGCGTTTTTTCTGCGGTCTTATGACGAAATTCGGGTTTTTTCTGGGCTCATTTGACGAAATTAGCGTTTCCTCCCTGATCATTTGACGAAATTTGACTTTTTTTTCGCAACCTTTGACAAACTTCGCCTGTTATCCGTGGCCCTATGACAAAATTTCGTTTTTTTCCTTTTCGGATCCTTTAAAAAAATTGGAGATTTTTTTTCTGCGAACGATTGATAAAATCGGTTTTTTTCGGCGACCATGTCAAAAATCAAGATATTTTTTAAGTCCAAATTTTCGGAAAATTGGAAACAAAGTCACCCCTGTCCCTCCCCCTTTCCCCCCTCCCCCGGCCCTTGGCTACGGCCTTATTGGCAAAAATGATTTCTGTTTCTAACACAATTCAACGTGTTTCGTAAGATTTAGAACATTATGGCAATTTAAGTCACCCCCCCGCCCCGAAATAAAATCCTGGGTACGCCACTGGCTGAGGCAGACAGTTTTCAAATCGAAGAATTATTTTGAGAGATGTTTAATGTCAAAGTTGGACAAAATCGTTCCATTAAAAAAGTTTTATAGGAGCAAAAATTGTACAAATTTTGTCTGACACATTAGAAGATATAAAATCGCAATGGCGTTTATATTGTTTTCAGCAATGCAGAAGAACATTGGAGGTAAATATACATATTTCTATAAAATACAAGGTCAAATACACGAATATATTCCGTTTGATTAAAGGTTCGTTTGGAGAAATTGACCAGCGTAGCGGGCGAAGGCTGCTGGTGTTAAATAAAGTCGTGTAACTGTGGCATGTTCCCCCATATATACGGGGAAGATGCCACACCACAGAAAATAAGAAAAATAACACTAATATTGGAATATTACCTGTGAATAACATTAACTATGGTCAAAAAAACAAATCTGTAAACTGAAATCATTTTTTTCAAATTTACATTGCCAAAACTAATAATGGCACAAGCCAGTACAATATTTCATTTAGTGCAAATAATCACCATTGCAATCTTCGTGCAACCATTTCTTGTATTTGATGCTGTTAGAAATTGCTCTTTTGTTTCAAAAACATTCCACCAGATGGCAGCATCAGACAATCTTTTTATTTGATCTACTGTGACAGACACTCAGAAAAGTTAGTGTGTTTCTCCTTCCCTTATTGTGTGTTGGCAGCAAAATGCTGGTGGATTAAAAATCCAATAATATTCCAAAGGAATGATAATATGTTAAACAAACTGCAACAAACCATAGTCCAAAGTATTTCTTTGTGTTTGTAAATAGTCTTATTCATCTGTTTTATTTTATTGTGAAGTGTGCTCAGTACTGTGTCCAGCATATATATTATTCTAGTGTATTTAATCTTCAAATAAATGTTTTTTGTTCATCCTAAGAAGAATATATTTCTATTGAAATACATCAAAACATAAAGGTAAAACTTTTAACTTTTTATTGTTTACCTATTGAGGAATTTCGTATTCATACCATCCATATGGAATAACATTCCAACAGTCGATTATGAGACTGAAGTTATCTCAATTTTAAATGTAATAATATGAAGGAAGAAAATATAATATAATTAAATTCAAAGAAATAATTATTTTCTGAATGTTGTATTTTTCATAAGTGAATGATATAAAAGAAAATTCAAAGAATTGTTCTTATTTTGAAATCAAAAGTATTGTGTTTTGATAAGAAAAGACATTATTTTGAATTTTATTTTGCCAATTTCTTATTGAAATTTTATTATGCAAGTTGAAAATGTGAAATTTATGTTTTGAACAAAGAATTGAACATTTAAGAACAGTTTTTCTGAAATCAAAAGTAACTTCAAAAATTGTTCTCAAGAATTTTGTTCTTATTTCATCATTAGCATTATATTTGAGTTTATAATTGTTGTTTTGATGTATTAATAAAATAAAAAGTTTTATTTTCTGTGAAATAAGCAAATATTATTATATTATAATGTCTAGTCTTAAAGAATCTCATTATGTTGATAAATTAACTGATGACAACTATTCAGTTTGAAAGTTCAAAATAGAACAATTGTTAATCAAAGAAGGTCTGTATGATGTTGTATTTGAATCTAAAAAGGAAAATGATGATAATTGGGTAAAAAATGATAGAAATGCTAGGGCATTAATTTCTTTAAATATTTCAGATTCACAAATTGTTCATGTTAGACATGCAAAAAGTGCTAAAGAAACATATGATCAGTTGAAATCTGTTCATGAAAGAGTAAATTTAACAAATAAACTTTATCTTCTTAGGAAGCTGTATTCCATTAAATATAATGAAAGTGTAAAAATGCAGGAACATATTAATTCTGTCTTAGAATTAGCAGAAAAATTAAGAAGTATAGGTGAAGTAATACAAGATGATAATTTAATAGCTATTTTGCTCTGTTCCTTACCAAATTCTTATAGTACCTTTATAACTGCTATTGAAAGTAAATATGAAACAGATTTATCATTAAAATATGTTCAAAAAATTAATTGATGAGTGTCTTAGAAGAGTTGAAACTAAACAAATTTCAACAAAATTTGAATCTATTGCTTTAAAGGGTAATAGGGCCAAGGATAATAACCAAAGCATTTGAATAAGCAAAAATTTTGTTCTCATTGCAAAAAGAATAATCACAACCGTGAAGATTGTTTTCACTTAAAGGCTAATAATACTAACAAACAAAACCAAATTTTACTCAAGATAGATCACGTCAACAGTTTAAAAAAACAAACAATTCCTCTGCTTCAACTGCTAGTCAAAATGAAAATCTATCAGATTCTCAAAACTATCATGAATTAAAGGAAGAATCAAATTCTTCGAGTTATGAAATCTCAACAAAAGGGAAATAAAAATAAAAAATTGTCTTTTGTTATTGATTCAGGTGCGTCTGTTCATTTAGCTAATTCTTTGGAACTGTTCTCAGAATTAAAGAATTCGAATAAAGATACAATTACAATTGCTAATGGAACTAAATTAACTGCAAAGGGAAAGGGTAAATGCACCTTTAATATTGAAACACTTAATGGTCAAACAAATAGAGTTACATTAGATCATGTGCTTTATGTTCCCGAGTTAGATAGTAATTTATTGTCTGTCCAGTCTTGTACTGAGAAAGGTTTTGTTGTAACATTTAAAGATGATATATGTTTAATTAAAAAGGGCAACATCTTAGTTGCAGATGCAAAAGCTGATGAAAATAAAAAAAAGAATGATGAAAAGCTGAATACAGATTAAAAATAATACCTACAAATGAAAAGGTATATAGTGCTTCAGAAATATTACCCGTTTGTTCTAATGTTAACTGCATTCTAAAATGGCACCAAAGGCTGGGCCATAGAAATTTGGAATCCATCAAGAAAATTCAAAAGGATGATTTAGCTTTAGGTATTACTGTGAATAATTGTTCTCATAATACTGAATGTTCAAGTTGCATACAAGCTAAGCTAACAGAAAAATCATTTCCAAAAGAAACGCAATACAGAAGTAAAAAACCACTTGATTTGATATACAGCGATGTATGCGGTCCTGCGGAAACAAAAAGTATTGGGTCAAAAAGATATTTCGTTACATTTATTGATGATTACTCTCGTTATACACAAGTATATTTTATTTCTTCTAAAGATGAAGTATTTGATAAATTAAAAGAGTATGTTGCATCAACAACAAATAAATTTAGATTGAAGATTAAATCCTTGCGTAGTGACAATGGAACAGAATATTGCAACGAATCTGTCAAAGACTACCTTAAAAACTTAGGAATAAATCATGAAACAACGACGCCATATTCACCGTCCCAAAATGGAGTCGCAGAAAGAAAGAATCGCTCGCTTATTGAAAGGAGTAAAGCCATGCTTATAAATGCTAAATTGCCAAAAACATTCTGGGCAGAAGCCATAGCTACAGCAGCCTACTTACAAAATAGATTACCTACAAAATCAACTGAAAAGACACCATATGAACTGTGGAATGGGCATAAACCAAATTTGAGTCACCTTAAAGTATTTGGATGCAAAGCATATGTGTATGTTCATAAACAGAAGAGACAAAAATTTGACGAAAAAGCCACTGAAGGAGTCTTTGTTGGTTACGATTTAAGAAGCAAAGGATACCGAATTTATATAGGCGGTAGAAAAATAGTGATGAGCAGAACAGAGAAGTTTTTTGAAAATATGAACTGTGAAAATGTCTTTAAAGAAAATCCTGAAGAGCGAATCTCAGATTTAATGCATTTCAATTTTTCAGAAGAAAATCTTGAAAATGATAGTGAAGCTATCCGAATAAAAAATACTGCTGAAGAAATAAAAATGGAGGAAAAATCAGTAGATAGTCCCCAACAACTGAAGAAAGTGAAGATAATTTCCAGAGAAGAATATCTAACAGAGAGACTAAAGGAATTCCACCAGAAAGATATTCTTACAAAACTGAAGACAGTTGTTCCAAAAATCAAAATCTTGAAACTTTTAAAGATGTTTTGCAATTACCCGTACAAGATCAACAGAAATGGTTTCAAGCTATGAAGGAAGAATTTAACTCTTTAAAGGAAAATGAAGTGTTTGAGCTTGTTACTTTACCCAAAGGCAAGCACGCCATTGGCTGTAAATGGGTTTACAAAACAAAACATAATGAAAATGGAGAAGAAATAAAATGCAAAGCACGATTAGTTGCCAAAGGTTTCGCTCAAAAATTAGGCACTGATTATGATGAAACCTTCTCTCCTGTCGTCAAACATACAACTATTAGAGCTTTTCTGACTTGGGCAGCTTATCATAAAGCCAGAGTATTCCAAGTAGATGTTAAAACAGCCTTTCTACATGGTAAACTAGATCATGAAGAATTATACATGCATCAACCAGAAGGCTTTCATGATGAAGAAAATAAAGACAAAGTCTATAAATTAAGAAAGGCTATATATGGTCTTAAACAAGCTGCCAAGTGCTGGAATGAAGAAATAGAGAATACTCTAAAGGCATATGGATTTAAACAAAGTGAAGCTGATCCATGTTTGTTCATAAAAGAAAAATCAAAGAAGACAATTCATCTCATACTGTATGTAGATGATATGCTGAGATGATATGCTCAGAAGATGAAAATGAAGTTAATGAAGTAATAAATTACTTAAAGAAATCTTATCCCATAACATCACTAGGAGAAGCAAAATACTTCTTAGGTATAGAAATTTACAGAAAAGAAGATGGAAGTTATTTACTTTCACAAAGAAGTAAAATAAATCAATTAGTTAAGGATTTTCAGCTTGAAGAAGCCAAACCAACTTATACCCCAAGGGAAACTAACTATTATAGTTTAGATAAAGAAGAAAATCTTTTATCATCAAATGATAATTATAGACAAGCTATAGGAAGTCTTTTATATATTACCTCATGCACAAGACCTGATATTACCGCTCCTACACACATACTAAGTCGAAGATGCAATAATCCAAGACAAAAGGACTGGAATGCTATTAAGAGGGTAATAAGATACTTAAAAACAACGAAAGACCTTGATCTCCACATTTCTTCAAAAGAATATCCTAATATAGTTGCATACTCGGATGCAGACTGGGGACAAGATGCTACAGACAGAAAATCCACCTCAGGAAATGTAATCTTCATAGGCAATAGCTGCATTTCTTGGTTCTCACGAAAACAAACATGTGTGACATTATCGTCAGCAGAAGCTGAATATGTGGCACTGTCACAAGGAACTCAAGAGGTGCTATGGATCTTAAAATTATGTAAAGATCTCAATTTACAACAACATTATCCTATTAGAATTTTTTAGGATAACCAATCTACAATTAAATTGGTTGAAAGTAAAAATTTAAATCTCGCACTAAGCACATTGATACAAAGTATCATTACATACGAGATTTGAAAACGAAAAATGTTATAGATGTTAACTATCTATCAACAAATGAAATGATAGCAGACATAATGACGAAGCCACTGCCAAAGGTCAAATTTGAACTTTGTAGAAACCTTATCCACCTAGTATCAGATTCTATCACAAAACGGGAGAGATGATAGAAAATGCTCTTTTGTTTCAAGAACATTCCACCAGATGGCAGCATCAGACAATCTTTTAATTTGATCTACTGTGACAGACACTCAGAATAGTTAGTGTGTTTCTCCTTCCCTTATAGCAGTTGGCAGCAAAATGCTGGTGGATTAAAAATCCAATAATATTCCAAAGGAATGATAATATGTTAAAAAAACTGCAACAAACCATAGTCCAAAGTATTTCTTTGTGTTTGTAAATAGTCTTATTCATCTGTTTTGTTTTATTGTGAAGTGTGATCAATATTGTGTCCAGCATATATATTATTCTAGTGTATTTAATCTTCAAATAAATGTTTTTTGTTCATCCTAAGAAGAATATATTTCTATTGAAATACATCAAAACATAAAGGTAAAACTTTTAACTTTTTATTGTTTACCTATTGAGGAATTTCGTATTCATGCCTTCCATGTGGAATAACATTCCAACAGATGCACTGAATTCAACCACACTTGAGACTTTTTTTAGTGTAAAAGGGTCTTTTACATACAGCACAAAAATCATCATCATTATCCCCATCAAAACTATCACCACTGGTATTCAGAGGAATATTCTTGACTTGAGGAAGACGCGCTTACACGTCTCTTTTACTTCTGTTTTTTCGGAGGTTTCTTTCTATTTATTTTACCTTTTCTCTACCTTTTCTTTTATCTTTTACCGCATGGTTTTTCTTCTCTCTGATGCAGTTAAGACCTCTACTGCTTGTTTCTTACGCCCAAATGGTTTAAGTTTTCTGACCTGAGGGAATAGGACTGATTGCTTCTAGACAAGAAATCCCTTTTTCTGTGCTGGTGGCAATCCACTGCCACTAGATCTGCTGTTGGAAGCAACTGCTGGTGTAGGCCTATTATCACATGCGCCGCTTGTGGAAGCAACAGCTCTGTCATTAATGGAACCCTCAGATATATCAAACGCATGTTCTGGGATTGCTTGTGAATTGTAGGGATAAATCCCAGTAACTGAAAATCCAGAAGTGACATTTCCTACTGTGGTTACATTGCTCCAAGCTGTATTCAGAAGAGATCAGAACTGAAGTCTTGAGAGTTTATGATGTGGCTTGCTGTGGATCCAGGCGTTCAGGACTTGTCGCCAATATGTTTTTAATGTTTTGAAAAATGATTGATCAAGTGTCTGTAAGTACTGGATAATGTGATTTGGAAGACAGAAAAGAATTAATTAATTTTTGTCTTCATTTTAGCTTATTTCTAAACCATGTTGCGCCTTCCCCCAAGTATAGGGGGAAATGCCACACACACTCATTTCCGTATTGCTGCAAGATTATGACAGCTTCTGCTTGCCTTGTGTATGTAACAGAATGTGGAACTCACTTATATTGCTAATATCACATTTAAATTAAAACATCCATTTATAAACTTTAAATATGAGCAACAGAATATTGTAAGGACTTTACTCACCGGTTAAATATTCCCAAGATCCAAAAATAAAGGCGATTAAAGGCGACAAATTAAGGTAAATTCACAAACCACGTGCGCACTGGGACAAGACTCGTCACTAGGACTGGGCGATGTAGAAATTTCTTAAATCGATTTATCATCCGTCTAACATCGCGATTTAACACCGATTTTACATTTTAGAATATGGACGCCTCTTTTTTTCATTTTTAGTAACAAAATACGGTCTTTATGCAACCCCCATCCCCCTGTATTATTTAGTATACTTAACTTTTAATTTTTCAAATACCTTTGAAAAGAGGTATATTTTACACATAAAAAAAGCTTTGAATGCCCCAAAACACTAGTTTTTTTTTTCCATTTTAAAAATTAGTGACCTATTTTAATACATTTTATAAACTCATTCTTTAAGAAGTAATAGAAAAGAAAATGATTTTTTTTTTGTCTGACTTGTTATGCCTGCTACAATCTAAATTCCTTAAGAAGGGGGGGGGGGGGTGACAACTTCCCCTAGCCCACCCAAATAGCACTTCATTGCTAACAACATACACACACTTTTTTTTTACAGACACAGAAATAAAAAGTTATTGAGGTAAAACAGAAGCAGATTCAAAGAACTCAATGATGAATGTAACTGTTCATTTACCATGATGAGAAAAGTAGTTAAATAAAAAGGGCGGGGGGGGGGGATATGAGAAATAAGGTGCAATTTTATATCTTTTTAACTTTTAGGTTATAATAAGATTTGTTTAACATAAATGCTGACATTCATATAGTGGATGCAGAAGGATTGAGTCTTAGAGCACATTATTGAAATTGCTGATTTTTTCGCACTTTCTGTCACCCTGTAAGATTAGTAATAAAATATCTTAAAATATATCTCTTTTTAATGATAACAAAATGTCAAAAAAGCAGAAAATCGCAGATCTGCAGAAAAATCTAATGAATGCCCCCTCCACCCCTCACTCATTCTGCTGTAAAAATCAAGTTACTTGACTTATTACAGAACTTTATTAAAGTATTTTTAATGAATTACAAAATAATAATAAATTAAAAATAAAATATTCCCATAATACCCAAACATATGAAAATTAATTTTTCATCAAAATAATGCATAAAAATATAAACTAAAATTGGATGAATTTGGATATAAATAGTGAATCAATTTCAGCAAGATACTCAATCCACGCAGCTGGTGTTAAAATCAGATGTCGATCCTGATGCATGACTATTTTAAAATATTTTAATTAATTACAGAATAATAGAAAATAAAGAATATATATTAAAATATTACCCAAACATGGGAAAAATGAATTTTTCATTAAAAGATTACATAAAAATAAAAACTGAAATTAGATGAATTTGGATTTTAAATATGAAACATTATTCTTTTTCTTTTAACAATAAATACTTAATCAATTTCAGAAAAAAAATTTTATTAGAAAAAGAAAAATATTTCATGTGGATCTTGTCCAAATCGTAATACACAAAACAATGCATGACTATCTATACTTTAAAATAATTTCATTAATTACAAAATAATAGAAATAAAAAATATATGTTAAAATATTACTAAAACATGTAAAAATGAATTTTTCATCATAAGAATGCATAAAAGTATAAATTGAAAGTCGATGAGTTTGGATTTTAAATATGAAACTTTATTCTTTTTTTTCAACCATGCTCAATGTCAGAAAAAAAAATCTTGATGCACACTGTAAAAAATACTGGGAACGTTTACTATTCTAAGAGGAACATTTCTGATAGTATCGGATATGTGAGAGCTATTTCTATTTTCCGAAACAACCGGGAAGGTTCCTGGGTGCTTCAGTTTACTTTTCGTGAAACAGCGAAAGCGCGTGTACGCATGCGCTCCAAGTATTTCACCACTATTTCTCCTACCCTGAAACCGGAAGCAATCACCTAAAGTGAAAATCAACTCGAGTGTATGAGATGGCGGCATAGGGAACTCTACGCTTTACCACGTGTATTTGAATTTGAATTCGCTTTTATTTTGAAAAAAAAAACCAATATTATAACACTTTTGTTATATTTTGTGGGTATTTTTTATTGCGTTTTAAAATTATGCAAGAAATGTACCTTGGATATTATCAATGGATTTTTTCAGAGCTTTGGAAATTTAGTATTATTGAACACGGAACGATCGTAATTCTGGGTAAGTGTTTTTTTTTTTTTTAATCATCTACAGTATTACTTTTACTTACTATTATTTATTACTACTTACTTCTTTATTAGTTTTCTTTGTTGCAATACACGAAAAGAAATTAATAACCTATTTATTTTTTAATATATCAGACTTTGTTTGTCTGGTTTTTTTTTTTATTATAATATATATACATGTGTGCATGCAAATAAGATAATATAGTTAAACTTGATGTTCTACTGATTGCGGTATCGTATTCTCTTTTTCACAGCGGGTTCTTAACAAATTATTAAATGCGTTATAACTTAAAAGAAAATTTACTTATTATATTTTAATCAAACAAGTTGAAGGTTCATTGTCATTTTACTTCTTTATTATTGATTGCTTTTATGTAAAAAATACAGTATTGTGAGTAAAAATAAACAGTAAACTATTCTTACAATTATAGGATTTATTATTATAAATCATTATAGTAAAAAAAAAAAATGATTCATTTGTTTTGCTGTTTCCTAAAAAAGCTTTCAAATATTCATTTTTTATATTCATCCTTTTTCTTCTCAAATTTTGATAGAAAAATAAGAAGAATCGTTTTAAGATCATTAACTTGTATAGTACTCAGGTTCAGATATGTAAATCCCCCCCCCCCCTCTCCACACACACACACACTTTTTTTTTTCTTTTTGTTAATGCTTCGAAAAAATTAACCATTGCATTTTTTGCGATTTGAATTTTACTTTTTCATCTAAATGTTCTTGCTTGAAAAGAAAAATGTTTTCTTCTGATTTTGCAAGACTGAATTCTGGAAATTAAAAAAAAAAAAAAAAAAAAAAAAAAAGGTACTATTGTTGTTATTTAACTTATGCACTTTACAGTAAACAAAATTGAAAATTTCTTGATTATTAACCATCAGCTTATTTTATGAAATATAGTACACAAAATTTCTTGCTTTAAGTTATAAGGCAATTTAATTTATTAATGTTATGCTGTGAAAAGCAGAATACGATATTGAATCAACAATAACATAAATTGCAATCATATCTTATTTACATGCACTAATAATAATAAAATGTTATGTATTGTCTTTGCAACAAAGAAACGCTAATAAAGAACTAAAATAATAAGTAAAAATAATGCTATAAATGATTAAAAAAATAAATAAAACGCTTTTCGAAAGAATTCATCGTTCCATGTTCAATAATAATACAGTTCAGGAACTTCAATGTTACTTGTTAATCCGCATGGTTAAAGAAATATCACTGCAAAATGTTAAAACGCAATAAATTTTATCTAAATTATGAAAAAGGTATAATAATATTGATTTTTTTTTTCAGAATAAATCCAAGAATATATATATATATAAAACAGAAAAGAAAAATCCTTCAGAAATGAACTTCCATATAAGACTCTTTCATAAAAATTCATTTAATAAAACTGGCTTCTTCACAAAATCCATTTTACTAAACTAAGCCCCTTTCACAAAATAATCTTCAATAATTGAATGTTTTTAAAATACTAGTGCTAAATTCAACTTGAGTAAATAATTAAAATTCATATAAAAAAGCTCAAATAAATATACTAAAATTACTTGCAGGTGCATTGCACATAATACAAAATTATTTAAAATACATTAGAAATATCTTAAAAATACATTAAAAATTTTAATGTATTTTTGAGATTTTCTAATGTATTTTAAATGATTTTATATTATATGTATGCACCTGCAAGTAATTTTAGTACAGTTATTTGTGCTTTTTTGTGTAAATTTTAAAATAATCCTTGTCTTCAGAAAGGTTCAATATATATTCAGAAACCTTTCCGATTCGTAATAAAAGGTTTCCTATACATTCAGAAACATTTCTTAGTCTTCAGAAAGATTTCATATGTATTCAGAAACCTTTCCTATCCGTAATGAAAGGTTTCCGATATATTCAGAAACCTTTCATTGCGAATCGGAAATGTTCCGTATTATAACCGAAACAGTTTTCTGCTCGAATCTGAAACCTTTCCGTTAGTATCGTGCAGCACAGGTCTCCGTTACTTTCGGAAACGTTTCTGAAAATTTTTTACAGTGCAGGATTCTACTTTAAAGTATTTTAATTAATTACAGAATAATAGAAAATAAAAAATATGTATTAAAATGTTACTCAAATATGTGAAAACTTAATTTTTCATCTAAAGATTGCATTAGCATATAAACTGAAATTCGATTAATTTGGATTTTAAGAATTAAACTTTACTTTTTCCTTTCAACCATCTAAGTGCTTAATTTCCAAAAAAAACTACACATTCCAGTCTCAAACTCTGAATCTCGTTTACAAAATAAATAAATATCAAATTTTACTTAAATCGTCGTTTTCTTAAATCATCCTTTTTCTTAAATCGCCTATCCCTTACATCGGAAAGCATCGAGGCCTGTATGCTTTCATAAATCGGATCCTGCTAAATCGATTTAACACCAGCTTGCCTTGTTTTTCTTAAATCGGAAAGCATTGAGGTTTGCGTTGAGTTGAGTTGAGTTGAGTTGATTGTTGACGGCCAATTATCTACACGAGGGATATAGGCCCAAGGGGGAATGCCTTCCGTGGAGGTCTTTCTAAGGGAACCTAATCCGTATTAACGCATGGAAATCGACGGTTCGAAGAAAACTCCGAACGATTAGGCCGACGGGCGCGATTGGGTTCGAACCCAGCACTTCCCGTCTACCAACTTCGAGAGCAGAACCTCTCAGCCACTGGTGGGGCCATTGAGGTTTGCGATGTTTGCTTAAATCGGATCCTCCTAAATCGATTTAACACCAACTTGCCATGTAAGCGGTAGATACATCAAAGTAGATAAATCGGTTTTCCGATGTTAGCTCTGAATCAGTATTTTGTTTTAAATCGATTTAAAGCCAATGGCTAAATCGCGATTTAAGACAATGACTAAATCGCGATTTAAGAAATTAGCTAAATCGCGATTTAAGACATTAGCTAAATCGCGATTTCCGATGTTAGCTTAAATCGATTTAAGACCAATGGTTAAATCGGATTTCCGATGCAAGCTTTAAATCGATTTAAGGCCCAGGCCTACTCGTCACACAAGCCGGTCATTATTTGCATCTGTTGGCACATAAAAGTAGCTACTAGGAACAAACTTGCGTCTTCCCCCGAATTACCTTATATATATATCTTATATATAAGGACATCTTGTTTCAAAATGGCGGCCATTTAAATATTTAAGACTAAGAAAAATGCATAAAAAATTTAGTAATCCACATTTATTGTATATTGAAGTGTTAGACCTTGATACAAATATTCCGGAGTGTTTTTTGTTAATACTACCTCTAACTTAAAAAAATGGTTGAGATATAGAAGTTTGAAATTCTATGGTGGTTGACATTTCGAAACAAGACAGCAATTAAAGAAAATCAGGTATTAATTTATGAGTGTTAGTGAACGTTAGCTTCAAATTTTTGCCAAGCAGGGCGACACTTGGCTAAATATCGCCAAATTGGACGACCAAAATTAATCAACCATAAATGATGGGAACTTGGCTACAGCTTACTAATTTGACGCAATACTCATTGAAATTCAGTTGACGAATATACTTTTATCGGGTTCGTCGCATTTTAGCTACTTAAAATTTGACTAATATTTTGAACATTTTAAAACCAAGAAATAAGGAATTTTTATTGAAACATCTAATCGAGTTCCACTAATTTTAGCTTCGTGTGTTTGAGTAAAAAAAAAAAAAGAACAAGGAATATGAAAGCTACCTTTTGTTCCCGCACATGCCGAAAGGACTTTTGTTTATTAATGACTCACGTTTATTATTTCACGACTATTATATGGTTATGGTGTATGAATAACCCTGGAAGTTGAAAAAGCAGAAGTTATCTTTATTTTGATTTACGTTACGATCGTCCGTTTGTTTACATTAACATTTTCAGTTCAACTATGAAATATATTTGATTTATGGTTTATAAAGGTGTTATTTGCAATAGTTAAGAAAATTTATGCATATCTTATGAAAATTTGCGCGAGGACTGGGTCTTTCTGATCGGCGTGTTCTGATCCAATGGTTAATCTCTGAAGTGTTTAATAAAACAGAAGCAGAACTTACTTGAAAATGAAACGAAATTTATTGTCATCTATGGGTAAGTACTTGACATTATAAAGGCATTATTCACAGGTGGATTGATGAAACATCAACATGGCGATATCACTTCAAGATGCACAAATAATACACACTTTAAAAACAGTTGAATGATAACATCACTTAAATATAAGAAGGTGTTTAAAGTCACACATCCAGAAAATGGACCTGCCAATGTTCAGTTTCTTGAAACATTTCTTACATTAGAAGAAGATAAAAGTGCACTGACTGAATATCAGTGCACGTTCCACTAATTTTAGCTTGGTGTGTTTGAGTAAAATAAGCTATATTAAAAAAAAAAAAAAACAAAAACAAAAAAAAAAACAAGGAATATGAAAGCTACCTTTTGTTCCCGGCACATGCCGAAAGGACTTTTGTTAATTAAAGTTAGTACGTAAGGATAGTTTTACCTGCAGTCCGAAAAATGGGTGTATTTTAGCAATTTTTCTGGGATAGGAATAAAAATTTTATCTCCTTTTTTTTTTTTTTTTTGCATATTATTTGTTATCATCTGAAGCATATTTGAAATTAAAAAAATGATAATGTGGCTCGAGTGGCGTGGGTGGATGCCCTAGCGTGCACAACATGCTCTTCCAATTGGATAGGAACTGGTAGGCCGCAGGAGTCGTTTGTAATCAATTTCTGTTAAGGAATATTAAAGAAGATAATATTGTCTGGTGCTTCAACCTTTTTGAGGTAAAAGTGTTGAAAATCAACAAAGTGTCAGCGATTTGGAAAAAAAGGTTTTCTTCTGACCCCTTTTTGCGCAATTTGGTGTACTTTTAAGAATATCTTTTTATAAAAATCTCAGAAAGTGGTCCAAGCTCCAATAAATTATATCAATTTAGCAAGAAAAAATAGCAAGATCAGTTTAATAGTTTTTGCATTCTCATCCCGCACAATTTGAAAAAAGTCATTTGGCGTAAAATCTATATGTATTTAAAAATATGTATGCCTCTCTGGTTCGAGACAACGAACGCTGCCGGGCTCCAGGTCTTCTCTCCCACTCAAGGGATCGATTCCGGACAACCCGGAGAGCGACCACATATGCAGTGGGAATACCACCGCTGATAAGCTTCTTAGCGTTACCCAGGATGCGCCGCGTGGAGTCGAGTTTATCATTGCACCCCTTTATCTTTCGCCGCTTCCAGGATCGAACCAGGGTCCTACTGTATGGAAGGTTTGTGCGCTGACCACTGGACCATAGGTGGCGATGACCAACTCTTTCAAAAAACCTATATATCTATTATACATATAATGCATCTGCATACCTATAAGGGGGCTACCATAGGTGTTCTGTCGCCAAATGCCGCCAAGTTTATCGCCAATTTGGCGACCAAAATGAGTCGTCAAAAATGACGTCAACTTGGCGATATCTCTAATATTTCGCCAATTTCCCATAGACTTCCATTGTAGACCAATAGGGTTTATTTGCTTACAGAAAATCAACAAATTGAGATATTTTAATGCAAGAAAAACTAATATTAGCTTAAGGGATTATATTAATTATATTTAAAGGAGTCCAAGTAAATTAAATTATGAATAAAAATAACATGATACAATGCTTAGCATGCTTTCCCAAATATAAATTTTAAGGGAGCCCGAACTGGTCGCCAAGGGCGGCTAGTTTTATATAAAATAAAAGCGTGTGTTTTAAGTCGTTTTAAGTGCAATTTTTAATCTTTCAGCGCCATAAATTTCCAAATAGATATTTTTTCCTTATTTAATAGTAGAAAAAAGACGAAAATGACTGTTTAAAAATACCAGTTTGAAAAAATAAAGAATGTACGTATTCTCTGCGTCATGTGTTGCTTGTCGCGAAGAAATTAAGTAGGATCGGTCAGGGTAATTGAAAATAGGCGGTAATTGAGAATATGTGACACGAAAAAATACAGCACAGATCTGTGGAACTTGCTTGCCACACTGAAAATATATATATATATATATATGGTATAATACTAGCACTCCAGCTGCCAGTATTACACCGTAAAATTAACAATAATAAACCGTAAATAAGCAGTAGCATATTGTCTTATAAATATGCTAGCAGTAATATACCGTATATTATTACTGCTTAACGGTATGTTACTGCTTATTTTACTGTTTATTATTGATGATTTTAAGGTATAATAATGGAAGCTGGGGTGCTAGTATTATACCGTAAAGTCAACATTTTTTTTTTCCTGCAGTGCAGTAAACTTGGAGAAGACAGAAGAATGTGGATTTTGGTCTGTTTCTTCCTTTTCTAGCATTATAATATAATTAGATTTGTTGATGTTTGATAAAAGTGTGATCACAAAAGTATGCCAGGCGAAGTTTTGTCTTTTCTTATTTTCTCTTCTGAGCGCGTACAGTAAATTTATATGTGGCAATACTGTTATATAATTTTCATTTGTATATGTAGACTATCAGTGTTATAGCAACGACTTTTTTCACAATATATGTTGTTCTATTTATCTACAATTTTTGTTAAAATTATTCCAGAAGATTCCTTGCGTAATGTAATTGGAAACAAGTTTTTATAAGCAGATTTTCAAATTTTCGAAGTTAAAACAGCGCGTAATTTTACAGATTTAGACCGCTGTAATGATTCATAACTGTGCTATCTCCTGTTTTTACGATGAAAGGGAAGCATATGCCACAAACCTATGTGAGGAAACGAAATGCCCCAGCTATTTACTTGAAGATTTGCACTGTGCTGTTTCTGATGTTACGAATCAAAATATGACATTCAGAGAAAGCCTAGAGTTTGAAGCGGTATTGAAAAGAAGCTCAGGAAGCAAAAGCTAATAAGAGAAATAAAAAGAAAAATGTGAATATACTGAACAGAACAATAAGCGTGGAAGTCCCCCAAAGAAAAATCATAACTCCGAGGAAAGACAGAAAGAATGTGAATGAACGTGTACTAATAGAAAAAGTCGAGGGACAACAAAAAGAATTCGCCAATGCAGAAATCGAAGGACTTGTGGCAAAGTACAGAGGTAATAAGAAGGGAGGCGGAATTCCAGTCAACAGCAAAGACGCGAAGAATGCCGGTCAGAAAAGTATGGATTCAGGTAAACAACATGGCAGTGAAAAAGGAAATGGAGAAAATTTACTAATGGATGAAATGTAGTAGGAGGAATGTTTTAATTCTGTGGATTTTGAAATCAACAATGGTAATGTAAATTACAAACATGTTCAAAATAAAATAGTATGTTGACGAAATAACCCTGCCATTCGTTTTCAAAAAATTACACTTCTTAAATTTTGATACTGTCTTATAAGATAGTCTGTACTTATAAGATATTTTCAGTAATATTTACTCCTTGCTCCGTTCCGGCAAGTAAAACAGTAAAAATTCCATTCTTCTACGACCCAAACTCACCGATATGATGTCCCTGTGATACTAACATAGGAACCGCTGATTTAGTTAATGGAAGCCTCCTCAATAAAAACGAACTTGTGAAATTACAATTTCTTTCTTTCTTTTTCTTTTTAATTTTTTCAATGCATTTTACAAAATTAAAACTAATCTCAAAGCCCTAAATTTCTTGATATATATATATATATATATATATATTAATGAAAGGAAGAAAGAAAATAAAACATTCACCCGGAGCAATGCAGTGACTAAGGTCGAGCCTGGGGGAGTGGGAATTAATGAAAAGTTATGAAAGCCGGCTCGCCCCCCCCCCCCCTATTAACAAAAATATTAAATTAATTCTACGTAAAACATTTTTGATGCGTTTGATACTTTTGCTGTTCTTTATCGGTAAACATAATAGAACATTTATTTATTTTGTTTTTTTCACCCGTCATACTTGATAATAATTTTTCTACTCATATAAAATAATTGTAATTTTTTTAAATAAAATTATATAAATGAAATTTTCACGCATGTTTTCTAACCACAATATTTTTATATCACAATATTTTTTAGCTTCATCATAATGTTTCATTTAAGTCAAAGATTGAAAGAATTGAAACTTTGATAACCGAAATTTAAACATTTAGTGAGCCCCAGGGAGGAAAGATTTAACACCCCATTACTTCAAAACTATACCGATTGGATGGGGCTCTTCCTTATAATGGCCGAGATAAAAATGGAACGTCCGATTTGACCATCCACAGAATAGACAAAATATTCGATCGATAACCATCTAAAGACCTTGATCCACCCCTAAAATATGACTATACTTGCAAGTTCCTTGCTATTTATGCATTTGATGTTTTGTTTGGAGACACTTTTTCCTCCAATTTATAGTATCATTTGTATCTCTTGACATACCTTAATACGCGATTTTGCTTCATCCGCAAAAAAGGATATCAATTTTTTAAGTGCCAAAAACATCAAAGATACTGAAGGCATATAAAAATAGACCTATACAATAATGAAAATTGCTAGGTATTTTTTTTACAGATTAAAGTTCGAAAATAATTTGATTTTTTTTTTTTTTCTTTTGCGAATTATTGACAACATTCATAGTTTTGATTTATCTAGCGAATTTGTTATCTATTGCAATGTATGTCAAAAATTATTCATTGAATAAAACACTTTGAACTTAAGCTAATATATAATTTTTATTATTTTTTTATGAAAGCTTTTTTAATTTTATTATCTTACCTTGGTGCAGAAACAACAAGAATAGGCGTTGTTTAATTAGAAAAAAGAGTTGTTTTAGGGTTCACCAAAATATCATGTTATTTTTTTTTTCAGTTTAAAAATATATCTAACTGCATTAAAATGTGATTAAAACAACGACAAAAAAAAAAAAAAAAAAAAAAAAAAAAAAAAAAAAAAAAATACATACTCTACAGGGTGGCTACTAATTACTGTTACACTCCAAAAAATATGAATTAATTTTAATCGTTTGGTAAAACAATTTATTTCTCTATTTTAACGTTTGGCAATCTTCTATTAGTGCAGACAAATTTTGTTATAAAGCAAATATTTAAAATTTTTTTAAAGATGGAAGCAAAAAGAATGGTGATTAAACAGCTCTTTGATCGCAGATTTTCCGCTGGTGAAAACTTTAAACAATTAAAATGCCTTGATTTTAATGGAACATTTATATATAGAACTGTAAATTGATTATTGGATACTAATAGTTATGCAAAGATCAACCTAGGCCTGGAAGTCCACGCTCAGTTCGCACAATAGAGCGCATGAAAAGAATTCGTGAAAAAGTGTGAAGAAATCCACAATGTTCTGCAAATAAAATGGGTGCAGAAGAGAACGCGAGTCGCAGAACTATGCAAGTTATTATAAATGAAGATCTGGGTTATGTCCCTTATCGCAAAAGAAAAATTCAAGGTTTGACTGCTGCACAAAGAATAAAAACATTACGAAGGAGGAAGAAATTGATGAAGCGGCACGGTAGGAAAAGTGTTGACAGAATAAAATTTTCTGATGGGAAGCTATTTTGCACTCAACAGTGTTATAAGGCTAAAAATGATATCGTATATTCAGCAACCCTCGAGGATATATCTGAAACCTTTCGAACTGTTAAACGCTTTCAGAACAAGAATTCTGTTATGGTTTGGGCTGCAGTGTCAAACAATGGAAAATTGCCTTTGAAGTTCATCGATAAAGGGTTAAAAATCAATGCGAATATTACAAACAGAATACATTGGCTACATATTTATTCCCACAAGCTGAAAAATTGTATTCCAAACAGAATTGGACATTTCAGCAAGATTCTAGACCTTCGGACCGAGCTAAATCAACACGGGCTTGGCTCCCTGTCAATTATCCAAACTTTATCATGCAAGAAGATTGGCCACCTTCTTCACCGGATCTAAATCCTTTAGATTATTGCGTCTGGGGGATTTTAGAGGCTAAAGTAAACAGCAACAAACACAGAAGTTTGGACTCCCACAAAGCTTCCATATTGCGTGAATGGTACCGATTACCTCTTAAAATGATTCGTGCCGCAGTCTGACAATGGCATAAGAGATTATCTATGGTAATCGATAAAGATGGCGGTCAATTCGAGTAAAATTTTTTCCCTGTAAACTTTCATCTCTGATGTTCATCATATTAGTGTAGTTATCATTTTCTATTTTATATTTGTAAAATAAAATGACTGAATATTTGTAACAGTATTTAGTAGCCACCCTGTAATTGTTGTGTAAAATTTTCCCGGTTAACAACGCGAAAAGTTTCTGACACATTCACGTGGGTGTTCATTTTTATTCGCAGATTCACGAAATTTTCAGATATTACTATAAACATGTCAAAGAATCGAACTATGTTTTCACTTTCCTGTAAATGTGACAATGCACCTTGTGTTAGAAGAGATTTCTATTATAATAGTAAGTTATGAACTTTCATTGACTTTAAACACAGACTTGACTGAAAATCAGCTTACTTCTCTAACTTTAAATGAAAATATTCTTTAAAAAATCCTTTGCTTTTATGTGAAAATGAGAATTGCTATTCTGTTTCTCGGCATTTGAATAAGAATAACTGCCAATTTTATGTATATGCGAATAAAAATGATTTTATGAATGTATAAAACAACAGCTTGTTTGGATTTCAGAACAGCTTTATTTGGGATATTGAAACATGATTTGTACCCCTCAAGGAATACAGGGCATTTGAATACCAGATTTTTCATAAAGTAATGGTCACCAAATTTAAGTACAAATTTCTTTATTAAACAAGACAAAAATTACTTTACGAAAAATATGGGCTTTAGAACCATATAAAATTCCAGTGAGTTAAAAAAAAATATATATCATCACATTTGATAATAAACATTCCTTCTAAATATTTAATATTATTGAGAAAAAAAAACTTTTACAACTATCAATTTCAGTTGGAAATATGCTACATAATCTATGTCCTTGATAAATTTAAAATTCCATTTTTAACAGTTTTATTACGAAATTTGATATTTAAAAATAACCTGATGAACAAACAGATAATATAAAAGTGGTAAGTCATAAATCATAATTTTGGGAAAACACAATTTGTAAACCACTTTTATCAACTAAAATTACTTTTTTTTAATTGTCAACTTCCTCCTTTATCAATTAAAATCTCTGCAAATATTAGTTTTTTTTTTTTTAATTCAAATAGCAATTTAACATATGGTAGAGGATCCTTTATTACCTTCAATCATATTATTAACTTCTTTTTTTTATCACATACCACCTTTATCACATGAGCTCTTCAGATGATAGACAAACAAATAAATCAATTAAAGAAAAAAATTTAAATAATATTTTCTACTGTATTAACACGTTTAATTTATTAATCACAAAAACAACACATTTATTTTGAATAGTTATTGTTGAATAAAAATAGTATTACAAAAAATGTTAGATTCAGGTATCAGAATATTAAAGTAAAGCTTAATTTTACGTTTTTGTTCATTACTGAACTTGTATAATTTGATCTCAGTTCAGTGTAATTAAATTCTTATTCTGAGTGGCTAAAAGTCCAACAGTAATGCATTATAAGATTGCCATGAAGGAAATGTTTCATATAATTCATGTTATAATAAGTTATCTCCCTTCTGCAGCAGATACAAAACCTAACATAAAGCTATATCAAGAGATATGAACAGTGCAATAAATAATAAAGAGACCAAGCAAAATATCAAGCGAATAAGAAGCAAGAAAGTTGCTGGAATAGCCGTGATTTTGGGGAAATATCGAGAAATCTCGATGGTTATCGATCGACATATTTTGTCTATGAAGGGTGCTTCATTTTTATCCCGGCTGTTATGAGGCAGAGTTCGGTTCAGTTCACTCCGTAGTTTTGAAGTAATGGGGCGCTAAATCTTTCCTCGTGGGAGTTCGGTGATGTTTGATACGCACAATATATAAACAGACCTCCTCCCTGGCTATTAAACTAAACGAACTTCATAAAATATAGTGGAAAAGTCAAAACTCCCGTTTGAATCTTTCTTTTCTTTGAATATTGTTAGATTTCTAGTAACAAAATGCAGCTAAACTATTTCTAAATTATTTAACGAGACAAAAATTTCTCCATAAAAAACATGGGTCACAATCAGCGTTGTCAGTTCTTATTTTGCCAAATCGCGAATTTTAGTACGTGAAGTAAAAAAAAAAAAAAAAAAATGTGGGATTTGAGTTTAAGAAAAAGAAAACAAAAGAAAAAAAGTCGGGACAAATTTAAATATTTCAAAATTTTTATTAAAGTTTAACGTTTATTCAAATATCTAACATAACATACTAAATATATAATTTCTTAAACAATCAACGCATAAGAGAATAAATAATTTCTTAAACATACAATAAGAAATTATTAAGCAATTAAAATAACTATGGTAAACAAGCAAGTATTGAAAAACCTAACTATTTGTGTTTTGTTAAAGATTTTATTTCTTGAAGAGTGAGTATAGATGGTGAAATGAGCCAACTATAAATTTATTACTGTAAGTAAAAACCTGTTTTTTTTGCATTAGACCATTTTATTTTTATATTAGATGTAAATTTCCAACTGGGCGAAAAATATCCGGACCAGGATTCGAACCCGGAACCTCCTGGCTGAAGCCGCCAGTGCTCTGCCATCTGAGCTATCCCGGACGATTCTGGTTGAACTTTTTCACCCAGCTAACCTTGATGATTACAGCATCTGGTCTGAAACCTGGTTCAGCTCAACAGAATAAATCTCAGGTAATCTGGAGTTCCATTACCTGAGATTTATTCTGTTGAGCTGAACCAGGTTTCAGACCAGATGCTGTAATCATCAAGGTTGGCTGGGTGAAAAAGTTCGACCAGACTCGTCCGGGATAGCTCAGATGGCAGAGCACTGGCGGCTTCAGCCAGGAGGTCCCGGTTTCGAATCCTGGTCCGGACATTTTTCGCCCTGTTGGAAATTTACATCTAATATGATTTGTTTACCAATTAGAATAATTGTGTTAAAATTAATTTTGTGCATTTTATTTTTACTTTAGAAAGATAGATAATAGATAATTCCATAGATAGATGGATAATGGAAGCTATAATGCTTAAATATATTTGTACATATAGAGAGAATATTTTACTAAGAATGTCTTGTAAAATTAATTCCATTTCTGTGCCACTAAATATTTAAAAAAATTCCCAATTTCATTAACAAATGGTTTCAACAAATTAAATTCCTAGCACAAGAATTCCACTCTTTGATTGCTCCAAAAGAAATAGTGTACTATGCATTGCGGGCCTGAACGATTTATATTATGGAAAAATATTGATACGCCCCACGAGAATCGTAATATTTCACAATCTTAGTGGCCTAGTCGTAATTCACTTATTCAGCCAAAAGTACAGTATTACCCGCACAAACTGAACACGGAATTTTCTTTCACAACTTTAACAACAACATTTTTTAGCCAGATTTTCACCAGATTAATTTTGTTTCGTATGAAATGTGACAATATCATAAGAAATGTACTGTTATTTAATCAGTGACCTCGTATGTATTGTCAGCTACACTCCAAAATATTTAGCCGAGTATTGTTTGTACACGAGTGGTGACCATTTCCAGCACTTCTCGTGATGTTATCATATTTTACGCAAAGCAAGTCTCTTAAAAATATGGTTACAAGATCTTTTTTATCCTCGCATGCGAGAAATTATGCGAGGAAAAATTGCTATGATATTAGAAATAATGCATTACTTCAGTATTTGAAAAATGTTAGGTACGTAGTGAATGGCTGTACATTTTCAAAGTATATCAATATTTAAAATTGCCCACTGTAGGTCCAATGTCTCCTCATCATTGCATTTACTCGACTTTATATTGGAAGTGGTTACAAAATAAAAAAAAGATGTAAAGATAGAAATCTGCGAGAAATATACAAATAGTGTGGAAGTCTAATCCTCCCCCCCCCCATTGTAATAAATATTTCATGAATATTTTGAATAAATATTGAGTGACAATATTGACTTACATATATATCCAAAACACATTAATTCTAATGTTTTAAAATACTCAACATCTATTCAACATTTTTCCTTTACTGAATTTATGGCCATGTAATGCTGTACATTAGCAAGAAATATCACCTTTCTGTATAATGTCACACCATTAATTACTGTGATAACACAACATATTTTGGTTCAGAAATCCAAAATCTCTTTTTGCACTTTAAAACTTATATCATACACGTACACTTATTTTATTTTTTTATACACTTTGATAACTGTTTTGCATATTTCATCTTTAATATAGTATAGCTAAAGTAAAATAAATAAAACTTCCTCAGAAAAATCTCTGCGCTGCAAAAATTACATTTTTGCTGCGCGACAAATAAGTCCATCTAATACATCCCATTATGATCAATATAAATCATTTGTATTTTATATACAAAATGTTTAAAAGCTATTATAAACGATTTCATACCTATCAAGTTCATTTGAATAATAAATAACATTGTAATTTAAAGAAAAAAAATTATATTTATAAAATAAATAAAAATGTATTCGTTAAAAACACATAAACTTGCTCAGTGGTACACATGAATACAACATAAATACACATAAAAATTTATGTGTACCACTAAGCAAGTGTATGTGTTTTTAACAAATACATTCTTATTTATTATATTTTATGGTGCAATTGTCCATATGTGTTAAAATATTTATAAAATTTAAAATTGAGGATAAATAAACAACGCAATGCATTCCAACCAAAATATGACTTAAACTTGATTGTCTCAAAATAATAGTACTCAGCATAAATACAAACCAGTATTGAACTCCCTTGTACATTAACATCTGAAACAAAAAAAATATTTTAATAACACTGGTTTTCGAAAAGAAATTATTTATTATTTTCAAATTATTTCTTTTTTAAATGGTATATTTTTGCATTTGTATAATAATTCTCATTATTATTTTGTAATTTTCGAGATGAAAGAGAAGGATGCAGAAGGGAATTCTTACATGGAGAGAAGTAATTCTCCAGGTAAGAGATAAAAGCTGCACATATAATCAATGAAAGAGTGCCCGAAGAGTTAACTTTCTTAGTGGAAAAAATTATATACATACGTGTAAGGAAACCCCTTAAATTTCTTTTTGTGATTATCTCCTTTGAAACATGAAGCAGATGCATCATCAATAAACATTCATTGCTAACTGATTTTTCATTTTCCAATTTTAGATAAACGAGGTGGAACCCGCCGAATTTCGACGAAAGAAAATGTTTACAAAGGAACTGTTGCATCAAATTTATAATACATCACCAACAATAATTAGAATAAAAAATCCATCTTACATTTGTTAATTTAACTCTCCAAAGACATAATACTTTTTTCATAAACTTCAACTGTTAAAATTATTGAAAAATTAAACTTTATTCCTATACGTCATCAGTAACATATAATCAATATAAGTAATTTTTATTAAGTTAGTAATTGATGCTTGGTATTACGGAATGAAAAATCCGCAAAAATGACCTTGACATAATCACCTTGACATAATCATAGAATTTTTCTACCTTTACATCTAAACCAAATCAAGTCATTTTCCACGTTTCACATTCATATTAACCATTTAAAAACATTTTAATGCGCAATAGGTTATTAATAAATATTTTCAAGCTTGAAGTCACGTTTGTCAACTATTACAACTTTTCATGTTAAAATTCCCACTCGTGATTTGAGGTCTTAGTATAATCTCTGTACCTGCGCGTAAAAATTCCAGAAATTTATAACTTTTAGACGTATTCAAGGGGAAATATCTCGTTTTATCAAATAAAATTATCGTTTACTTTGAAATATGACGTCATTTTCAGTCGCTGAAATATTTTGCCTATTGACTCAAACTCAATATCAGCGAAATGAAAAAATAGTGAAATATAACAGCATCATCAGAGAAATTGTGTCTTTTTTTAAGCGTAACGTCATTTTCTGTTCAAATTTTTAAAAATATATTTTAAATTGTAATGAGAAAATGGCATCAGTAAGAATATAATCAATAAATAAACTAATCCACTTTTAATAGAAATGAAGTACTTCAGTTGCCACGATTAGAAAATTGGTATTAAAAACTATAAAAAAATTAATATCTCAAAAATAAATTGAGATACAGCTTTCAAACAAATTGCATTTAAAAGTGCATTTTTTTCTGCATACGAAGGTGTAACCATTTAAAATGTGGGATGTTTAGAAGTTTAAAAATTTGCAGTAGCGAAAATTGCAAAAGCGAAATTTCATTTCAAATTTCAAAGTGTTGCCATTCGCAGAATGACGTATGCGTTACGCACAGATATGTTTGTCCTTTATAATATAGATTGAAAGCATTTTCTGCAAGAGCTCAAAAAGCAATCTTCATTTTCCACTACATTAAAGGTAGACATCAGAGATAAATCTTTTAGAATCAGGAAAAACAGTTTTTCCTGAATCACGGGAAAAGGAAAGAAATAACTTTTGGAGACTTACGGTTGCCTGAACTTTATACCCCGAGTAATAATACCATTTATTTATTTCGTCTCTCCTCCTCACCCCCCTTTAATCTTCAAAAAAAGATTTTCCTCAGGCCCTACCCTAGAGGATTATATTTTTTTCCCTTCTACCTGACGCTATCGAAGTCTTTTTTGTTTTTCTTTTTGTCTGTTACCATGGCTACGATGAACATGGCTGGATATTAATTGTTTTCAAAGATTGCTGGTATTAGCAGACGATAAGAATTTATGGACGGTTTCTTTATTTTTCAGCCAAGTATGGTTGTTATGTATAAAGCAGCGATAGCAATAATTGTGAATTATAACTAACGTCCGACCAAACGTTCGGCTTTGCCAAGTTTCAGGTAAGATTCGGTTTTGCTGAAAAAACAGCTGAACTTTTCCTATGTATGAAATCATAGTTGGGTCACGTAAAGATGCATTTATTGAAAATTCCATGCTCTGTCTATAGTACATTGTGGTGTTATCCATCCCTGCTATCATTGCTCGGCGATTCGAAGAGCAGTGATGAGAATATAGCAAATATTAAACTACATCTAGTTTCAATCTTCATCTCTCTGGATAGCATAAAATATCAACAGTTAAAACCCTCCAAATAAAAACATTTTTGAAAGCATGAACGGAACAAACGCGATTATAGTGGATACTTAGCTTTTGTTTTCCTTAAGAAGCTACTTCGTCAAGCGAAATTATCCATTTGTTAATGCTAATCCTATTGAAGAAACTTACAAAGACATCTCGGTTGTATTTCAATATTTTTTACATGATTTTTTTTTTTTGCATTGGATAGCTGATATCGATCTGTACAAAGGCCGTTCTTTACCTTTTCGATTTTGTTTACAGATATTTTTAATGAAGACACTTTCACTTTCGGAACCGGTTTCGAAAGTGAAAGCATCTTCATAAAAAAAAAAGCATTTAAAAATATTGATATGCAACTGAGATATCTTTATAAATTTCTTCCATGGGATTAGTATTAGGGAGCGAGTCTTTTCGCGTTACTGAAGTAGCCCCTTAACCAAAGGCAGAAGAACGTACACATACATCCACTGAGTATATGAACCAACTGGTCTTAATTTTTAACAAATACTTTCCACAGTTCTGTTTTTAATTTTGAAATTTGAGAAAATTTTCTTTTTCGCTAGAGATTTTGAGAAAAATAGTAAAATGTATTCTTCCTAGATAATTTAAAATTGTTAAAGACTAATAGGAAAAAAACTACAAGATTTTCGTACGGGGTTGGGCTCATTTAAACTCCTCGTGGAAGACACTTTTTAGCTCTGTTTTTCTTTTATGTTAATTATTTTTTAATATATCTTAAACGAAACTGAGCACCACCCCTTCCTCTGATGAGAAAAATAACTGTTTCAATTCTTCATTTTGTGAAAATGCTGATAAAAGTTTATTTTTATTCTATTTATTTAACTCAACTTGTTTTTGTATGTAAAGAAATTTTGCAATCAATTTTAACTGACTTCTTGATATGCTAGAAATACAAAAATTATGTACAAAGGCGTGTTTCTGATGACAATACAATATTTAAAAATTTTTAGAATTTAATTATAAATTAATAACGTAATTTTAAGGCAATTTTCCGTTGGCCCGCCAGAGGTGATAAATCGCCAAATATTCTTTATGGTTACAATTATATACGAGTTAACGAGTAACACTGGATTTAATGATACGATCATCACGCTCGCCAAAAGAAAGTCAACTGGCTGTGAAGCTGCAATAAAGAAATACTTTAGACCCGTAAAAAGAAGAAAATATAAATAAAAAATAAAGAATGTAATATATATATTTTTTAAAATAGGCTTTCATCAATTAATAGTTTCATATTAATTTAGTTATGATTATGCGTTTTGAAATCAATTTAGAAATCATGAAAAGAAAGTTTAAATAATCACTGCAAATCTTTATACACTTTTCAGAACACTTATTTTGCCACCTTTTTTAGAACACTTTGAAGCGCACCTTTTGGAACAGTTTTTAGAATACTTCTGAGAACACTATTTTTTTTTTCAGCACACTTTTGGGATTTTTTTTTCCCTTTTTTTCCTTTCCTGCTACTACATCTTAAAACTAGTCGTTGGAGGAGACCGTAATACTTACCCATCATGGATACACATAATATAAAATATGAAAATAAAACATGTGATACATGCTAATAGCCCAGTGGTTAGGGGGTTGAATTCGGAATTAATTAGGGGAAAGCTGACAATTGTTTTAATCCCTTCAATTTAGGTCTAGAATGAATATGCTATGTTTTCCCCCTCTTACTAGGTGAGCGTTAGGAAATATGTATAGATTTATAGTCAAAAAACACGTTTTTTTTTACATACCATAACAGGATCTCCAAACAGCTAACTCTGTCAAAAGCATTGTCAATACAAATGTTGTAGAGCTTAAAATTCTGAGTAAAATGAGTACCTACACTTAATATTTTTGTTGAACATTAAGGTCACAATTCCAGTTTAAAGTTTTAAACCCGTGGTCAGGGGGTTGAACTCAGAATTAATTAGGGGGAAAATGTAAATTGTTTTAATCCCTTCAGTTTAGGTCTAAAATGAACGTACGATGTTTTCTTCCTCGTACTTGAGTGAATGTTAGAAATTATGTACATATTTATTTTCGAAAAACACGTTTTTTTTAATTACCTTAACAATATCTCAAAACAGCTAACTCCATAAAAAACATTGTCAATACAAATGTTGTAGAGCTTAAAATTCTGAATAAAATGACTACCATCATTAATATTTTTGTTCAACATTAAGGTTGCAATTCCACTTCAAAAGTTTTCAAATCAAGAGCTTGAAGCCAGGAGAGGCCAAGTTAACTTAACAATATTTCAAAACTGCGTCCTTAATATTAAACAAAAATATTAAGTGTAGGTACCTACTCATTTTACTCAGAATTTTAGGCTCTACAACTTTTGTACTGGCAATGTTTTTGATAGAGTTAGCTATTTTGAGATATTGTGAAGTTAGCTTGGTCTCACCTGGCTTCAAGCTCTTGATTAGCGATTAAGGCAAAATTTTGAAATAGAATTGCGACCTTAATGTTGAACAAAAATATTAATGATGGTACTCATTTTATTTAGAATTTTAAGCTCTACAACATTTGTATTGACAATATTTTTTATAGAGTTAGCTGTTTTGAGATATTGTTAAGGTAATTAAAAAAAAACGTGTTTTTCGAAAATAAATATGTACATATTTTCTAACATTCACCCAAGTACGAGGAAGAAAACATAGTACGTTCATTTTAGACCTAAACAGAAAGGATTAAAACAATTTCCAGTTTTCTTCTAATTAATTCTGAGTTCAACCCCCTGACCACAGGTCTAAAATTTTAAACTGAATTGTGACCTTAATGTTCAACAAAATTATTAAGTGTGGGTACTCATTTTACTCAGAATTTTAAGCTCTACAACATTTGTATTGACAATGTTTTTGACAGAGTTAGCTGTTTGGAGATACTGTTATGGTATGTAAAAAAAACGTGTTTTTTTACTATAAATCTATAAATATTTCCTAACGCTCACCTAGTACGAGGGGGAAAACATAGTATATTCATTCTAGACCTAAACTGAAGGGATTAAAACAATTTCCTGCTTTCCCCTAATTAATTCCGAATTCGTCCTTTTTTTGCTCCCCTACCACTGGACTATAAGCATTGTATCATGTTACTTTATTCATAATTTAATTTACTTAGACTCCCTTAAATATAATTAATATAATCCCTTAAACTAATATTACTTTTTGTTGCATTAAAATATCTGAATTTGTTGATTTTCTGTAAGCAAGTGAACACTATAGGTTTACAATGGAAGTCTATGGGAATTTGGCGAAATATTAGAGATACCGCCAATTTGGCTTCACTTTTGGCGACTCATTTTGGTCTGCAAATTTGGCGCTATATCGCCAAGTTAACGACAAACTTGGCGGCATTTGGCGACAGCACAGGATCCCCCCTATGGTAACCCCGTTATAGGTATGGAGATGCATTAAATGCTTGACATTTACGATAAGCCATTATTGGCATCTAATCTTATAGTTTGGCGATAGTTTTTTGATTGGCGGGATAATCGTGTAGAACCGAATTGCGTAAAAGAAACATCCTTATAACTCGAAAAATTATAATAATATTAACTAACAGTTTACTGCGTCGGATTAAGTGTCTAATTTCCAATTAAAATATATCTTTGAATTGAAATTTGAATGAAATACAGGGTCATGAAAAATCGAAGAGTGTGAAAAATAGGATTACAAATATCTCGTTAACTAATTATCCGATCGAGTTCATTCATGATGCAAAATTTATGTTTTTTTATTGTCTTTTATATTCACTCCTTCAAATAAACAATTTCGAAAATTTTTGTACACCTTTTATCAGAACGAATATTTCGAGAGTCCGAAAAAAATAGTTCCGGATAATCGTTTATAGAATAAGCTCAAAATCCGTTGTTCCCAAAATGAAGCAAAAAGATGAGGGATTGTATCCAAATACAGTATTACGTGCAATATTGTGTATGCTAAATTAGCACTAATCAATGGATATATAGATACAACCCCTTATGTTTTTGCTTCATTTTGGGAACAACGAATTTTGAGCTTATTCTATAAACGATTATTATCAGACTTGTCAAACTATGTTTTTGAGACTTTTACAAAAGTTGCTCTATACACTTAGCTAACACATTATGCACATTATATTTTTACTGCATTCGCGCATGCGCAGTGAAACATTTTTTAGTAAACCTGCTCATTTTTCATCCAATTTTTATTGTTTTTTTATTCTGATTGCGGGGTATTGTGTACAATATTGTTCGTCATATTTTCTGAAAATAACTTTTTTTTATATTAAGAACTCTGCAAATTATAAGCAAAAAACTTGGCGAAATTTGGGACTGTTTTTATAAAAGCCTTAATTTCTCTACGAGTATACATGCTATCCTCATAAAAATGAACACAGTATATTACAATAAGCCCCTTATTAATAATCTCGAGTTTAAACGCGTTTGCTCCATTATTTTTTACAGGGTTATCCAAAAAATATTCGTTCTTTTTTAATTTTTTGACGGTCCCCTATGGGGTTTCGGGAAAAAATCTTCGCGGAAATATATGACCTATACAATACTGTTTACACACCTGCAATTTCAGGTTAATTCCTCATGCATTTTTCTAGATATTTAACAAAACGTCAAAAATCGCAAGTGACCGGTCACCTTTGGCTATATAGTGTATGTTTTTTGGAATCTCCAGTGTCTGAAAAGTGTAAATCCGTCAAAAAAAATTTTCGATTTTTAAAACGATTACAAGACTTACCCATCATACGTAGTGTATGATGGGTAAGTAAAAGAAACATTTAAAAAAAAAAATTCTTTAGCTGGCGCTTTCTACTAAGTGTAAAGAAAAAAGCGGTGAATTTGTCATAATCGGATTTGTTTTCCACGCTATATTAACATATTGTATTCGGAATAGTTTGAGAAAATCATAAATGACAGTGAGGAAATTGGGAGGGATTATCAAAATAAACATTGAATGCTAATAAAAGAGTACGACTTAAAAAACTATTTTTGCTTTTATACTTATTAAGTATTTTATAGATTTTAATTATTAAATTTCGGTATTACTTTTAACGTTCAGATGTTCAAAAAAATGTAGTGCATTGGGGATAGAGATTGGGGTGTTTTGACAATTTGTTTTTAGTTTAGTTTATTATGCGTTTATACCCTCGATTAAAAAAAAGGGGGGGGGGGAGGACCAGGTGTAAAACTAAGGAGCACATTTCTTCCAAAATATTGTCCCTTTCTGAATGTCGCTTTGCCGACATCCATTCTTCTACTTATAAATTATCTATTTATAAACTTTCTCTTTAACGTTGTATTACTATACAATCTTACATTTTAAAAACATTATCTTTCTATAATGTTCCATGTTCCATCTAATAATCGATTTACAGATTCCCATGTTTTCTGAAGAACTGATAGGACAGAGGCAAGTTCACCGTCTTCTAATCTAAACTCTTAGTACATGATCGATCACGTGTTATAGATTTTAATGCGCTGTTCATTCCAGGTTTAAATGGCATTTTGATTGGCATGCGAAAAGGGAATTAAGCTAGGGCCGCTGTTCTCACAACCACAGACGCCACATTCGATTTGTGCCTGGGCACATTAAAAGATCGATTGCATGAAGGTTCGACACTTGCGTCAGTTTGTTGTTTCGACAACTTTTTAAGGGGCATATGAATTTGTATTCTAAGATAATGAAGTTTTTCTTTTAAAAAAGACTTTTCATTATTGAAATAGACAGAAAAGTTATACGATTACTCTCTCTCTCTCTCTGTGAAATTGGTAAGAGGGGAAAAAAATATTTATATTTGCTTGCTCATTTCGTTATAGCAATTTGAACTAATTAATTTCTGGTAATTTATAAAATTTATATATATACTAACTGATCCGCCCAGCGTTGACCGGCCCGTGATGAATGATCCTTTAATGAACCTCAGATTTGTATGATTTTATATCTTTAACTCCATTTTGTGAGAATTTATATTTTTAAGTGAAAATATCGCTAAAAAATTTTGAATTGAAAGTATATGCTATTTGGTATTTTATTTTCTGCGTAATTTCCTTTTTGGAGTCTATGCGTAACCGAAAGCGAGCGAAACCGCGACGAAACACTCATAGTCCAGTCATTTGATAGAAAAAAAAAAAAGTTTTGGTGTAATTTTCATATTTGGTGCCTTTAAGTTCTTTGGGTCGCTGAACACGAATCTGAAGTTTGCCAACAAAATTTGTCCCGGAAACACTTTTTTTGCAAAAAACGTGCAAAAAAACGGACATTTCTGTGTTTTTTCAAAATGACTTCAAAACTATGCATTTTACGTAAAATTCAGCAATACATAAATTAAAGAGGATAAAATTTCCTACATTTTATGCATTAAATGTTTTTTTTTCTCGGATTAATGGTTTAGCCGTGACAGTGCTGCAAATATGGGTGTTAAAAGTAAAAAACTCTAAGCAAAAAAAAGCAGTTAAAAGCAAAAGGCGGAAATTACGGCACTGTACGTCAATTAAACATGAAAACTAACAATTTTATGCAAACTTTGACCATTAATGATACTAAAGATTATATGATTGACTACATTTTATGGATCTGAGGTTCATTATTTCCTTCATGTTTCTGAACAAATCGAAAATTACTGAAGTGTTCAATTTCAGTATTCAAAACAGCATGTAAGCCTGAAAGATTCTACTGGACAACATGGATGGTACCAAGATGTACGAATGGTTACAGCAACATTTCCCTTTCCCTGAAAACCCTGATTTCTACTCAATAAGCAGTGGTGTTTTGGCTGATAGACAAATTAACTGTCATAAGTATTGTGAATAAGGAATTAAAAACATCAACAGAGTTGTTGTTGACGACTTTGGAACTGCCATATTTAAACGGATCGACAGAATAAAACAACTTGCTGTAATGACGAGTGTAATACAAGTAGACAATGATTCGGTTCCTGTCAACCCCACAACTTTGTTCCAACGAATTTCGGTTGCAAAGCATTCGGATGAAGACCTTGAGGAGTTCTTGACGTACAATCTAGGCCCTTATTCCTTGTCCCTATTTGACAATGGGTTAAGAAAAGGAAATCTACTCTCCACAATGCATTCAAACCCCTTAAAAACAAGCGGTTCAGCGGCAAAGGTCAATTAGTAATTGATGGGGGGGGGGGGGGGGGGTATTTATTACTTAGAGTTGCTTGGTCTAAGAATCAGTCTTTTTCTTCAATCTGCGACAAATATGTTCACGTTCAGTTTGTGCAGTCAAAATATCAACCACAGGCAATAGTTGTCTTTGATGGCTACTCCGATGATGTACAAGATTATACAAAAACTGCTGAACGTATGAGACGATCAGGAAAACATGCTTCATCTGACATATTGTTTGACGAAACAATGATACCAACCATTTCCAAAGAAAAGTTTCTTGTTAACACAAAAATCAAAGGTCGGTTAATATGTATGATGATTGACAAGTTCTCATCAGCAAATATTATATGCAAGCAAGCAAAAGAAGGCGCAGGCACCTTGATTATAAACATTGCTTTGTCCTTGGCTCCCTCAAATGAGACGATAATTGTAGTTGGGGAGGATGTAGATTTTTTGGTCATTTTGATAGGTCTCTGCAGGGACGAAAACGTTTTCTTTTTTAAAACCAGGGAAGGACGCCATTTCTCCAGTGACATTTTCTTCAACTAATGCTGTGAGTTGCGGAAGTGAGCCCATTTCTGTTGCGGAAAACGGGAAAACATCCTCTTCCTGCATGCTATGAGCGGTTGTGATACAACGTCAGCACTGTTTATGCAAGGAAAAATAAAATTCCTCAAAACTCCTGTGAAGAATTCACATCTTGCCAACGTTTTTAAAGTATTCAACGACTCAAACGCAACCCAGGAGAAGATTACAATTGCTGGGGAACTTCTCCTTGTCTCAGTGCATGGTTATAGTGGGACAAATGTGCCTTCGCTAAACCACCTAATGTATATTTCATACAAGAAGTCAGGTCAGCCTTTATATGCAATTCGAACATAGCTGCTTTACCGCCATCTGCAGCTACAGCACAACAGCACTCTTTAAGAGTATATCAGCAGGTCCAACAATGACTAGATATTGAAAAAAATGCTGAAGAGTGGAGATGGAATAGGACAAATGCTGGCCTTGAGCCTGTGTTTATTGTACTATCTCCTGGTTTGTTGAATCTTGCATCTTGCAAGTGCAGAAAGAACTGCCAACGAAATTGGGGGTGCAAAAAAGCAGGGCTTTCTTGCTTCAACATGTGCCTCAATTGCGAGGGGATTTGCAACAACATCGCAGTGGTGTGTCAAGACGAGGCGGACGAACAAGACCTTAAAAATTGAGCTGGAAATAGATTGTACACCCAATGAACCCGTAGACCAATGGAAAAGGAAAATGTCATGCCATAATGTATCAAATATTTACTATTAAGAAAACATTTATTTCATAATATTGGTAGTGATAAAAATACTCATTAATTCTATACGTTTATTTTCTATGTTGTAGATATGAGTGAAAAGCAGGCAGCTTCAAGTAAAAAAAAGCGGAAATAAGATTTTTGGTTTTTTAAGGGGTCAGGTAACCTTTGAACCAATAAAGTACATGGAAAAGTGACCTCTGTAAGAATTGCAGTCATTCTTTAACTAATTAACTTTTAATTGTAAAATTGAAAGCAAATGTTAGGAACGATTTATTTTATCAATCAAAGTTGTTAGAAAAGGTATACGCATATATAGTTTTTTAAAATTTATTTTTAAAGACAATACAATTTTTACGAAAGAATTATTCTTGCATGCATTGCGCGCATGATTTTTCCCATTTCAATGGCTGAAACAATCCAAGATTTTTTTAATGAGTACAGATGTAAAGTGCTTTCAAAATGACCTACAATGAAAAAAATAAAACTTGTAGATCTCGAGAATTTTTTTTTTTTTTAGAGAAATTTGAAATATCGAGATTTTTTTTATACAAAAGTAGCCGTGAATTCTAAACTTCTTACTTGAGAAACATAATAATAGGTCATTTTGTGCTTCTGTACGTTTAATACATCCACCAAAAATTTCGGGAAATTGTAGGCAACCGTTTTTCAGAAATCGTGCGTGCAATGATCAAAATCGCTGTTTTGAGAAAATTGGCTTTAAAGATTGAAAAACCCGATGATCATATAGCAAAAGCTCAAAGTGTTTTAGACATAACTTCTCTTCTAATGCGAATTTTTGTATGGGGTTTGATTTTAAATGTTCCCAAAGAATCATATTTAATTATAAGCTATTTAAAAAAAATCGATTTTTGGACGCTTCAAAGGTTACCTGACCCCTTAAGCAAATGTACTTATTATTGTTCATAATTATTTATAATTAAATAATGATTCGTAATGAGTCGTCGTATTTATTATCAGCAACTTCATTGTAAAATGTAGTCAATCACATAATCTTTAATATCAATGTTTGCGTAAATTGGTTAGTTTTCATGTTAAATCGATGTACAGTGCCATAATTCCCGTTTTTTTTTTTCAGAATTTTTTCCTTTTCACACCAATTTTTGCGCCACTGTCACGGCTAAACCATTGATCAGAGCAAAAAACTGTTAAGGAAATTTCATCCTCTTTAATTTGTGTATTGCCGACTTTTACGTAAAATGCATAGTTTTTGAGTTATTTTGAAAAAGAAAACGCAAAGTCGGGTTTTTTACAAAGAAAACGTGTTTCCCGGGGCAAATTTTGTTGTCAAACCGCAGATTCGTGTTCAGCGACCCAAAAAACGTAAAGGCACCAAATATCAAAATTACACCAAAGCTTTCTTTTATTTAGCCTTTTTGAGCACCTAATGCCTGGACTATTAGTTTTTTACTGATTTCGTCGAAATTTTCACACGTTTTATTTTGTAAAAAATATTTCTACCTGTCCGAACGTTTCAAAATTTTTGTAGGTAATGTAAATCTGGTCTATTGGAATGCTCTAAAAAGATTGTGCTCTAAAAAATATGAACGTTTAGTTACTTTTAGTGTAAAAAAATATCGTCTCCGTGAGACGCGAAGTGACCTGCGTTCGCCGATGGATTTCAAAGGGTTAAAATTCATATTTTTAAAAATCGATTGTACTATCGATTAGAAGACGGTTTCAGCTGTAAGAACATACTTTTGGTTTGTCCGTTTCTCTAAAATTACGCCCTGGAGGGGGGCGTTCCAATAAGGAAAACAGTTTTTTGGAAAACCACCTTTTTAGAAATTTTTTTTTCAAAAGGTTAACTGTGGTACTTTTTCGAATTAATTGCGGCATTTGAGACGTAAGAATACGATCTTTCGGAATATGTGTTTCAATTTTAACTGTACCGAGCAGTTTCTCCGATTTGGATTGAAACAAAAGAATCAAAAAACAGAAATGAAGTCTATAAACGTTTCTTCGTTAGCTCCCGATGCGTAACTGGGTTTGTGCGAGTGCGCATGAGCTTTCTTTGACCGGAGATCAAATAGATGGCTTCTTGATGAGAACGAGTTCCGATGTTTAATTAATAACTCAACTAATTATTAGAAAATTAAAATTCTTGAGTCTCAGGTATATCAGGAGACACTTTGGGCTAGCATCACAAACATTTTCAACCTCGTACGTCCGGTATAGATTTTGCTAGCCATAGCGACAGATCGAAACTTTCTTTCATTAGTATAGATTACAATGCATTATATTGTAAAGTGACTGGCTAATTTTTTTTCTTTTTTAGCTAGCCATTTATATGAAATAATACATTTTTCAGCAAAACGTGGTATTCTTGTCAACTGAAGAGTGAATACTTATACATGTTGTTCTATTTGTGATCTCTATTCTCTATTTTCCTTCATTACAACTTTCGGTTGCATTTTGTTCCTTTTGTGATTAATTCCTTTTTATAGCAATTTTGTTTATTATTATCCATATATTAAAACTGTTTGTGATTGTTAATATATTGAGATTTACTGATGGGTTATATTTGCTAATACGTTTTACATAAATTTACATTTTACTATGACAGTTAATGTGCAATATTAATACCTGCCATCTTCATATTAGAGATTCGGTATTTATTATTATACGAACTTGTCAGATAAATTTTCATTCAAGGTATTATATATTTATATTGTTCGGGCTCATTTTTCGGAGTCCGAGACCGGCGATTTGAAATTCCAACCTTCCCGAGTCCGAAAAGTTTTGTGTCATCAGAGCCCGATACCGAAAGCACGCAACAGAAAACTGTTAATACCATTTTAAAATTGTTTCAAAATTAATTTTCTAATTAAAGCTCTCTTCTTACATAGAGTATTAATCCTAAATACTCCCTCACAACAACTTTTAGTGATTTTGATGCCTCTGAATATCTCTTTATAATAGAAAATTTGTTATTCGTACCCAAACAGCAGAAATTTGCAAAAGTTATAATTCATATTCTTTTAAAATATCATTATACAACTATCGCAGAAAGACACGAGTTTTGTTTTCCAGTAATTCTGGAGAAGGATTTCAAACAGAAAGCAAGGATAGACAAGGGGTAACCCACGGCTTCTTTATGTTACTAATACTGATCGTACAAAGGTGTCATAATCAGATAGTATTATTTCTTCCTATACCATAGTTAACAATTCTCTACCCTTTCAAACTGGTTTTTAAAGGACTGTAAAACATTTCAAGAAACTTAGACTACTTTCTTTATTTTTTTTTTTTAATTTGTGAATAAATACGTTTTCACTTTGAACCCAAGCCCGAAGATTGGCATAAAAAATCGAGACGCTCGGGTTGAGTTCATCTCTGCTATATATGCATAAGAAAACTTTTTGCAAAAATGAACTATTAAAATCACAGGAAAATCTACAAAATATAAATGAACTCAGAATTATAATGCAATATAAAAATATATGTCCAATATTTTAAAATGCCCTGTTTGAGAAGAAAAAAACCTAACAATAAGAGGAGAAAAAATCCACAAACAGAATGTAAAAATATTTTCAAGAAGTAAACGGAAACTTATATTGTGCAACACTTTAGCAAGGGCAATATTCCACAATATAAGTAAATCGCAATTCATTTATTTCTGTTTGGGTATTGTCAGGCATAAATTACTTCACTCAAACTGCCCATCAACTACGATACCGCATGTGAAAGAATTTAAATTAAGAATGGATAAATTCTGAAATTCAAACAGGCGATATCCAAAATCTATATATATATATATATATATATATATATAAAGTATTTAAAATAGTTTAAAAAATATTAATGGGAAAGTATTGTGCAGTAGAGCGCCGATTATCGGAACTTCCAATTAACCGAACTTCCAATTATCCGAACGGCCTATTTCTCTCATTTTTTTTTTTTTTAACTGAACTTCCATTTATCCGAACAGCCTATTTCTCTCAAATTTTTTTTTTTTAATGATGATGAGATTGAAGATGAAAAAGAAATTGAAGAAATGAAAACGAATGTTCTGAAAATGATCCAGGTCCATCACATAACGAAGCCTTTGAATGTTTGGAAACAGCTATGAAATGACTCGAACGGCAGAAGAACTCTGATCCTATTCAACTAACGTATTTAAGGAGAATTCGAGATATGGCAGCATTGGAAAGAACGTCTTCTTTGAAGCAAGCAACAATCGAAAGTTTTTTTGCTGAAATTATAATCTCTGGAGTTCAGAAAATGATAAAAAGAGAAAAAGAAAATTTTAAATGGTAAAAAAAGTAAACAAAAAAAAAAACAGTTTTTATACAAGCTGGCACTAACTGGTGCTGCCAGTCCTAAGCCTGGATAAAGTGGGAAGGAAGCCAGGAACATCCCTTAAATTGTCTGTCTATTTATCCGAACTAGGGTCGGTCCCCCTTGTTCGGATAATCGGCGCTCTACTGTATTTAATTTAAAGAAAAAAATAATAATGTAACAGTCGTAGAATAAACTACTAAATATGCAACCAATTATTGTAGAAGAAAGTTACTGGTACCAAAGGATTGGAAATAAATTCTACTTTTAAATGATGTATACAAAATTTGCTTAGGAGCCATCTACATATCAATATACACTCAAACTTTCCTTTTTTTTTAATAGCAAAACCCACGTTTGACACCATAAATAAATTCTACACCTTTCATTTAGCCTAAATACAATGATTTCATTTTGATGATACAATGATTCAATGATTTCATTTAGTCTAAATAAATTTTCATGAAGTTCGTACGATTAGTTTAAGAGAAATTAATTATTTTAAACTGAGCATATTTTAGGGGTTGTATCCAAATTGAAGTTCGGTACTCGATTGTTGAAATGTTAACAGAATGACTATGTCACTTCTGTTAATGTGTTATTCCTTCCCAATATGACCATTTCATTCACTTAATATGTTTCGACTCTATCGCCAGCCCAAATGTTTCAATAAAAGGAGTAAAATATATATTTTTTTCAAATTATGCCTTTCTGCACACATCTTAAACCATCATTTTGACATTTTTTAAGCATAATTCGCAAACTACTTGGAAGAAAATTTTGAAATTGAGAATTCGCATCATAATAAATAATATCATAACATAATAAATATAAATCTATCAAAAAAATTGTACGTTGCAATTCATATTTTTTATAATATTAATTTCATAATTCATATTATAAATTTTATTAAATTACAAATTCAATGTATTTATGTTTGAGTTTTTTAGTACTATAAACACACAAAAATTATCACATTAGGATTATAATTTCAGGAGATAGTAATAAAAATATGAAAATGTAATTTAACATTAGAAGCTCTAAATTTTGAATGCTTGTAATCCAAATGACTTGAAATTTCGTTTCTAGGCATAGTTTGAACTGAAGATTCAAAATATATTGTCAAAATTGGGTGTCGCCATTGAAAAAAAATCCTCCTAAGCAACCTCCTAAGATGACCTCCTAAGCAAATATTATATACATCATTTAAAAGTAGACATTATTTCCAATCGTTTGGTACTAGTAACTTTTTTCTGTTATAATTAGTTGCAGAATTAGTAAGGGTGTTTACTTTTTTTTTTTTCTTCGACTGTATTTTTTTAAGTATTAGGGAGCAAGGGTAAAATATTTTACTTATATCAAGCTTACTTATTTTTTTATTTTTTATTATTACTCATTTTATAACTACACATAATATCATAAATGCCGTGTCTTCTGTTTCGTAAACATTAAACACTGGGAGTTAACGATAGATTTATGTATTTCCTGATGAGTAATATTACTCTCGTTACCAAATAATTGTTATGCAGGGTGTCCGGTCTCAACGGTGTCCAACGGCTAATTCCTAAACCGTTAGTCATAGACGTATAGTTCCAATTACAAAAATGTTTTAAATCAGGTAAAGAAATATTTTAAAGGCGATTTGGGTCAATAAAAACATTTCTTAAAAAATTACGAAATTTAAATTTTTATACGGTCCCCTGGTCCTATAAGTTATATTTAGTACAATTTTTCTATTACACTGACAAGTAAGACAAAAAAAAAAGTCCCATTCATATAACGCTAAAATTGAGCGAGTTATGAAACTTTAAAAATGCATGACTTATGCCACTTTTCTGCTCTGAAAACAAATGAGTTCAGCTTGACTTTGAGGGATTATATACCAAGTGCTTAAAGTATTCGGAGATCTTATTTCATGTGTATCTGCGCTTTGAAAAAATCGTACAAGTATTACGATTAAGTTAACATTTATTAAGTTTCAGATTGGCTAAAATAACATATGTTTTATTTTATCAGGATTTGAGGCTGTTTCTTTTATGATTTCTTTTAACAAAAACTATGTTATTTTTATAAGATTTTATATTATTTTAACGATCGTATGCATGTTTTTCCAGTTCAAAATCTGTACTCGAACTTTAACTCACTTACAAATATCCGATCGAGATTACATTTTACATACTGGCGCAAATCCGATAACAATCTTTTTATGATTTTCAGTGGTTACCATTTATACTTATTTTACGGGATAACACAAAAAAAAAAAAAAAAAAAAAAAAAAAAAAATGCGGATAGATTACCGCCAAGAAATTTAAGAAAAAGTTTCAGATTAGATAATACAAGACTGCGATTGTTGGGTTTTTTAACTTTTATGTATTTTTTAGCACTGAATCCGAAAATTACCTTAATTATTAACCATCATGTCAGGATATTTCGCAAATCATAAACTGTCAAATTTAAAGAATAACAAAAATCGGATACTATAAAGTAGAGGAGATGGTTGTGTTTTTTTTTTAACTTTTGATAATTGATTTTTACGTACTTTTTAGCACTGAATCTGAAAATGAACTTCATTTTTAATCATCACGTTAGAATTTTTTTGCAAATCGTAAGTGTGTAAGTTAAAATATAGCGAAAATCTCATACTACAAAACATATCTAAAACTTTGTTTTGTTTTATTTTATTTTATTTTATTTTATTTTATTTTATTCAATAATATATTCGATATTTTTGCTTATCTTGTGATTCTCACACCTAAACATCTGAGTGGTCCGATGAGATGAGGGAGGAAATTCCATTTTAACTTTGAACTTTTTAACTCTGAAATTTGCAATTTGCGAAAAAATCCTGATGTGATGGTTAAAAATGAAGGTCAATTTCGGATTCAGCGGTACAAAATACATAAGAATCAATTATCAAAAGCTAAAAAACATGACATAACTCAACTTTTGCAAGCTAATGTAATCTAATAATATTTTAAAATACGTATATTTTTGTAAAGAATTGAGGCTGTTAATTTAGCATCATTTTATTTAACAAAAATTCTGTTTTTTCCTTTCTTCTTAAATGTTTATTACAAATTGTACATTTTGCATTAATATGCCAAAATGATTAAAGATTTCAAATTTATATTGCAATGTTAATTTTACTCCCAAACATTTTTTATATCTGACGAAATTATATTTCGACTAAATTTGTGAATGACCCCCAATTTGCAGCAAAAAATATGCTCCAACTTTAAACAGCTATTTCTCGGTCAATTTTAATCGTAGAATAACAGGACTTTTTTTGTATTACTTGTCAGTGTAAAAGGAAAATTTTACTAAATATAACCTATAGGACCGTGTAAAAATTTAAATTTCGTATTTTTTTTAAAGAAATGTTTTCATTGACCCAAATCGCTTTTAAAGTATTTCTTTGCCTGATTTAAAACACTTTTGTAATTGGAACTATATGTCTATGACTAACAGTTTAGGAATTAGCCTTTGGACACCGTTGAGACCGGACACCCTGTATAAAATTTTTTGTTGTTTTAGCTACAACATCACTTAATCTTCAATAAGCATAAGATTGACAGAATCCAATCCATGAACACATTTTAACTCATTTTTAGCGTGTTTTTCAAGATGGGGAGTGAAAATTTTTATTTTAGAATACGTTTTTTGTGCCAGGAAAGCTGAAAATTCATATAACTCAAAGTATCATAACTTGGTAAGTTTTAATCGTACAAAAAAGAATCTTTTTTTGTTGTTGGTTGTCTTGTTCGTTTAAACATAAGAATGTTTTCCTAAATATATTTTATAAGACACAGGCATTATATAAAAACTCAAATTTCGTAACTTTTACAAGATTAACAGCGTTCGAAATCCTTGGTGGTCCGCTGGTCCGAGACCACTAAAAATTCAATCGGACCACTAATTTAAAAAATTTAGTGGTCCGCAGGGCCAGTAACTTTTTTCCCTCTCTGACAGGTAAATGTAAATTTTCCCGTCCCTGAGAAAACCGAAACCAAACACCAACCACTGAATTTTATTTTATTTAAAAAAATAAATATATAAAAAAATGCAGTAAAACTTAGTCAGTTGAAATAAATAGTCGAAAATAAAATACATAATTAATAATTTTATAGTTTTTGTTTATGTACTGTTTAATTTTTAGCAAATCATAATTTTATATTTTATTATGCTGCCAAAAATTTTGGATAACTGAAGTTTGGTTTATGTTCTAGGAGGAGGAGGGGAAGGGTGTCACTCAAAGGGTTAAAGGTATTTAGTAGAATTTTATGCAGCGGGCCAGTGACGATGTGTGCGGACCAGTAAACTCTGATGTTTACTGGTCCTTGGGACCAGTGACTTATTTTTGCGAATTCTACCGCTGATTAACTATGTAAATGGCTTTTTATATGAAAGCATAAGCAACAACATCTGAAATATTTAAATATTTTTGCAATTGGAAATTTACCTCTAGAAACTCGCGTTTAGAAATTAGCTATCGATCAGAGCGGTTAGAAGAGACACCCTGTATAATTTTGGCGATATTCATAGCTATATTATATATTTATCTGAAAGACCCATTTAAGTTCATGAAATTGATGTCTTAAACGCTAATTCTATGTGTTTTTTTACAATAAAGTTACTTATCGATAAATTAAATTGCAAGAATCCATCCCCACTTTTTTTTTTTTTTTTTAGGTTTATCAAGCTTCCGAGAATTAATCGGATTTCCCCTTGTTTGATTGAGTTCTATCCTTTAGCTAAATACAGATTCTACCAGCATCATGCACCAGTTCATTTATCTTTATAAAAAGATACAAAAAAGGCTACCACAATCAACGGATGTCACAAAAATCCTCTAATAACGCATCACTCCCGCAGGGGAAAGACAAATTTGATGCAAAAATTAACTCATAGAGCTCTGCATGATATCCGCATTTCTTCAGTATGACAGAGCACGTGATGCTGTCTACCCGATGACAATGTGACTGCCATTGTCTGGCCCGTGGGGGTGAGGAACCGCGACAAAAAAAAATAATGGGGAAAAAATGCGATATTAATAATAATGGAGAAAAAATCGCTCTTCAAGGACCCTAGTCCATCCCTGCGGAAGAAAGAATTTTCCATTATCTTCCCTACCCTTCCACTGCTTTTAGTTATTCATCAAGGATTTTAATCAGCCTGTCATCCTCAGCATCTTTAAAGATGCGAGTCTACGGAGCTGGTTTGCAAAACGCCATTGTTGGTTCTGACACTAATTTTTATCAGTACTAGAAAACAAGTATTTTATTTATTATATTTTTTAAAGATACAGTAACAGTACAATTAAAACCTGGCTAAAAAAAATCTATGACTAAAAAGCAAAAATCTAATAACATTTAACATAACCGTTAGTCAGTTTGCTTGTTTAAGAGTTACGATGGAAAATGGTCAAACTAGGTACATGCCACCATTTTGATAGTCTCATGATTTTTTAAACTGGGCCATATGCCACCATTTTGATAGTCTCGTAATTTTTCAAAACTATAGTCTATGTTAACGCACGTTTAAGTCAAATAAACAGTACTTCATTTGTAATAATCGGTTCTAAAGCTACTCAAAAGTTATGGTAAAACTTATCCAAATTTAAGCGCATTATGGTCCTTATTTTACTAGTCTTTATTGCCCCCTGTTCAAAAAAAAAATCAAACGGTACCTTATTCATTTACGAATAAATAAAACAAAGATTAGAGCATCAAAAATTCACCAATTGCATGCTGGTTTCAGTAATATTCATAGTAATCAATGGAGGGGCGGGGCCCTCATACATATAGTTGAGAAGCGGACTGGATTGTTTGGTTGGCCAATGAAACTACTTGACAAGAGCCAAGAGTAGGGAAGCGGATTTAAGGAATAATTTTATTAACCTCCGGTTCTGAACTTTTTTTCTTTTCTTTTTTTTTTGGGGGGGGGGGGGGGCTACTGGACATAACGCATAGGTTATGTGTTCGGCTGTCACTTCAGATCAAAGTCTGCTATTTATGGCAAGGCAATAGCCGCGATAGAAGGAGGCGGCAGAACCTCTCTCTATAAATATGCGGTAGAGTCTACTCATGTATTTTTATTTATATTAAAAAAAATAAGAATTGTATCTATGAAATCTCAAAAATAGACCTTCTCTCGATTCCTGGAAAGGAATTGATGTAAGTTGATGGCAACTGGTTGTGTAAAACTTGTTCGTGGATACAAAGTCCTAAAAGCATAATTGAGACACCTGGATAGTCAAAGACCTCGTCGCCTAATCTAAAATTGCTTATTAATTTAGGTGGCCTCTGCATTGGGCATTCTCTCTATAGAACTAGACCCCATACTGTAGTCTATAGATGTTTTCAATGCCAGGCACTTTGACATCTATGCTGTTTATGACCGAATCCTATTCCTTGTGCTAACTACAGCTTGGAACATATTGAGAAGTTTTGCCCTAATTCTTCCAACTGCATCAACTGTCTTACTCACAATAATTGGTTTAGTACTTCTTTTGATCCACCTTATCAATCCTCAGATTCCGAATGTCCCTGCTATAAACTTACCTACCAAAATGAAAATCCTTTCTAAATAATAAGTTTCAAATATCAAATAGCAACAATTCATCCGATCATCAAATCGTTCCTGCTCTACAGCGAGATCATTCATCCCATTACCCCCTCTCTCCTTCTCCATGGTTTATTTAAAATCTTGAGCTTCCACAAAGGTGTCCTGTGACCTGCTATAATTCATTTTATTTCCTCAATCAACCTAGTTATGCTTCTTTTATCTGCCTAGTTCTCAATTTGTCATCATTATTGATCTATTGAATCCATCGTGAACTACTAAGGAAAAAACAAGTAACTTTGCTCCATCCCTCCTATCATAGTATTATACGTATGCTACTGTGAGTGTTTCCCGGGTTGTAGGTATCAACATTTTTTTAACCATTATTTTCAATCCACATCATACTGAACTTTGCACATTTTTGAACATCGATTTTGCTGCACAGGTTCATATGGTCTGCCATAGTTACTTACAATTATTGTTTCTCACTTCAAAGTTTTTGCCTCCGCCCTATGTCAGTCGGTCTACTGTTCAATTCCCCGCCCTCGGTTGTGCTTATTTGCGGGCTCAGCTTCGGCTAAATTTTGTGTTTTTTAAGGCCTCAATAAAGCGGACCGGGAGGGTCATTTATGCTCTGCAGACTTGGTTTCCTAGTCTGAGCAGTGCCTCTCGGTCAGTCAAAACTAAGGTTCAAATGTATGTGTCCATTCTGGCATTACAGTTCCCCGCCCTCTGTCGGATACACCTAAAAACAGGCCATAATTTCCACCTTGTTGTGATGCAGAACCGTAATACGCTTGGTTGGACGGCCCGATAGGTACTGCATTAATACCGATTCACCAGAGCTTCGCTAAAAAACAAACTATTTTTGTACCAGACACCATAATTGCTGCAGTGAAATTAAGAAGAGAAGCTAATTCCCTAATAACGTTGCTAAAAAATCCTCTACCATATCTAAACGTTGCATTTCCAAACAGGCAATTTATGACAAAGGTGTTTATTTTGTATTACTCTAGAAACTTCATTAATATGAGCAGATATTTTCAAAACGTTTTTTGCACAAACTGTAATATGAACCAATGATTTACTCAATGGCCAAACATGGCAGCCAGAGTACAGTCACCATTTTGTTTAACCCTGTCACTCACCTCAGGAAAGACCTGAGAGGGATAAATAAGGGCAAAAAAATCCCCCCTTACTCAGCCCGACCCCACATACGGGAGAAAATAGCATCAGAAAAAAATGAAGCAGAAGAAAAATTAACGTAGATTAGATTCTTCCGTACACGTCATTAAGCCCTCTTCTCTGCGTCCATAATTACATTCCAGGCTACCCAGGGAGCTTGACAAAAAGATTGAGCTTTCCATTTTTTGCTCCTCACCCTCCTACTTTGCTTGGTCGTCGTTTAAAATCGCGTAATCTTTTTGTCAGCATAATTCACCGACTCCATTTTTTTCTCTTCACTTTACCCTTTTCGGTTCACTCATAAATATGCACTTTAACGAATGCCATAATTAAAGATTTGTTTGGCTTGATTGATTTATAAGAGAAATTACAACAAAAAAATTAAGACTAAGGTTCTTTTTTATGAAATCAGTACTCTTAAATCTCTCCCTTTAATCATTAATCTATGCAGAAAAAAATAACAGTATTATATCTAAGAAAAGAAAATATCCATCCAAGTATTAAAACGGATTTTCTGTAACTATATGCTTAATTTAAAAAGAAAAAAAAAAGGATAAATGTAAAAAAAAAAAAAAGTTAACACGCTTTTATTAAAATTCATAAAAATGCAAAATATACATATATTTTTAAATGCACTAAAAAGTTGAATTAAGAATTTTGCCCAAATTAGCCAGCATCACCAAATTGGCTTCATATATGGCAACTCATTTTTTTCACCAAATTTGGCGATATTTCGCCAAGTTGGCTAAAATTTGGCGTTATTGTGGTAACCCTGCCATTAGCATTTTGCAACAAATATTGTTGAAGCTGATATTGATTTCTCCAAAGGAAATCAACCGTTGACCCCCTTACGGATCAAATTTTAAAAAATCAATGTCCAATTCATGTATTACCCTCAGGAATACAATTAAATTCCAAATTTCTAAGCTCAATGTCTACAGGAAGTGTATGAAAAAGGAGCAGCAAGATTTGACTGCACATACAAATAAACAGAATTGTAAGTTAAAAGAAAGCATTTAAAAAAATAAGGTGAAATCATAGAATCAGATAGCGATTATGAAACACTTTCCAACACTATGAGAATATTGTTAAGAAATTTCATTTTTTCACACAATGAAATGAGATATCTTAGGGTCAATCCATTTCAAGTGATCCAGCACTGGTTGCTCAACCAATTTTAAAAAACCTGAAATTTTTTGTACAACAACCCTAACATGATGGAAGTTCAAAATGACTATTATTTTAATTTTATTAATTTTTGTTTGTGCATGGCGGGCATCTTTGTTTCATCGTCTGCAGCAATTTTCTCACATGAAGGGTTTACGGAATTGTAAATAATTCATCGTTTATTTCTCCAACTCAAGTGCGGATTAAAGCAATTTATACAAAATACGTTGGGCTAAAAATGTGGTAATAGAGTAATTTCCGAAACTAACTGCTTATTGGTGAAATTTAAGCATAAAGTTTCAGATTTTTTCAAAAATTTGTCCGTTTACAAGAGGAAATTTTTCTAGCAAGGAAAACTGTCAACATGACATATTTTTTTTTTTTTTACAAATTAAAAGTACGAAAGTACTTGTACTCACACGCTAAGTTCCAGATCTGGGAATTGCTTTCTCTTCGCTAAAAAAAAATCCCAATTTTTTCAAAAATGTCAAAAATCGCACTTTTGAGGCTTTGATATCTCTGGTGGGGCACGAGATAAAAATCTGAAGTTCTGGTTTCTGAGAGTATTGTATGGTAGTGTTATGCACAAGAAATTTCAGGATGGAGATTTGACTACAAGCTGAGATATGGCAAGGGCAACATGTCAAAACAATACAGTCAAATTATTGTTTTGTTGTAGTCACAGGTAAGTATTTATCTCAGAGTGTCATTTAAATTAATTTTTTTGGTTATCTTTAAATAATAGTAACAGAAAATAAAGCCTTTTGCAATTAATTTAAAAAATAATTATGCCTAAGGCCTACATTTTGTATGGTTTCAGTAATTTTTGTTGTAATTTTAGTAACTAAAAGAAACCTTAGCACTTTTACATAAAGAAAAAAATATTTTTATACAAGACCTGAGACAAAAACAGAATAGGGAAAGAGAAAAGCTGTTAATGTTGGCATACTTGTTGAGACACGATCAAACGTGTCAAAACACATTCCTGCTTGTTGATTTAAAAACCACAATTTTAATGCTGCTTGACAGTCCCTGAAACCTGTTTCTACTATAAGTATGTAAATGAACGATTATACGATATTACCATGCATCAGCCTCAAGTAATTTTCAGAAAGTAAAGATATCCAAAGCCCTTTCAAAATTTATACTGCAGAAAAATGACATTTTTGCATAAGAAGTAAGCTAGGAATTATTAATGAAGTGAGACTTGCACATAGTGATTTCAAAGTTTATTTCTATGAGCCAGCTGGGCCAAAATCTTCAATCAAGTTATCAAGAGATGACGAGTCTTGGTTCCTACAAATAAAATTTTGAGAAAGACCAAAATTGTGATTTTTAAACCAACAAGCAAGAATGTGCTTTGACACGTTTGATCATGTCTCAACAAGTATGACAACATTAACAGCTTTTCTCTTTCCCTATTCTGTTTTTATCTCAGGTCTTGTATAAAAAAAAATTTTCTTTATGTAAAAGTGCTGAGGTCTCTTTTAGTTACTAAAATTGCTTACAACAAAAATTACTGAAACCATACAAAATGTATGGCCTTAGGCATAATTATTTTTTAAATTAATTGCTAAGCTTTGCAAAGGGCTTTATTTTCTGTTACTATTATTTAAAGATAATCGAAAACATAAATTTAAGTGACACTCTGGGATAAATACTTAGCTGCGACTACAACAAAACAATAGTTTGGCAGTATTGTTTTGACATATTGCCCTTGCCATGTCTCAGCTTGTAGTCAAATCTCCATCCTGAAATTTCTTGTGCATAACACTACCATACAATACTATCAGAAACCAGAACTTCAAATTTTTATCTCGTGCCCCACCAGATATATCAAAGCCTCAAAAGTGCGATTTTTGACATTTTTGAAAATTTTGGGACTTTTTTTAGCGAAGAGAAAGTAGGTCCCAGATCTGGAACTTGGCGTGCGAGTACAAGTACTTTCGGCCTATTTGTAAAAAAAAAAAATGTCATGTTGACAGTTTTCCTTGCTAGAAAAATTTCCTCTTGTAAACGGACAAATTTTTGAAAAAAAAACAAACTTTATGCTTAAATTTCACCAATAAGCAGTTAGTTTCGGAAATTACCCTATTACCAGATTTTTAGCCCAATGTATTCTGTACAAATTGCTTTAATCCGCACTTGAGTTGGAGAAATAAACGATAAATTATTTACAATTCCGTAAACCCTTCATGTGAGAAAATTGCTGCAGACGATGAAACAAAGATGGCCACCATGCACAAACAAAAATTAATAAAATTAAAATAATAGTCATTTTGAACTTCCATCATGTTAGGGCTGTTGTACAAAAAATTTCAGATTTTTTTAAAAATGGTCAAGCAACGAATAAATGATTTTCTGGACCACTTGAAATGAATTGACCCCTAAATAAACTATTTTTAGAACACATAGCGCTATAAAAGTCCATTTGCTGTTCCATTTGCTGCCATTTCATGTGATACATATCAATTTCATTGCGAGTATGTTAAAAATAGCGTAACATCATTGAAATACTTTGCAAAATTTTGTTTTTCTATAGATCATAATATAATGAAATTATTTCCACGTCCCCGCAAACGAAATATAAATGCTACTTACTCTATAGAAAGCATATTGTAGCCCACCTCTGTGATGTATATGATAATTTTCATCATGTTTAAAATATCGTAACGTCATTAAAATTCACAGCAAGTATTTTTCTCACACGGATCATAATGTAACGGAATTCTTTTGTGTGTCCCTATAAACTTCACACTTTTCTTTCAATAGCGAACAATCTATTGTAAACCTCAGTAACAAATATCGATTACATGGTAATCTGTGTATATCCACAAAAGTTAGAGCAAGTACAAACGGCAGGCAGGCAAATTTAAGTCATAAACAATTTTTGAAAGCGTTAAAGGGGAAGGAGAGAGAGAAAGGCTGAAAATAAGATCGTTTATGTAAATCAGAATTTAGCAGGGCTTGGATAATGTGGAATTCCGAAATAGCTGAATGCTGTGTAGGATTTAGCAGGGCTTGGACAATGTGGGATTCCGAAATTGCTGATTGAAGTCTATTTTTCTTCCACTAATTTTGCTTTTCATCTAAAGTTATGCAAATTACATATTTTGCAGCCTTCTCAGCATGATATTTCGCTTACTATCATTTTCGAAGAAAAGGAGAAAAAAATTAATCTAGAATTTATACCAGGGTTGTTTAACACGGCACCCTTTTAAGGCTTTCTTGATGTCCTTTTGGATGCATTCTGCTGCTTTTTTTTTTTTTTTTTTTTTTTTTCTAAATAACAATCCACTTTAAAGGATACTTTGCATTAAAATCCTTAATGTTTATTTAATTTGTATGTCTTTTTATTACAGGCAGCATTTTGATTTTTGGCTCCTTCCCCTGCAAATATTTTTGAGATTGTGTCTTCTCAGAAACACGTAATGCTAAACACAGTGTTTTTATTTTTTTCGATAGAGAGACTAATAGCTGCTACTGTCAGACAATTGTGTATCGTGTACACGTGCGTGTATCGCGCTACCACTACTATAATGAGTAAATACTGTAGCATGTTTCCAATCATATGAATATTGGCGATCTTCACTGTTTGCCATCATTAGAAGCGCGCCTCTTATTATTTAAAGACTGGACAGTTTATAGAATGTTATTTAAGTGTTGTAACCAGCGGTGTTACTATAGAGTGGCTGAGGATGACAAATGCCTCCAAACTCTAAAACTCAAGGAGAGAGAAACAGAATTTCAAAAAGCTGTTTGTGAAAATAAAAATAATACATTTTTTATTAATTCAAAGATTAACCAGCGTTAAACTCACTAAGTTTCATTACAGAAAATGCATAAGAAATTTTTAACTTTATGCTCGGACTGTGTAACGTAACGATTCCCTTTCCACTGCAAAGCTTCGACGTCTCTTTCTCTACTACCCCCTTTGGATAATTTTATTTATCTAAAACTAAAAGATGTATACGGATGACATGATTTTCATCACTACTTTCCGTCGCATATTGGCAAATAATTCTTAATGTGTCCATTTAGAAAAACATGTTTTTATACATATATCAAATATATGCGTGTTAATGTATTTTATATAAATTAAAATGATATAAATGAATCAATGAAACTGAATTATGATACCTCTGATTATTGATGCTTGGGTTACCCATACTTAGTTAGTTGTAGATTTAGTTGTTATTGTTTTTTGTCAGTACGATTCTAACTTTTCTTTCTTTCTTTCTTTTTATTTTTGTATTCACGCGGTCAGGTTACGGATGTATAAGAATATAATTTTACTAATGGTAGATTGGAGATTATCTTTCAAAATATTTCCGCGATTGGTATTCATATTTTTTTTTTTTTTTCAGGTCATCAAACAGAAGAAAAAGTCCCTGAAAAGAAAGATTAAATGTGTCGGGATTATTCCATCTGTTCATCACTAGATTAAACTTCTGGGTCAGTCTACAGATGATTTCAAAAGATAATACAATCAATTTTCCCCAATTAAAACCGCTCACATATGTTTATCTTAATTAGTGACATGATGATTACGATAATTGTCTCTTATTTGTTTATAAATTCTACTCTTTGATAGCGGCTCGACTCAAAGTATAATGAATCCACATCGTCTTTCATTAGAGATATATCGTATTCTGTAAGTTGTCAACAACATTCACATTAATCGCACTTATCCCGTTCATTTTCTTGGAAACTTCTTAAAATAACAAAATCAACAGTCTACTTATTTTAACTATAATAATAATATAAGTTAAGGTGAAAAAAAACTCCAGTTTATCTATTGCCATAGACCGACTTAACATTACATTCGAATTCTGTCGCAGAGATTAATTAAAGAGCGGACAGACAGCATTCTGCCTATCTGATAAAAATATGAAATGAAGGATCGACCGAAACAGGTTTTTGAAACCGAAACCGAAACCGTAACCGAATTTCGTTAATCTTCGTATTTTTGGCCGAAAACGAAAATATCCAAAACAAATTTTTAAGTAATTAATACATACATAAATATACATAGTTATTAATTAATTATTCGTGTAATTATACGCGTGGCCAAAGTTACCTATCTGTGCCTCTGACCAAAAGTTTTTATTTTCATACAAAATAAAATGTAATTAATTCACCAACCCACAAAATGATTTTCTAATTAAACGACTTTCATCTAATTAAAAAATATTTTACATATACATATCTCGATTTATCTGTCATAAAGTTTTTTATAAATTATCATCTGAACTTTCTCAAAGGGTATTCGAAACACTTCTGAGGTTTCAAACTAAAAAAATTTCTATTACTTTTAAGTCTGCAACTTTTAATGAGCACATGAAAAGCGTCTTCAAAGTTTAGTTATATATGCTTTACTTGCTTTATAATTGTAGCTCACATCTTGAGTCAGTCATGACTGATAATTATAAACAGTGAAGATCATAGTAATAAATAAAGAGTGTCTCATTTGAGCAGATGCAGCTCAAATCAATGAGTAATGTTGAAAGTTTCCGAAGGAAGAAACGAAATTTTTGGAATACAGATAGTTTCGGTCCGGGCGAATTTTCGATAGAATTTTCGCCGAAAAACTCATATTTTGGGCCGAAAACGAAAACGAAACCGAATTTTCGGTCGATCTCTATATGAAATGTACACTAAAATTTCGACACTTCCTTGTAACATCAGTCACTCTTCTCCTCCTCCCTACAATTGCGATTATGGCAAGTTTGCAGTTACGATTTCGCCAAAGACGTCGCCATGCTTAGCTTATACTATATGCATAATATATAAACTTGGTGATTCATCCGTGGGGGCCACTATAACAAAAAGTATCAAAATTTCTCACATGTGAAAGAAGAAAGATGGAATTACTAGAAAACAGGAATTCTGCTTTTTTCAGAATTTAGTATTGCCCCCGATGGAAAAAAAATATGTATATATAAATAGTGCAAAACATATTTCAACTTTAAGACCTAAAGCACACACTTTTATTTTATGTAGAATGACGTCATTCTGATCCGATTAAGAATTCCACATCTATGATCCACTCTTAAATATCTACAGTAAAGCATGTATAGGATGTCACTACCGTAAAATAATACGCAAATGCAGCAAAAAGATGTCGTCATAAAGAAACTCGACAAAAAAGGCTATCTAATGAACATAGGCCTTCATTTGTTTGTAACATTAATATAGAAGATTTCAGTCGTGATGTCAGTCATGACGTTTTGGTGGGAAACTGACTTCAAAGAAACGGTTTCTATGTTGTCTTTTCTATTTCGTTTGTGTATGCAGCTATATCTTATATCTATATCACACACCTAAGTGTTTTAATACTTGATATGTACTGGTAACATTTTCCACGATTTATATGTAAAAAGAAATGACGCATAGCAACCGTTTGTTTGGAGTCAATTTCCAACCAAAACGTCTGAAAGCGTCTATAGATACTTAAAATTAAATATAGTTTATAACAGCTCCATGTTTTAACAGAAATTTTTTGTTTATATTGTTTCAAAATAACACGTATTTTAATTACATTTTCTTTCGGTTGTTATGAGAATATGGCAACAAAAATGTATAATTGCTATTTTTCAACTATTTTCCCTTTACTTTCCACATAAATGGAGTACTTGAGTTGCCAAAATTAAACGAATGGTGTAAAAACTACAAAAAAATTAGTATTTCAAAAATAAATGGAGATACAGTTTTCAAACAAATTGCATTTAAAAGTACTTTTCTTTCCCAATAAGACGGTATAAAAATTGAAAATGTGCGATGCTTAGAAATTAAAAAAATTACTAATGAGCATTTAATCATACAATGAAACATCTGCTTTGTTTATTGCTAGCTTCTGTAAGGTAACGTTATTTTTTGGAGACAAAATAAGCTGGGAGAAAGAAATAGCAAACCGTACCGGGGGCTAATAAAATAGATTTTAAAGCAGAAATAATTCCTAAGCAGTAATGGAAATGAAAAGTTTCGGACGATTTTCTTTTATTCTGTAATCTAGTTATTTCAACAATAAAGTAAGGTGTACCTCGTTATTTTTGACAACTTTTAATATATTACGTTATTGATATTTTTGCTTGAAATTTTGACAGGGTAGTTTTAATATTCAACACTGTAAAAAAAAATTTGTATGGTTACTAAGAATTTTGTAGGAAACTGGGATTCCTAGAACTTTTTATGTAATCACAACATAAGATAATCATGTAAAATTACAGAAGTGTCTTCAGTAACTGTTACTAAATATTGCTTAGTAAACGTACTAGTGATTTTTTAGGGAGTTTCCCCAAAACACTCTTGTAAATTTACCAAATATTGTTTAGTGAGGTTACTAATGCTTGTTTAGGGAATTTACTAAATAAGTTTTAGTAAATTTATCGGTGAATATGTTGTAAACGTACTATCCATTTTTAGGGCGTTTTCTAAAAATTTTTTTGTAAATTTACTAAATATTGTTCTGTAAATTTCTAACGGTTTTTCAAGGGAGTTTCTCTAATTAGTTTTTGTAAATTTACTAAATGTTTCTTAGTAAACTTACTAGCGATGTTTTAGGGAGTTTACTAAACATTTTTTTGTAAATTTACTAAATATTGTTCTGTAAATTTCTAACGGTTTTTCAAGGGAGTTTCTCTAATTAGTTTTTGTAAATTTACTAAATGTGTCTTAGTAAACTTACTAGCGATGTTTTAGGGAGTTTACTAAAAATTTTTTTGTAAATTTACTAAATATTGTTCTGTAAATTTCTAACGGTTTTTCAAGAGTTTCTCTAATTAGTTTTTGTAAATTTACTAAATGTTTCTTAGTAAACTTACTAGCGATGTTTTAGGGAGTTTACTAAAGAATTTGTGGTAATTTTTCCAAAGATAGTTTAGTAAACGTACTAAGGATATTTTAGAGAGTTTTTCAAAGAATTCCTTGTAAGTTTACTAAATATTTTTCAGTAAACTTACTAACGATTTTTTAGGGAGTTTACTAAAGAATTTTTCGTAAATTTACTTAGGATTATTTAGTCAAGGTACTAACGACTTTTTTCGGTAGTTTCCTAAAGAATACTTTGTGAATTTTCTAATGATTTTTTAGTACACTTACAAAGGAATTTTTAGTACATTGACTATGAAATTTTTTTGTAAATTTGCGAAGGATTTCATAGTACATTTACTATGAATTTTTTAGTATTGCACCCAAAACTTTACATATACTTCAGCAAAAAATGTTTGGTAACTTTATTAAAGTAATGTCAGAAAAATTACCAATGATTTTTTAGTGTTGTATCTAAAACAGTTTTTGTATTCTCGCCAGAAAGTTTTTTGTAATCGTGCAAGAGATTTCCAGTAAAGTCAAAATTCTTCGATCAAAATAAGTAATATGATCTGACGTGGTTTTCAGTATTACCACAGCAATTGCCAGAAATATTTGTATGTTATGCATTAAAAAACTGACTGAAGCTTCACTGTAGATATTCAAATAGGTACAAAATATTAAATTACATAAGTTCCATATTAAATTAGCATTATAACAACAGCAGTAAATAAGCAGATAAGCAGAATCAGATCTTACGGTTATTAGTTAAATTAAAAAAGCGAATAGAAACAATAATGAATGTAAAGTATCATTACTAAGTTTATAAAGTATGCCTAATTTTTTTTTTTTAAATGTTATCGATACACTGTTAAAAATAAAGTGTGATGTTTCACCAAGAAAATGGTGAAAAGTCGCCGAAATTTAGCTGCAACCAAGATATTGGCGATAAGTTTTACCAGTTTATTGGTGCTTTCTCAAATACCATTATATTAGTGAAATGTTAAACAATGATTCAGGTTTTTTATAAATCCAATTTTCTGGTGAAAGGTTGAACCATAAATCAGGATTTTTTTTAAATCCAATTTTCTGATAAAAGGTTTAACCATAAATCAAGTTTTTCTTTTTAAATCCAATTTTCTGGTAACAGTTTGAACCATAATTTAGTTTTTTTTAATCAATTTTTCTGGTAAAAGGTTGAACCACGAAACAGGATTGTTTTTAAATCCAATTTTCTGGTGAAAGGTTAAATCATAATTCAAGGTTTTCTCTATTCCAATTTTTTGCTAAAAGTTTGAATCACGATTTTCTCTCATCTTTATGTGGAATGGTTACACCGGATTGTAGCTTTCTTCCCCCCCCGCCCCCTCACTTTGGGTTTTCAATTTATCATTTTATGGTGTAATAAACCAAATTTCAGATTATGCGAGATTATCTTGCAGTAGGAAAGCTTACTTTTTTTTTTTTTTCATTAAACCGAAAATTATTTAAGTTTTAATTATTGATTCTATTGTCTTTGAAATATATTTAAAAAACAAATGTAAACCAATTTGATCCAATTTCACAAAATAATTGCATTATTTTCACCACAAATATTACCTTTCTGTCCTTTTACATTTTGGAATATTTCTTCGCACTCAGTTACACTTATAGTCCATTTAGTGTTTGCTTATTCACAAAGAAAATATAAAAAAAAATTTCTTTAGATTTAAATATATACCCTGTTTTTATTATTGTTTTAATTTAAACAATGCCTGAATAAATTTCTTCAACCAGTATTAATTTTTGCACGAGTTTGAAAAGGTTTTTTGCATAATGCACTTAGCTGCTACTTTCATGATCTGTTTTTTTTTCTTTAATTCTTGTGAATCTATAGATGCTGAAATTTTCATATTATACAGTTTTCAAATTTTTACCTTCTTTTCACAAAACAAAAAATAAAATAGAAATATTTTTAAAATTTATATTGCAACACAGCTCAATTATGCAAAATTAATTGATTTGAATATAAATCAACAACAAAAAAAGTTTAGTATTTGTTTCTGTTTATCATTCAATAATGAATATAACACATTTGAATAAATAAAGCACAAACATAACGAATACATAATCAAAGTATATGCGTAAATACTGAAATAATCAGCATTAAAAAGGCAGCTATAAGTAGCAGAATCCATTTAACCTCTAATATCAGCTAATACAAAATATTACTTTAAACTTCAAAGCTTTTTTAAAATACACAATGTATTTCTATAGTATATTAAATACTTACTTTGAAAGGTTAATTTAATAACAGCAGTGTCCCCACCAAGCGACTAATTATTCTTACATATAAATATTTTTTCAGTATTCCTAATTGATAATCTATGACGACGATTTATTTATTTTTTAACAGTACTCGTAAAAAAGGAAAATATTCACCAGCAGCAGCCTTGCAATAGCTGAAAAAGAAATGGTTACAGACACTATTAAATAGCAACACATTTAAGTTGGTTTGCGGTATGCAGCTCCATTTATTGAAAATACAAATTATATAATCATTAAATTATATGTATAGTATGTCAGACTAATATTTACTGTAATATAATATCATTTCACATACAGTTTCTCCCAGACAGTTTTAGGAGGGTGCTGCACCCTCTCTGACTATTCAGGTCATCAAATATAAAGAATTCTTGAAGCTTAGCATGTTCTGAATCAGGATTTCAAGTCAGGAATAGATCCAAGCATCAGGTTAATTTATCCACCTATTTTAAATGAAAGAGTAAATATTTTAAGACATAAAATATTTCTTGTGCAGACATAACAATAATCAAATTTCACACAGGGGAATTAATCAAAAAATTAAACAGTATATCAATTCAAATCTCTTTTACAAGGAAATCTTCAGCATTTAAAAAATCAGTGTTCGAAATCATTGGTGGTCCGCTGGTCCGAGAACAACAAAAATTCATTCGGACCACTAATTTGAAAATTTTAGTGGTAAGCAGGAACAGTAACTCCCCCCTACCCCTCTCTTACTGGGTCACAGGTAAACTTAAATTTTCCCGTCTCAGAGAAAACGGCAACCAAACACAAATCACAGAATTTTATTTATTTTAAAAAATAAATAAAACTGCATTGAACTTTAGTCAATTGAAATATTGGAATTAAAATATCTAAATTAATTAGTTTTTCTTTATGTGCTGTTTATTTAATTTTTAGTTATAATTTTATATTTTATTAGGCTGAAAATTTTGGATAACTGCAAAGAAAGTTTGTAAGAAAAAGCTGCAAAATTCTCCATTTGTTAGGTAGAAGGAAAATATTGTGAAATTCTTAAATCAAATGTGGAAAAATATTTCAAAAAGCGTCAATTGGTTGTTGAGGGAAAAAAATCGTCAATCAATCGTGATTAACAAAAACTAATGCTTGCCATTTGGCTGCAATAGGGTGTTAACGATTTTAATCAACGATTAAATCATGATTTTAATCAACTGATTTTTTTTTAGAAAATTTGTGATTTTCATCGATGATTTTTATGGTCTATTTCAATGGCCTGTAGGGAAAAATCATTTGTAGTGTATTGGAATGATATTACACTATTTCAAACATATGGAAATTGATACACATCACTGAAATGTACAAAAAGATGCTTACTATAGAACATGATGAGCATAGCATTAATTTAATCGTTTATTTATGTGGGGGGGGAGGGGACAAAAGGATTCGCTTATAGTACTGTAATTAGATTCAATTACTCTTAAAAAATTGTTTTATTTGATTCTAGATTTTACGCGTATAACCACTATTTTTCAGCATAATTAATATTCCTGAGTACTACATCTAATTCTTTCCTTTCCTGATAATATTTAAAAATTTTTACTGATCTTTTGCTTATAGAATTAAGAGTAGTGACGCCATATTTTAAACTCTGTCATGTTGGGGTAAAACCGGGTACTTAAGAGTGGCTCAAAACTGGGTATTCCCGATTTTGTCCGACACTCATAGAATGTTTTTTAGTATAGTTAATAAATTAGCATGGAATTTTAAATTGCATTCTTAATGCTGTAAAGTTATAATACAATTCTAAATATATCTAGTTATAATGAAAAAAACTAATTTTGATTTTGTTTTATATTAAAAAGTGGGTCTAATTTTTAACTTACATTTATGAAATTAAATAATTTGCAATTATTAATGAACAAAATAATGGTACTAATTAAGCATAATTTTATATTATGCCTATTACATTTTAATAAATAACTTTCTAATCTGAGGTGTAATAACTTGCGTTATAGGTCCACTTAAAATGCAAAAATATTTCGTGACTTGTTTCTCTAAATAAAATAATCTGCCCAAATTGACAAATAATCCATAAAATCTCAATCCTATATAACTAGGCTATATAATCTATAACAGGATTTTTTTTTATCAAATATTAAACAGGCAAGAAAAAAACCTCTTGATGAATGAAACTTTCCCAGACTCATTTGCTGTATATAATAGGAGTGGATGGATTACGAAATTAGGTCTTTATTTTATTTGGTTAAAAGATTTTTCCAATCCTTGTCCTGAAAAGCCCGTTCTTTAAATCCTTAACAGGTGTTCAATTCATATAAAAGAATCCTGTTAATCTAGTAAGAGAAAGCAATGTATTTATATATGATTCTTTCCTTACGCAACGCATCGATTTCAACCCCTTGATGTGTCATTCATGCATCTCTAAGCTCATACTAAGAACAAGAGGTGAAGAAGTGGTTATTTTTCAACTCTGCGCGATCTGTAACAATTTACCAAATTAGAAAATTATTTAAAACTGCATTTTCGAGAGCAGCAATTGTAAATACTGCAATCAGAAGGTTCGAGAAAACAGGGAGTTTTCCCTACAACAATGTTTTTCCAGACCATCTTTTTGCTCCTTCGGAAGTGAGAGAGAAACCCATGAAAGTCATGATAACACACCTAGGTCTATGCAACCCCAGGTTTGCATAGCTGCAGAAATAAATATTTCTGAAACATCACAGGATAATGGAGCTCAACCTTCCGAACATAAACGAGTTGACAACATCCAGCGTCTTTCACGTCGAGCTGCTTCCAGATGCAGCAGTTAACATCACAGTCACAGACGTCATCACTCATTCAAAATTTTACATCTACAGAATACATTAGTAAAATTATCCACTCGACATCTTCAGACTATATAGCCTAGCAATCTGTATTTCCAATTTCGCCTAAAAAGTTATTATCCCCTTCTAAGGAAGGCTTTAGAATTGAGTAAAGAAAGGGAAAAACTTATTTTGATTTCTTCTCCCTATAAATTACAGGTCGAAACAGATATTAAGGAGAAAAAAGCCAAACAAACTGCAAGACGGAAAAAGAAGTTTCTTTAAAAAAAAAAGATTGCGGAAACATCTTCAGAAGAAGAGGACAATGAAACCTGTATGTTTTGCTATGAACTTTACTCAAATTCTAAATCCAAATACGATGTTTGAAATGCCACGGATAGGCACACGAAGCATGTAGTATATCAGAAGAATATGATGATAAATTCATCTGTGATTTTTGAAGCTAAAAGAACTCTTAAACGTACAGTGTAAAGTAAGCAGGCCTATACAACGTAGAAAATTTTCCAACGAATTATTTTTTTTGACACATGGAAGAACACATGTGCAATTTCGTTTTGTTAAAAATAATAAAAATGTATTTTTTACTATATTAAGCAAGACCTTTTTGACCAAAATGAGTTTTCCAGTAGTTTTAAATGGATACCCAGTTTTACCCAACCAGCGAGGTAAAATCGGATTTTTGCATACGTTTGAAAAAAGCTATTTTTTTATATAAACAATTATATATATATATATTGTTTGAAAAGAATGTTTTATTATAGCCAAGGATTCATTTTACATTAAAAACAGTGTTCAAAGTTTGTTTTCCCATTTCACAGCATTTGAGACTAACAAACTTATATAGTACCCAATTTTGCCCCACCTTCCCCTATATATATTTATTTATTTAAAGGATGCTGTAGAAGAAAATAGCATGAAACATTTATTAGCTCTTTTCTACATCTGTTTCTACTAAAATTTTTGGTAACATGCCTTTTATCTTTTAAAATAAGCAATTTTTCTATTCGCATACACATTACGGTAGTTATCGCGATATATCACCAATATTAACACGTTGATACATTCCGATATTAAATTTACGATATTCTCCCCACCTAGCAGTTAAACTTTTGAAAAAAAAGATGAAAAAAGGTTTTCCGAAAACTTGTAGCAATTTATTGCAGGATGATATTTTAGAAGTATCGGCAAATATATATATATATATATATTATATATATATGCTCTAAAAGTTAAAATCTTCTAACTGAGAGTTTTAACTCTTTCAAATACATTGGTGAGCGTAGGTCACTTCGCGCCTCACAAAGACTATATTTTTCTACCATAAAACTAACTAAACGTCCGTATTTTAACACAATCTTTTTTAGAGCAACTCACCAGGCCAGATTTACATTTACTTACGAAAATTTCGAAACATTCGGACAAATATAAATATTTTTTACTAAATAAAATGTGCAAAAACTTCGTCAAAATTAGCAAAAACCTCAGTTACATCGTGGTAAAAATCTTACCAGCCTTTTTCCCACTAAATATTAATATTTTTTCCCTCGGGCTACGAAAACATTATGTTTTTAACATCTAAAAATTTCAAAGAGTTTGGATGATAACGGCAAACTTTAAGAATTTAAAATTCTGGAAGAACCTTGTCCCTCCCCCACCTCCCTTTCCAAGCATATTTCAAAATTACACCTAAGACTCCAAAAATCAAATTATGCAAAATATTAATACCAAATAATAACAATACCAAAAAGCATATACATTCAATTCTGTTTGAAATACTGCAATACATTTTAAAAAAATACAAAAATAATCTTTAAAAAAAAATCATTGTCCGAAGTCACTTTTCTGTTTTTCTGCGCATTTTACTGTACGACTCACATTACGTATATATTATTTTAAAATACACGATGTTATACAGTAGCTTTGAAATGATCGAGTATTCATTTGATTCAGATATAAATGGATTTAAGGGTGAAAAAAATTAGTTTGAAAAGAAAAAAACCCCACCAAGATTTTGATATGAAAATAAAATCTATATCTATATTATAAAAAACAAATATATCTGTGCGTAACGCTGACGTCATTTTGCAAATGGCAGCACTTTGAAATCTGGAATGAAATTTAGGTTTTGCAATTTCCGTGTTCAGCTCGTCGTCAGCTTAAAATTCCGAGTAAAATGAGAACTACATTTAACAATTTTGTTGAACATTGTCACAATTCTATTTCAATGACCCGTGATCGGGGGATGTAACTCGCAATTAAGTGGGTGGGAAACTGGAAATTGTTTTAATCCCTTCCGTTTAGGTCTAAAATGAAAGTACTAAGTTTTATCCCACGTACTAGGCGAACATTAGAAAATATGTACATATTTATAGTCAAAAAACACTTTTTTAAAATTATCTTAACAATATCTCAGAACAATTCTTTTGAAAAACATTGTTAATACAAATGTCGTTGAATTTGAAATTCTGAATAAAATGAGTACCCATATTAATAATTTTGCTGAACATTAGGGTCGCAATTCTATTTCTAAATTTTGTCTTAACCGCGCTAATCAAGAGGGAGACAGAGTTATCAATCCGCCCTGCCTCCGTTTATTACATACATGCATTTTCTTTAAGTTGTTGAGGCCCTCGCGATGTTTCTGTAATTATATTAATGCTTTATTTTGTATATTTTGAGGATTATAATTTAGTAGTTATCAGGAAAGAGGTACATAATTGACAGCCGTTTTACATGCCATTTCTCAACTGATATCGTCAACATTAAACCTTAGTTTAAAAAAAAAAAATAAATAAATAAAAAAAAGTAAAGCTTATAATACTTTTTTTCAATATTCCTTAGGTTTTAAAATTTTATGAATTTAACTTAAGATGCTCGTATACTAGTCGAAAATAATTTTTATTAAAACCATCTTAGTCCTTTTCGTTAAATATCGCAGTTTAAAATCGTGCTATTGGTTGACCTATAATTCCTCTAGCGACAATAATCCTGCACACTCATTTGTTCCCTCGCTCCTCCCCACTATTTTCGACCTCCTTAAATGTGATGCATACGCACTGTTATTCGCTATATATGTCAAATTAAATACGACGCATAATTGAAATACAATCAGAGATCATAGACAATATTTCCCATCATTTACAAATCATTTTTGAAATATGCTAAAAATCTTGAAATAATGCACTTTAAGTTATCTATTTGTTTGTAGCGACAAAGTCGCACCTAGTAGGGCGGGAAACTTAGTACGTTTATTTTTGACCTATGTCGAAGGGATTAAAACAATTTCCAGCTTTCCCGTATTTAATTCCGAATTCGGCCTTTTTTTTCATTTCCTACCACTGGGCTATAATCCGTAATCAAGAGTTTAAGCCATAACTCTGAAAATATCCAAAATAAACCCTAAAATAATTAAAATCCTCAAATAGTACCTCAATAAATTAAAATGTATATAGGGGAGTTGGGGGCACATGTGAACAGTTCGCATAAATATAGCTTTTTCTCATGACAGGACTAATTTCTATAAACCAAACCTACTCAATACAGTAAATAGAACTTTCTTTTATACATGGTATTTTTTAAAAAATAACCTGTATAGTTCTTACATTTTTTAATAGTTTTAAAAATTCGAAAAATTGTTCACATGTGCCCCATCAGCGGGGTAGTTGTGAACACACGTGGGGTACATGTGAACACAAGGAAAAATATCCTTTGACATGCTTTTTATTCTGTTATTCATTTGTTATCGTAATGATTAGTTAATTACCTGTGAAATTCGCCATAAAAAAGTATATATATATATATATATATATACACACATTTCTCTAGTTTCTGGGTGATATGTTTAAGCAAAAGATTATAAAATGAAAATAAGTAGATTTTGGGGGTGGAAGCTTAGATGATTCATTAAGTATTGCTGAAATAAAATAAAAAAATACAGAAGCAATTTTAAAAAAGAAATTAAAACAAATTTTGCTTAGGGGTTTTTGTTTGGGAAAATTTTTGGGGAGGGGGCGTTTACATACTATTTATCTCAAATCTGCCGAAATACGAAAGATTCCCACTGCTGTATTTGCCTTATTTACTTGTAAATTATAGATAAAGAAGGGGTTTTTAATGATTTTAAAAAAATCTCGACTATACCCCCCCCCCCCTCCCCTAACTTCTTTTCCTTTTGAAAGAGAGAGGGGTTACAATAGGGATTTTACGGTAGTTATCAGTTTAAAAATTTTACTTTCTTAAAATATTACTCATATGTATCTCCATTCAAAGCGTCATATACATAACTGTTTTAGATATGGAAGTAAGCCATCATTGCAAGTTTAGAATAAATGTAATACAAAAATTTGCAAAGTTGTTCAGGGTAATACTTTTGTATTAACAATGCATAAAAAATATTGTTGTAAACTGTTTAGTAAAATAATATATTACACTTACTGGATTTTAGAAAACATTGAATATATTTAAAGTACAATTGAATGTAAACGAGCTTGTTGCTCTTTATGTAATTGCTGAAAGATGTATTTGATGAAGTTTCAATGCAAAATCAACTTTGTGTGAGGAAAATGTCTTCTATTTCAGAAAAATTATAGGTAATGGAACGGACATTATCATTAAGTTAACTGAAAAGAACAGAATCACAGAATGATTATTGGGGCACTTAAGTAGGGGAGACCGGGGGAATGGCGACACCTTAAGGGAATTTAAATTTTTTCACCTCGAAAAAATGTTTATTTTTTAATAGTAAAAATTCTAAAGCTGAATCATGATCTTTAGTACCTGTATAAATTTAACCGTAATCATAACTGTAAAGTAAGCATATATAAAAAAATCTTTTTTAAACCTCTGCACAGTGGCGGGATTACCCAGGACACTGGGGTAATTCCGCCACTGTACCGGGGTAATGCCGCCACTCTTTAATGACCTAGTACATGCATCAAATGGATACTAGGAAACACACAACCTACTGAAAATAGTTAGAAAGTAATGTAATTGAGCAGAATAATGGTTAAGCTTACAATTTACTTCCTATTGCAAAAGTCACTCTGCTGAATCGGCTCCACTACATTGAAATGAGGCCATTTCTCACCCGATTTGCATGGCGGCGGCATTACCCCGAGAGGACAATATGGCGGAAATCCCCAAGCAAAGCCGAAACAAGAACCGATCTTGTTCAACACATTGCATCAAAATGTCGGCGAATGCATGTAGATTACGGGTCATATTATCTTAAATACCTAATGTTACAATAAAAGGTGCTTATCTCTACTCATTTGAAGCTCCAAAATAATAAGCAACTAGATGAAAACTACATTTTTCACCAGAACAGACGAACGACGTACAGCAAAGTCACTCCCACTTTAGGCACTGTTTATATTGTTGGCCGCTATAGTGCAGGCACATTTACTGTATCAAACTGCCTTTAGTTTTTAAACTAGGTGGGGTGGCGGCATAACCCGGGTTGGCGACATTCCCCCGGTCTCCCCTACTGTTCATATCTGCCCCAACTTGTCTGTTCACAAGTGCCCCACATTGCTGCTTCTGTTAAATTGATAAATTATTAACATTTCTCAAATTTAGAAGAAAAAGAACTGTATTAAAAATATTTATTAATATTCATAGTGCATGTTAAAACACTCAAATTCAAATAAATGAATAAATAAATAAATTTAAACGCTTATGAACTCGGAACAAAGATTTGACTTTTGAGATCTAAAAACAGTGTTTTGGCTACAGAGGACAAACAAAAGGTCAAAAAGCTTCAAAAAAATTTTACCGTATGTCTACAGGTGTTGTCATCTTTAGTAGTTTTTTTCAAATAAAAAAACTTACAATAACCATTGAAAAATTGCGATGTTCACATCTGCCCCCTGTTCACATGTGCCCCCATGTCCCCTATAAATTAGAAACAGGGTAAACTGATAACCACGTCCGTTCTGGCTTCAATCACTTGATTAACGAATTAGGCAAAACTTTGCAATATAATTGTAAAAATTCAACAAAAATATTAAGTACACATTTCAATCAGAATTTTAACCTCTACAACATCTGTATTGACAATTGTAACGGAGTTATCCAGTATTTGTAAAGTAGTTGTTTGTTGTTGCACAGGTGGTTCATTTTGCTAAGCTTCAATACAGACTCTAAGGCAAAAAAATCAATTGTTAATTATTTTAAGATCGAGGCAAGGAACTGCTGAGATAATAAAAGGTAGAAATTTTCTGAAGGTCTTTATTGTGCACCGGGATCGTTTCCACCACCGCCGAGAATTACACGGCCAATGTTGGAGAAGGGAGCAAAGAGTTACATTTGATTTATTCACATCATGCGAGTTCAGAAGCTAGTCTGACTCAAAATACACTTTCTCGAAATCTGGAGTGTTGGCAAGCTTACATACACAATTTCGCCAAATATATATACTATATGGCGAGATTAAAGAGAGGAAGACATGTGGTCAAAGTACAATAATTGAAATTGAATGGGGAATGTAAAAGATTAATAAGAACTATTTAACGCCAGATGATTACTTAGTAATTAGTGCACATAAACCGCAAAAGAACATTCGATAGGGTTTGCCAAAGTTCTCATGGGATTGAAGCGGCCGAAGTGCCCGTTAATGAACAAAACAAAATAAAGACAGGGTTAATAACTGAAATGACTAATATCTTACATCTGGACCAACGGCTAAAAATGTAGAAGTAATATGTCTGACTAATTTCTGCATATCATCAAACTAAGGCAGAAGGATGAAAATTAGAATCCAGTTATTAGGCGAGAAAAGGAAATGATTTCTTTTAACTGCAGTGCGCTGCGGTTAAAATATTAAAGAGACTGGGAATTGAATGCTTAATTTATGAAGGGAAAAGAGCGCTAAAAACAGATTGAATCCGAATTCAGACAGATAATTAAATTTAAGAATTTTAAAAAATGTAATTTTAGAGGGGGGAAAGAGGAAACGTCTTAATATTAATATGTGAAGGTAGGCGCCTTCACAACAATGTTTTTAATAGAGTTAGTTTTTTTTTAGATATTGTTATGGTAATTAATAAAAATGTGTTTTTTGACTATAAATCTGTACATTTCTTCAACCACTCACCTAGTAAGAGGGGGAAAACTTAGTACATTCATTCTAGACTTTAAGTAAAAGGATTAAAACAATTTCCAGTTTTCCCCTAATTAATTCCAAACGGGGCCCTTTTTTCCTCCCCTACCACTGGTCTATAAAGAGTTTTAAAGACTTTAAAATTCTATGCGCTCTAAGTTTTTTTTTAAGGGGGGGGGGGGATGCCAATTTCGAGTGGGAAGAAAAATCTTGATTATTTATTGTGACAATAAAATGACACAGAATATATATATATATATATTATATATATATTTTAATTTAAGCAGTTTTAAAGAGTTTTGAATCTTTAAGTATTATTACTGTGACAGGTGAAGAAAACGGGGAAACGAAATTTTGAAGGTGAAATTCAGATAAAATTTTAATGAAATGGATATGATGGAATGAATAGTTAATGAAATTCAGGACTGATTATTTATTCACTTAAAGTAACAAATACAGTAGAGCAATTTTTTTTAACCTGTAACTGATGTCAAAGAAATTATCACATAACTAGTGTGAAGCGGTCTGTGACACCGCTCCAACGAAAGATGAATAAAAGCCGCGATAAACTCATAGGATGTTGTTTTTGTACTAAACTTTCTGCACAGGAGTGTTATAATTAAAATTCATCTATTCAAAAGTCTCTGGTGTTAGTACTAAAGTTTCAAACGAAACAAAATTTCAGTAGTGTTTGTAGATAAACTGAAATTTGCAAGTTAAACTATGAAAATTGAAAAAAGCAGTGGTCTGTGAGACCGGTAACATCAGTTAAAGGATAAAAAAAAGTTTTAAACAGTTTAAACTTTGGTATTGTGGAGAAGGGAGTAAAAAGGGGAGGTGAAATTTCAGAAGAAAGGTTAGCTATGGAGGTTTTATCTTTATTTTTTAAATAAGAAATGAAAAGAAATGCAGAAGAGTTCCACCACAGGTTAAGAAATAATATGACAGTAAAGCACTTTTAAGGACTTAAAAAAAAATTTGTATGAAAATAAGCACTTTCAAGCACAAAAAAAATCCTTTTTGAAAAATGCAAGTACTTTTAAGGACCGTGCGAATCCTGATATATGGAAAATTTCCCGACTACAGAGTAGTCCTGCACGGGTCAAGTTGCAAAAGACACAAAACCGAATATTATACTTAAGTCAACCCGCAACTCGACACGAACACTCCAAAAATATTTCCTCGATCCGCAACCTGACCAGAATCAGCCAAAATAATTTTCGGCAACCTGCAACTCAACCCAGACTTATTTCAACCAGAACCCGAAATAAAAGGAAAGGAAATCGTGTTTTATTGATATTATGAAATGTAATATACAATTACATCTCTAATAACAATTTATGTTTTATGTAGGAAAATGGACAAATGTAAATACTTTAATATTCAAACATATGTGGGTATCATGCCCACAAGTATTTGAAGTGAGGACAGCTTGTTAAAAAGCGCCATCGATATTCACCATCATGGTTGATTTCAATGGCGCTTGGTGACAAGTTGTCCACATGGCACACAATCGCATGACACACCTAAGTGATGTACGATAGGTGGGGGCTAAAGTTACGCACTTATCATTAATTCTGATTTTTAATGAACACATTGATCTAAACTTATGTGACGACTGATTAAAATGTTGTATTAAAACCTTAGGCACGTTCCACTATCTAACGACATTCTGTCAAGTTATAATTCCGTGAGAAATTGTAATTTTTAAAAAAACATTGCTCTGAGCATCTTTGCCCTAATGGTTGGGCTAAAAGTACGCAGTGATGAGGCAAAGATACACAGTGCGCATTTTTGCCCCATTACGGCCGGATTTTGCCCCATTTTCACTAAAATGAATGAGTAATGTAAAAGCATTAGTAAATTTCGATAGTATTTAAACTGAAAATTCTAAACTAGACCATGAAAAAAATAGCGGTCTGCGAGATCGCAAATAGCAGTTAACCTCTAACTGTTGTGATAAAAATTGTTTCATAAATACTGTAAACGGTTTCCGAGACCGCTTAATCGTTGATTGAATAAAATGGTTGACTGACTCATAAGAGGCGGTTTCTGCGCTAGACTTTATGCAAACGGCTATTATAGTAAAATTTCCCGCATTCAGAAGTCTTCAGCTATACTTCTAATTTACCAAACGAATCAAAATTAAACTAACATAACTACTTAAATTGAAAGTTACAAGTTAAACTGTGAAAACTGAATATTACAGCGGTCGGTGAGACCGTTAACAGGAGTTAAGGATTAAGGTTTAAAACAAAAGCGATTCATGAAATAAGAATATTGATTTTTAAAAGGAGGTAGGTAGGTACATACGTTCTATATTTAAAAACTTCTAGAAAAAGGGAAATGTAGTTTACTAACTTATATTAGTTAAGTAGCTATTATATTTTATATAATACAAATTTAGAAATTGTGGAAAGCTTTGCATCTAGCTAAAACGATAGGGCAAAGTCCCGTATCTTAAACATGTGCGTATCTTTGCCCCAAGGATGATGCGTACTTTTATCCTATTCTGCAGTATTTTGCTTAACCGGCTACGCATAAGTATAAACAAATGTGATCGAGGTAAACTGCGGCATTTAGAAGCTAAAAATCTTTCGATCTCCACTAAAATTTTGGATTTGTAAAAATTCCAGGTACTGTTAGCTAAAGAATAAAGTGAAATTTTAAAAATATTAGATCAAAATTCGAAAATTTGAACTCCTCATTTTCTTAGCACAAATTGCTACTTTTATCAAAGGTTTAAACAAATGACTAGTACACTTGAAACAAAACTGCCACCTATTGGCCAAGAGAGCAGAAATGTTACTTCATATGAAATCAGCCGGTGCGTATTTTTGCTCCACTCTTATCTTTACCCCTACATACCCTGTATCTCTCTTTGCATGAGAAAGTAAAAACTCGGCATTTTATCGCTCAGAAACTCACGTAAAATGCAAATGTTTATATTTAGGTTTTTTCCAAGTCTAAGATTTTCACAAAAAATTTGAGCAGAACAATTTTTCAGATAAAATAAATACATATTTCAATATGAATGATTAAATTTACTCCTTAACCTTTAACTGATGTCACAGAAATTGTCACAACTAGTGTGAAGACAACTAGTGTGAAGTTGTCTGTGAGACCGCTTTATTGAAAGATGAATAAAAGGCACGATTAACTCATAGGATGGTGTTTTTGTACTAAACTTTTTGTACAGGACTGTTATAATTAAAATTCACCTATTCAAAAGTGTCTGGTGATGGTACTAAGTTCACAACGGAACAAAATTTCGGTAGTGTTTGTAGTTAAACTGAAAATTGCAAGTATATAAAAAATTGCAAAACTATAAAAATTAAAAAAAAGGTGCGGTCTGAGAGACCGGTAACATCAGTTAAAGGTTAAGAAATAAAAAGTATATAAATAATGTGATAAATTATTTTTATTTAAAGCACAGTTAAGAACGATTTTTTCTTCTCTAGGAATAGGAAAAATATTACCAACATTTCATTTTTCATATACACGCAAACACATGTATAATATTTCTGATAGTTTTAAAACAAATACCCATAATACGCGTGTATAGATAGAGAAATGCCCAATATTCAGAGTTAAAAGCATAGGAGAGAGTATGGAGGAATGGGACACCTTTTACAAAAATAAGAAAAAGAACTTTGACACAAAAACAATATTGCAATTTATAGAATACAAAATGAAATACTTTCTATTGTCCTTGAACAATGTAGAAACATAATTTTCAGAAACAATTTTATAATTAAAGGAATGGAAGTATAAGAATGGAAATATAACAAAATTTAACTCATAAAGTAGAAATATTTACTTGCGTCCTAATTTGAAATCATAATCAAGATGGATGCCTTGAACATCTCTGTGGCTGCGTGAATAGTCATTACGTCATCATTGAAGTCCTTTCTCATTGGCTGACAGTTGACACTAAGATATTTCATGTATTTTTACTATGCGAGTGGTAAATATTATACCCGGTTACAGATAAAATTCTAGTAAACATGCAGATTTCTGTAGTTTTACAAAAACTAGTTTTGTAGGATTACAGATTTTTTTTTACAGTGAAGTATATAACAAAGTGGTATGAACTAAAATTTTCCTATATACCGTTTTAAAATAATAATTTAAAATAGCACGGTTATACACCAACAATTATGAATATGAAATACTAGCAAAACCCGCGTCTTTGCTCGCGTAATTGTTGAAATATGCCAAGTGGTACATATTTGCATGCTTATTTTTATTAGAGGAAATTATACTGCGACGGATAATTCAAAAATTATTAATTAAGCCACACTTTGACTAAACTTCATTCGTATACTGTATTAGACGAACACGAAATTTAAATTAATGAGAAAAACTAAAATTAATTCCGAACTATAGAACAGGAATTCTGCTTTTTCAGAATTTAATGTCGCCCCCGTGCCCCCGATGAAAAAAGAAAATTATTAAATAGTTTTTTTCAGTCGAACTTATACCTTTGGAATGGGTCATTTTCTTCTGATGGACTGATGGCTCCATTATTATGAAACAGCCATTATAAATGAAGTGTTAGATGAAGATGAAAGAGATGTCGTAAAAAAGTTAGAACTCTGATTTTCTGGTCAGAATAGGGGGGGGGGGGGCGGAAATGGTCATGCCATTTTTTTCGGAGACTCGGATAATCGGGACTCAACTGTAGTTCAGTTTTAAGACTTAAAACACTCGATTTTATTTTACATAAAATGACGTCTTCCGCATCCGCTGATCTCATTTGCGATCCAGCATTAAACAACATCTACAGTAAAGTACGCATAAGACGTCACTAACGCTGAATAATACACAAATCCAAAAAAAAGAAATTTCGTCATTCAAGAAACTCGACAAAAAAAAAATCGGCTATCTAAAGATTCACAGGCTTTCATTTGTTTGAAATATTAATATAGATACTTAAAATTTAATTTAGTTTATAATAGCTGCATGTTTTATCAGAAATCATTCATTTATATTTTTTCAAAATAAGTATTTTAAGTACATTTTTTTCAGTTTTTATGGGAAATGGCAATAAAAAGATATAATTGCTATTTTTCTTTTACTTTCTACCGAAATAGAGTTCTTCCGCTGCCAATATTAACTCTAAAAACTACAAAAAAATTAATATTTCAAAAATAAACTGAGATGCAGTTTTCAAACAAATTGCATTAAAAAGTACTTTTTTTTTTTTCAATACGACGGTATAAAAATTTAAAATGTTCGATGATTAGAAGTTAAAAAAATTGCTGTAGAGTATTTAATCGTACAATGATACATCTGTTCTGTTTTACGGCTGACTTATACAACGTAACGTTATCTTTTAGAGACGACACAAAATAAGCTGGGAGAAAGAAATAGCATACCAGAGGCTAATAAATGGTAATTTAGAATATATTTTGATGGTTTTGCGATCATTTCATTTTTCATTTGCAGTTTCGGAGGTTTTAGAAACCGTTCTTAGCAAGCATTTGCATCTTAAAAGTAACCATGCACCATGCAAAATACCAAGCTTTTGTGAGAGTTATATTACGGAAATAGCAATTTTAGAACTTTTTTTTTCCTGCACACTTTAAAATTTCTAAATTTTTAAAAACTCTTCTGTGGGTGTATTTACGTCTCAAAAGTAACAGTCATGTCAAATTTCAAATTTCTATCCCTAACAATTTCAGATAAATCATAGTTTAAAAGATTTTTAGAACATTCCCCGCTTATTTCACACTTTTAAATTTCGACTTTTTTTTTAATCCATAGCGAGCACTTAAATTTTAAAAATAACCACCATGCCAAATTTCAAGTTTCTATAGCCCAGCAGCATCACAAAAAGCGCAATTTTAGAACGTTTTATACTTCTGCACCTTTTAAATTTCGAATTTAAAAAAAAAAACTGTTCTGTGCGAGCATTTAAGTCTTAAAAATAATACTGACATGCCAAATTTTAAGTTTCAATCCCTAACAGTTTTGAATTTCCCGTTATTTAAAAAAAATTTCGCTCATTTCATACCTTTAAATTTCGAATATTCAATTTACTGCTTATACCGTGCATCTGTATCTTAAGAATAACTACTGTACTAAATTTCAAATTTCTACCCCGAACAAATACAACTAAATCGTAATTTAGAATGTTTTAAGAAGGTTCATTTCATCTTTTTAAATTTGAATTTTTTTTTAAACCGTTCTTAGCGAACATTTAAATCTTTCTTAAAAATAGCTACCATACCAAATTCTAAGCTTCTATACGAACTGTATCACATAAATGACAATTTTAGAACGTTTCTTCTCCTACAGCCTTTTAAATTTCGAATTTTTAGAAAACTGTTCTGGAAGAGCATTTACGTCTTTAAAGTGACAGCCATGCCAAATTTGAAGTTTCTACCGTTAACAGTTCCAAATAAATCATAATTTAGAATGTTTTTAGAACGTTTTCTGATCATCCTTTAAAATTCCAAATTTTTTAGAAACCATTCTTTGCGAGCATTTACATCTTAAAAGTAACCACCAGGGTTTCTATACCAACTGTATCACATAAATCACGATTTTCGAACTTTTTTGCTCCTGCAAAACTTTTAATCCTTTAAGCGTCATCACATAACTTTTGAATTCAAAGGCTGATTTAATACAAAATCGATAATAAAGCTAATTTTTTCAATTGAATAAGATAAATAAATATGTAAGGTTACCAAATAAAAATTTTCATACAAATGTTTTTCATAGCAACTATTTTATGAATTGTTAAACATGATTGGAAAATTCTGAAAGACGCTTAAACCGTTAAATATTCGAATTTGGAAAAGTGTTTGGAGAGCATGTCTGTAAAGTAACAGCCGCGCCAAATTTTAAGTTTCTAAGTAAGCCTTGTAATATCTTAAAATGTAATAGCCAGGTCAAATTTCATGTTTTTAGCTGTAACTCCGCCAAAGAAATCACAATTTAGAGCGTTTTCCGCTCAATTCACCCTTTTAAATTTCGAAGTTTTTAAAAACCATTCATAGCAAGTATTTACATCTTAAATGTTATCATCACACCAAATTTCAAATTCCTATCACCAACGATATCATAGAAATCGTAGTTTTATTACGTTTTAAGCTCTTGCATCCGCTTGGAGGTTGTTGTACCGATATCTAGACACACGGCAGTGTGTCAGCCAAGTTCGCCTGACATAGCCGTGTGTTATTTACACGAACCATTTCCAGCTGTTTTCATCAAATTTCGATGCTCTACTACTGAAAATCTATGAGACCTACGTACTTGTTATACGAAATGTGTTGTAAGGCCACCCTAATTACCTAAAATCCAAAATTTTATACATAACGCATAATTAGTTTCCGAGATAATGACATTTGAAAATGTCTGATAATCGATAATTTTACCACTGACTGACTGACTGACTGACTGACTCACTCATCAAAAAGATCTCGTATATCTACTGCAGCTACAGACTTCAAATTTGGTGCGAAGTTCGTTTACACTATAAAACTAAGGAAAAAAATAAAAAAATAGTGAAAATCGATGAATTACCCACTTGGGGGTGCCCATTTTTACTTTACCATTGCGTCTATTAGGCGAAATTTTAAATTGCCGTAGGAGGGGACGCTGTTCTGTCGCCAAATACCGCCAAGTTTCTCGCCAACACGGCGATATATCGCCAAATTTGGCGACCAAAATTAGTCGCCAAAAGTGATGCCACCTTGGCGATATCTCTAATATTTCGCCAAATTCCCATAGACTTCCATTGTAAACCTATCTGCTTACTTGGGGGTTTATCCTCGGGTTTATCTGGGTTTACTTGCTTACAGAAAATCAACAAATTGAGATATTCTGTCCGTCACAGAGCCCGTTCTCAGAAACTATACATGTTGGAGGCGTGAAATTTCGCATATTTACAGCTGAACACCTCACATCAAATTAAAAATCATAAAATTTTGAAAAAGTTGTAAATTTAACCCTTTGGGGGTCTCACATCTGTATTTTAAACAATCCTTTCTAAGTGAGCTCGTAATTAGGTTGGACGCGTGAAATTGTACATACTTATAGCTGAACACCTCACATCAAACGACAAATCATAAAATTTTGCAAAAGTCGTACATTTAACCCTTTGCGCTCCCACATGTGTATTTTAAACAATTCTTTCTAAGTGAACCCTAGTTAGGTTGGAGGCATGAAATTTTGCATACTTATAGCTGAACACCTCACATAAAACGAGAAATCATAAAATTTTGAAAAAGTCGTACATTTAACCCTTAGGGCTTCCACATGCGTATTTTAAGCAATTCTTTCTAACTGAGCCCCTTACTAAATTGCAGATTTGAAATTTTGCATACTTATAGCATAACACCTGAGACTAGGCGACAAATTATAAAATCTTGAAAAAGTCTTACGCTTAACCCTTTGAGCTACCACATATGTATTTTAAGCAATTCTTTCTAAGGGAGTCCCTAATTAAGTTGGAGACATGACTTTTTGCATACGTATAGCTGAATACCTCAGACCTCAGACCACACGACAAACCATAAAATTTTCAAAAAGTCTTACATTATTTACTCCTCCGGGCTCTAACTTGTGTATTTTAAGCAATTTTTCTAACCTCCGCTCTTTTCACCCGGGGAGCACTTTTCCAACTTTTACCGACACCCCTTTGACCATTCTTTCACATTATGCACCATAGTCTTACATATTTTAGTTCCTCATTTTATCGCTAGGGGCGCCTACTTATCTGGGGTGCTATGGGCTCAATCCCCTCGACTAATATATCTACGGATAGTATGTAAAACAGAGTTTCGTTCGGATAGAGGTTTGTTTAGAATAGAGTGCGCCCTTGGTTGCGAAATGTGGAACTAACAGATTTTTCAAAAGGATAAAGAGTTTTGAAAGGAATATTAAACGAAACCCTCTGTGCGATCTGTGATCACACTTACCCACTTGTTATTTTCAAAATCATTAGAGAAAAGTTTATTTAGTTAATTAAATTTGAAAATTCAGGGAGGGGCAATGTCCTTCCTATGCATTGCCTCTTTGCCCGCACCCATGGATGAATGATACATAGTGTGGCATAAGCACATAACTTTATTTTTCACTTTCAGTACAAAAAAACAGCCCCAGCTATAGGATATTTAATTGGAAAATTTAATAGGAAAATTTAATATAGGAATTTAATAGGAATTGTTGTTTCAGAAACAATAAAAATTTCGAATCAATACATTTCGTTTCAAAACATGCATTCAGTGTAGCAGTATTAAAATATAGATTTCTGCAAATTGACAGCCAAATAGTTTGTTGTAGGAAATATAAATTAAAATTAAATGTTGCTTGGTGAATAAAATATTCTCATGTAAACACATTAAAAAGCATTAAGTAAAGTGTCTAAATATATTGTAACTTTACAAAAAGTAATGATATCTAACAAAAACATAGCTGTGAAAAAAGGGAGCCAAGTTCTGTAAAGACAATGGCAAGAAAAGAAGTGATATCTAAGTGGGTGCCAAGTTCAAATAAAATTCACTCAAACTTACCTACTGAAGTAGTATAGCATTTTTTAAATTGTTTAGAAATAAAAATTATTGATAGCATATTAATAATAAATCTAGAACTTGGCAAGTTTTTGAAAAATGCTATGCCTATCAATTCCATGTCTTAATAAAATGATGATGTTAATATTAACAACAATGTCATTATAAAAAATTAATATAGTTATTATTATAAACAAATGACTTATGTTAAAGATTTGATAAACCAATAAATACACAAATACATTCCCGCTCGTCTTTGGTTATCACTCTAGCACCCACCCTTCGGAAACCTCAATGCAAACAGACTAAAAGGCCTGAGAAAGAGACAGATACCTTTACGCTTGTTCTTGGTCATCCCTCTAGAGACTGCACCCCTTTAACCCTTCAGGGGCAAAGAGCTTTTATTTCGTGACATGCTGAAATGATTCAATCACACCAGAATTTAAAAACAAATTTATTTCAACATGGGTAAAAGCTTCTTTTCACGTATTTAATAAAATTAAACTTTTTAGTCCTGAATTCTAGTGTCAATGTGGCATTTTGCAGTTAAAATTAGGTGTGATATATTTTATCCCACCATCCTTCAAGGGGAAGGAGCTCACACAAATGAAGGCTTCCAAACATGAAATAATAAGTTTAGATATAATAATGTCATTAACAAAAATAAATGACTTGTAGGTAAAAACTTGCCAAGTTCTAGATTTATTATTAATATGCTATCAATAATTTTTATTTCTAAACAATTTAAAAAATGCTATAATACTTCAGTAGGTAAGTTTGAGTGAATTTTATTTGAACTTGGCACCCACTTAGATATCACTTCTTTTCTTGCCATTGTCTTTACAGAACTTGGCTCCCTTTTTTCACAGCTATGTTTTTGTTAGATAAAATATACCCTCATAGCGTGCATGCGTGCATGGTCACGGTGACGTCTTTGTGACGTCACTCTAAGTCACTGTGGTCACGTCACATCTGTGATCAAAATGCCACCACTCAGTGATGTCACATTGTGACTGAGATGTGAACTTCTTAGAAAACTTTAAAAAATTACAAAAATTCTTTAAAACATGTTATTTACTGTAAAATTATATTCTTCAAGCAATTAAAAAAAATTGTGACGTCTTTGTTATGTCATTGCATGTAACGTACGTCACGTCACATATGTGACAAAAAAACCCACCATATTGTAAGTCACAGTGCGACAAAAATATGAACTTTTAAAATCTTTGAAAATGAAGAGAAATATTTTAAACAGTATTTTAAACAGTCCCGAGTTACAGCGGCATAAGGAAGGAAATTATATTAGTGGATAGCAATTGGTAAATTCTGTCACGAAAGGGGGGGGGGGGGAGCGTAATATATAAAGTGCACGATACAAGCATTAATAAACTAAATTTTCGTGCTATATTTTATCAATTTGATATCTAAGACAGTGAAAGTGTACTTTTTTTCATGATTTCAATTTTATCTAGCATTGCAATTTAATATAATAATCCTTCCCTGATTGTTATTATTATAAAAGTGTTTCTCGGAAAAAAGGTATGTGTGCTGGAGCAATTTGGATAACATAGTATATAGAATTAGGAGTGTTAAATCTGTACACTTTACATATTTGGTTTGCAGGGAGGATATTTTTTTTTTTTTTTTTTTTTTTGCCAACCAGTGGTATTCGAAACACTTCTGTGGTTTCAAACTAAAAATTTTCTATTACAGTTAAGTCTGTAGCTTTTAATGAAGACGTAGAAAGAGTCTACAGAGTTTAGTCATATATGCATTTCTTGCTTTATAATTAGCATTCAAGTCATATTTTTCCTTGTTAGTGTTTAACTACTTTAAGTAACTACTTTTTTTTTTAAAATTGTACTTCTTTCAGACCTTTTAAATAAAATTAACATTTTCCGAAAATAAAAGAAATGTACAAAATTTATGCAAAACCCATGATATAATTAATTATTCGTATTTCAAATTTGTATTTTAGAGATATGACTTTAAAAAAAAAGTTATTTTACAAATTGTTTTATTTTACAGAAAATGAATATGAAAAGAATGACAGATTGACAAAGAAATTTTTTTTTTTTATCCTCGATAACTCTTTTTTATTTATTAAGAAGATATTTTGTATTTATTACGTGTGAAACAAACTTTACTTTAAAAAAAAAGGGGGGGAGGTTCATTATTACCATTAAATTGATTTTTACACATTTTAAAAATTTAAACAATGTTTTATCTAATAAACTCCAATTATGAATAATAATATTATTATTTATAAAAAAAAAATAAACTTTACAATACATTTTAACTTGAATTATTTGGAACTGATAAAAAGAAAAGGTAAAATACATTGGAAAATTCTTCAAATACAAAATTTTAATTAAAGACACTATCATAAAATTATTGCGCATTTAAGTTCATAATCTGTTGTATACAAAAACAAATAAGCAGTAAAGAACATCTGCTGAAATCGTCTGCATAAGATATTTACCACAGAAAAATAAATAAGAGAAGACGCAAGAAGTTAGTTCACTGTTCAGAACATCACCATTTCTACAACACTTTTTTTAAGATAAGAGAATGACGCCCGCCATTTTAGGATACACGGATATTATTAATGGAACCAAAATGTAAGTCTTATTTAATTTAAATATTTTATTCCTGATTTGTATTTTATGAGCTAAATAGTTTTATATTATATTAATAAGAGACTGATCTAGATTTGTTTTCAGAAGCGATATTTTCCTATTCGATACTGCGAAGAAAAATATGTTGAATCTGCCATCGCTTGAAAAAAAACTGCGCAGAGACTGATTCATGCCTACGTTCATAGTGGAATTAATGAAAACATTAATTTGCAGTTACTTGAGATTGAAAATGTGTTGAGACAATGATTTGGAATTTTTTCGGCTTCTTGCTGTTTTCTGATTACGAACACTTATAGATTATATAGATATTCGATTATTATGATATTACGAAACTGTTTCAAATTAGAAATTAGCATTATACTGGGAAAATGTACTTTTACATATTACGAGTAGTGAAACTTTTGAAAGATTTTTCGTTTAGTGCTAATAATATTTTAAATTATTTTTTAAAATTTTAAATCTTCATTCCAATGTTTTCAGATTTAACATTTGTCAAAATTATAAAATAATAGGAATCCCTTATAACATATGGAAAGATTTTTGAGATATTGTTAAATCTAATAATGCATTTAATTCATCTATTGTAGTTTGTTGTTGTTTAATGGTACAACTATAAATACTAATTATAATTTTTGGTGTTTTTCAAATTCGTATATTTATTTTTTTTAATTGTATATAAGCATTTTTTTTTCTGTTTGTGATTTTAATCAAACATTTAATTATAGACATTGTGAATCGGTTATTAAATTTTCTTCTATTATAAACTCATTTTCTACGTTTATGATACACGTAATTATTGGCACTAAAAAGTAAAATATGATATTTAAGCATTGAAATAAAGTCTTTTATGCCTGATAGGAAGTTATAGATTAAACTGCTTTAGTATATATTTTTTTATTGATATACGTCGCTGAGGTTTACATACTATAAATTATTTCGTGTATAATACAATACGAAGTGTATATAGCATTTCCAGGGACACACAAAATATTTCAGATACTATATTGTATCCGAAGTACTGTTCATTAGCGATGATTGCTGGAAATGCATTTTTAATTATGGTATGCGCTTTTATGATACACTATATTTATGCACAGTATATGGTGTATATAAATGCTATAATTCATATACAGCGCTACACAGAAGTATTCGTAAGAGGTACTGGGTATGGGCGCAAATTGCTTAAAGGTGGTTTTTAAATGAGTTATGCTTTTTTTACGCTGAACTTCATTTAATTTACTAAGTAATGTTTGTAGAATATAGATAAAACGATATACAGGGTCACGTAAAGAATTGGATACATGGCCATCGATAAATTATAATTTCTGAAAATGTGATGTCAACAGTTTTAAAGTTTTAAGAGTGTCTTAGTTTGAATTAAATTTTAGCTAATTAGTGGCGTGTAATAAAGGTTCTAGGTAAATTACAGGCTTGTACAAAAGTATTCAAGTATGTTTTCATATATTAGTATAAATTGCTGAAAGAGAATTTCAACCTGTTAGGTGTTTTCTTGCTAAACTAAATTTTCCCATTATATAGTATATATATCACTCTACAAATCAAATACAGGGCTGTTCAAAAGAATTTGAAAGCATATTTGGCTATGGACGGTAACTGCTGAAATCAGTTTTTCAAATGTTTTATGCGTTTTCGAAAATGTTTACTTAGTTATCTTATTTACGTTATTTCCCTAAATTACGATGTCTTGTTAAAGCAGTCAGAAAGTGTTGGAAAGTGTTTTATAATCTATGCTTAACGCATTACTTTTCTTACTCTTTTTTTTTTTTTTTTTTTTTTTTTTTTTCTATTTCCCAGATCAGTCTTTTCCTATAAAACATACCAAATCTATTTAGCTCATATTCACAAAATGCAATATACACGGGAATACAAAATTTAAATAAATATGGCTTATCAGATCTTAATCAGATCAGAATATCTTAGGCTTTAGTCAGAACTCAAGATCAAGCTTAGAACTTAATAAAAAAAAGATGTCCGTTGATAAGCATTGTTTTTAAGTGGAAAAATTAAAAATGTTTTAGAAGAATAGAACTCAAATCCGATATTTTGCTAAAAAGTTCTGTAAAAAGATAAGATTTTATATTTCAAACAAAACTTTATTTTAAAATTCATCGCAGTATTAATACTTAGAAAATTTCCAGAGAGAAACATTCGCCTTATATACAATATTTCAAATTAAAATCAAATTTCAAATTAATTGCTTAAAAGGCGCAAAGGCCAACATAGTGAAAAAGATTCCATGCCGGGACTCGAATCCGGGCCATCAGTATAGCGCACTGACAATCTACCGACTAAACCACATGGAACGACACCTAGTTTGGAAAATTTCTCACTATTACATGTTGGCAAGGCTACAAACGCAACACAAGATGGAATATTTATCGTGAGCCACCGACATGGGGTAAACACGAAACTTAATTAAATACAGCATCGATTGAAACTATATTAATACTTGGAAATTTTTCCAAGGAGAAACATTCGCCTTGCATACAATATTTCAAATGAAAATAAAATTTCAAATTAAAATTGCCTTTTAAGCAATTAATTTGAAATTTGATTTCCATTTGAAATATTGTATGCAAGGCGAATGGTTCTCCCTGGAAAAATTTCCAAGTATTAATATAGTTTCAATCGATGCGGGATTTAATTAAGTTTCGCATTTGCCCCATGTCGGTGGCTCACGATAAATATTCCATCTTGTGCTGCGTTTGTAGCCTTGCCAACATGTAAGCGTGAGAAATTTTCCAGGATGGGTATCGTTCCATGTGGTTTAGTCGGTAGAATCTCAGTGCGCTATAGTGATGGCCCGGGCTCGAGTCCAAGCATGGAATCTTTTTCACTATGTTGGCCTTTGCTCCTTTTAAGCAATTAATTTGAAATTTGATTTTCATTTGAAATCATCACAGTGTTTAGGACAAGTTCGTCACAAATGACACATATTTCACAAATTGGTCACAGTGTGACTTCAAAGCATTGTCGCTTTCGTCTCAGGTTCGTCACAAAGTTAATGCCAAAATTGTGACAAATGACACACTTTTCACAAATTTGTCACACAGTGACTTCGCAGAGTGGTCACAATGTAACGTCACAAACGACCTCTAAAACGGCCATAACGACTTCAGATTGTAGTCACTATAACGTCACATCGACGGTCACAAAATCACAGTGTGAGTTCACAACGACGCTCAGTGGGGCAAAATCCCGAAAAGCTGGCCAAAATATGAAAATGTTATTTAAACGCCACGAAATTTCGTACACAGGTGTTTTTCAGGATTCTGGTCTCGATTCTAAAATTAAAATTCCAAAATACAAAATGGCGGATCCAATATGGCGGACTTAAAATTAAAATGCTTTGAAAGTTATTCAACTTCTATGAATTTTCGTATGCAAGTACTTTTGAGGATACTAAGTACGATTCAAAAATTAAATTTAAAAAATGGCGAATTAAAAATAAAAACAATTGGATTTAAATAAAATATTTCGAGTTTAGAAATTAAAAAGTTTCGAGGCTAAACGTTACACGGTGTTTTCAAGGAACTAAGATGTTTTTAATCGAAATTAAACGATGAATCTTTATTTATGAAATGCAATTAAGTACATTAATGAAAAATAAAATACTTCAAGGTTTAATTTATGTATATTATTAAAATAAAACGAAAGGATTTTCTAAAATTCATCTTCTGAATAATCTGTAGTATACTAAGTATAGACTCTTCAGAAGGGGAGGTGTCGAAATATTTTACAGAAGTTTCTGTGCTTCTAGGGGCAAGGATATTAGTTTCTTCAATGGTAATTTACGTAAGATTGAAATGAAGGAATCTAATAACGTTAAAAGCCGCAAAGAAATCTTCCATTGTTTACGTCCTACTTAATTTTAGGGAGAAATCGTCTTGATACCTTTTGATCAATTTGTTGCACGATTCTTGAGCGTCTCCCGAGATTTGCCCAACAGGCAATAATGAAGAAGCTATTATTTCTGTGCCATGAATACGTAGTGTGTGCACTGAAGTTGGCATATAGATCTAGGAATACAATTCGACGAATTTACAAGCTGTTTGTGAGCAATAATCCAAGAAATTGATCAAATGAATGTTAAGAAATTACTTATAATATGACGTGGAATCGTTTGATCAAATCTTCGTCTACGCTCCTTATGAAAGCAGAAATAGTTGCGTTTTCAAAGAATCGACGAGCTGTATTGTAAGCATTTGTGCTTCCAAATCCGAGCTTTGATTTATCGGCGAGAAGTCCTAATTGTAAACGAAATCTTTTTTGTAACTTTTGTTTTGCAAATTTAATTTTTTTTCTTCTCGTCAGTGCACACTTGCCATTCCTTTATATCCCGTTTGTATGCCAAATGCAAGGTACACTCAAAAGGTCTTATACAGGCATGTGACGTAGACATCCCGAATTGTAAATGATTTTCATTCACTTTTAGTTTGAAAATAGTTTGATTGATATAGGTATTTGTTGCTTGATATAGGTACCAACGTTGAGTTGACAAATTACTAGTAATGACATTAAAAATTTTACAATCAATAATCGTTAAAGATAGTTTGTAATTAACGCCTACTTACTTTCTATCAATGATTGTTTTAAAAGGAATAAGTTTACTCTCCTGATCTGTAATATAATCCACTTCACTGACAGTAGCTTCCGTATTTTCGTGCAAAAAAATGGATTCTGATGGGCCTATAAAATCGAGGAGATGAAGATCTCAAATTTTTCCAGATAACGATTTCTGAATTTTTCGCAACACTTAAGTTCTAGTGGTACTAGAGAAGTGAAAAAGCTATTTGAACCTAATTTCTACCATCCTCAACGCTAAATTTTTGTTTAAAAGTACTTTGACTAGATGTACTATCACATCCCACTTGAAAATCAAATCTAGATTGCTAATGTTCTCGGAAGTCAAATTCCTAATAATTTCCGTTTGCATTAATAAAATACGTTCACCAGTATGATCTAGCAAAAATTGCAATTGATGAGATAATTCTTCTAATTACGATAGAATACACAAAATTATTGTCTATAAAGATAAGAAAATATATTTCTATTGCATCGATGATAGAGAATTCTTTTCTGTTTTTTGTTACTAATCTTGCTTATCAAATTCCTTTATGCTTATGATTATAAAACTTATTTGTAATATAATACATAACAATCTATCACAAAACTGAATAATCTAAAAATTTCAAAAATGTTTGCCAGCTAAATAACTGTGAAAAATAATAAATGTCATAGCTTTTGAAGCGACTAAAAAAGTGATATTTTTACTTGTGGTTGAAAAAACCGGCACGAAATGCAGAATGGCAGTTTATGGCAGCTGGTTTTTTCATGATTCATTAGATAATAATTCAGGCTATTGTTTCCATTATATGTCGTTGCGGAACACCGTGAGCAAAAAAATAAAAAATTTAAATTTTTAAAATTTTTTTATCAAAAATAATCATGAAATTATTAATTTTTATGTACTTAATATAATTTTTGTAACATGCGCAAAAAAAGTACACACTATCATCGTGTGAATCCATTTTATAAAGCATTAAAATTGGATGATATGGGAAATTGTAACACGTGTTTAGAAGAACCATTGTTTTGCTCTTTTTGTTCGCCTCATATGATAATCCTCCAAGCGTCACTTTTGAAATGATACAGATTGCCAACACAAAACGAAAACCTTTTTATAAATATAGATTCTGACCCTCCAAACATTATTCTAGCCATCTGCATAGTCAAAATTTCCTAAAGAGTAACTTTATTTTTCGACTTTTGGCCAGCTTTTTGGGATTTTGCCCCATTGTGCGACGTCGGCGTGACGTCACCATGCCTTACGGGTAGCCTATGCTGGAGCAGAGATAGTCACCAGCATTTTGGCACCATAATTTTTTTAATCTGTTTGGTAGTTCCAGAGATTACCCCGTACAAACAAACAAACAAACAAAGGTTATTTGTTTATAACATTAGTACAGATAGTGCATTTCATTTAATTTAACGCGGAGTCACAGTGACAAGTAAATTAAAAAGAGAAGGGGTATTGATTGGAACAATAGCGTTTCCTAACGAATATTCAAAGTGAAAACCGACCAACATACAAATTTTAAATTAATAACCTCAAATACAAAATTTTGTTCATTTCTACTCAATAAAAACTGAGATACAGCTATAACGTTCATAGCAAAAAGTATAGTATATAGCAGCGCCAACTGTTGAGTGTTCAATATCAAAATTGAATCAGCATAATTTTTCATAATAAGCATCTTACATATTGAGTTCATCTATGGGTTCAGTTCCATGCCGACCTATACCTATCACACATTTCGTATATCAACATTACCTGTTATGAGATATACACCAAACTATAATCGCACCAGTTTATATCAAGGTCCAAATAAACATGAAGTTGCATGGAATTTTGCGCATTAGTTTTTAAATAATAGCGCACACAAAATCAGTGCAACGTACAAACTGACAAAATCGGTCCAAAAATACTTAAATTGAATCCAGCACATTACAGCTTGTAAAAAGTCATGAAAAACCAGAAGATGAAAATTTTCACGAGTCTAATACTTTCTTATGAATATGGGAAAAAGTAAAAGATCTGAACTCGAGCCATAGAAGAGAATTATATTCACTTTACGTTTACATTGCCTGAGAAAAAACCTCCCCGTAGACACGCGCTCGCATATACACCATATGACGAAAAAAATAATAATAATAAAAAGATTTTATATTTTGTAACAAATTTTCTAACAGAAAACTACTAAGCCGCCAAACTTCCGTATTTTTCTCTAGTCACTGTCGGTTCAAATCTAAGAAGATGCTTTGTAAACGTCGAGATGAGTATCTCTTCAAAATCCTGGAATCTATCCAAGGCAGTTTCGGGAATACTGCTCATATGTTCTGTCTGAAGTAGTTCGGTATCTTTCATAAAAATATCCACATTTAGCTCTTTAGCAATTTTAAACAGATACTTTTTAAAAATAAATTTTTACAAAACATCAGATAAAACAATCCTCTTTTATCGCTTTCCGACATCAGAGAAAATAAGTTCTCATGATATTGGCTTGAGTATGTATATATACAGTCGAACCCGGTTAAGACGCGTTTCAAGGGAATGGGCAAAAGTCGCGTATTAAGCGGGATCGGGTATTAAACGTGATTTGTATAATTTACAGGAACTAGGCTTATTTACAACATCTAATCGTCTAAATGAACTTTAGAACTTTCATTTATATGTTTACGGTCGAAAATTGTATCGTTTAGGTGTATTTAGATTAAAATTTAATTGAGTTCAACTCATTGTTTCTTTTTATAGAACCAAATGGAATAATAACTGAAAATAAAAAGTGAATTCAAATGGCTTTATTATGGATTAATATGCTGCAATCAAAATAATAATAATAATAATAATAATTTCCTGCTAGACTAATTTTTTTAACAGAGCTAAAAAAATTATTAAACCTTTGAAGCAATTGTTAAAATCATATTTAGCACATGTGATAATGAGTACAATTATAATTTGTCCTTCTTTTCATTATAAGAAAAGACTATCCTTAATAATAGTAATTGTGTAAAAAAACATTGTTAGCATAGCAAGGAGTAAAGAAAACATAAAAGAACTAAACAACAGCAGTCGTATTTATTTAATCTTTACGAGTTTGGTTATTTTGCCTATAATGAAACATAGTAGGGATATAACGTATATTTAAAATTTCACTAACAACAGGTATACTAATCTTTAACATAATTCCATGACTACTCTGAGTATCCTGAATTCGTCTATCTCTCTCTACTACAGTAAAAACATACACAAAGCGAGAGACAAAGAATGCTAGGACGCAGGATCAAACAAGAATTGTAGCGTTGCTAATTTAGCGAGTTTTTAAAAATTCAAATATCTGCCACTATTTCCGATTAGTAATATTAGCTTTAATTAATATGTTACTAAATAAAGTAAATACTACTATTCGTAAGCCGTGTTTTTTATTTGAATATGAAAAAAATCTGGTAAATTGGCAACGTTGAAGTAGAGACAAAGAATTCGCATCTTGATCAATGAATTCGCGTCTTAAGTGTGATTTTTTTCCAAAGAACCGAAAAAATCTCGCGTATTAAGCGGGATCGCGTATTAACCGTTCGCGTATTAAACGTGATATTGTTGCATTAGCCTTATGGGCGATATTCAAGGGACCGGAAAAAATCCGCGTATTAAGCGGAATCGCGTATTAACCGTGAGCGTCTTAACTGGGTTCCACTGTATTTGGATGACTAAAGCACTAGACAGGAAACAATGGAAAAATCTGGAGGAGACCTGCATCCAGCAATGGATTGGAAACGGCTGTTGATTATGATGGTGATATTATATATTATAAGATTGCTAATTAACGCAAATGATCATTTACAATTGTGAATATGCAAATGAAAAATGCTTTATCCTTTATTAAAAAAAAAACATCCAAAATATATTATAATATTAAGCTAGACAAGAAACTGAAAATACAGTAAAACACTGTATTTTATAAAAATATTGGAAGAATGAAAATATTTGTGGAACCAAGGCAGAATCGCCAGGCACAAATTGCCTCAAGTTCCACAAATAACATGTAAGTACGATTTCATCCTTGCATTAGTCATAATAATCTGTAAAATACAAAATCTGGAATATCGTTACACAGTAAATCCAGAAAAAAAGGCCAAAAATAACAAGAGATGAAAAATGAAATGGATTAAAAAAAGCATTTACCTCCTGAATAATTAACAAAGCCAGAAATCACACAACAAATTTCAAAAAGGTGCTAGTAATGACTTGCACATGTTGCCAGAAATATTGTAAGTATAAAACTGCTTAAATACATCCATGGAGTTGATAAAAAACAATGTGATAATGATGAATTAGATTAAATACAGTTCCTGATATAAATAACCTGAAGAATCTCTTAGGACATTTCCGTTTTCTACTGAAAAATATATTTATTACACTCTTTTATTTAAATTAACTTGTTTTTTGAATCAAAAGACGAAATTTTATAATCGATGTTTCACTCACTTGCTGATATTCCAGAATTAAAAAATTATGTGCACAAGTGTGTTTCCGAAAATACAACATTTAAATATTTTTGAACTTACCTAATTATAAATTAAAGTTAATTGTAAGGCATTTTTCAGTTAGACAACACCAGGTGATAAATCGCCAAATATCCTCTACGGTTACAATATTGTATACGAGTTACAACACAACAACAATGGATTTATTTATGCGACAAACGGCACTCGCCAAAATAGGCAAACAGCTGTGAAACTGCTACGAAGAAATATTTCAAACATTAAAAAGTAGAAAATAAAGAGTATAAAAAAAAATTGTGTATAAAGAGCGTATAAAAAAGAAAGAGTGTAATATTGGATTAAAGAAAAACTTTGTTTCGTTTTTCTAAATAGATTACTTTAGAGTAGTATAACTTTTGTATCACTAATCCAATCAAGCCACACTATAGCGCGTTTGAAAGGTAACAGTCCGTAGACCATTTAAATTAAAAACATTGAGACATTTGTTTATTTACTCGAAAGTTATTGCATTTTAAAAATGAGCCAAGGTCCCGAAAAAAAATCGCTATATTTTACAATAACGCTTCGACCAAAGCGACAGTGGTTTGCAGGTTTGTTAAAAAAAAATGTGGTTTTTATGGTTAAGGTTGTCTATCAAAACCAGCAGCATGCAAATGTTTTGCTCGTTTCCATTCTAGAAACTTCGATGTTAAAGACGCGCCACGTTCTTGTCGATCAATCGTTGAAAGTCGATGAAATTACCAACTAATTGAGGAAGACCGACACATTTCATCTTATAACATCGCTACGGAACTAAACATCGACCAAAAAAAAACTGTTTCGAACCATTTGTATAAGGTTGGACACAAAAAGAAGCTCTATATTTTGGTACCACGCAAATTAACAGTGAAAAATTTAATGGACTGAATTTTCCTCTGCGAATTGCTGCTCAAACGAAACGAAAGCAAGCCATTTTTTAAAAGATTGATACCGGGCGATAAAAAGTGGATCACATAAGACAATAATTTACGAAAAGAACAAGCTGGCAAGCTGCACAAACCGTAGCAAAACCCGGAATGACACCACGAATGGTGGGATGGGATTGGAAAGGTATCTTGCATCATGAGCCTCTCCAACCTGGCCAGACGATTGATTCCACTCACTATTGTGAACAACAAATGTGATTAAAAAGCGCAATTGAGGTAAAGCGGCCAGAATTGATTAATATGAAAGGTGTCGTCTTCCATCACGACAATGCTAGACCAAACAGATTTTTAATGTCTCAGCAAAAATTGAGAGAGCACGGATGGTAAGTTTTAATCATCCACCGTATAGCCCAGACCTTGCACCGTCTGACTACTATTTGTTTCGCTCTCTGCAGAACTCTCTTGCTGAAGTAAAGCTGGCTTCAAAAGAGACCTGTGAAAATCACTTGATTCAGTTTTTCGCCCATATATGCTAGAAGTTCTACAGTGATTAAAATATAAGAAAAATGTGTTTGAATTTTGGTAAAAAAAAAGTCATGAACTTTTTCCTTGGCCCAATACATTCTTTTCAAAATGCGATTTAATCAATTAGTTTCACATTAATTAAATTATGATTCTGCTTTGAGAAATCAATTTAGAAATCCTAAAAAAAAAAAAAATAGTTTGAATAATGTTTTTTTTTTTCTTTCACCTGTTGTCACATCTTAAAATAACAGAACAAAAAATTATAGGTTTTTTTTAAGAAATTCACTAACTCGTACTTTCTACCATGCGTAAAACAAAGCGATGAAGTTTCCATTATTGGGTTCGTTGCCCACGCCAGTTTAACATATTGAAGCGGAATTTTTTTTTGGAAAAATCATGAATTGTAGATATTAAATTAGGCGAGATTTTCAAGATAAACTCTGAAAAAAAAAACAATTAACTATTTTTACTTTTATACTTATCTTACATCTTAAACTCTTTCCAGCAGAAAACATCCGTGAAATTGTTTTCAACCTGCCTGTAAATATTCTAAGAATTAAAAGATAATTAAATTCAATTATTCAACAGAATGATCAAAATTACAGAATAATTTTATTAACACTATCTTGATAAATTTTGTACAATGAAAGATTTAGAACACGTTTTACGAAATTAAGAATATAAGACTTCTACAAAGAGCCAACAGCAGCGCAGTGTTCCTACGCGGTCACCTTCCCAAATACTAACGTTGTCTGCGAATGCTTAACTTAGATATTTTAAATATATATAATACATAAGTATTATATACATTAAGTGTGCACTAAAAACGTTATATATTATCACTGTAAGCGAAATTTTAACATGTTGCTTGAAATGTGTTTGTGCGTTTTTCATCTTATTTTAATCCTACTTATCCGATACAAACTGGATTTTCTTTAAAATGTCATGACCACAGCAAGATCAGAATTCTTTAAAGTTATTTGAGTTTTTAAAAAAAAAAATAAAGTGTAACAAAGGATGTGCAATTTTTAAGATCATAATGTTGGAAGAATGCTATATAATCTTAGCATGACGTATGATTTTCCCTTCTTGTTTTCACGCTGATTAAAAATACCAAAGGTGATTGATTAAATATGAATTTGCACTTAAGGATGCAATTTACCATTCTTAGTTTTTTTTTTTTCTGTCAAGGGGGTAGGAGGGGGTGTTAAAGGGCACTCGCCTACGCCTTTCCTCAAATAAGTCACGACTATGACTAAGATCTCTGGAAAACACTTCATTCAGAAGTTTTCGTTTTCTGCGATTTCTATAAAAACAACGAGACGATGTTTTCGCTTGAGAGGTTTGGATGCCTTCCAGAAACTAAATTTAAACTTCAAAAGATCAGAGAAATTTATGATTCGTCTGGAAGGAAAACGCAAAAAGCACGTGGTAAAACGCAGCAAAAATTACACTCTCTTTTGAAAAATATGTAATGCATGTACTTAACCTTCTATTGCCCATCTTGGAAAAGATATCAGAGAGAAAAAAAAAGTTTTTTTTTGTTTTTGTTTTTAATGATCAAATGGATAAAAATATTTTAGCTTTAGAATATCTATTTTGGACAGTAAATTTTTGTTATTACAAATGATTTTTTTAACTGTGTTTTCAGCATTTTAAACAAAAATTTTAAAGAAATATATGTATAGATTAAAATATAGTTTTTAATGACATAAAATATTGTAATTTTATTTTCATAATTTGAAATTTTGCTAAAAAATTTGTAATTTTTTCCCCATTTATGTTTTTTTAAAAAATATATTTATTTCCAACATTTTTCACTTTAAAATATTGGTAATTTAAAAATTATCAAATATTTTTCACTCGTTGTGAAATAAGTGAATTTAAAAATAATAAAAATAACCAATATGGGATTTTGTTTTGTGTATCCGATTTCAAAAATATATAGAACTTGTTACTGACATCATTATTTTGCTATTTGAAATTCATACTCAAATGTTATACGTAATTTGATTGATTTTAAATGTTTGACGTATTTTGGCTCAATGATGTTTATTTTAAACTTAGCTTCTTCAACTGTTGTAACAGGAATTTTTTCTAATATTCATGATGTCGATACAATAAATGATTTTCCGAAAGGAAAAAAAAAAGGCCAGAGAGATGTTGAAGTGTTAAGTTTTATTCTTTATATGAGGGTTTCTTGTACATGTTAGTAGAATATGAAAACACTTTTTTTCCAAGTTAGCTGTTGTTATTGTTTTAAAGATGCAAAATGTCTTACGTAGTTTAATTATTTTAAATTCATTAAACGTAAACAAATTATGTATATATATATTTGTTTTCTTTTAAATAAATTTTAGTTATATTAATTTACTTATTTATTTTTTTTTTTAAGTTTGCGTAGTGGTGAAAAAACAATTACGTCATAAGGGCGGCAAAAAATTCCTCGCCTCAGGCAGAAAAATGTCTAGCGCCGGCCCTGAGCATTAACATCGACGTCTAGTTCAAGTTTATCACAAGTAATAATCCTCACTAAATATATCACTTATTGCTGTTTATTTTCAAATTTAGCATGATACTAAATGTATTTTTACTTGCAAACGTAACATTCTTTTTTAACCAAGTTCTTTTTTTTTTTTTTTTTTTTTTTTTTTTTTTTTTTTTTTTTTTATCTAAGAAGTAATGAATATATTTGAGTTTTATAAGAATATTGATTAAAATATTTTAAAATAAAGTATTATTAAGAAAAATAATAACTATATTTTTCAGTAAAATATTATTTTTTAAATATTTTTCTAAGATTATTTTAATAAATAATCAATCAAGATTAAATAAAATATATTGTAGTTCGAACAATCCTTTTTATTTAGGCAGACATAAAATGCAATACAACGATAGGAAAAAAAATAATAAAAAATCCACTATTCTGATAACTTGTTCGTTTTTCGCGATGAAAATCCAGTAAAATTTTAAAAAGCTTAGAATATAGCAAAGTATTAAATAAAATAAAACATTATTAAAGAACATATTCATAATATGTATGCGTAAAAAAAGTAACTTTCAAATAATATTTTTTTAATTATTATCATTGTTTTAAAAGCGATTCTAGATAAGTTCGTTGTGCATAATACAATGAAAATGCAAAACGAGATTTAAAAATAAATTTTGCGTCGGCCGGGAGTCGAACCCGGGTCAACTGCTTGGAAGGCAGCTATGCTAACCGTTATACCACCGACGCTTGGAAGAGAAGGATGTCATTCTACACATAACAGTAAAAAGTCAGTCACCGACCTAGATTTGACCGAGAAGATTCTTTTTCACTTTTGCACTCATCCATGAACTCCAGATACTATATCGTGATGAAGGAAAAAGTCATGATGTTGCATCTTGCAGTGAAGCAGTATTGCAATATATTTGTTAAAAGGATGCGACTTGTACATATGTCAAAACGCCTCCCATTTCCATACCAATTTAAACCTTTGATGAGCGGGGTTTTTTTTTATTTATACCACTTAGTTTTAATCTCCAACTGCCAAATTTGTAACAGAATTTTTGAATAAAATTCTGCTTTAATAAAGTACGCGAAAAAAACAAAAACAACATTTATTCATTTTCAAATCAAGTCGTTCGTAAATTCTGTTGACATCGATCATGCCAACATTTTAGCAATAGAATTACTTTGCTCCTGAAAGGGTTAAGACCGATGAGATAAAAACAGAAAGTCCAGCATTACGATAAATAAAAAAGTCTTAAAAACAACATAAAGAAAAGCAAAGCTAGCTAAAAATTATCATTAAATTGCCTCAATTCTCCATATAAAGTAACCAGTACAAAATGACCCCCACACCTCGAGCTTTAAAACAGACCTGAGCTTATTCCCTAGCTTCAAACTTGATATATTTTGATTTTTGATTGCGTGTTTGTTCTGTTATACGTTGTCATTACTCATCACATATTTAGCAAAAGAGAAAAAGAAAGAAAGAAAAAATTATGCACATATAAAACAACCGATTGGCTTATCATAGGAAGTGTAAACCAGTGATGTCGAATTCTTGCACAAGAAAAGAATCAATAGCTTATTTTCTAATGAAAACCCCCAATGATCACGATTTTCAGAACACCCTGAAACTGCGATTCTTTTATCTTTATTTTATTTTATTTTATTTTAGATATACAATAAAATATTTTTATAACGCTCATGATTGCTATACTGATATCTTATGAGACATCGAACTATCCTACTCATATGCTCTTACCTGATACCTAGTTACCTATATTAACCTAGTGCACCTGGTTAATACATGGTCCAGTCTAACAAGGTCTCCATCAGCCCATACTCAAAAAAATTTGAAAATATTACAGAATGTTTTTCTCATGAGGATATATATGTTTTTAAAAAAGTTTCCTGCGGAACCTCCATATAGCGCCCTTAAAAAAATAACGAAAATGTCGTTTTCTTGACGATTTATTGCTGGTTGGCAACACAATGAAATAAAAAAATCTATACACACTTTTATGATAAATATGCTGTTTAAGGAAAACTTTTTCTGCTCTTCCTATCGAACTAGTTTAATAAAGTTTTATTTAAATAAATACACTTTTAGAACTACGGATTTGTCTTATACATTTATATGTACAAGGCTTGAAATGGAAAAATCCACGAGCCAGAACGCCTTTTCAAAATTAATGTTGACTATTTTTTTTTTTTTTTAAGTATAGACAAATTTATATGTAACCGTGCAAAAACAATTTAAAAAATGCATTAAAGATTCTAAATAATTTTTTAAAAAGTTGCAGAGAGCACAATAAGCTATATAGGTAAAACTGTAATAATATGTTTTAATAATTGATCAAGAATTATATTTACCACAATTTCACGAAACGGAACAATATTTGTCATAATTTCACGATCCGGAATATCGTTCCGATTTGCTCTGGCGCATTTCGAGCCCTGTATATATATCTATAATTAAACTTAACGACGGTTTAGAACAAAATTTATATGGATTAAAATTGCTTCAAACTCAAAATTAAGGTCCGATTCTGAACATTGTCAATTTGACTTCCATATTGTTAGTGTTAGAGACAACAAGAGAAAAGTATTATTGCCATGGTAACAACGACTTATTCAATATCGAAATGTATAAGGAGAGCTTTCTTAATCGGGCAATTACTTTTAAAATCCACTTAAAACTTATCCAGCCAGTGAAACCGTGTAAAATTAAATAACTTCACAGTAACACGCAAATTGTATATAACATATAAGCTTATAGAAATAATAATAAAATGTTTCATAGTTTAAATTTAAATTCATTAAGAACTGCGTATTTATAAATACACATTTAAATAGCAGTTTTCAAATGCATTAGAATCACTTGCATTTGGCGAGGAAAGGTTTTACTCGCCAAACCGCTTGGAGCGTTCATCTTTTTGCGCCAAATATTCCGAACTATTTTATTTTTTAACAGATTTTTTACTGGGATTCCACCGCTAAATTTGACTGACCCTTTATTACGTGCATGAGTAGTTTCATTAGCATTTTTTTTTTTTCGAAATATTTTGAGTATTTTGAGAATTTAAGGAGACCTTGCTTGTAAGATGCGATTTTTAGAAGATATTAAGAAAATATGTATCATTGTGGTAACATATTATGGGCAAAATAAGATAACTTCTCAGAATAAGTTTCAAGAAATAGGTTTTCCTCGAAGAATTTCACCTCCTCAGTTTTAGTGATTAATTCATTCTTATGATAGTAATATACTTTGAAATGTTAAGGAAGAATTTAAGAGGAAAAACGGACTGAATTTCATAGAAATCGCAGTAACAGGGAAAAACAACATGAAACATTGATTACTCAATTTCCACGTAAAAGCAACTGAAAGTCACTCCAATTAGCAAACATATTGCTGTGAGAGTATTTTATGAGTCAAGATGGGCTTTCAATCACTTTGCTAAATTTCAAGCTTAAGTCGCTAAACTGGGAAGTATTTTCTTTTGTGAATACAAAATAATTAACTCTTATATGTTATTATCTTCTAAGTCACTTAAAAATTTTGAAATATTTTAAATATATTATAGTGTTTCTATTTTTTCATTCAACAATATTGGTAATACTGTTACGATCAAATAAAATAAAATTATTTACTTTGCATCTAAATGTTAATCTAATTTACATAATCCATTTATATTGTTCGAAATATAAGAAATGACTACTGTTCTGTTCACTCTTTTCTTTTTTTTTTTACTTTTCTGATTTTATTAAATTTTTACACTGCAATTTTCATATTTAATAGCTCAAAGATTTTATTTAACTAAACTAAAGACTGCAGCGTTACAATCCATTAAGAAACTTGTCGGAGGGTGCTCAATTCCGCTCTCTTGATCATGGCTCTGAGGTGCTATATAGCATATGTCTCGGTCAGACTAACTCAGAACCCACGACATTTACTTCCCAAGTAAGCCTGATACTCATTTTTATTAACACTAAAGAGAGGAAAGATTGAGTGAACTTTGCCTAAATCCAGAGGCGAACCTCGGACCTGTAATTAGGAAGCGCAACTATCTTTGACCACTAAGTTTTTAGTTCTACAAACTGATAAGTTAGTTTAAAATTTTCGACTACTTTTCTCTTTGTATTTTTAAGGTTTCAATTTATTGAGGATACAGCATTTTCTCAGCCAACTGATATTTCTGTATAAAATCTAACTTAAATTTATTGTAAATCCATTTAGGCGCATGTTCAATAACTTTATTTTAAGTCAATTTTTCTGAGTAAGCATGGTGCTTAAAGTACAGCGCCTAGAAGATATATTTTCTAGACGCGGTTCGTTATCCTATTTTCAAGACCTGTATCCTCTATTATAGTTTAAGACCTTATTCGTTCTGTTGCAGAGCGACAACAAGCAATGTTTCAAAACAAGAGAGCTTGGAATGTCTGAGAAGAAGACTCAGCTCTACTATCGTTAATCCGCCGGGAAGGTGTTCCAAATCTAGAAATCCATTTATTATACAGGGCTTTTGCTACAGTCTCTGCTGTTGTGTTATTTAGTGGAATGGCTTCCATCCAGTTAAAGTATTTGTCGATTCATATTAAACAATAGATGTTACTGTTTGATGGTGATAATGGACCCACAAGATCAATATTCACTATGCGAAATCTTTCAAAATACTCGAAAAATTCAGCAATTGTTGATTTTGTATGACAAGTTATTTTTTAGCTTTTGGCACGAAATGCCCGATTTTGTCGATTCTTTTGACATCTTTTTTTTTACGGCAAATGAACTTCGACGTTATTAACTTAACTGTTGATTTTACTCCCGGGTGAAATAATCCGTGAAATTTGTGTTTCTATTCATCCGGTAAGTAAGAGGGATATCAGGACGGATATTGCCCGTAGAAACGTCACACCAACACCACAGGTTCTGACCAGAAGGAAAAGAGTGCTATTTAAATTTTAAGGTGATAGACATCAGCAACAGCTACAGTTCTTAATTTTTGGAGGAGCTGACTAAGTTTCATAGTGCCAAATTCAATTCCGAGGTACAAATCGCTTAATTCGAACGCTTTTACTTTCTTTGAATTGATTGGTGAAAAAATCTAGTTTTCGATTCGGAATATTTGGTTAAGCTTTCACTACTTATTATATCCCAAATATTTTTCATTTAGTTAACAAGTCATGTAGTTCATGTAGTCCCAAGTTATGCAGCTAAATAATTAAAAGTAGTTCTTTCTTTGATTATTTCATTTATATTAAATTGAACCTCCACCTGATAAAACCAGATCTAAGGTCTATTAGTCCAGAAAAGTAAAGTTTTAATACCCACCTTGTTCAGTTTCAGTTTTTCTTATGTGGAAGAAGTATTGTTCATTGATTCATATTTAGCCATATCTTGAGCTAAACAAACCACCAATTTTTATGGGACAGGCTTTCTTAGGAGAAATAACGATAATACTTTAGAAGGTGTACTTAAAAATAAATTCCGCAGCTTATATCATCGATTTATTGTCCTTATTAAAATACGATAATACAATCTATAACAACAAAACATTTCTATACCTCTCTCGTTCTAAAGAAAATAAAAACTTGAAAATACTTTCACGTTCAGATTTTCAAACTTTTTACTTGCTACAAAAGCAGGATCACAACTAATAGGAGTAAGACATCTGACCATTTCAATGTGATTTTCAGCGAAAAGTAATATTATTGATGCTTAATATCACGATCGGTATTGTAAAAGGGGTTTGTAGCATTTATAGTTCATTTATAGGTAGGGACAGTCAATTGCGTTACATTACGGTCAATGAAGAGAAAAATCGTTTCAAGTTCATTTTAATGAGGATAGACAATTTCAAACATAATGATATGCATTTATGAAGTGCTCCACATCATCCATTTTGTAGAATATAGGGTGCAAATCATTTACTATTCATTTACTGGGTCACACAAAAGAATTTCGTTACATAATGGTCTATGGGGGAAAAACTGTTTGCAGCGTATTTTAGTTCTTTTACACTATTTCAAATACAGTGACCTCTCACTTATACGACTTTCAAGGGACCGTAGAAAAAAGTCGTATAACTGAGAGAGTCGTATAAGTGAGAGACCGCCTTATAATACAAGTTTCAAACTTTATAGGTATTAATTATTTTACCTATACTAAAAACGATATGTTTTGAGTACTAAGAACATATTTTAACAAAATTTGTAAAATGTGTTAAAAAATTAAACATAAAATATGTTTAAAAAGTTCACAAAATTGTTCATTTACCACTATGTTTATTTTAAAAATTTACAGATCAGATTTTCTCAAAAAATGAAATGATATTAGTTTGTTTCTGTCGTAGATGGAAATAGAAAATGTCTTTCTCTAAGTCTAATAAAGCTTTTAAGCTAGTTTGGGAATAATCATTTTGATATACATAATTCTTTAATTTATTTAAAGCGGTACTTGCTTTTGAAAAATTTACAGCAGCAGGAACATTGCTCTCATCTTGGTCATCATCCTTGCTCACGTCTTCATTATTAATATCCTCAAAGATTCCTTTAGCAGTTCTCATTTCTGACAGAAGACGTTTATCATCACATTCTACATAATCTTTGAAATTAATACCTTCGTCCATAAACATTTTATTCGAGTCTTCGTTATTAAAGGATTCCATACGCTCTCAATATCAGGTTCATTCGTTGAACTAGCATTTTGGTCTTGTGGGAAAACTGAATTTCCTAAAACAAATTTTATAATTTAATTTGCTGCAGAAACAGCAGATCTTTTACATCGGGATGTGATGGACATTGATCCATTAGAAGTAAAACCTTTCTTTGTTGTTATTGAAATTTATCATCCATCTCTTTTAAAAAATCAATGGAAATCTCTGATGTCATCCATGATTTTTTTAAATTTCTGTAGCCACATGGCAATTATTTTTTATTCTTAAAGTATCGAGATTTTCTTGATTTTCCTAAAACAAATTTTATAATTTAATTTGCTGCAGAAACAGCAGATCTTTTACATCGGGATGTGATGGACATTGATCCATTAGAAGTAAAACCTTTCTTTGTTGTTATTGAAATTTATCATCCATCTCTTTTAAAAAATCAATGGAAATCTCTGATGTCATCCATGCTTTTTTTTAATTTCTGTAGCCACATGGCAATTATTTTTTATTCTTAAAGTATCGAGATTTTCTTGATTTTCCTATTACTAAAGGTTCTATTTTTTCTGAACCATCACTATTTGTGCAAAAAAGGATAGTTAATATTTCTTTACTTTTTCTGCCCCCTAGGACCACCTTGACATGGTTCTTCTTTGTATGATAATGTCTTATCTGGCATCAGCTTGAAAAACAGTCCGTTTCATCACAGTTAAAAATGTCTTTAGATCCCTTAATCCTTAATTAACATAAGTAGATTTTGCAACCATTGTCTACCATCATTTCCATTAACACATGCGCTTTCTCCTGTGATGCGGCGATGCGAAAGTCGATGTCTTTTTTTAGCTTCTCGAATCACCGCAAGACGCTGAAAAATTCTCGATTCCATACTTCTCAGTAAGAGTGCGAGCCTTTTCTTTTAAAATCACACCATCTATCGGTAAATTTGAAGCTCGCATTTGGTTAAACTACGCGATTAATGCTGATGTCAATTTTTTAAATCTGCCACATTGTATCCTGGATCTCTTTGAATCGACATTTTTAGATGCATTTATAATGACATTTTTATTTTTCAGAATTTCTTTTAGTGTCGATTCTAGCAGATTGAAGAGAGCAGCTAATGCCTTCTTTGATTGTAGTATTTTTTTTTAATCATATTCCTTAATGGTTTCAACTTTGAATTGTATGCTTAATGCTTTACGTTTTGACATTTTCAGTTTAGGTATCGATATGCAGCAAACTGAAAAAATTACAGCGAAATGAATAACCTTTCACGCGTCTAGTACGGAAGCTTCTAGCGATTTGCGACGTACGCGTTTTTTCCCCTTCGCTGTGCGGGTTGTACGCGCATAGGTCTTTTGGCATGATAATAGCTTGGGATGTGCTTCCAATATGTTCTCGCTTTAGTATTTTTTCTAGTGATGTTCAAGAACTGTCATTTTCAATTTGTTAAGTTTAAAATAAAAGTCTGTTTTTCTTAAAACAACCTCATTCCTAAAAGACGACGCATTCCTTAAAGCTGTTAAAATTTTCCAGGAAAATGCATTTTGCAAAAACCTTGATTTCTCCACCAGTGCCATACAGAGACGTGATGTGCAGGTAGTCATTTGGCTTTTGTTAAATGGCAGACACAAGAGAATTCCATACAATCACCCTCCCGCCATAGATTTCATCGTTAATAACAAACGAAGGTAGATAAGAAATGTTATTCATTATTCATAAACACTTTAACAATAATGAAAGGATAAATGTAAGAAAACGTGAATGATTTGTACTTTAAAGATTATAAAAATTAATTCTAGAGTGAGAAATGTAAAATCGCCTGAACCGTTTAAAGCGTCGTATAAGTGAGAGAAGCAGTCGTATAACTGAGAGAAGTTTAGCATTATTTCCCATAAAGCGTGGACGGGACCGAGAGAATTCGGCGTATAACTGAGAGAGTCGTATAACTGAGAGTCGTATAAGTGAGAGGTCACTGTATAATGAAATTGATATACAATACTGAGGCTTACTGCAATGTACTTGTCGTATAACATGGTGTGCATAGCATTTATTGTTCATTTATAGGGACATACAAAAAATTCGGATACAGTACTGTATGTATCTGAAGCACTGCCTATTAGCTAAGTCTTGTAAGTGCGATTTGAATGGCTTAAAGGCGATTTTTTAATTGAGTTGTGCACTTTTAAGTTGAACTATATTTAAAATACTAAGAGATGTTTGTGTAATATAAATAAAATTATATACAAGGCCACCCAAAGAACAGGATACGTGACCTCCTAAAGACGATAATGTCTGGAAGTGTGATTTCAGTAGTTTTAACCATGTTTTAGCCTGAAGTAAATTTTAGCTTAATATGTGACGCATATGGAGATCTTTTGGCAATGTACAGGGCTGTACAAAAAAATTCAGGTATGTTTCCGTATATTGATAGAAATTGCTGAAGGTGAATTATCAACCATTCATTTTCTTACTAAACTATGTTTTAGCATACTATTTAGTATATATACAAATATGTAGATTAAATACAGGGTTTCACAAAATAATTCGACTACTTTTTCGACTATGGACGGTAATTGCTGAAATCTGATTTTCGGATGTGTTATGAGTTTTCTAAAATGTCTACTTTCTAAAATGTCTACTGTTATTTACCTTATTAAACAGCGAAGTTTCGTTAAAGAATTGGAAGTTGGAATTTTTTGGAAGCGCTGGAAAGTGTTTCATAATTTATGCTTGACGATAAAGATATAATAATTTTGATGATAATTCGGAGGCTTTTATATGATCTTATACGAAAAATCTCCCGATTATAAGGGTCCTAGTCAATGAGGAACATTTTGCAGACAATCTGTGCAATATATTAAAATTTTTCTGGAGTTTTTACAAAGACTAAGGTTTCTTTAGTCAAACTGATTTATTGACACTTATCAGCTGCAGTGGGGATGGGGAAACGTCTAAAACGGTAAATAAGTTCATCACGTCAGGTTGCATAAGAAACAAATTTCATGCTATTGTAAAGGAAACTATTATTTTAATTACTCAGGTAAATGCTATTTCACTTAATATTAATTCAAAATGTCAAAATATTGAATTACACCATGCATCATATATCCGCAATATTTTAAAGACTCAAATAACTTCCTGGCATGAATAATGTTTAAATATGAACAGAATGAGGGGGAAATAGTAAAAATCTGATCAATACGATAAATAAGAAAAAATGGCGCAACGACTACCTTTTCTAAATAGATAAAACAATGAAGGTACAACCTTGGCAAATTATTTTCGCTTGAAATAGTCGCGTTAGGCTACGTGCCTCTGACAGTATAGTAAGGTTAAATACGCATTTGACTTTGAATATCTTTATGTTGTTGATAATCAACAATGTTTTTCCGGGTACATTACTGAAATTGAACAAAAACAAGTGACAATAGCTTGACGGAAAAAGGTGGGTGGAAGTATTTAAGGACTACTGATTTATTCTTATGATATGATTGTATTTTCCTCTTTCAGTGCTTTTATTCGAATTTCATCATTCACTATTTTTCATTAGAATAGAAAATTGTTATTTGTAAAATTTCATTATAACTGAATCTATTACCATTTATTAACATATTCCAAAAAACATAACGAAAAAGTATTTATGATTTCGGTTCCGCCCGGAATCTAAGGAACGCAGTGGCAGTAGATACCGGCTGTCCCAAAAATGACTGATGGATTTTAAAATTCAATAACTTGCAAACGGTGACAGATATTTAAAAAATTCTTGCAGGAGTATTATGTAAGATGTCAGGATTTTTATGCTGCGGTTCTCAGTTTTAGTTACAAATAACATCGATAGATGGCGCTCCAAACAATAACCGCTAAATCCAGGCTCGATTTCTCGACCTTTCTTCTCTTCCATGCGGAAAAAGGAGATTAAAATGTACTGAATGGATCCCGAAGTACCAAAAATAGGGTCTGGATTTAGCACCTATTGCTCTCAGCGCCATCTATTGTTTGAAATTCTAATTAAAGTGAAGAATCACAGTAAAAAAACTCCTGACATCATACATAACCCTCCTGCAAGAATTTTTTTAATATCTGTCACCGTTTGCAAGTTATTGAATTTTAAAATCCATCAGTCATTTTTGCAACACCCGGTAGATACATCCATACATATACATTTTCAGTTTGTAGAAACAATTAGTACACTACAAAAATGATTTTGAGAAAAATACACTTTTAATTAACATTGAAAAAGCAAGTGTTGACAGATTTACATTAAATCCTGCATTGCCTGATACTCTCATAAAATATTAATTATTTTAAATATTTAGAAAAAAAAAATCTTAAAAAATATGGTACTTCGATTTCGTTTTACAGTTTTGTAGGGTTACTTCCGGCTATTTTAACGTGCAGTTTTCGTTTTACAAATTCTTTAATATTTTGACTTCTAATTGATATAAGTACAAGATTAAAAGTGTTTTATAAAGCTAAATAAATGTCCTATTAATTAAATCCAAACTCTGAAAATGTCATTTAAGATATCCGAATTCGTTGAAATAGTTAATTTTCGAAAGAAAAAAATGACATTTTCAGACTTTGGATGTAATTAATAGAACATTTATTTAGCTTTATAAAACACTTTTAATTTTGTACTTACGTCAATTACAAGCCGAAATATTAAAGAATTTGTAAAACACAAACTGAAAGTGATCATTGAAATAGCCGGAAGTAAGCCTGTAAGGCTGTAAAGCGAAATTGAAGTACCATATCTTTTAAGACTTTTTTCTAAATTTTTAAAATAATTAACATTCTTTTTAGAGTATCAGTCAATTAAGGATTTAATGTAAATCTGGCAACACTTATTTTTTCATGTTAAGTAAAAATGCATCTTTCTCAAAATTCCTTTTTTCATCCATCTCGTTTTCTTAAAAAATGATAAATCAAATATGTCATTATTATTATTTTTTTCAAACTTGGTACGTTTTTCTTTGTTTTGTTTTCTAGGGCATTAACTGAAAAATGTTCATAATCAGAATATTTTTCAAGTTATTGTATGATATTTGAATAACAATGAAATAATATGTACTAAAATATCTAGTATTGATTCTTCGATTAGCTCTAAAATGCTTATTTATTGAAGAGGCCTAGAAGTTTTAGTTCATTCTCTAGATCAGGGGCGCCATTTGAGGGGGGGCTGGGGGGGGCCATAGCCACCCCCCAAGGAATTTGATATTTTAGAAAAATTATCTGTCATCGCAGGTCAGACTCAAAAGAATTTAAAAAAATTACTCAAAACCTAAGATAGCTTGTCAAATTTTATTACAATAAAAACACGTATAAGTAAACACTTTAGGTATATAAACTAATAATTATAAAAAAAAATTCTAATTTGCCAATTTATCTATTTTTTTCAAGTCTAATTTGCAAATTTCGCAATTTTTTTTCTGCTGTCAATTGACGAATTGATTTTGCGTCGCTCTGCAAAAAAAAATAAGCAAATAAATAAATAAAATAGCATGGTCTTCCCTTGAAAATTAAACAAGAGAGAAAAATCATGCGTCAAGCATAGATTATGAAACACTTTCCAACACATCAAGAATGCTTTAGTAAAACTTAGCTTTTCAATAAGGTAAATAATATATCTAATTAAACATTTTAGAAAACATAAGGACTTTTTCCTAGAAATCCGCACAAACTTTGCAATTATGTAAAATAGCAAAGGAAACCAAATCAGGTGAAACTTGCACGTGAAGTGTTGTGCTATGGTATTTAAGAGCATGGCCATTAGCCAAGAGATCATTAAATAATCTGTGTTTTCGGAGAATAGAGCCACAAGAGTAGTGTCTATGTATTATTGTGTACAAGATTTACGAAAGCAATATTCATCAAGGAGCAAGTCCATCGTGAACTATTTATTTTCCGAAAATATCACCAAACGAACTACATACGATGTTCTAGAATGTTACTAGGAGGGACTCTCGGCCAAAAAAGAACTGGGATCGGGTAGGAAGGCGAAAAAAAAAAATCTCCAAGCCAGAGTTAGAGCAGTTGAAAGGACTGTTTGACGAAAATAACCGAGTATTAATCCATCCCATGCCTTCTAAATACAGTGTTTTACCTAACCACCAACAAAAGACAATCATTAAGAACCTGAACATCAAATATTACAAGAAATGGTCATAACAGAACGAACAGAAAAACAAATGGTTGTCGTGAAAACAAAGTGTGGTCACTTGTTCAGAAAATTCTCTGATAGAATATTCATCTTCGATGACGGTGACGGCTCATATTTTAAGCTTAAGCGCTCCACGTTTAACTATAACGGTGGCTATTATACATCTGACGTCTCCACGACCCAAGATATCATTAAATTTTCTACTAAAGCGAAATTCCAAGACAAGATCCTCGTATGGATTGCAATGGGTCCGAAAGGTTTGAGTCGTCCGTTCATCCGAAAGTCTGGGTTCGCTGTCAATGGGCAACGACATTTGAACAAGGGCATTTGTCGTCTTCTTATCCCTACATCTGTAGCAACTACAATGACGGTGATTGCGGTACCTGGCCAGACTTGGATAGCAGTCATCTCTGCAAAATCGTTCTCAGCCATTTCCGCCAGCAAAACATCACTTTCATAAAGAAGTCTGACAACCTGGTTAGCGTTCCCCAAATTTGACCAATTGAGCGGTTCTGAAAGTATCTGAAGTCAAAAGTGTATGCCAAAGGCTAGAAAGCAGGTAACATCCAGAAATTGATCAATCGAATCAAGTATTGTTTCAAAATCATGAACTTAAATTTTGTACAATGTCTAGCAAGTACCACCAAAAGTAAAATCGATAATGTCAAACGAAACGGTTTAATTGAAATCCGATAACAGTTTTACAGAGGAATGTGGTTATTGAAGTCACCTTACAGTGCCCATTTGAGTTCTTTATCTCGTTTTTTAATAACTTTCAAGTCAAGAAAAGTTTGTGCAGATTTCTAGGAAACCGTCCTTATACCACATTTAAAAACCATATTTCAATAATTACCGCCCATAACCGTAAAAGTAATCCAGTTCTTTTGTGAAGCTCTGTATACGATCTATAAATTTGTACATATGATACACAGTGTGCTTAAATTATGTTTAGTAAGAAAATGCATAACACAGTAAGAAATTCCCCTTCAGCAGTTTCTACCGATAGGGGGAAACGTACTTAAATTCTTTTGTACAACCCTGTATATGACATACAGATTTTAATACTTGCCACATATTAATGCTGAAATTTAATTCAAGCAATGCTTAAGCTACTTAAATTACGCTTCCATGAGTTATATCCATAGGCGATTATATATCCAGTTCTTTGCATAGTCCTGTATATGATTTTATTTATATGCAGCAAACTTACCTTAGTATATTATACTAAATGTAGTTGAGCTTGAAAGATAACTTGAAGCTGCATAACTCAAATTAAAAATAACATCTTTAAGCAATTCCTGCTCTTTCTCAATAATGCTTACGAATTTTTCTGTGTGTCTTACGAATTTAAAAATTGCTCTGTGTATGTTCTATAGAATTTATGCACACCATGTAGTATTAAAAAATTTAGTTAAACTAAAAAACCATACCATAAGTGAAAACGGACTTGCAGCAATCATTCCTAATAGCCAAACTTCGCATACAGATTTGTTCCCGAAATCTTTTATGTGTCCCTGTAAATGAATGATAAATGCAATCCCCATCCTATTTTACTGCAAGCATTATGTTGTTAACTTCAATAATATATATCAGTTTCATCATGTTTGAAATAGTGCAACATAATTGAAATACGCTGTGAACAGTTTTTACCCGTAGACCATCATATAATCGAACTCTTTTGCATAACCTTGTAAATGAGTGATGAATGCTTCGCACCCCATATTCTACAGAAAGTATGTATTAGCACTGGAGATGAGACGGACCTGCACGGGTTTGATTTTTATACCAGCCTTCGGGCTCGGGCCCATTCTTTCTCAAACTGGCAATTTTATTTATTCTCGTACTCGTGTAGAAACAAAAAATAATTTTTTTACCCCTTAAAAATTAATTATCCCATTGCAAGTCTTTTTAATGCTATTTTGATCAGGACGAAAGAGAAATAGATTTTTTTTTCCTTTTTTGATTTTTTTTTGGTATTTGTCGAACATTATTTTGAAAGAAAATTTGTGATATTTGATGATTTATGTCTGTAGTTTAACGCGAGTAACGACCTGTTGATGTTGGCGGCAATCAGAATATGGCGCCATTAGGATACTGTTTAATTGGAATGTTTATTTATTATTACTTTTTTCAGACATCTAACGCGAAATAAATATTTTCTTTTACGTCAATCAGCATTAGCCTAAAATTTGCAAATTTTTTGTCTCCTATTGTCTGCGATTGTAATCGCTCTTTATATGAAAATAATGTTGGTGATTTTAATCATGCTTCTTCTTGAAGTCTGCTCCTTCTGTGGCTCTGTTCTTCATATTCATACAATCACTTTCATACGTAAGTAGATAAAATTGGCATGTGTTGTTATTCCCGATTGAAAGCAATCAAGCAATCAACCTCTTTTTCTATAAAAGCATCGGATCTTTTCGGTAACGGTGTCAAATTTATAATTTAAACTGATTTTCAAAGCCATGATAAATGCGAAAGATGTACACCTTTTATAGGAAACAGAAAACGCTGTTCGATTCTTCGTCATATAAATCATAATTTCTGCAAATTTCATTAATTTATACATAAAATGCTCTTCGTTATTGTGTCCATCAGAGATACCTACTTGTTGCGGGAGAAAAATTTTAAAATCTTTTTAGGGAAGAAATGAGAAATGAGATGTATTGCATTTAGAACAGCTTTTAAATATGCATTTTTGTTAAACCTTTTTTTTTCCGTGCATACTTTCGGTATCGGAATCGGGCTCTGATGGCACAAACTTTTTCGGATTCGGATTTAAAATTGTTGGCCCCGGGCTCTGAAAAATGAGCCCGAACTCATCTCTAATTAGCACATCTCAGAAATTTTTATCAATTTCATTATGTTTGTAACCGAGTAACATTATTAAAATACGTCACAAATATTCTTTCTTCATAGACTATAATATAACGGAATACTTGTGAGTTCTCCTGGACGCAAACTGTAAGTGCTAAACATAACATTACATGTAGTAGTCATCTTTTAGTACACCCCAGTAATGTATATAAATGTTATTATGTTTAAATACTGTAATACAACAATATTAAAATATACCGCAAATGATTTTACCCGATGGATCATAATCTAACGGAATAATTTTGAGTCCTCCTGTAAATGAACTATGAATGATACACACTTCATTTTGAATACCGAACATTCCATTGTAAACATTAATAACATATATCAATTACGCGTTAATCCGAGTATATTTACGTGAGTTAGAGCATGACCAGATGGGCAGACAAACTCAATTCCCTTTTCAACTGCGTTGGAAAGTGTTACAAATATTTCTTGAAGAATCCCATGCTTATGAAAATGTTAAGAATGGCATGCTATTTCAAACCCTTCCCCTCAAACAAAATCTTGCCTCCTCTCCCCATTCTAAGAAACTTATTAAATGGCTCCCTGTCCTGTCCGTAAAGCCTGCAAAGTAAAAAAAAAAAAAATCTCCGCTTTAGACAGGTACCCTTCTTAGCAAGTATAATTATATAGTGCTTTCTTCATAAAACTTAATTTTTTTTTCCGTTTACGAAACAATTCTTTGTTTGACAGGTTTCGTATTCGCCAGTTTTACAATAAATGTAATATACCTATACTCTTCAGAGATATACTATAGAAAGGATGTTTTAAATGCCTTTAAGAATACTTGTAAAAAGGGAAACTGTCTATAATAGAATACTGTCTTAAACGGAAAAAATGTTAGTCACTTTCTTGAAATTATACCTGCTAAATAAAAAAAATCTCCTTAAAACGGAATTTTTCATAGGTTTTCGTTTTGATGGGAGAGAGTACAGCCCCCCCCCCCCCACCGCCGAACCCCACCCCACACTTGGCTATGCCACTGTCCTCAAAGACAGCTTTGCCCCCCCCCCCCCAAGAAAATTCTGAAATGGCGCCCCTGCTCCAGATAAGTACGTACGGATTATTTTGATACTAGATATATTTGATACGAAATAGTATATTTAGATTGGGTGATTATATTTGCATGCAGCATTTTTAAATTTTTTCTAATATATCTTCAAAATTTTAGATTGGGTGATTATATTTGCAGGGTGCATTTTTAAAGTTTTTGTAATATTTCTTCAAAATTTTCTATGAGATATAATTTTTCAGTTTTCTGTGAAAATTATCAGTTCTGTAAAATTTATCTATTAGTCTGTGAAATTATCTGAACTAATAAATTTTGTGAAATAAATTAATTTTCTAAAACAAATTAATGAAATATAAATTTAAGATAGCTAATACATACATAAACTAAAATTTAAAAAGTTATTAATTTATTATCATGTCAGGTTTTTTTTTTTTTGTTGTTTTTTTTTTTGTTGTTTTTTTTTTTAAATGTGCTCCGAATTAACTGAATCTGAACTTTGATTAAATTCTGTGCATTTATTCTTGATGCAGACGGAAACAAAATTTGTTGCTATCCTATGCTTGGGAAATTTTTCATAATCAGGTCCATATCCAATTGGTGCAATTTAGGTCCGTGGTTTGCCATATAATTAACTCCATTCTTCTAACTTTTATACACACGCAACCACATTGTTTCCAGGGTCGCACATTTTTGACGCGAACTTTGGCTGCAGAAACGGTTACGTAATATTTGCTTTTTACGATGAACATTGCAGTTAAATCTGATTTTTAAATGCGTTTTTAATTATATAAATACATAGCACCTATAGTCGTAGTCTTGTCCGCCCGTCTGTCCGCATAAACAGCGCTGTGGAAACTTAGCCTTTTCACAGTTTCCACATATAAAAACCCTCATAAATGCTACAGAATCACGGCCTATGGAAACTCCATGTATTCGGGAGTGACACTAGAAAATTCGTCTAAGTCTCAGAATTTGCCGGTAACTTAAAAGTAAATAAATTCAGTGCGATCGATCTTACGAAGATGACACTTTGGAACATAGTACATAAAAGGATGACCACCTGGTTCCCACTTTGTAACACCGAAGTATGCTGTTAAGTGCTTTTTGACATTGCATACTTTGACAGGAGAGTTTCGTGTGCAAAAAGGAGGAAGGGCCCCGACCAGCCACTAGAAGGTCAGCTGTCAAAAGGATCTTGACAGGCGAACCAATGACAGCGGAGGTTGGAAACTCGCATTGTTTTCCGAGAGAAAAGTTAAGGATATATACGAGATCTCTGAAGAGGTCTGGAGATTAGATGACTTTTAGAAGAGTTTAGCAGAAGCTAAACGGGAAAAGAGGTTCTTCAACCTGAAGGAGAGAAAAGTTTCTCTCTAGGCTTTTCAAGGGATTATCTTTCGGAGGTCGCTCCGAGAAGGGAGGAGATTTGTTTCTCTCGACGGCAACAATAGCCGATCAGCTGAGCTACAGCTGGGAGCATCAGCGGAAAAGCTGAACGCACGGAGGACTGCTAGTACGCACCTTTAACGGACATTTATTTACTTCGAAGGGACCATAGTGTTTCCCAGAGACTCTTGAATTAACTAATCTGGACTCTGATTTCTTATCCGGTCAAGGACTTTTATTAGATATCTCTACCTTACGAAAACTTTATTTCATCAAATTAACTTCTTAAGTAATTTGTTGTGTTAGTGTAGACATTGTATTTAGCCAAGATTTCTTGTTGTTTTTACGAGAATAAAACCTTCAATTTTTATCATCTTACTAAAACCTTTGTCATCACGCCTCTGAGGAGATCACGTCACGCTACCGCCCTCATCTGAGGCCCCACAACTGGCGGCAGCTAAAAAAGAGCTTTCATACTAAAATAAAGTGGCGGTGAGACAGTGGAAATCTGATATTGAAAGACCCGTGTGCTAACCAGCGGACAGCAGGACGAAAAAACAACTGCAGCGAAGGACACAACAATCAAGCTCTCCAAGAAAAGGCGGACGGAACTCCAAGAGATCCACTGGTAGCCTAAAGAACAAGCCCGGAGCAAGCAGACCGGAGACAGATCCCCTGGAAAAGGCCTAACGCGAGACGGACAGCGAGGAGGACAGGCGCTTCAACGACAGTGCACTAAGATTCAGCAGTGGCCCACAACTGATGATCAACAGTGTCCCGATCAGCCCACAACCGGCAGTTCAGCTGATGACGAGTCGACGCAACAGGGGAGGTAAGCTCATATTTTTTTTTTTTTTTTGAGTGGCTCTTATAGAATTGTTTAAATATGTCAAGTAAATAGCTAAAGTTTTCAGGCAAAAATTTATTGTGTGTTTTTAAAAAAAAAGCATTAAGCTAAGAAGAGTTAAAGTTAACTTAATTAGCCTAGCCTATTAATCAGATTTAGAATCTGGGATTTATTCGAGAAGAATTAAATGGGAATTTTTTTTTTAGTACTAAGAATAGAAAATTTGCAAGATTATATTGTGCTTAGGGGTGAAAAAAACCCAAAGGGAAGAGCTTTTTTAATTAGATGTGCAAGGATACAAGGTTATTTATAGATTCGTACAGGAAAATATTTTATTAATTGTTGGTTTTATATAAAGAAATTTTCTGAATTTATGAAAAGTATTGGTAGCACTGGATCAGGATTGCAAGGTGTGCTCGATCTTGATTAAATTTAAGAGTTTTTCAAAAAGTTATATGTACAATTGGTATAAAATTTTTAGATACTTTGTTTCATTTGTGTGCATAGGGATTTCAAAGCTGAATTTATCTCGCATATTTAACAGAAAGTGGATGCATTCAAATAATTTTATAGTATATATCAAATTTATTCTTTATGTTACTGTTTGTATTCAAAAGGTGTTTATAAAAGTATTCATAGCATAATTTAAACTTGATAGGTTGAAATTATTATTATTATTATTATTTTACATGTCAGGTGACAGGATTAAATTCTCTTTGATATTATTGTTATAATTTGAGTCAAACTTAAGTGTGTACAATATGGCAAAAATTACGGCACTAAAATATTGTAGAAAGATTGATTTGCAAAAATTAGCAGACGAGCTGGGGCTAAAAATTGAGGAAGGCGACACGACACGATTGCAATAATTATTCAAAAAATTGAGCAGGCAAGTGATTACGATGAAGAACTGGCTGTGACGCAAGCTGGGTACATTGTTCAGGACAGGGAGGAAACTGCAGCTAGAGAAAAAGAAAATGAGAGGCTAAAAAGAGAGGAGAGAGAGAGAGAGAAAGAGAGAGAGTATGAGAAAGCAAAACTTGACAGGGAATTTGAGTTAGAGCAATTGCGGTTAACGCAAGGCGTGGAGCGAAGTAGTTCGAGTGCTAGCAATAGATCCGACAGAGGCCCTAAAATCCAAATCAAATCTATCATGCATAATTTTGACCCAGATAAATCTGACATTACGCTTTTTCTGAATTTATTCAAAAGACAGGCAGAAAGATCTGGTATTGAATCAGAGGATTTAGTCACGCATCTTTTAGCATTATTGCCAATTGATATAGCGGTACTTATATTACGAGAGGACAAAGAAAAAGTAGACAGTTTTAATTATGTCAAATCAGTTCTATTGTCAAGATATAGATTAAGCGCAGAAGCTTATCGCGTAAAACTGCTTCGGCATCAAAAGAATCCGACCAGTCCATGGAAAGATCTAATATTTGAGCTAAACAGCTTTCAAGAGGGGTGGCTCAATGGGTTAGAGATAAATACGATAGAAGAGCTCAAAAGCTTACTAATTACGGAGCAAATAAAAAGAAGGGTGCCGACCGAAATGAAGGAACATTTCATCGACTCTTGGATTTCGTACAAAAAATCCGGACAGCTTAGTCAAAGATTTGGATGGGTATGAAACGATAAAGGGCATCTCCAGAAAACCATGGAATAATAGCCCCCCTCTCCCATCGATAAAAGATTTGAAAGGCCCAGATACGACGAAAAAGAGACAGAAAAAACCCCGGAAATTAAATTAAATTGGAGGGATAAAAATGAGAATAAAGAATGGGAAAAGATATTTGATAAACCTAGGAAAAATACTTGTTTTATTTGCTCAAGTCCAAAACATTATAAACGGAATTGCCCAGAATTAAAAAAAAAGTGAAAACTCACACAAGACTGTGCATAATATCAGTAAGGAAATAAACTTAGAGAAAGGTTTTGAACCATATCTGAGTCGGGGTAAAATAAACGGCGAAGAAATCATTATATTACGGGACACAGGTTCGACCGTGGACATTTGTCCGAATAAATTAGTTAAAACTAATCAATTAACTGGTCAGGTCAACTGGGTAAGCAGGATCTGCGCTGTCTACCTATAGCAGAAATAACGCTAGAATTACCCGATGAAATCACTGTAAATACGACAGCATTAGTGGCAGACAAAAATTTTGACATAAATTATTATATCTTAGGAAATGAATCCCAAAAATTAATCGAATCAAATAAAAGCACAAAACCCAAAAGTTTAAATGCCGTAATGACACGGAGCAGAACCAAAACTCAGATGGAAAGCGAAGGCTCAAGCTGTCAATTTCAGGACGATAATCAGCTGGATGAAGATCCATCACCGGACAATGGGCAAGGCCCCACAGAGAGTGCAGAAACGGTAGATAACAACAGAGCAGAATCGGACAATTCAGGTGAAGGGGGGAAGGAGCAGCCAATTTTGCTTCCGGACCTAATCGTAGATGAAGCCTTTTCTTTAAGTAAGGAGGGGAAAAAATAATTTGCGACGAGCAAAAGACAGATAATACCCTGAATGAGATTAAGGAAAAAGCTCTTAAAAAATGTCGTTTTTCGAGTACAGAAACTCCTTAATAATAAGAAAAACAACCGATCATAGAGGCTTAGAAAGATTTCAATTAGTTGTACCAACGAAGTACAGACAGGCTATTCTTAGCGCTTGTCATGAGAATACAGCATCCCATTTGGGAGAAAAAAAACGAAGGACAAGCTTTTGAGATATTTCTTTTGGCCAAACGTCATAAGGCAAACGGAAGAATTCGTGAAATCATGTCACCACTGTCAAATAGTTGGAAAGTCGGGAGAGAAAAAAAGGCCCCTTTGACACGTGTACCAGTCATAGCAGAGCCTTTTTCAAAGCTATCAATTGATTTCGTTGGACCCCTACCAAAGTCCAAAAAGGGAAACAAATATTTGCTAACGGCGTTATGTGTGTTTTCGAAATTTCCAGAGACGATTCCGAATTAGAAAATATGCTCTCAGAATCTGTAGTGGAGGCTCATATGCAAATCTTTTGTAGACTAGGATACGCAAAAGAGGTACAAGCAGATTTAGGGCGGTCTTTTACGTCATGTCTTACGACGTCATTTTTAGAGAAATTTGGAGTCAAACTAAGGCATTCAAGTGTATGCCATGCGGCCTCAAATAACGTTGAACGGATGCACAGGACAATCAAACGACTGTTAAAAGTCATTTGCACAGAAAATGGAAAGGATTGGGAAGAGAATTTGCCCCACGCACTACTAGCATTGAGAAATGCGGTCAGCAACTCAACAGGTTTCAGCCCAGCGGAGCTCGTTTTCGGTAAAAATTTGAGAACACCGGAAACATTATTATACGAGCAGTGGACAGGTGACAGTCAGGAGCCTGAGCTAGTCACAGAATATGTTTTTTGACTAATGAATCGGCTAAAAAGATGTCAGGAGCTGGCGGACGAAAATATGGTAGTAAGCAGGGAAAAACGCAAAGCTTGGTACGACAAGAAGGCGGTCGAAAGGGAATTTAAACCAGGGGACCAGGTACTCGTATTAGTAACTAACAAAGCAAACAAGATGTCAGCGAATTGGACGGGACCAGGCAAAATCACCGCTAAGATTTCGGATACAAATTATATCGTAGAAGTCCCAGGTAGGCGCGAAAAATCGCAAATTTTTCATGTAAATCTACTGAAACCATATGTACAGAGAGTAGGAAAAATAAATATATTAACACACGAATGTGATAATTTAGAGGACTTACAAGAGATGGAAATAGAATTTCCTTTAGATGAGCCACACAGTTATAACTTTGGAGAAATTATAGAGGATAGCAAATTAAAAGAGAGATGCAATCCCGAACAATTGTAGCAATTAGAAATCTTACTGGGGGAGTTCAGGGAGATTTTTTCGAATAACCCAGGGACTACGCAAATGGAAATCCATGATATTGAAGTCACAGATAACAAACCTATAAGAATAAGACCTTATAGAATGTCGCGCAGGCAGGAGGAAATTTTAGAAAAGGAAATAAAAAGAATGCTGGAATTAAATATTATAAGGGAAGGGGAATCAGACTACTATTCGCCCATGATCCTTGTGGAATCAGCTGGTAAGGATCCTCGCTGCTGCATAGACTATCGTAAATTGAACTCGGTAACCAAAGTTGAATATTATCCACTCCCTAACATTCAGCACAGAGTAGAAAGAGTTTCAGCAGCTAAGTACATAACGATGCTCGATCTGACTAAAGGATATTGGCAAATACCGATGACGCCCCAAGCTCAAAAATTAGCCGCATTTGTTACAAACACTGGGACATATTTCCCACTGAAGATGCCATTTGGGTTGATCAATGCGTCATTCAGTTTTTCTAAATTCATGGCAAAAATGCTGAGAGGGTTAGAGAAGTTTTGTCTGCCCTATTTCGATGATATGGCGATTTTCTCAGAGACATGGGAAGAGCACCTGGAGCATCTCAGAGCGGTACTTACTAGAATAAGAGAAGCAAAGCTAACGGTAAAAATAGCAAAGTGCAAATTCGCGCAAAAGACTGTGAAGTATTTAGGGCACATAGTGGGAGAAAGGCAACGGCGGCCGGCCGAAACGAAAATCAAAGCGATCACCGAATTACAGCCACCAAAAACGAAAACAGAAATCCGCAGATGTTTAGGAATGGCAGGTTATTATTCGCGCTACATAAAAAATTATGCCTCGATTGTAGAACCACTTACAAGGGCACTAAAGGAAAAAAGAAAAAATAGTATGGAGCGAGGAAATGAACAGGGCATTTGACACTCTGAAAGAAAAACTTACAGCGGGGCCTGTATTGTACGCTCCCAACTATAACGCAGAATTTATAATTCAGACGGATGCGTCAAATTCAGGGGTAGGAGCAATACTCGCGCAGAGACAAAATTCAGAGGAGCATCCCATTATTCATTTGAGCAGAAAATTTACGGAAACGGGAAAAAAAATTAGCGCGACAGAAAGGGAATGTGTAGCAATAATTTTTGCCATAAAAAATTGAGGCATTACATTGACGGACAAAAATTTCTGATCGAGAGCGATCATAACCCATTAACGTTCCTAAAAAACAATTCAGGAAATAATCCTCGTCTTCTCAGGTGGGCATTAACCTTGCAACAATACCAGTATGCAATTAAATATAAGCCTGGCAAAGAAATAGCTCATGTGGACTTCTTGAGCAGGACAGAGTAGTATACAGAAAAAAAGGGACAAATTAATTGTATATAGTAAAACTTTTATAATTTTCTTGTGTTTTGTAATGTGTATTAAAAATGGTATTAGTATATAGAATATTGTAAAAAAAAATGGTAGGCAGGAATTCTGTAAAATTTTAAGAAACGGACAGGTAGGCAGTTAAATATAGGGGGTTTTTTATGTGAGCCACTCAAAAATATTTTTTTTGAGCTGCCCCCTGTGTTCAAAATATTCAGGCCTGCAGCCAGAATATTATCTAAAAGGGGGGAGGTGTTGTAGAAACTTAGCCTTTTCACAGTTTCCACATATAAAAACCCTCATAAATGCTATAGAATCACGGCCTATGGAAACTCCATGTATTCGGGAGTGACATTAGAAAATTTGTCTAAGTCTCAGAGTTTGCCGGAAACTTAAAAGTAAATAACTTCAGTGCGATCGATCTTACGAAGATGACACTTTGGAACATAGTACATAAAAGGATGACAACCTGGTTCCCACTTTGTAACACCGAAATATGCCGTTAAGTGCTTTTTGACATTGCATACTTTGACAGGAGAGTTTCGTGTGCAAAAAGGGGAAGGTCCCCGACCAACCACTAGAAGGTCAACTGTCAAAAGGATCTTGACAGGCGAACCAATGACAGCGGAGGTTGGAAACTCGCATTGTTTTCCGAGAGAAAAATTAAGGATATATACGAGATCTCTGAGGAGATCTGGAGATTAGATGACTTTTAGAAGAATTTAGCAGAATCTAAGCGGGAAAAGAGGTTCTTCAACCTGAAGGAGAGAAAAGTTTCTCTCTAGGCTTTTCAAGGGATTATCTTTCGGAGGTCGCTCCGAGAAGGGAGGAGATTTGTTTCTCTCGACGGCAACAATAGCCGATCAGCTGAGCTACAGCTGGGAGCATCAGCGGAAAAGCTGAACGCACGGAGGACTGCTAGTCCGCACCTTTAACGGACATTTATTTACTTCGAAGGGACCATAGTGTTTCCCAGAGACTCTTGAATTAACTAATCTGGACTCTGACTTGTTATCCGGTCAAGGACTTTTATTAGATATTCCTACCTTACAAAAACTTTATTTCATCAAACTAACTTCTTGAGTAATTTGTTGTGTTAGTGTAGACATTGTATTTAGCCAAGATTTCTTGTTGTTTTTACGAGAATAAAACCTTCAATTTTCATCTTACTAAAACCTTTGTCATCACGCCTCTGAGGAGATCACGTCACGCTACCGCCCTCATCTGAGGCCCCACAGCGCAAAAACTACCCAACCGAATGGTTTAAAATTTAATATAATCGTTGCAGAATTTTATCGAGTCATTTCAAATTTTATGAAAATCGAAACAAAACTTAAAAAGATATTAATAAAAGTTTTCATCATTCTATTAAATCCTATCATGCTTAATTAATTCACCGACATCCCATGATAGGTAATGATTCTAAGGTTGCAATGGTGATGTAGTCCTATTTAAGATGGAGTCATTATTTCTGTATTACTGAATTTAATGTATATAATGGTAATTTAAGTATTGCGCGGCAGCGCAATACTTATTTATTCCCAGTGTCACTTCTCAATGTTAATTTAACATAGAAAAGCCTATGAAAATCATAACTTTTTCATTTTTTCTTCCCACCTTTTTGTCCTTGATGTCACTCATTTTTTATTCTTTACTAATTCTAATGATATTATAAATTTAAAGTGTTAAAACGTTTGCCTGACGTCAGGGTCAAAACGAATGGTAAAATGCCTTTGCATATGGGTGAATTAAAACCCAGATAGAAACATGGGCCAATTTTTTTTACATTATTCAAATATTTTTCTTAATAATTCCAAATTTAGCTTTTCCATTGAGAATCAAACAACATTTTTCATCGAAAATGTAATATTTTTCTTCATTGTTTCAAAAATTTCAAAAGCCGTAATAACAATTTATTTCTTTTTAGTTGAAATATTTCAACGTGAAATATTAAATTGAACTAGCTTTTTTTTTTTTCAAGAATTAAGAAGGTGAATATGGCGTCATAGGGGAAATAAAAAGGATATTTCAGAATAAGTTTTTGCTTTGGTCAAATTTATGTTTTAGTAAAAAGTTTCAAATGGATAGCTATTTTTACGCAGGTAGCGAATTTAATGAGGAATTTACATAACTTAAATTTTAAAATATATTTTTTTCCGAGATGAGAACTATTTATACCCCAAGTTAAACTTAGGTAATAATTTTCTGATGTGTTTACATCACCCCTTGGGAGAGAATAAGGTAACAAAATTTAAGTAAAATTTTTATTTTTTATTTTTTACTTTATCATAGCTATAATATTGTTAAATATTAGCAGTAAGGATTCAACACAATTTATTTTTGCATTCATAGCGTTCCTGAGTGGGAAATAGGGTATCTAAATTTAAGTGAAGTTAATTTTTTATGTTCTGATTATAGATTTTCTGCGTTCAAATTGAAAGTTTTTGTCCAAACTACAGCAACCTGCATTACTACAGTGGTGAAATATTTTGAATTATACATTGGTAAACTGCATCACACATTGTGATGCAATACCGCATACATCAAAGCCTGATGATGATACTCTCTATTAATTTTGAAATGAGTTCGTCTGAATGCAGTAGTCATTAAAAAACTAAATTATTAAACAAAAACATAATTTGAAGAACAAATTTAAAAAAAAAATATTTCCTACATTGTTTAATCCCGAGAAGAGACAGATATTAAAATAGGGGAGACTGGGGACAGTTGACCATACGGGAGGCTTGACCCACCCATCAATTTTCACACTTAAAAAATTTTTAGAGTTTAATCAATGGGTGTCAACCAAAGCTACTGGAATGCTCAAACAACAGTCTTCATTTCATAGAGATAATCGAAATAGGTGTGGAAAAAATCAATTGGGAGGCGTTTTCAACCTAAAAATGGTGTTTGTTTTTTTTAATATTTTGTAAGCTGTTTTCAGATAAATTATATCATAAAAATTTAAGTAAGTAGGTAATGCAGATGTATCGAGCTTTCATTACAGGCATAAAGATTGCACAGTAAGTTAGGCTTAACATAACAATGTGCTATTCTTTAGAAAAGGTCTATGTAGGGAGGCTTGACCCAGTCAATGTGAGGGAGGGTTGACCAGATGCTCAAGGCTTCCTTAATTAAGTGGTTATGGAAATCTTTTTATTATACACTGTGCATTATGAAAGGTTAATGATTATATATATAAAAGAATGTAAATTTATTCTATAAAGCTATAGTAAAATGGTGTGGTGGAAAAGATAATGTTTAAAACTGACTAAAGAAAGATGTAAAAAATTTCTAGAAAATGGGAAAGCTGATAGGAGCTTTTTTCCACTTAAATATTACTTACAATAGGTAAATAGAAACAGTGGAAAAGACTAGAAAGGATTAAAAAGGATGAAAGTCCTTTCAAGTCTTAACCCTTTCAGGGGCAGTGGTATGTTTATAAAACCACTTAATTTTAATTCCGAAATGGCACAATGGCACCAGAATTTTGCTAAAATCTTTTCCATTTAATATGTATGTGAAATATAGCCTTTTTCTTATTTACAAATAAATTTGTTCATAAATTATGGTGCCAGTCATTTATTTGAACATTTTAGTACTGAAAGTACTTTGCACTTTAATGTTTTAAATCATTTTAATGATAAGTTAAGTTCTCATGCGGCTGCAAAAGAACATAGCATCGATCGAAAAATTTTAGGAAGGTATGTAGACAAATTTCACCAGGGTGAATACAGTGAGATGAAGCTAAACTATGTGACAACTGGAGTTGTCTGGTCGGGTGTCACAAAAATAGGACAAAGAGACAAAAAGAAGCGGGACAGTGGCTCCTAAATCCGGACTCCGGACATAATAACATGGAAACCTATGAAAACGGAACCTGTCTCTAACAGAATACTGCCTTAAATGTTAAAATTTCATTTTCCATGCTGTACAATTATGCCTGTTCAGACACAATCCTGTTTAAAACAAAACGTTTCTATTCTGACTTGCGATTGCGTCTCAACAGGTTTGTTTAAGCATCATATTAAAAAATATATATTTTTTTATAAGAACTAAAGCATGTAGCATAAAGCTATTTTGCTTTTTTTAACTGATTTTATTTCTCTTCACAAACATTGCAATATAAACTAAAGTGGGTCAACCCATCATATAGTGGGTCAAGCCTCCCATATGGGGGGAGCCTTGACCCATTATTTTTTCATGAATAAAATCGATCATTTTTCAAATTTCTTATATTTTACACTTATGTAGCAATTTTATTTTGATAACTGATTATATAACGAATAAAATGATATATAAAACTTTATTCTACGTTCAATATTTAAAAAATAAGAAATCATTTTGTAAAAAGTGGGCCAACCCTCCCTAGTCTCCCCTATTTCATTCAATTAGTTCTACATTTAATGTTAAATTTTTGTAACAAACTAGTTAAGCCAATTGAAGATTAAAAAATAAAAATAAAATTCATACAATATGATACTTAAAACACCCTAAAAAATTAGATTCCGTTCAAAGGAAATCGAAATAAATCTTAGACTTTTTTTTAAAGTTTTGCATGCATCTTATCATTTTATGTACAATTGTCATAAACATAATATATAATCTGCAATACAAATATTTTCAATTAAAAATGGAAGAAGTCTAAGATTTATTTCGATTTCATTTGAACGGAATCTAATTTTTTTAGGGTGTTTTAAGTATCATATTGTATGAATTTTATTTTTATTTTATAATCTTCAATTGGCTTAACTAATTTGTTACAAAAATTTAACATTAAATGTAAAACTAACTGAATGAAATATCTTAATATCTGTCCCTTCTCGGGATTAAACAATGTAGGAAATTATTTTTTTATTATTATTATTTGTTCTCCAAATTATGTTTTTGTTTAATAAATCTTGTATTCGTGCATTTTTGCATTAGAGTGCAACACCAAGATCTGAATATTTATAAAACTAGTTATAGTACGAAAACGAACCACCTCATTTGTCACATTTGACGTACAATTTTCGACTAGACAGTTATGTTGACATGCACCAAATTTTATATTTGAACTCAGTGATTAAAAAAATGTATAATCACATTTTAAAGTTTATTACCCAACGAGCTTTAAAACTTAATTATAAATGAATCAATTAATTTTAACATATTGCAGTTAACCAGGCGCAAATGATACAATCGAGAAAAATTCTTTGTGGTTTTACAACTGTATTGAGTTAGAGCAACAATGGAGTTAATTACTTGTATGCATAAAACCACGCTCTCTATACAATGTGCAATTTGGCTGTGAAACTGACAATGAAATATTTTAAAAGCCAAAAAGTAGAAAATAAAATATACATGAAGAATAAAGAATGTAACATTTTTGTTTAAAAAAATACGATTTTATCAACTAATAGTTTAATCTTAATTAAATCATGATTATAGGTTGAGAAAACAATTTAAAAATACTGAATATATAGTTAAAACAATGCTTTTTTGCCCATTGCCATATTTTATAACAGAAACATGGTGAGCAAAGATTATGTATATATATTAATACATTCCCTAGTTCGCGCTTTCTACCAAGAGTAAATCAAAGCGGTGAATTTCCATAATCAGGACCCATGCTAAATCAAGGTATAGTAACAGAAGTTTTTTGGAACATGAATTGCATTCAGGAAATTAGGCGTGATTTTTAAAAAAAGCATCGAATGCTTATAAAAAAGTGTTTAAGAAAAAAGTATTTTTACTTTTATACAGTAATTCCGTGTTAAAAAATTAAACTAAAGAACAGTAATTCTGCTTTTTCAGAATTTAGTGTCGCCCCCGACATTTCCATTATTTCATTTTCTTTTGATGGACTGATGGCTTCTATTATTATGAAACAGCCATTATAAATGAAGTGTTAGGTGAAGATGAAAGAGCAGTCGTAAAAAGTTAGACCTCTGATTTTCTGGTCAGAATGGGGGAAAAAAAATGGCCATAATTTCTTTTTCAAAAAAAATTATGGCCATTTTTTTATAAATATAATTCATAATAATAGAAGCCATCAGTCCATCAAAAGAAAATAACTCGGTGAAAGCGAACACTTGGTTAATGGGAACTCGGATAATCGGGACTCTACTGTAGCTCAGTTTTAAGACTTAAAACGCGCGATTTTATTTATATAAAAAGACGTCATCCAATTCCGCTGAAGAATTCCTCTTTTACGATCCAATCACAAACATCTACAATAAAGTATGGGTAGGACGTCACTATCTCAGAATAATACACAAATGCAGCAAAAAGAAAGCAATTCATTAATATTTTTTCAAAGTAGCACGTATTTTAATTACTTTTTTTCAGTTTTTATGAGAAAGTGGCAACAAAAAGATATAATTGCTATTTTTTCTTTACTTTCTCCAGAAATGGAGTACTTGAGTCGCCAAAATGAAACAAATGTCGCTAAAAACTACAAAAAAATTAATATTTCAAAAATAAATGGAGATACAGTTTTCAAACAAATTGCATTAAAAAGTACTTTTTTCCGAATACGACGGTATAAAAATCGAAAATGTGCGATGCTTAGAAGTTTAAAAAATTGCTAAAGAGTATTTAATCGTAATGCTTTGTTTTACGGCTAGCGTCTGTAAGGTAACGTTATTTTTTGGAGACAAAATAAGCTGGGAGAAAGAAATAGCATACCGTACCGGGGGCTAAAAATACAATGCTGTTAAGCGCAATGCAATAGTAATAAACTGTTGATGCTTTTAAAAATTGATATATTACAATGATATAAAAGAAAGTTTTGTGATGGCCTTGTGGCCATATCATGAGTATTATATATCTATACTATAAAGCAAAAACATGTTCGTGAGTAACATTGACGTCATATCGACGGGGGCAACGATCTAAGCAATCCATTTCCCCCTTTTCTAAAAGTGAATTATTTCTAACATCACACAATTTATTTTCTTACACCGTCGAATAGGCAAAAACAATGTACTACTTTCAAATGCATTTTTTTTTTTTAAGTGTATCTCGATTTACTCATTTTTTATGGTTTTAAAAATAATTTTCAAGCATGATTTTTTTTAAAGCTATTTCTACCGTGTGTAACTCGATTACTGAAGATTAACCCGTTTGCACTTCAAACTACAAATAGTTTAGCACTGACTAATGTTTCTGACTACTATTTCATTCCGAAATTAAAACTTCATCAATAAAAAAATAAAATTATATTACAAGCAAATACAGATCCATGAGTAACGCTAACGTCGAATCGACGGTAGTAACGATGTAAACAATCCATTTCCATTTTTTCGTGAATTTAATTATTTCTAAACATCCCATGATTTTAATTTCTACACCGTCAAATCGGTAAAAAATGTACTTTCAAATGCAATTTGTTTGAAAACTGTATCTCAATTTACTGATTTTTTATGGTTTTTAAAATAATTTTCAAACGTGATTTTTTTACAAATTTATCTCTATCGCGTGCAGCCCAATTACAAAAAATTAACCCGTTTGCATTTAAAACAAAATAATTAGTTCAGTATTTGTTTTCGTCTGAAATTCCATAACACGAAATTGAAATTTCATCAATAAATAAATAAAATATATAAATAAAAGACAAATTTAGAAGACATGTGCTCTTGGATTCTCTGATATACTTAAACAAATTTCAAATGCTAAAGGAAAGTCGACAGTACAATTGCATTGATTTAACTGAATTAGACAATCCACATACTACACTACCCTATGTGCTTAAACACTGAAATAACCAGAATCAAAAAGGCTGCTCTAAGTAGAGAGATCTTAGGTGATTTCTTAAACTGTTAACTCCTAGCATGCGGCTAATACAAATGTATCATTTTTAATAAATTTCAAAATTTTATTTGAGTGTATGATTGACATTTTTCGGTGTTATAAATTAAATGTAAAAAATCTGTAAGAATTTTCAATTTAAAAATAAAGATGGTTTTAACTATGTTCTGTACACAGGGCAGCATGTTTTGAAACCCGGGAAGCACGGGTTGGATTCCCTGATATACTTAACCAAATTTCAAGTGCTAAAGGAAAGTCGAAAGTACAATTGCATTGATTGACTAAATTGTACAATCCACATACTACACTACCCTATCATCATTTGTACAGTGGAAATTCAACCTTTAACCGATTTCTCCCTCAGGATCAATTAGGGATCTGCAACCCTATCGATCGATTATTGATTTCGCTTGCGGGGAGGGAGGGGGAGGGGACAGAAGAGATCTTGAAAACATAAGATTACTATAAGATTTACTCGCGGAAATTGCTGAATGAAAATTTTCAACTGTGCTGTTCGTTTCAATGAACTAACTGGTAGCATACTATGTAGTATACATACAAATCCATAGATCGTAAACAGGTCTGCACACACAAAAAAAACTGTTATTTTCCCGACAATTGATTGTAATATCAGAAATTGGGTTTTCAAATTATGGTTATTTGGGTTATGAGTTTTTCAAATTGTTTATTTATATATCATATTTCACCTTAATAAACTGTGAAGTTTTGTTACAGTATTTTTAATGTGTTGGAAAGTGTTACACAATCTATGCTAGACGCATGATTTTTTCGTTCTTGTTTATCTGACATAGTTGATATCAAGCGAAAAATAATTTACACATTTTCCATTTTATTCACAAAAGAAAAGAACATTTTAAACTACACTTTATGTTACTACAACATACTCTTTTATTATTATTACTAGCAGGCTGAGCCCGCTGCGCTGGTCTGCTTATCCAAATGAACCTTGAATTAAACAAAATGTATCATTGAATTTGACATTGTGATTTAAAGCAATATGGAACCTTACCTGGAATGTCCTTTCGCACTGCTGAAAACGATAAGAACGCCAATGTGCTATTATATTTTCTAATGTGTAGACAAATTTTCAGCTATTAAGGTCTTAACCCTTTTAGTTGATCAATAACAGTAGGATTGGTAAAGAAAGATAGTACAATACGAAATACAATAAAACAAACCCTGAAAAATTATATAACTACTTGTAATATGGACAAAATCCATCCAGTAAAACTTTTTTTAAAGGTTGATCTTTCATAAGGGGTCCATCTGATTATAGAACTTTTCCCCATAATTCTGTAACTAAGCAACGTAGAATGATACGCAATAAACTAAAACCTCCGCAAACATTGTCTTATCAACAAAGAAAGTATTATCAATATCCGCCATCTAGAACTTTTTGAAAAGTCTAATCTTTCATAATCGGTTTCATATGATTATGGAACTTTCCGCCATTACTTTATGACTAAGCATTGTAGAACAATATGCAAAATACTAAAACCATGTCTGAATAGATATCTAACTAAAATGAAATTCCTATCAAAATCCGTTCTGTAGAACTTTAAAAAATGTTAAACTTTCATAATCGGGTTCAACTGATTATAGAACTTTCCACCACACCTGTATTATTAAGCAATGCAGAAGTGTATAGTATATACTAAAACTCTTCCTGAAAAATTATTTAACTAACAGTGAAAATTCAATCGTAATCAATTCGGCTGAATCTTTTAAAAAGGTTAATCTTTCATGATCGGGTTCGTCTGATTCTATAACTTTAAAACATAATTGTATGTATAAGCAACGTAGAACGATATTTTATATACTAAAATCTTCCCTGGAAAATTATCTAACTATCATTATGATCAAAATCCATTCAGCTGATCTCAAGTTATATGCAACCGGGACGAATTTCCCATTTCCATTTTACTCTAGTATATATAGTAGAAGCAGAAGTAGATAGATAGATAGATAAGAATATTGATTATTAAAATTTATGAAACTGCAAGTTATTTCTCGTTGTCTCTGCTGAATAATTTTAAAGACTTTTCAATCGGCGAGTATTGAGATTTACTATTATGTCTACAACAAATGTATTTCATTTTGTACCAAAACACTGTCGTTAAAATGAGCCAATTTGCTGTGGGTTCCGATATTATAAAATATTTTTTTTTCAAAATCGCCAAATACGCGCATGACATTTTAAGTGTCTCTTGGCACTGCAATAAACATTTCCATGTTTTATTCAGCGAAAAATGAAGTTATAACTTAATTTTACTTGATAATAAAAAATACTTCCACCTTCAAAAAATAGTAAATTAAAATTTTTTGCAGTGTTACGAATAAATAATAATTAAAGCCAAAAGAAATTCGCGTTCAATAAATATCAAGCCCCAAAGTTTGGCATCGTTTGCAATAAAATTTGGTACTTTTCTTTTCCACTACAGGCGCTTTGGCGTTTTTTTAAAAGCTTGGCGCTATTCGGGCATCAGAAAGTGAGATTTATTGCCAATTGATATAAACAGTTAAGAAAACAAACTTGATGAAATTTTTTGTTTGTTTATATATGTATATTATAAATGTTTTTTATATACAAATTACTTGTGTTTCTAATTAAAATTAGATAAATTGCATCTTTATGTTAAATAAATTGTATAAACAGAAAAAAATGCTTGTTTATATGAAATGAAACAGTGAATAGGTTGCCAGAAAATATGTTTCCAAATTTTCTCTCCGCCAAGGCCATTTTCTCTGTTTCGCCAAGATCCCTATACTGTAAATTACCCAAAAAATTTGCACATTTAGGATTGAAATAAATGGCGCAATAGCATACAATTTGGTATGGTGTTGGTATAACGTAAAAATAGGAAAAGGTCGCCAAAAAGTTTTCTTTCAAATTACGCCAATTCTGTGTTAATTCGGTTATAGAATAGCTCCGCTTTAAAAACACAGAATCAGTTTAAACCTTTTCCTAAGTTAATTATGCGCCAAACCACGCCAGGTAACATACGCCAATTGTCAGTAGACGCAATTATGTAACTTATCGGTACCAAATATGCCAATTGTCTATGGATTCGATAACGTAATTTATCTCCTTAATTTATGCATACTTTACAAACTACATCTACTTTCCAATTTTCCTGATTTTAAGATCAATGGGTACTGTTAGATGTTAAAAAGCTTGGCGCAATTCGGGCTTAAGAAAGTGAGATTTGTGGCCAAATGATATGAACAGCTATAAAAACAAATAAAATGAACTTTAAGCTTTTTAAAATATGTATTCATATATATATTCCTATATAAATTTTTATTTATGAATATTAATATTTTTGTTATTTATATACAATTTACTTCTGTTTTTATATAAAAAAGAGATAAATGTATTCTTTATAGTAAATAAATTATCTAATTACTGAACAGAAAATATGGATGAAAACTTTCCTTGTCTCGCCAAGCCCATTTTTTCCAACTCGCAGCTATATTGGAAAATTACAGAATTTAACCCATTGCTCTATGACTAAACATTGTCGAACAATATATTATATACTAAAACTATCTCTGAAAAATTGTCAAACTAATAATGCAAATTCTATCAAAAACAGTTTATTTTAATTTTTAAAAAGGTTATTGTGATAATTGCGTACACCAGACTACAGAATTTTCCCAAAAACAGTATGGCTGAACAATATAGAAGGGCATGTTGTATACTGAAAACGCCCCTGGAAAATTATCTAATTAACAGTCCAAGTTCCATCGAGATACATTGGGCAGAATCATTTAAAGAGGCTAATTTTCCATTATCAGGTTCATCTCATTAAAGATCTTTAAACCATAATTCAATACCAAGAAACGTAGAACGACGTGTTATGTACTAAAAAATTCCCCGAAAAATTACCTATCTAACAGTGTACGTTCAGCAGAACTCGAGTTATAAGAATGAAATTTCCATTTGAATTATATATATATATATATATATATAAGTAGAATTGGGTATTTCCAGAAAATGCTGTCGTTTATTGAGAAATAACCAATATTGTGAACGTCGCTCAAACCGATGGCACGCTCATGCATTTTTGGCTTAAAATTAAATCGTTTGGCGATAAAATGAAATCGCAAAAAAAATACAATATGTAACTCACAAGTATCGTCATTTTTATAATTACATCTGCTAGTTTCTTCTGTATGTCACATGATGGTCGAGTTAAATAACAATAAAAAGTAAATTTAAAAGAAATTAAAAACAAAAACAAAATTGTTACTCAGATATTATTTTATAAAATTTTCTGATGCATTTTATTTAACCGGACGCAAGAGATAAATTGCCAAATATAGTTTAAAACTGCAATCTTTCATATTGAATAAATTTTCAAGCATTACGAACATTCTCTTTCATGTTTAAATTCGATATTTTTGTTTTCCAATATTACCACTCGTCAATTTTTTTTTCATTTTCTCTCTTCTTTTCTTTTTTTTCCTTTTAAATAAAATTAGTAACAGTTTTTTTCCGCGATGTGCAGCCATTTCAATTCATTTATCAAAAAATTCATCGGAAATAAAATAATGGTAACCCTTTCGCCCAAAATAACAGAACTTTCCGTCCTAATTCTATAACTAACCTACGTAGAACGATGTGTTATAGCTTAAAACCTTCCCTGAAACAATACCTATCTAACAGTATAAGTTCCGTCAAAATCCATGCAGTAGAATTCGAAATCTAGGCGTTCGGAACGAAATTTTCGTTTGGATTTTATATATATACTAGCAGGCTATGCCCGCTGCGCTGGTCAATATTTCCAAATGAACCTTGGATTAAACTAAATGGTGAATTTGAACTTGTATTTTAAACAATATGGATCTTCAGCTTGACCTTGCACATTACTGAAAACGATGCGAACGCCATTGCGATATAATGTTATCTTAAGCGTTGGACAAAATTTAGCAATTAAGAAGTAATTGTTTTAGTTGATTATAAACAGCGCACTTATGGTCGGGTAATGAGACCGTTGTGACAACAGGAATTAATCAACATATAATGAAATCGTATATGCTAACACCATTCCTAAAAGTCATGCAACAAGGCCACTTGTAACAAAATATGTTCTGTAGATTTTTTTAAAAAGGCTAAACTTTCATAATCAGGTTCACTTAATTTTTGAACTTTTACTGTTGCTCTATAACTAAGTACCCTTGAACAATATGTATACACTAAAACCTTTCCAAAATTATTACCTAACTAATTGTGGTATATCCTACGAAAGTATTATAAACAATCGGAATGAAATACAAATTTCCGTTGTAAATATATAGTAGATGATGATGATGCGATTTTGTGTAATAGAATTCATAGTAAAGTTTTCGCTTCAAACAAAAACGATGCTTTCAACATTACACCAATATGTGAAGTATCCGATTACGGAAGGTTAACTTGAATTCTCATGAGCAACTACTCAAAGAAAAGTCAATATGTGGCTTTTGTGATACTTTTATGTCAGCCGGGCGCAGGTAATAAATCAATAGAGATTGTTTTCATAGCATATTCTTATTTTATTATTTTCATTTAAAACACAAACCTTTCACTCATTTAATTTAAAATGCATGCCTTATACTAATTTCATTTAAAAAACTGAAAAGATAAACAATAACAGGAAATAATGCCATAATTAAAAGCAAAAAAATATTTTTAATTTACATACGCAAAATGTAACTACTGCTACTGGAAATTTTAAAAATACTATCAGCGAGATGTGCGCACGGTTGTTATAAATGTACCCATTTTTTCTTCTTATCGAGGAGCAATTTATAAATCGCACAATGTTATTCCAATTCCAATTTCTTTCATTGAGGAACCTATGACCGGAAAAAATGGAAAAAGACTCTTGTAGATTCTTCGAATGACGGCATCTGACGCCATAAACCGAGTTTATATATATGAAAATAATTTTTAAGTCGTTACAAACATTGCTTTCATACTTCAATATTTTCATTGGTACTACTTGTTATCCCGTCGACCCATTTCGCCAAATTATATAAATCGCCAAACCATTCGCCAAATTATATAAATTGACATAATCTTTATTTTAAATAACGAAATAACAAGTAAATTAGTATAACATTAATAAAAATACAAATAAAACGTCGAAATTAAAATCACTTGATGACGTAAACACGTGTAGTTTGTTTAAATTCAAGTGAATTTGATATTTACGATCAACCATTATTGGCATTTAATCTTATAGTTTGACGATAGATTTTTGGTCGACGGAATATCTAAGTAGTACCTTTTCCATTTTTGTTTTATAACGCTAAATTCTCAGTAATTTTTTCCCTTTTATTTTACATAAAATCACTATTTTTTTAAAAAATTAAGATGCTTGCATTTTTATTTCAAACTCATAGAGCCGTTTTTATTTTTTAGCCAAAAGGATTGATTTGAATTTTTTCCGTTGCTAGAGTAACGGATGTAATGATAGATATTTTGAGGTTTAGATGCCAAAGACACCGCCAAATTAGAAAAATATGAAATGTGTCATGAACTGTTGGACTTATAAAAATTTATTTGGTAGCATTCGATTCAGCATACAAAACTACATTAAAATATGCTATCATTTGACGCATAATTTTGATATTCGATTTTTTCCCCTCCCCGTGCAAAAACCATTAGGGGTGACACTTTAGAAAATCCTTTCTTAGCAGAAGTTTATGTCATAAGAAGTATTTTTACCACGATTTTCAAGATTTTAGGTTCAGTAGCTTGCGCTGTGCGTTAATTAGTCCCCTAATCCAGACTTTATTTTATATACTATATTAGATATGCGATTTTGCGGTGAATCGATGATCGAAAATTAGTCCAATATCATTTGAAATATTACATAACAGAGGAGAAAGTGCGAAGAAAGACGAAGAAGAAATGACGAATTACAAAAGACTTGTAATTTTTTTTTTCAAAATGTTGAATTTTTCCATAGTAATAACGTATTAAAACATAAATTTCCTTAAAAATTATCTTTATTTCCTAGATTTCGAATCTGTGAATTTTCCTATAAATGAAATTGGCAATCTGACTTGAGAAAATAGATAATATTTGCTTAAATAAAATGGGTAATATTCGTTGATGTGAGTTCGAGTTTATAAATATCACATGCTTTCGGAATTACGGCGAAAAACATTTTAAAAAGTATGAAATTATTTTACAACATGTATGTGTGGCAGAAATTCACACTGAAATTTAAGTATTCGATTCCATTTTTAAAATATTAACTGATATCTATATAAGTTACAATTGAATATGAAAATGTACTCAAAAAATGATCTCTTTCACCTAAAAAAACACCATTTGTGAGAACATCCTCAAGCTAATGTCACGCTTATGCATTTTTGGCTTGAAATCACATTGTTTGGCGACAAAAGAAAAATAAAAAATTGTAAAGAAACAAATAGTAATTACACATGTGACTCACAATTACATCTGCTTGTTTCTTCTATAAGTCACGTGATGGGACAATTAGATATAAAAAAAAAAGAAAAGAACAGAACAGAAAGAAAATGCGTTAAAATTTCATCTAATCAAATTTTCAGATTCGTTTCCATATCTAACGCAAGCGATAAAGAGCCAAATATTGCGTATCAAGTGTAATATTTCTTATTAAATTAATTTTTAAGCATTACAAATATTTCTTTCAGGTTTGGATTAAATGTTTCCGTTTTTTTAATATTCACTCATTAAAACGGATTTTCTTCTTCTTTTTTTCTTTTTTTTTTTCATTTAAATAAAATTAGTAACGGTTTTTCTTTTATTTTTCGAGGTTTAATAGCCGTTTCAATTTTTTTTTATCAACGATGAATTTCGCCAAGAAATAAAATGGTAACCTTATCGCCCAAAATAACAGAATTTTCCGTCATAATTCTAAAACTAATATAGGTAGAATAATGTGCTATAGATTAAAACCTTCCCTGAAACAATACCTATCTAACGGTATAGGTGTCGTAAAAATCCATGCAGTAGAACTCGAAATCTAGGCGTTCGGAACGAAATTTCCGTTTGGATTTTATATATATAATAGATAATAGAATAGATAATAGATTTTATATATATATAATAGAATAGATAATAGATTATGTGTTATGAACTATCTCAAAGTTTAAAACAGATCGCATTGTTAGATTTCCTAATTTTAACAATATCGCGTTATGTTAGTTCCACATTCCACCACCAGGGAGCGCACTCTATTCTTAACGAAAGCGTATCTGAACGAAACTCCTTCATGTAACCTTTCCGTAGATACATGAATCGGGAGGGTGGCGGTCTTAACCAATAATTTAAGATAAATGCTGAAATTACTACGAAAAATATTTTAAAGGGGCTCTACGCGGGCCCCTAATAGAGTTAGAGGAAATCGGAAGACGGCAAAATAATCGCGGGGAAAAGTTTGCTTGGGTGCTTCGGAGCTACTTTTGGCGCGAGATCTAAGCTCTACGACTAATAGGAGCCCAGATATTTAAGGAAATATGAAGTAACAAAGTTCAAAATAAAAGAATTTTCCGTAATAATTCTATAACTAATCGAGGTAGAATGATGTGTTATAGCTTAAAACCTTCCCTGGAACGATACCTATCTAACGGTATAAGTTCCGTAAAAATCCATGCGGTAGAACTCGAAATCTCGGCGTTCGGAACGAAATTTCCGTTTGGATTTTATATATATAATAATAGACTAGCAGGCTATGCCCGCTGCGCTGGTCAATATTTCCAAATGAACCTTGGATTAAACTAAATGGTGAATTTGAACTTGAATTTTAAACAATATGGATCTTCAGCTAGACCTTGCACATTACTGAAAAACGATGCGAACGCCATTGCGATATAATGTTATCTTAAGCGTTGGACAAAATTTAGCAATTAAGAAGTAATTGTTTTAGTTGATTATAAACAGCGCACTTATGGTCGGGTAATGAGACCGTTATGACAACAGGAATTAATACCTCTGTAACTAATCAACATATAATGAAATCGTATATACTAACACCATTCCTAAAAGTCATGCAACAGGGCCACTTGTAACAAAATATGTTCTGTAGATTTTTTTAAAAAGGCTAAACTTTCAAAATCAGGTTCACTTAATTTTTGAACTTTTACTGTTGCTCTATAACTAAGTACCCTTGAACAATATGTATACACTAAAACCTTTCCAAAATTATTACCTAACTAATTGTGGTATATCTACGAAAGTATTATAAACAATCGGAATGAAATACAAATGTCCGTTGTAAATATATAGTACATGATGATGATGCGATTTTGTGTAATAGAATTCATAGTAAAGTTTTCGCTTCAAACAAAAACGATGCTTTCAACATTAAAGCTAATACACCAATACGTGAAGTATCCGATTACGGAAGGTTAACTTGAATTCTCATGAGTAACTACTCAAAGAAAAGTGAATATGTGGCTTTTGTGATACTTTTATGTCAGCCGGTCGCAGGTAATAAATCAATAAAGATTGTTTTCATAGCATATTCTTATTTTATTATTTTCATTTAAAACACAAATCTTTCACTCATTTAATTTAAAATGCATGCCTTATACTAATTTCATTTAAAAAACTGAAAAGATAAACAATAACAGGAAATAATGCCATAATTAAAAACAAAAAAAATATTTTTAATTTACATACGCAAAATCTAACTGCTGCTACTGGGAATTTTAAAAATGCTATCATCGAGATGTGCGCACGGTTGTTATAAATGTACCCATTTTTTCTTCTTATCGAGGAGCAATTTATAAATCGCACAATATTATCCCAATTCCAATTTCTTTCATTGAGGAACCTATGACCGGAAAAAAATGGAAAAAGACTCTTGTAGATTCTTTGGATGACGGCATCTGACGCCATAAACCGAGTTTATATATATGCAAATAATTTTTAAGTCGTTACAAACATTGCTTTCATACTTAAATATTTTCATTGGTACTACTTGTTATCCCGTCGACCCATTTCGCCAAATTATATAAATCGCCAAACCATTCGCCAAATTATATAAATTGACATAATCTTTATTTTAAATAACGAAATAACAAATAAATTAGTATAACATTAATAAAAATACAAATAAAACGTCGAAATTAAAATCACTTGATGACGTAAACACGTGTAGTTTGTTTAAATTCAAGTGAATTTGATATTTACGATCAACCATTATTGGCATTTAATCTTATAGTTTGACGATAGATTTTTGGTCGACGGAATATCTAAGTAGTACCTTTTCCATTTTTGTTTTATAACGCTAAATTCTCAGTAATTTTTTCCCTTTTATTTTACATAAAATCACTATTTTTTAAAAAAATTAAGATGCTTGCATTTTTATTTCAAACTCATAGAGCCGTTTTTATTTTTTAGCCAAAAGGATTGATTTGAATTTTTTCCGTTGCTAGAGTAACGGATGTAATGATAGATATTTTGAGGTTTAGATGCCAAATACACCGCCAAATTAGAAAAATATGAAATGTGTCATGAATTGTTGGACTTATAAAAATTTATTTGGTAGCATTCGATTCAGCATACAAAACTATATTAAAATATGCTATCATTTGACGCATAATTTTGATATTCGATTTTTTTCCCCTCCCCGTGCAAAAGCCATTAGGGGTGACACTTTAGAAAGTCCTTTCTTAGCAGAAGTTTATGTCATAAGAAGTATTTTTACCACGATTTTCAAGATTTTAGGTTCAGTAGTTTGCGCTGTGCGTTAATTAGTCCCCTAATCCAGACTTTATTTTATATACTATATTAGATATGCGATTTTGCGGTGAATCGATGATCGAAAATTAGTCCAATATCATTTGAAATATTACATAACAGAGGAGAAAGTACGAAGAAAGACGAAGAAGAAATGACGAATTACAAAAGACTTGTAATTTTTTTTTTTTCAAAATGTTGAATTTTTCCATAGTAATAACGTATTAAAACATAAATTTCCTTAAAAATTATCTTTATTTCCTAGATTTCGAATCTGGGAATTTTCCTATAAATAAAATTGGACTTGAGAAAATAGATAATATTTGCTTAAATAAAATAGGTAATATTCGTTGATCTGAGTTCGAGTTTATAAATATCACATGCTTTCGGAATTACGGCGAAAAACATTTTAAAAAGTATGAAATTATTTCACAATATGTATGTGTGGCAGAAATTCACACTGAAATTTAAGTATTCGATTCCATTTTTAAAATATTAACTGATATCTAAATAAGTTACAATTGAATATGAAAATGTACTCAAAAAATGATCTCTTTCACCTAAAAAAACACCATTTGTGAGAACATCCTCAAGCTAATGTCACGCTTATGCATTTTTGGCTTAAAATCACATTATTTGGCGACAAAAGAAAAATAAAAAATTGTAAAGAAACAAATAGTAATTACACATGTGACTCACAATTACATCTGCTTGTTTCTTCTATAAGTCACGTGATGGGACAATTGGGTATAAAAAAAAAAAAAAGAAAAGAACAGAACAGAAAGAAAATGCGTTAAAATTTCATCTAATCAAATTTTCAGATTCGTTTCCATATCTAACGCAAGCGATAAAGAGCCAAATATTGCGTATCAAGTGTAATATTTCTTATTAAATTAATTTTTAAGCATTACAAATATTTCTTTCAGGTTTGGATTAAATGTTTCCGTTTTTTTAATATTATCACTCATTAAAACGGATTTTCTTCTTCTTTTTTTCTTTTTTTTTTTCATTTAAATAAAATTAGTAACGGTTTTTCTTTTATTTTTCGAGGTTTAATAGCCGTTTCAATTTTTTTTTATCAACGATGAATTTCGCCAAGAAATAAAATGGTAACCTTATCGCCCAAAATAACAGAATTTTCCGTCATAATTCTAAAACTAATATAGGTAGAATAATGTGCTATAGATTAAAACCTTCCCTGAAACAATACCTATCTAACGGTATAGGTGTCGTAAAAATCCATGCAGTAGAACTCGAAATCTAGGCGTTCGGAACGAAATTTCCGTTTGGATTTTATATATATAATAGATAATAGAATAGATAATAGATTTTATATATATATAATAGAATAGATAATAGATTATCTGTTATGAACTATCTCAAAGTTTAAAACAGATCGCATTGTTAGATTTCCCAATTTTAACAATATCGCGTTATGTTAGTTCCACATTCCACCACCAGGGAGCGCACTCTATTCTTAACGAAAGCGTATCTGAACGAAACTCCTTCATGCAACCTTTCCGTAGATACATGAATCGGGAAGGTGGCGGTCTTAACCAATAATTTAAGATAATTGCTGAAATTACTACGAAAAATATTTTAAAGGGGCTCTACGCGGGCCCCTAATAGAGTTAAAGGAAATCGGAAGACGGCAAAATAATCGCGGGGAAAAGTTTGCTTGGGTACTTCGGAGCTACTTTTGGCGCGAGATCTAAGCTCTACGACCAATAGGAGCCCAGATATTTAAGGAAATATGAAGTAACAAAGTCCAAAATAATAGAATTTTCCGTAATAATTCTATAACTAATCTAGGTAGAATGATGTGTTATAGCTTAAAACCTTCCCTGGAACGATACCTATCTAACGGTATAAGTTCCGTAAAAATCCATGCGGTAGAACTCGAAATCTCGGCGTTCGGAACGAAATTTCCGTTTGGATTATATATATATAATAGAATAGAATAGATATAATAGATAGAATAGATAATAGATTATGTGTTATGAACTATCTCAAAGTTTAAAACAGATCGCATTGTTAGATTTCCTAATTTTAACAATATCGCCTTATGTTAGTTCCACATTCCACCACCAGGGAGCGCATTCTATTCTTAACGAAAGCTTATCTGAACGAAACTCCTTCATGCAACCTTTCCGTAGATACATGAATCGGGAGGGTGGCGGTCTTAACCAATAATTTAAGATAATTGCTGAAATTACTACGAAAAATATTTTAAAGGGGCCCTACGCGGGCCCCTAATAGAGTTAGAGGAAATCGGAAGACGGCAAAATAATCGCGGGGAAAAGTTTGCTTGGGTGCCTCTGAGTTACTTTTGGCGCGAGATCTAAGCTCTACGACCAATAGGAGCCCAGATATTTAAGGAAATATGAAGTAACAAAGTCCAAAATAACAGAATTTTCCGTAATAATTCTATAACTAATCTAGGTAGAATGATGTGTTATAGCTTAAAACCTTCCCTGAAACGATACCTATCTAACGGTATAAGTTCCGTAAAAATTCATGCGGTAGAACTCGAAATCTAGGCGTTCGGAACGAAATTTCCGTTTGGATTTTATATATATAATAGATTATTACTAGGGAGCTCTGCCCCCTACGAGCTACACTCGCCAACCCCCTTTCAGACACCGCAGACTCTAAAAGCACAGTAATTTGATCGGCTTTAAAAATATTTCGGAAGATTGAATTATAATTTATAAAACAGTGGCGATCTCCCTATAAACGAATTTCTATTCATTTCTCTTTGATTGGGGAATTTTAAGGCCAAATGAGCTGCTGTTAAAACACACAATGGCTGTTTTCGTCTATGATTAAAGAAAATCAGCTAAACATTTCAGAATAAGCTAATATAAAATGAATTAAGTAAACAGAGTCTTTGTCTCTCGGTATTTTTTAACAGAGCAAAAAGAAAGTTCTTTTAAATAAGACATTTTAAATGTATCGTTTTTAATCTGATGTAATTTTCACCAAACTTTTCTTTCTCTTTTTAATATTCACGTGAAAATACTTTTGTTAGAAATGAAATATTATTTGCGCTGTCCTAACAAAAATAGTTGAAACGATCATCTCAAAATATCAAATAAATGTCTCGCGCAATTTTTAAATTTAAACTGTTTTGCAATATTATTTTTTGTTCATTTAACGTAATAAGTGTAATGTGACGTAATTTCTCCTATTTAAGACTTCTAACGCATGTTGATGAATTTATTATTTTACAATATCTTTTCTCTTTTAAAATTCACGTGTAAATATAGTTTTATGACGTAATTTTCAATAAGTTCCTGCTTTTTAAACGTAATTATTCAATTATAATTTGAAGGGTTTTTTCTGTTTATAATAGTCACGTGTAAATATTTTTTTTTTTTTTGAAGCGAACATTATTGTTTGCGCTGTTTATATAGTTGGCAACAGTTTAAATTAATACCATTTTCTAAAATCTCTCTATTCTAAAAGAAAAAGTAACTAACGCTGTCACCGCCGCCGTCGCCGCCGGTTTTGAATTTTTTGTGACTGTAGTTATTTCTTCGTTAATATTAAGCAAAATATTGCATACAAAAATATGAAAATCGGTGGTATTATAGAGAAATGTTTGATATACACGCTGATGCTGACAGTTTTCAAATCGAAGAATTATTTTAAGAGATATTTAATGCTAAAGTTGGACGAAATCGTTCCATTAAAAAAGTTTTATAGGAGCAAAAACTATACACGGGAATTTAATCATTTTTAGATCATTTTCTGTGTTAGAATTTCCTGGTGTGCAGACTGCATTTATTTTTTTAATTTGACTCATTTTTGATGTTATATTTCTATTTTAAATTCAAATTTTCAGCATTTCGAGAGATATTTTTTGCATACTAGGGGGCTCTGCCCCCTACGAGCTACGCTCGTCAACCCCCGTTCAGACACCGCAGATTCTAAAAGTACGCTAATTTGATCGGCTTCAAAAAGATTTCGGAGGATTGAATTATCTCTCTATTCTAAAAAAAAGTAACTACCGCTGTCACCGCCGCCGCCGCCGGTTTTGAATTTTTTGTGACCGGAGGTCTTTCTTCGTTAATATTAAGAAAAATAATGCATACAAAAATATGAAAATCGGTAGTGTTATACAGAAATGTTTGATAAACACGCTGATGCAGACAGTTTTGAAATCGAAGAATTATTTTAAGAGATATTTAATGCTAAAGTTAGACAAAATCGTTCCACTAAAAAAGTTTTATAGTAGCAAAAACTATACATCGGAATTTAATAATTTTTAGTTCATTTTATACGTTATAATTTCCCGGTGTGCAGAATTTATTTATTTTTTTATTTGACTCATTTTTCGAGGTTTTATATCTATTTTAAATTCAAATTTTCAGCATTTCGAGAGATATTTTTTACAGATTTTAGAAAATGATATTAATTTAAACTGTTGCCAACTGTATAAACAGCGGAAACAATAATGTTTGCTTAAAAAAAAAAAAATATTTATACGTGTAATAAATTAAAAATTTATTTACACGTGACTATTATAAACAGAAAAAACATTTGCAATTAGAATTAAATAATTATGGTCAAAAAGCAGGAACTTATTAAAAATTACGTCATAAAAACTATAATTGCACGTGAATTTTAAGAGAGAAAGGAATTTGTAAAATAATAAATTTATTAACATGCGTTAGAAGTCTTAAATAGGAGAAATTACATCATATTTACGTCACATTACAGTTATTACATAAAATGAACACAAAATAATACTGCAAAACGGTTTAAATTTGCAAATTGCGCTAGACATTTATTTGTTTTGAGAGGATACTTTTCAACTATTTTTCTTAGGAAAGCGCAAATAATATTTTATTTCTAACACAAGTATTTCCACGTGAATATTAAAAAGAGAAAGAATAGTTTGGTCAAAATTACGTCAGATTAAAAACGATTAATTTAAAATGTCTCATTTAAAAGAACTTTCTTTTCGCTTTGTTAAAAAATACCGGAAGACAAAGATTCTGTTTACTTAATTCCTTTTATATTAGCTTATTTTGAAATGTTGTTACACGTGTCTACGTTATCAAGTTATTTTTATTTCGACGTTTTTTTTTTTGTATTTTTATTAATGCTGTACTAATTTATTTGTTCTTTCGTTATTTAAAATAAAAATTATGTCAATTTGTATAATTTGGCGAGTGGTTTGGCGATTTATATAATTTGGCGAAATTAGTCGACGGGATAATCAAGTAGTACCGCAGCGAAATTTGGCGTTATAATTTCCCCAATCAAAGAGAAATGAATAGAAATCCGTTTATAGGGAGATCGCCACTGTTTTTTAAATTATAATTCAATCTTTCGAAATCTTTTTAAAGCCGATCACATTAGCGTGCATTTAGAGTCTGCGGTGTCTGGACGGGGGTTGGCGAGCGTAGCTCGTAGGGGGCCGAGCCCCCTAGTAATTTAAAAAATTCCTGCCGGCTCGGGCCTACAGGCGGAGGTAGATTTCGAAGTTAAATACTAAATTCACCAACAAAAATTAAAACAAGATTAGACATAAACCCAGTTCCTTCACTAGGAATGAGCTCTAGGGAGCTAAACATTTTGAGAAAATTCTAATATACACGAATACACACACGCATGTATATGGAATAGGTTTAAAAATGGCTAAAGCAAATTCAAAGAACCTCAAAGTGTTAAAATATATTAATATTTCCATAGTCGGGTTTTTATCATGTTTTAATACGTTTCTTCAAACTCACATGGCGTCACATATTCGCCTGCTGAGGTTCATTATATTTCTAATATGACGCAATATTTTGTTTTTATTTTAATTCGTCAAACTATTTATTTCATTTTGAGTTTTCATGCTGAAATTTTGCTCTTGAAAACTTATGACGTAATATTCAATTTGTTTTCAATTCGTTAAACTGTTTATTTAATTCAATTTTTCACGTGAAATTCTTGCAATAGAGGAGCAATTGTTGTGGTGAGAATTTTATTGCTTTTTTTTTTTAATTGTTGGCAATCGCTATAACGAAAAATATTTATTTTTTCCTGCCATTGTTGTGTAAGAGCTGGTTTTATCAGAATCATGTTAAGACGGTATTCAAAATTTTGAACACTTCCCATTTCCATTCCCTTGGGCCGATTTTGCCCATTTTCAATCCCCGCCGAGATATTAGTCATCTCAAAGTTGTTGGCGAGTTTGAAGACGATCCGTACATCATTGCAACTTTTATCGTGCGGACAAAATTTAGTACATACATACATACATATATAAACTTTTTAGGTGGGGGTGGTTTTGGGTTCCTGGGGTCCTATAAAGAAAATTCATGAAGGAATTTTTCAAAAGTCGCACCATGGTAACGACTATGCAATAGGTAGTTTTTCTTACGAAATCTACCTAAAAGCAATTTAACAAATTACAACGACCATTTGGAAAATTATTTTTTCAAAGACTACAATTTAAAACATAAAAAATCGCACGTAGTTGATCATACATTACGTACGCCATGAATTAAACATTAATAGTGTTATTACACGTAAAAATTCCAAGCGAAAAAAATCGCCTGCGACTCGTATTTGGTGTGAAATATTTATATGTATTCATTCCTGTCCTATTTATCTTTTTTTTTATTTTTTTTTTTAATTGCTTTATTCCATTTTTCTTTTGCATGTGAAAATCTTACAAATTAAAATTAACTTTTTGGCAGAAATTATTATTCATTTTCTTTCATTTTCATTAGTTATTATCCACCTGAAACTTATGTATTATCCAAGCATTTCATTGGCTGTTCGGGAAAAGGCTTTTCCATCGTCAGATTTCCAAGAAATCTGACGGCCAATTTTAAATGAAATTTCATTTTTAAACTTCTAAACATCCGACAATATTACTTTTTACACCGTCGGATAGAGAAAAAAATGTACTTTTAAATGCAATTTGTTTGAAAGCTGTATCTCAATTTGTTTCTGAGTTATTAATTTTTTTTTGTAGTTTTTATTACTTTTTTGTCATAGTGACAACAGAAGGTATCCATTTCTGTTGAAAGTAAAGGGAAATACATATTACTTACTGTATAGACCAATCAGAATACGAATAAAATGCGGATTAAACCAATAAAAACCTTCAGATATGCTTTTGATTTCCTACCCTGACGAGAACAATAACCATTTTTCCAAATGGTTAAAAATATGCTTTTCTATCCTTTTTTGCTTAATCCTAACTTCTACCCGTTTTTCCCGACATTCATCCTGTAATCCGGGAAATTTCGTAATCCGGCATGCTTCAAGTCCCGAACGTGCCGGATTAGAGGATGTTTACTGTACAATGCACAAGCGAGAATTCAATGCCCTCTAAATGACTTCAAGTTGCATTGGAATTTTCATATGCAAGCTGAATACCAGTAATAATAATATTACTACAAGTATTATTTTATTAGTAAAATTGAAATTGATTTATAAATAAACACGCAAATCTTGGTCTTGATTATTTCTTAACTTGGCGATGTTTTAGTCATAATTTGAGCAGAAGCCAAGATATCAGCGCTATACAATGTATCATTGGGATTCAAAGTACAGTCTCCCACTTCAACTAATTACAACTCGCAAAAATTAAAAATTGTTTACAATGATGAGATCTTTCTTATTTATATCCTTTGGTGATGATGATACCAGCTGATAACATTTCTCTTGTCATTATACCTGATAATCTAGAAGAAAAAAAAAAAAAATCCAATTTATGCGTGTTTGGATGCTGCAGATGATCAGAGGAATAAAGAGCCGTGGCTCTTAAGTTAATGTTAAACTAATGACAGAGTTCTTCACAAATCTCTCATTTGCATCTCAACATTTTATTTCGCAGGTTATCTGAGGTCTATGTCTAATCGCGTACTTTCGCACTTTTTCCATTTTGGCAACAGCTTTTTTTTTTTTTTACATTTGGCATTTTTAATTTCGGAGCCGGTTCCGAAATTGAAAATATCCTCAAGATAATATTAATTTTAAAAAAATCTGGAACCAATATCTAAAAATTTAAAAAGATACCTGGTTAGACATCGACCTCAGACATCTTGTGCAGAAAAAAAAAGAAAAAGAAAGAAATAAAACAAATCATTCAAAAATATTGAAATGAAAAAGCGAAATTTGTAAAGAAATTCATCATTGGTAACCCGTGAATCCACACTAGTGAAAATTCCCACCGACCAAATTTCAAATTTCGGATTTTTTTTTTAACCATGCTTTCATTAATTTGCATTTTCATTAACAACATGAAATTCTTGATAAAAAAATTTATTGGAGTTCGATTCCTCATTAAATTTCGTATGGGAATCATGTGTTATATTTCATTATCACTATATTGCCAACAAAGTTCTGTACACTGTAAAAAATAACGGCGAAAATTACAGCAAAAAACACTGTTATTGTTTCCCGAAAACTAAAAAACACAGTTCACAGCCTTTTTTGCTGTTTTTTCTGGCTTTTTTCAAAGCGCCCTCTACTGACCAAGTCGCGAAAGTTTCGTATCCGAATTTCCGAATATAAACATTTCAATTAAAGAATCATCCTGGATAAGAATCGAGAAGTCAGAAATATCCCAATTCCGCGCTTAATTCTCAGTATCATATTGAATTTCCCCCCCACTCCCTCTCTTTTGAAAAAGCGAAAAAGAATGTTTGACTGGAAGTAATCTGCGCTTGCGTCGTCGACCGATGTCTATGATGTTGAAGTTACGAAATCCTAAATCGCATTATAGTGTGGAGTGCGCGGATTCTAAACCGAAGTGTGGAGTGCACAGATTAATATTAGCTTGCAAATGTTTTCCAGCGACTATGTAGCGTAGGGAGAGCTTACTTCCCGCGTAGGCTCTAAGTGACGGTCTGCTTCATCCCGTGGTGTATTAAAATTTTCTATGAAAATGGTGCTTGCATGAACAGAAAAGTGCATTAATTAAATATATTATTAAATGAAAATCAATTACTTTGTAAATAAAAAGTTTCCTTTATGCAATTAAAATTTTTCGTTTCTCACTAGGGAACATCCCCAAATGTTAGTTCTGGATTTTGACGAGAGTGTTATCGTTCGAAAGCTCTTGTCACGAGGATCAAGAAATGTATAGGAACTATACTCCCGAATCCAATAATTTCCGAGATACGGTCTCTTTCCTGTTTCGGAAGAAAATAAATAAATAAGGAAAAAACAGCATGTGATTCCTTCAAAAGCTATCGAAGGCAGGAATTTTGTCTTATAATTTATCATGATCGGGGTTTTCACGATAGTGTGATAATGAAAATGTTATCCTGGTACTGGACAGAACAGACGGAGTGGCCAAACAGATAAAAATTTATGCATCGTAAAACTAGATTCTGCTTCCAGGTGCCAGCCTTCCTCCCAGCTGGATTGACAAAATACCTTCAGCCACTGGATGTTTACTTCTTCTAGACTAGAAGTACTTGGCAAAGAAAATAGGAGAACATTCAACAACTCATCGAAGTAATTGCTGTGATGTTAACAGTATTACTATAGAAGGCATTCTAAAAATACATCACTTCACTTGGTTCCAGTTTTAAACCAGTTCTCTTTACTTACGTTCGATGCAATGTGTCAGTATGTTTTCCAAAAGGCTCAGTAAAACAAGTATGCTTCACTCTAACTAAACAAACCTGCGCTTCGGTTGTGCCTGGTGTTAGAAACACTTGTGTTTTTTAACACATTTACGTTGAAAAACACTATATGGTTAATTATAAGACAAAATTCCTGTCTTCGATAACTTTTGAAAGAATATCATGCTGTTTTTTTTTTCTTCTTTCTTTATTTCCCTTCTTTCGAAGCAGAAAAGGGTCCATATCTCGTGAATTATTGTATTCGGGAGTATATTATTGTATTTCTATACATTTCTTGATTCTCGTGAAAAGAACTTTCGAACGACACCACTCTCTTCAAAATCCACACCTGACAGTTAGGAATGTTCCCTACAGTCAGAGAGGAAAAGTTTACTATAGAATAAATTAATTGTTGCAAAGGGCTCTGCAGGCTGCTAGATGGAAACGATTAATCTGAAACACCTTGCTATCGCTTTCTAATTACCTTCGAACTTCATTTTTAGAATTTTTTCATAATACACTGGTGAAAACAGTTAAAGGGACAAATGGTTTTTTTGCAATTAAAAAAAAACTAACAAAGCAAATAAAACCAAACTTGGCCAAAATATCATTCGATATAAGACTAATGTATGGGAAAACAAAAATGGGCTCAACCTGCACCCTAAATAAGGTAACTGGTCACGTGTCCAGCACAGCAGCTGACCGAAACCCTGTCAGTCAGAGAAAAACATGTCTAATAGAGTGTATAATCGTCTGTAACAACTACACAACTCTCGCATCGGCGTTTCATTCTGCTTACCAGGATCCTTATCAATCTCTATGGCAACTGCACCCACTTTTGCACCAAGGCACCCTTGAGCTCATCGATGGTGCTTGGAACTGGTCTTCGAGCTGCAATTGATCGTCCAAGGGCGTCCCATATGTGTTCGATGCAATTAAAGTCAGGGGACATCGCAGGTCACTCCATTCGTTGAACATCCCACGATTCAAGGTATTCGTCCACCAACTGATCCCTATGTGGACGGGCGTTATCGTCCATAAAAACGAAATTTGGTCCATATGCTCCGCGAAAAAGTCTCAAAGAGGGTGCAAGAATCTCGTCCCTCTACCGCTGACCTTCAGAGTACCTCTATCAAACACATTATGGTCGGTACGCCCGTCTGCCTTGATTCCTGCCAGACCATCAGACCACTTCCAGCATAGGGATCATTTTCGACAATGTTAGAGGGCCGATATCGACTCTCGGGTTCTCTCCAGATGAGAACACGTCTCGAGTCGCTGTCCAGACTGAATCGCGACTCATCACTGTACAGAACCGCTCCAAACTAGCCTCTGTCCAAGACAGGTGTTCTCGGTACCATGCTAGACGGGACTTTTTGTGGTTCACAGCCAAAGGGATGCAGACTACAGGGCACCTGGCATACAGGCCACCTGCATTAAGTCTCTGGGTGACTGTTTTCCGTGAAATGGATGTTCCTGTAGCATTATACAGGTGACGAAACAGTTGTTTCGCTGTCGCGGACCTATCCCTTTTGGTTAATAGTCTCAAGTATTGGTCTTCAGCCGGCGTTGTTGCCCTTTTTAGCCCTTGACCAGGTCCGAGGATCGCTGTTTCGGTCTCTGTGAACTGTTTCCACAGAGTAGACATCATATTTCACGGAATACCGATGTCCTTAGAACAGGTATCCTGTGATTGGCCGTCCTCGCTTCTTCCAACAATCTGCCATCTTGTGACATCATCTAGACGATGTTGACTAGCCATACTAACGATGGGTAAACAAAGAAATTAAAAAAACAAGTACTGGGTTATGCTACGATGCTTCAAAACGCCCTTCCGCTACAAGCTTCGGCGGTCAAATGAGGCACATCTGCACAAACGCGATCACAGCGCCACTTTCTTATGACCACACATACCTCTGCGTGGCAGGTGTGTCCGCGACGAGCTTAACTATCATCTTATACCTTATTTGCGTATAGGGATAACTTATTTTGTTTTGTTTTTTTAAAAAACCGTTTGTCCCTTTAATTGTTTTCACCAGTGTAGTATAGAGTCAAATTTAATCGCCAAGAAAGTCGTCAGGATAATTTTTCCATCAAAGTTCAAACTGCACTTTACTATAAACTATTTTTCCAGCAATATCAGTACCGACGAGGAGAAGTAACTTCCGAAGTTGTATAAAAATAAATGATATCTAGGTGGAACCAAATTTTATTACAGGGTGATCATGAATAACAGTCGGGATTTCCAGTATTAGTATTACATTAGAAGCACAGTATGAGATAAGAAAGAAATATGACCATTTAGATTGAGAAACACGAAGTTTACTTTCATAGAAGGCGATACCTGATTGTTCCAGATTTGATCACCAGGAGGAAGAATTGTCAAGATGACAGAAACGAAAAAGATATTACCTGTACTGCAATTTAAATGATAGTCATTTAACAACTATTGTACGATGGCAGTTTTACAAGAACGTGTGGGCATTTTTTAACCAAAAGCGCCTAGAATAGTGCGGAAATCGACTATCCCAATAATACTTAAAAAAGTGCTAAAATATTGAATCCCTTAAATGTGCAAAGATGCTGAAATCCGAAGACTGGATCAAAGCGATATCTGCAAGAAATTTTCAAAAAACTACAACACGAATGCAAGTCTAGACACTGTAATGATACGATGTTTACATTGAAATTTGAAAATATCCCGCAGGCATCGCTGCGATCAACTCTGTAGATTTCAGCATCGTTGCACATTAAGGGATTCTAATTTTTAGCACTGTTTGGACAGCAGTATAGCGCCTAGAATATATAGTGTGGAAATCGGCTATCCCTGTAATACTTAAAAAAGCGCTAAAATATTGTATCCCTTAAATGTGCAATGGTACTGCTACAATATGCAGATCGCAGCGACATCTGCAGGATATTTTCTACAACTGCAAGAAATTGCTAGTCTATACAATGTAATACTAGTAATACGAAAATCCCACAGATGTCGCTGCGATCGACACTTGAAATTTTAGCACTATCGTTGCACATTTAAGGGATACAAATTTTTAGCACTGTTTGGATTATAGCGACTAGAATACACAGTGTGGAAATCGGCTATCCCTGTCATATTTTAAAAAACGCTAAAATATTGTATCCCTTAAATGTGCAATGATGCTGCTGCAATATGCAGATCGCAGCGACATCTGCAGGATATTTTCTACAACTGCAAGATATTGCTAATCTATACAATGTAATACTAGTAATACGAAAATCTTGCAGATGTCACTGCGATCGACACCTGAGAATTTAGCAGCATCGTCGCACATTTAAGGGATACAAATTTTTAGCACTGTTTGGATAGCATATTTCCACACTATGTATTCTAGGCGCTGTAACAGCAGATTTCCACACTTTTTATTCTCAGATTTAAAGAATAGACTTAGAACAAAAGTATAGCGCCTAGAATATATAGTGTGGAAATTGGCTATGCCTATAATACTTAAAAAAAGTGCGAAAATATGGTATCCCGTAAATGTGCAACGATACCGCTGAAATATACTGATCGCAGCGACATCTACAGGATATTTCTACAACTGCAAGATATTGCTGGTCTATACAATGTAATACGAAAACCCCGCAGATGTCGCTGCGATCAACACTTGGGATTTTAGCAGTATCGTCGCACATTTAAGGGATACAAATTTTTAGCGTTGTTTGGATAGCATATTTCTACACTTAAGCAGGGAACCCACATGCGGAAAAATATAGACGGAAATCAGCAGCGGCAAATTTTCCACTACGCCAAATTTCCGACTTGGAAATGAGAATCGCACTTGCGTTTTTCGCTGGCGCTTCCGCGTTAACTACTGCGCATGTCTGTGATAAACCTACATAGTTTGATTTCTACAGATGCCGTTGCGGAAAACGGAAAAAGTTAAAACATGTTTAACTACAATGGAGGATATTCCATCTCCGTTTTGATCACGTGGTCAAGGTAAAAACTTCTAGCGTAAAGAAGGGAAGGCTCCGTAGACGTGTAATGTAAATCCCGCTAGCCAATGAAACAGTTCATGAGGCAAAGCAGTAGTATCTTCCCTTCTTATCAGTTAGAAGTTCATTGGGTACTTTACCGGTATCACGTGACTTTTTTCAAACTCGGACCCATATTTGGAATATCCTCCATTCCGCTGCGTTTTCGCATTTGTACGCGGCAAATATGGCGTCAATTTGCCGTTTCGCTGTCCAATTCCGTCGTATTTTTCCGCATGTGGGTTTCCGGCTTTAGTCCAGGCAATAGAGACCGTATAGGGGCTCTACCTAGCAAAATTCATGGTAGTTCTGGAAAAAGGCTTACTATATGTTTTTTGGGTCGCTGAATCCGAATTATTAACTTCCCACCAAAATTTCCCCCGGCAACCCACCCAAATTTTGGTAAATTGCCCCCCAAAAAAAGGTTTTTATAAAAAAAAAATCAATTTTTTTTTATTGTTTTAGGGAAAAAGTATCTAAATATTCAGAAAGTAGACAAAATTTGCAACAAAGTAGATATATGACATTATGACTTAGGATGAAGGGGAAGGGGGGGATCTACCTCGGAACATGCGCCGCGGTACTGCGTGGACTAAGTTGGGCAATTTCACTTAACCACTCACACGTTTACATTCACCCTCCCATCTCCCCTCCGAACTTTCTCTATAAGGTTTACTTTAAGTTTTTTGGGTCGCTGAATCCGAATTTTTAACTTCCCCCCAAAATAGTTGTTTTTAACTTAAATTTCCTATTGTTTTAGGGAAAAAGCATTGCGAAATTCAGAAACAAGACAAAATTTGTAACAAATAGGATGCATGACATTATGACGTAGGATAAACGGGGAGAGAGGGGCTGCCTCGGAACATTCCCCGCGTGCTTTCGTCAAAAACCAAATTTTTTTCAAAAAATCAATTTTTTGGGGGGTTGCCGGGTGAAATTTTGGTGGAAAGTTACAAATTCGGATTCAGCGACCCAAAAAACGTAAAGTGAGTCGAAATCCAGAACTAGTATTAATTTTGCCAGGTAAAATCCCTTAATGCTTGGACTTCATAACTTTGTGCACGTAGCGCCGCAGTGCATGTTCAGAGGGAGCCCTCCCCCTACCCGTTCGTCCTACGTCATAATGTCATGTATCCTATTTGTTGCAAATTTTGTCTAGTTTCTGAATTTCGTAATGCTTTTCCCCTAAAACAATAAGAAATTTAAATTAATAACAACTATTTTGGGGGGTTTTCGGGAGGGAGGAATTTTGGGGGAAAGTTAAAAATTCGGATTCAGCGAACCCAAAAACTTAAAGTAAACCTTATAGAGAAAGTTCGGAGGGGAGATGAGAGGACGAATGAAAACGTGAGTGGTTAAGTGGAATTGCGCAACTTAGTCCGGGCAGCACCGCGGCGCATATTCCGAGGCAGATCCCCTCTTCCCCTACATCCCAAGTCATAATGTCATATATCTAATTTGTTGCGAATTTTGTCTACTTTCTGAATTTCTAGATACTTTTCCCCTAAAACAATAAAAAAATTGATTTTTTTAATAAAAACCTTTTTTGGAGGCATTTTACCAAGATAAGTGTTACAAATCCTGACAATCATTTATAATCGCACTATCGATTTTTAGGGTTTAAAAATATTATCAAAATTATTTTCTTCTTATCACACCGCATTAAAATATTATCATCAAACAATGTTATTTTTAAATCAGTTTTTTTTCAGTTTGACGCCAAAAGTCTCACTGAATAGAATAGTCTCTTATCTTAAAACATACTTAAATGTTTGAATGCATTGTCGGCCATGATAAAATGCCACATTGGGTCGGTTTAGGCCCGATTTTCTTTTTTAATACAACTCTGCTGCGATTTGGAGAGCGGGTGTATTTGGTTGACTTGCGAATCTATATTCTTTATCTGTTTATTCCTTTTAGTTTTGTTTATTTAAATTCCCTTATATAAAAAGTAAGCTAACAAAAAATAATTATTATTTTTAATAATAATAGTTTAGAGCAATTAACTTATTTTTCTGCAAGTAAAAATCACTTCCATATATCGAAAAAATAAATATTCTGAAAACAAAATATATTTTCGTTTTACATGCTATTGGGCACTCTCTCTCCCCTACGAGATACGCACGCCAAATCTCTTCCCCCCCCCCCAAAAAAAAGCACGCTAGTTTGTTGTTTTAAAAACTAGATTTATCTGATTACGGAAGATTGAATGATATCAAAAGCATTAGCGATCTTCTGCATTCGGGTTGCCATTCATTTATCCCCCCTTTGACTGAGGAATATTTCGGTTTCCAAGACTGTCACGACAGCTGACGGCTGTTTTCGTGTTTCTTTAAGTAAGATCAATTACACATGAAAATCAGCTTGTGTAAAATCGTTAAAGGTAGTTGGAAGTCCGTATACCTACCATGTTAAATTAATATCTTTTCTCAGAAACTTCCAAAGATATTCACTTAATTTTTTTTATATACATAATATGAATAATTCCTAATAAAGCGAAGTCAACTTTATAAACAGATATTCTTTAGTTATTCTTTTAAAAAAATCTGTAATAAAAACCACTTTTAAATAACAAAAAACTTGTATTTTTCGAAAGAAAAACTTTTATAAAAATTTTGTGCAAATGTTTGTAACAAATGTTCACTTCAGATTGATCAGGGATATGTGTGAAATATTTTGGCAAGATTGCAAACAATAATATGTAGTAGTTCTATCAAAAGGTACATTGAAGTTAAAAAAGCAGCATTTTAAGAAAATTGAGTTTAAAGTTTACGTATGTAATGTTTATGTATGATATAAACAAACTGAATTACTTAAAAATTTTTAACTTCTTGTTGCCATAGAAACAAAAGTAATATACCATTCAAAATAGGGGGAAATAAAGGATCAAAATATTTAAAAAAAATGACTTTTATTCCACGAATTTGATTTCTAACTGCCCTTAAGAGGCTACTTCAGTCAAACGAAAAGACCCGTTCGCTAATGCTAATCCTACGGAAGACATTTATAAAGATATCTCGTTTGAATTTAAATATTTTTAAATGATTTTTTTTTCATCGAATAGTTGAGATCGATCTGTACAAAGGCCGTTGTTTACTTTTTCGATTTTGTTTACATGTATTTTCAATGAGGACACTTTCATTTTCGGAAACCGGTTTCGAAAGTAAAAGCACCCTCATAAAAATCTGCAATCAAAATCGAAAAAGTAAAAAACGGCCTGCATACAGATTGATCCCAGCTATACAATGAAAAAAAATATCATTTAAAAATATTGAAATGCGACTGAGATATCTTTATAAATTTCTTCCATAGGATTAGCATTAGCGAACACGTCTTTTCATTTGACTGAAGTAACCTCTTAAGTAGAAAATGTCGTTGTTTTCCGGACTTTTATAACGTCTAGATGGAAAGTTTTCTTTTAGACGCTGTAAGAAAATCGTTTCAAATATGAAGTCATTTTCAACATTAAACTCTAAAATGCTTTTCGCACATAGACATAATTTAATTATTTTAAAGTTTTCTTTCTTTTTTAATACTCATGTGTAAATATATTTGACAACCCGATTGAGAGGTAGGTCAGCGCTATTTGTTTTTGTTGCACACTAATTGCTTTCGGCTCGGGTTGTTTTTTGGCTGATTTCTGCAGGTTGGGTTCAGGTTAACCAGATTTTTCAAAAGTTAGTTCAGTATATGGTTTCAATTCAAATACTATATTACTAATAAAATAATACTATGCTAATAAACATAGATATTTGTCTGTGTTGTATGGTGTTTCTGAAGAGACCACTGTAAGGAGGGATACATGATTTGGCTGGAGTGTGCCTATATGCCTGAAGTTATGCACTTCGAAGCCAGTTTTTGATTAAATTTTCTTATTTTGTATGCTTTTTTTTTCTCGTTTCGAAGCAAATTTTCCACATTAATGAAAGAAATCCAGTTACAATCTTTTATCCCAATATAAGAAATTTTGTTCTCTTTTAAATAAAATTCATTCCGAATACCTACAGATATTTTTTAATTCTTCATAATTTTTTATGCGATTTTTAGCGTTCTTTCGTATTTCGGGGCGATCTTTTGACATTCGCAATGGGAACCTAGTTTCAATCTTTTAGCATAACACAGTAATTTTTTCTTCGCTTCCAAGATTATTATCTTCTGAAACGAAAAGAATTCGGTAAATTTTTTCATCTGAAAAATATTCAAGATTTCTTTGAAAAAATCAGATCAGCACGATCCCGCTCGCAATAGTGAAAACCCAACTTGAATTCGAAACAATTAAAGTCCACCAGACCCACATTGAAAAAAAGCAGATGCCAACCAACCAGATGCAGGACTCTCTATCCAAGACAAAGGGCTTTGCAGATTTCTGAATTCTATGGATTTTAAACCATAGTTTGAAGAGGACGGCAAAAAATCATAGAAAATCTTTACTGACACAAAATCTGTAATGAAAACTTTCTTTCTCCTTTATGAAGCAGAAAATTTACAAATTTCGTAGTCTATTGATAATGTTCGTCTATTGACTAAAATTGCGATTTTTTTTCGCGACCAATTGACGAAACTGATTTTTTTCCGCGACCATTTGTCGAAATTAACGATATTTTTCTGCGACCGATTGACAAAATTTTCGATATTTTTCCGTGGCTGCCTGATAGTCCAAGCAATAGAGACCGTATAGGGGCTCTACCTAGCAAAATTCATGGTAGTTCTGGATTCTGGAAAAAGGCTTACTATATGTTTTTTGGGTCGCTGAATCCGAATTATTAACTTCCCACCAAAATTTCCCCCGGCAACCCACCCAAATTTTGGTAAATTGCCCCCCCAAAAAAGGTTTTTATTAAAAAAAAAATCAATTTTTTTTATTGTTTTAGGGAAAAAGTATCTAAAAATTCAGAAAGTAGACAAAATTTGCAACAAAGTAGATATATGACATTATGACTTAGGATGAAGGGGAAGGGGGGTTCTGCCTCGGAACATGCGAGCGGTGCTGCGTGAACTAAGTTGCGCAATTCCACTTAACCACTCACACGTTTACATTTGCCCTCCCATCTCCCCTCCGAACTTTCTCTATAAGGTTTACTTTACTTTTTTTGGGTCGCTGAATCCGAATTTTTAACTTTCCCCCCTCCCCCTCCAAATAGTTGTTTTTAACTTAAATTTATTATTGTTTTAGGGGTAAAGCATTACGAAATTCAGAAAGTAGACAAAATTTGAAACAAATAGGATATATGACATTATGACGTAGGAGGAACGGGGCGGGAGAGGGCTGCCTCTGAACATGCCCTGCGGCGCTACGTGCACTAAGTTATGAAGTCCAGGCAATAGGGGATTTTACCTGGAAAAATTAATACTAATTCTGGATTTCGACTCACTTTATGTTTTTTGGGTCGCTTAATCCGAATTTGTAACTTCCCACCAAAATTTCACCCGGCAACCCCCCAAAAAATTGATTTTTTGAACAAATTTGGTTTTTGAGAAAAGCGCGCGGGCAATGTTCCGATGCAGCCCCCTCTCTCCCCGTTTATCCTACGTCATAAATCCTATTTGTTGCAAATTTTGTCTAGTTTCTGAATTTCGTAATGCTTTTCCCCCAAAACAATAAGAAAGTTAAGTTAATAACAACTATTTTGGGGGGGGGGGGGGGGTTTCGGGGGAGGTGGGTGGAATTTTGGGTGTAAGTTAAAAATTCGGATTCAGCGACCCAAAAAACTTAAAGTAAACCTTATTAGGAAAGTTCGGAGGGGAGATGGGAGGGCGAATGTAAACGTGAGTGGTTAAGTGGAATTGCGCAACTTAGTCCACGCAGCACCGCGCGTGGATCAGTCTCGTTGGCAAGATGAAAATGCAAGTATTCTTCGCATATAAACAAATTTCCCTGATTTTCAGGTACTTTTACAAACTTCCCTGACTTTTCCAGATTGATAAACCTCCCTGATTTCTAGATTCTGTAGATATCCTGTTATTTCAAAAGATTCAGCAATGTTTTAGCTACTTCCCAACATAAAAACCACCGGAATTCTAACACTTGACATAACATGGAATAAGTTTTTATAGTCCAGTGTCATAGAAGTCTGCTGCCTGGGAATGGAACCAGCATACCACAGTTATCAATACAAAACCCATAACGATTCTTGGTGCCCTCATTGTAGTATCGCTGCAGAAAAGATCTGTGATGCATGAAATCATCACGAAACACATATTGTTCTGGAAATTGTGCACCATATGGGAGCTGAAGACCCTTACACCCGAACACAAAACCAAACGCATGGGAGCAACGATGACTTTTCTGCAGCGATATCACAATAAGGACAACGAGTACCTCAACAGGATCGTTACGGGTAATGAGACATGAGTTGACAACTAACAAAATTTTAGAACTGATGTCCGATTTCTTACAACTTTCGCAACTGAATGCCTTAAATTTTCAGAAATTTCCGAACAGAATCACAAACTGAATATAATCTGTGATAGGATAAATATTCATGATAAAAAATAAAAGAGCCACTGAGTCTGCAAAAAAAATAATCCTTTACAAGGAGAGTAAATCAGAGCAGTCCTGCCAACTTTTATGCTTTTTTGTTACAACTAAAATTGAATAAAAATTTTGACCTTATTCAATTGCAGATTTCAGTAATTAAATAAGGCAAAATTTATTATTAAATTTTAGCAAGAAGCAGGGTTCGTTGATATATATCATGATATATATATATATATCAGATATTTATTTTCAAAATATCAAGATGTTTGATATTTTTTTATATTTGATATTTATTTTCAAAATCTCATTGTGCAAGATATTTGATATTTTCAATCAAAAAGTATACATGAAATTCCCAACTGTTATTGATATTGACTGTATTGTTCTGTAGATAAAGGACTTTAGTCTCTGGCAGGGACTTTTTTAGCCAAAGAAAAAACAAATATCTTTCTCAAGCTTTATGTTTGAAGCTTTTATTTTTAAATGTAGAATTAATAATTATGTGGAACATAATTCAGAACACCCATTTAAAGATAAACTGTCCAATTTATATAATCAGTTCTTTACAGCTTCATTAGAAAAGAATCCTTTCTGGTTTTGGTTTAGTTGAACTTCAACTGTAGGACATGCTAGGGAATAACTAAGACAAGCTGGTATTTATGTTAAAATTTCTTAATTAAAAACCTATTTTGTATACACCTTACCTATCATACTCTGTGCAATCTCAGCTTCAGCAAAATCACATTTATTGAGAGCTTCCTTATTAGCTTTATCAAACTGATCAAAAACCTGGACATGAACATTTTCTCCTTACTTTTGTCATTCATCAAAATGTCAATAAAAATTGTTATTGTTATTTACAAGTATTATGTTATTTATAAATTCCTATATTTAGAAAATTCCATTTCGGAGCGAATTCCAAAATTGCACTGCACCAAATCGTGTCACTATCAGTCTGTGGATAGCACACCTTTTTAAAAATGTCAAATAACACTGCACTTTAAAAATGCAATATATCATCATATATATTATAAAGCAGTAAGATCTAAAAGTTCCGCCCGAATGTTTTCAAAAACTACCCGGTGGATTTTTTTGCAAATAGTGTTATTCGATGGAGAATATTCACGTGGTGGTTTATGAGTAAAATATACAGGGATAACTATGATTTTTGGTAATAAATTTCGCATTTTATTGTTATTTTTAACGAAAAGGTTGCCAGAGGTTATTTTTTGGCGACAAATGAATTGAAATCGCTGTATCCGTTAGAAAATAAATGAAAAAATAATTACTGATGTTTAATTGTAAAAAAAGAAAGAAAAATCCATTTAAATGAGGGATTATGTTAAAAAATGAATATATTTAATTTAAACCTAAAAGAAATATTTTTAATTTAATTTAAACCTGAAAGAAATATTTGTAATGCTTAAAAATTAATTTAATGAGAAAGATTACAATTGATACGCAATATTTGGCTCATTATCGCTTGCGTTAGATTATAGAAATGAATCTGAAAATTTGATTAGATGAATTTTTAATGACCTTTTTTTTTCTTTTTGTTCTTTTCTTTTTATTTTTATCTAATTGCTCCATCACGTAACTTATAGGGAAAAAAAAGCAGATGTAATTGTGAGTCACATGTGTAATTATTATTTATTCCTTTATGATTTTTTATTTTACTTTTGGTCGCCAAACAATGTGATCCTAAGTCAAAAATGCATACGTGTGACACTAGCTTGAGGATATTCTCATAAATGGTGTTTTTTCAAGTGAATGAGATCTTTTTTTGAGTACATTTTTATATTCAATTGTAACTTATATAGATATCAGTTAATATTTAAATAATGGAATCAAATACTTAAATTTTAGTGTGAATTTTTGCCGCACATACATATTATAAAATAATTTAATATTTTTAAAAATGTTTTTCACCGTAATTCCGAAAGCATGTGATATTTATAAACTCGAACTCAGATCAATGACTATTATCCATTTTTTTAAGCAAATATTATCTATTGTTTATTTCATTTTCTCTTAAGAAATATAGCCAATATAATTTATAGGAAAATTCACACCTTCGAAATCTAGGAAATGAAGATAGTTTTTAAGGAAATTTATACAATCATGCGTTATTATTATCGAAAATTTCAACATTTTGAAAAAAAAAAATTGCAAGTATTTTGTAATTCGTCATTTCTTCTTCGTCTTTTTTCGTAATTTCTAATCTGTTATGTAATATTTCAAATGATATTGGACTAATTTTCTATCATCGAGTCACCGCCAAATGGCATATCTATATAGTATTGCTAAGAAAGGATTTTCTAAAGTATCACCCCTAACGGCGTTTTTGCAAGGGGAGGGAAAAAAATTCCTTAAAAATCGGATATTATAATTATGCGTCAGATGATAGCATAATTTAATGTATTTTTGTATGCTGAATCGATTGGTCCCAAGTAAATTCTTATAATTCCAACAGTTCATGACATTTTTCATATTTTTCTAATTTGGTGGTGTCTTTGGCGTCTAAATTTCAAAATATCTAACATTACATCCGTTACTGTAGCAGCGAAAAAAATTCAAATTATTAAATTCATCTTTTGGATAAAGAATAAAAACGGCTGTATGAGTTTGAAAAAAAAAAAATACGAACATCTTAATAAAAAAAATGGTACTACTTAGTTATCCCGTTGACCAATTTCGCCAAATTATATAAATCGCCAAACCACTCGCCAAATTACATTAATTGACATAAGTTGTATTTTAATAATGAAAGAACAAATAAATTAGTATAACATTAATAAAAATACAAATAAAACGTCGAAATAAAAATAACTTGATGACGTAAGCACGTGTAACTTCCTTGAAGTCAAGTGAACGTGACATTTACGATCAACTGTTATTGGCATTTAATCTTATAATTTGGCGATAGATTTTTGGTCGACGGGATAACTAAGTAGTACCAAAAAAAAAAAAAAAAATTAGTGATTTTATGCAAAATAAAAGGAACAATTTTACTAAGCAATTAGCGTTATAGAACGAAAGGGTACTAATTAGATATTCTGTCGACCAAAAATCTATCGCCAAACTAAGATTAAATGCCAATAATGGTTGATCGTAAATGTCAAATTCACCTGATTTTAAGCAAGTTACACGTGTTTACGTCACAAAGGGATTTTTATTTTGACGTTTTATTTGTATTTTTATTAATGTTATAATAATTTATTTGTTCTTTCGTTATTTAAAATAAAAATTATGTCAATTTGTATAATTTGGCGAAATTGGTCGACGGGATAACTAAGTAGTACCAACGAAAATATTTAAATATGAAAGCAATGTTTGTAACGACTTGAAAATTATTTTCAAAGAAAGAAATTGGAATTGGAATAATATTTGGCAATTTATAATTTGCTCCTCGATAAGAAGAAAAAATGGGTACATTTATAACAGCCGTGCGCAGATCTTGCCAATAGCATTTTTAAAATTGCCAGTAGCAGTAGTTACATTTTGCGTATGCAAATTAAAAATAATTCTTCATTTTTAATTATGGAATTATTTCCTGTTATTTCAGTTTTTTAAATGAAATTAGTGTAAGGCATGCATTTTAAATGAAATGAGTGAAAGGTTTGTATCTTAAATGAAAATAATAAATATTAGAATATGGTATGAACACAATCTTTGTTGATTTATTACCTGCGCCCGGCTAACATAAAAGTATCACAAAAGCCACATATTCACTTGGTACAGATGTCATATTCGCCCCATATTGGCGCGATTTTTTTTCGGTTGCCAATTTGGCGAAAACATCATAATCTGGGTTACCACATCAAGCAAAATAACGACACTTTGGCGCAAGTTAAGTACCTGTTGCCTATATGATATTAGGTGGTACAGATGTCATTGGCGCAATTTTTTACCGACGCCAATTTGGCGAAAACATAAACAGCATTAACAACAACTTCCGGGTTACCATATCACGCAAAATAACGACACTTTGGCACCAGTTAAGTATTGTTGCATATTGCAATGTTTCTGACACTGCTGTCAGAAAAAAAATCACGCCTATATGGGGCATGTATGACATCTGTGCCCAAGTGGTTAGGTAATAATTTTGGAAAGGTTTTAGTGTATACGTATTGTTCAACGCTACTTAGTCATAGAGCAAAAAAAAAGTTAAAAAATAAAGTGAACCTGATTATGAAAGTTTAGCTCTTTTTTTTAAAAAATCTACAGAACGTATTTTGATAGAAGTGGCACTGTTACATAACGTTTCAGGAATGGTGTTAGTACATAACATTTCATTATATGTTGATTAGTTATAGAACTATTAATTCCTGTTGTATTAACAGTCTCATTACCCTACCAAAAGTGCATTGTTAGTAATCAACTAAAAGAATTACTTCTTAATAGCTAAATTTTGACCAACGCTTTAGGTAATAGTATATCACAATGGCGTTCGCATCGTTTTCAGCAATGAGTAAGGTCCACCTGAGGGTCCATATTGTTTAAAATGCAAATTCAAAATCACCAATGTTCATTTGGAAAAATTGACCAGCGCAGCGGGCATAGCCTGCTAGTATATATATATATATATCCAGAAGAGGAATTTTTCTGGCAATCACTGACTGCCATTTGAGTATGTAACATATGAGATATGGAGGGGAAGGAGTCACTGAGGGTAGTTGTTGGATTCAAATCAAATTATTGAAACTTTTAAAACTGAGCCTTTATCCCAGTCTCTCTCTTTCTTACACTACTTCCCCAAGAACAAGCTAAATCAAAGGCTATAAATCTACTTTACATCTGCAACATGATTTTATTTGAAATTTTAAGTTTTAATAAAACATTTTATAAACTGCGGTGCCAAACTACAGGGGGCAAAGGGACATGTACTCCCTGTGGAAATTTTTGGATGAGGCATATCCTCCTTCTGTAATTTTCATAAGGCACATGTGTTCCCTCTGGAAATTTTCAGAAGACACATTGCTCTCCTTAAATAAAAATCATAATTTTACAAAAGTGAAATGTTACCACTGGTGAAAATGCCTGATGTTCTAAATAAAACACATAATTTCATTCATAAATCTGAGACATTTATCTAATGGTGTAAATTTCAAAGAATCATTCAACAATCATGTTAATAGGAGTTTTAAGTTGTTTTAAAGGTAGCTATTTTGTCATTTTTTCTCAACAAAATGCAATGCTCAAATTTCCATATTATCATCATTATTATTATTATTATTATATATATTAGAAAAAAAAAAACCCTTAGTAGATTAAGTTGCATCCTAGTGAAATATGATTTGATTTTTGTATCAACATAAGATAACCATGAAAAATAAAATTATTCAATTGAATAACTGGATAAATAGTCCCTTTGCGACAAGCTTCACTTATACATGGAGCATAAAGTGCTCAGAATCCTTAAATATTCCAAAAAGTAATTTTCATTATTTAATCAAAGTATTTTGTGATTAAATTAGGCAAAACTTTTTATTTAGTTAAAAAAAATGTTAAAGATTAAAAAATGAAAAACTAATCTTTTTTTTTAAATTAAAGATTAAAAAGAAAAAAATTATCTTTTTTTCAGAGTCAAAAAATGATTAAAATATCATTTAACAAGTAAGAAAAATCATGCATACAGCATAGATTATGAAACACTTTCCAACACTCCCTGAAAGCTTTAATGAAACTTCGTTACTTAGGGAAATAAGGTAAATAAGATAACTAAGTAAACATTTAAAAATATGATTCCAGTAGTCATATATGTATTCCAATGCCCATAGCCAAATATGTATTCCAATTCTTTTGAACAGCCCTGTATTTGATCTGTATATTGATATATATTCCATATAACAGGAAAATTTAGTTTAGCAAGAAAACTTATAACTGGTTAAAATTTCTCTTTCAGCAATTAATTTTCCTACAATTAATTGAAAAAATACTTGAATACTTTTGCGAAGCCCTGTAATTTACCTAGTATTTTTATTACACACCACTATTTAGCTGAAATTTTTAAAACTACTGAAGCCACATTTCCAGAAATTATCATCCATTGACGATATGTATCCAATTCTTTGCGTGACCCTGTATATCATTTTATCTATATTCTACAAGCTTTTTAAAATAAAGTAAATGCAGTTCAGCGTAAAAATGCATAACTCATTTAAAAACCACCTAAACCAATTTGCACTAATGCCCAGTAACCCTTACGAATTATTTTATGTAGCCCTGTATATGAATCATAGAATTTATACACACCATATAGTATGCATAAATATAGTGGAACATAAATGTGCATATCATAATTAAAAATGCATTTCCAGCAATCACCGCTAATGTACAGTACTCCTGATACAATATACTTATACTATCTGAAAACTTTTGTGTGTCCCTGTAAATGCTATGCACTTCATAATATACATGAAATAACTTATAGTAAACCTCAGTGACGTATATCAATTTCATTATATGTGAAACAGTTTAACATAATTAAAATACGCCGCAAACAATTCCCTCCTCCGTCCCAATATCATTATATAACAGAATTCTTTCGAGTGGCCCTGTAAAAGAATAACTATTCTTTGCACCGCATATTATACAGAATGCATGTTTTAGTGCATTACATAAATGCATATCAATTTTGGTATGTTTCGATGCATGTAACATCATTAAAAACCCTTTTAAACAATTTCTTCCCATAGGCCCTATTGTAACGGAAAACTTTTGACTGTCCCTGTAAATCAACTAAACATGCTACTAATTTCATTTGAAATAGGGAACGTGCTATGGTAAACGTCAATAACCACAAAAAATTTCAGGACAATCCGAGTATATTTACGGGAGTTAGAGCGTGGCCAGACAGCCATATGGACAGACAAACTGAAGTCATAAACACTTTTCAACTTTGTTGGAAAGTATTAAAAATGGCTTAGATACTAAACCCATTGTCTAGTTTGCATGAAAATGAATACAGTCAACCCTTTATGTCCCAAATTATGAATTCATTAAAATTTCATCTTCTAAAGTATTTTTTGTGAATTTTTGAAACTACCATAGAAGATTTACACAATCTTTTAATAAATTTTAGAAGGATTTTGCCAATTAAAATTAATGAACTAAATCTATATCGATTTTGTGACTATTTATAACTCCACTCAAACCTTTTAACTAAAATATTTTTTTAGTATTTTATAAAACTAGGAATTGTACAAATATAATGCTCTTACAACAGAATCATAGAAATATTTCAACTTTTTACCAGCAATCTCCAAACGTCAAGAAAGCCGAAGTGATACAAACAAAAGAAAAATCATCCTTTCAAAAATATTTTTGTTTTGTAAAACCAACAATGCTTATGGAACACGATAAAATAAAGCATCTATAACTCATTCTAAACTGTGTTACAACTAATCGATGTATTAAATAAATTTCACAACAAGTTTTTTTAATGGTACTTTAAAGTACCATCGGAGCATAAAGGGTTAATACAGTGACCTGTAACATATTCACCAGTTGGGAGCTAAATGGAAAGCCCACTTTGGATGCTATCGTGTTCAGTCTCACACACACAAACATATACATACATTATCGTACAAATACAAAAAATGAGCTGAGGGGTGCATAAAAACACAAGGAATTACCAACACTCACAGTGCACCCACACAGGCTCATAGTAAAAATAGCAAAAATAGATGCAGGGGACTTAAAAGGTAAAAACGTTTACCAAAATTTTTATAACGGATTTTATCATTATTACAATGCTTTCTTTATACTGTATCTGTCTAGGAAAAAAAAGTAAAAATACATAAGGCTTAGGTATGAAAAAATAATGTTAATTATGAATTATTTTATGAATAACAAAAACAGCATTAATGCTTTCCTAAAGAAAGGAGGAGTATTATAATTTTTGCAAGCTGTTGAACACATGCATTTATACTGTAGCACAAAGATTTTTATAAGAAATTTTTGGCTACAACTAGGGGGACATTTCACTATTTTCAAATGGGCAGAGTGCTGCATCCTTAAAAAATGATCTAAAGGGAACACTAATTAAAGTGTAAAAGCAGTGTCTTATGATGTTTTAATTTAAACTGTATAATTTTTTTTTATTAATATGTTTAATAATGAAACAAAACAATCAGTCATTCATAACTTAGCATTATTTTTACAAGACATCTTTCTAAAGAGATTCATAAAGAATTTAATATTTATTGCACTACATGAAAACTAAATTATATCTTTTTTAATATAATCTGCCATGCTGTTTTAAAAGTATCAGTATCGTAAGGCTAGTTTCTGTGGCATAAAAATAAATAATAAACAGTGAACTTATGAATCAAAAAATTAATTTATATTTAACAATAAAGATAATTTGTCACATGCTGATTGTGAAATTACATGAAAACATGCAAATGGTCAATTATAGCAAAATAATAATTCTTTGTAGATAAATTGCCAGCATACAGTAAAATATCTTATGTATTTAAAGCATAATAAGTAGAAAACAACTGATCATGACCATGGAACAAGAATCTATTTAACAATTTAAAAAACTTTATATTTTTACCACCAAGAATTTAACATTAATGTAGTATAGAGAATTATGTTATGTAGAGCTATCAACCAGTTCTTTTAATAATAAGAATCATGATTTTCATATGAAAATTACAGCTGTTGTCAGCTTTACATTCATTTTATAAAAAATATTTAATTATCACTAAAAAAATGAGATTTAATGTAATAGGGCAATGAACTGTGTTATGATCATCACGTAAAAATTGTGATTTTTACAAAAGCTTTTCTATCCACATTCAGCACTTAAAATTTTAACTGCTATTTTAATATACAACAAAATAACTTAATTTTTTCTTTTTTTTTGGAAATTCACGGTTGAAAGAGTTCTCTTATCATTAAAAATAAATAAATAAAGAGAATGTAAATTCCCACTCTCGATCCCAGCATGCAAACAAATAAATATATGATTTGAAAAATGACTAATTATAAATTATTTATTAGATTTTTTTTTTATTTCAATTAATTTAATTCCAGATTCATTGATATATTTCTAGTCTTTTTATTTACTTTAATTAACAGAAAAGCATTTCAAACAGATCTTATACTGTTAAAATCTAGTGTTACAGTATTCACAATGTATTGCTTACTGATTTCATACTTTTGAATATAAAACTGTCAGCCCATTGTTTTATGCAATGGCTAAAGGTTATATATATATATAACCATTAATTAAACATATATATATATGTTACTGTGAAAGACCGAAATTGGAGAATGTCGACTTTCACCGGTGAATGTTAACACATACCAAAAACGTCGGTGAAAGACCGAATATTTGATTATATTCTTGTGTATTCGGACCATCACCGGTGAATGTTGACAAACACAGATTTGCTCTGGTGGAGGTCGAAAAGAGAAGTGGTGTTTAACATAGAGGCTACAGTCTGTCGCAAAATTCTTTGTTCTACTGCGAGACAGTCAGCTTTGCCAGTTTGCAAGGTTTGATGGTGCGTGCCACGTTTTCTTAAATTTTATTTATTTTTTGTTCAATATCCTAATTTATATTGAATGAATACTGCAGTGAGTCGTGATCTTTTAGGTAGTTTCGTAAGAAATACTACCTATTGCAGTCGTTACCATGGTGCGACTTTTGAAAAATTTCTTCATAACTTTTCGTTATATGACCCTAGGAACCCAAAACCACCCCCACTTAAAAAGTTTATATATATATATATATATATGTACGTACTAAATTTTGTCCGCATGATAAAAGTCGCAACTATGCACGGATAGTTTTCAAACTCGCCAACAACTTTGAGATGGCTAATATCTCGGCGGGGATTGAAAATGGGCAAAATCGGCCCAAGGGAATGGAAATGGGGGGGGGGTTAAAATTTTTGAATACCGTCTTAACAAGATTCTGATAAAACCAACTCTTACACAACAATGACAGGAAAAAATAAATATTTTTCGTTATAGCAGTTGCCAACAATTAAAAAAAACAATAAAATTTTCACCACAACAACTGCTCTATTGCTAGAATTTCACGTGAAAAAATAAATTAAATAAATAGTTTGACGAATTGAAAACAAATTGAATATAACGTCATAAGTTTTCTAGAGAAAGATTTCAGCATGGAAACTCAAAATGAAATAAATAGTTTGAGGAATTAAAAAATATATATATTGCGTCATATTAGAAATATAATGGACCTCAGCAGATGAATAGGTAACGTCATGTGAGTTTGAAGAAACGTATTAAAACATGATAAAAACCCGACTATGGAAATATTAACATATTTTAACACTTTGAGGTTCTCTGAATTTGTTTTAGCCATTTTTAAACCTATCCCATATACATGCATGTGTGTATTCGTGTATATTAGAATTTTCACAAAATGTTTAGCTCCCTAGAGTTCATTCTTAGTGAAGGGACTGGGTTTATCTCTAATCTTGATTTAAGTTTTGTTGGTGAATTTAGTACTTAACATCGAAATCTACCTCTGCCTGTAGGCCAGAGCCGGCAGGGATTTTTTTTTTTCCTTTTGAAAAATTAAATGAGAGTAAGCGAGAAAAAAAAATGTTTTTATTTTTTTTTTCTAGGACAGTACTCTAAAATACTTTCTGAAGCGTTTTCTGCTAAAACTAAGTGCAGCACGCATTTTCACAATACTTACTCGGTTTGGATTGGACACATGTACTTCTCAGTTTATTTTTCTGGTATTAAATATTGAATATTCTTTATGATATGAAGCCGATCGCTATTCATGGAATCACGAAATTGTCACAAAATTTTTGACTCGTTCGGGGTGAAGTGTCCATTTACCTTTTCAGGGGCAAATAATTGTGTTTCCGTAATGTCATTTTCACACCGGAATATACAAAAAGGAAAAGCTATTTTACAACTTCTTTCCACCAAAGTTATAAAATAAATGTGTAATTACATGTTTCTGGTACAAATCTTGATTAAAATTAAGCGGGATAGAATATATTCCGCCGCCCCTCAAGCGATTAAGAGAATGAGTCTTTTCATTTAGTATTATTTTGCCTTAACCATTAGTTTTGTTATTATCTCCATGTAGTAATGATAGTATTCTAATTCTAATAATGTTATACATGTGAAAATGTGAAAAGGTATGGCTGAAGTCAACAATGAAACAGATGATTAAACGCCTTTGAATTCATTATCCGTTACATTCAATTTTTTCCTAATGTGCAAAAATTTCGCTTAAGTTAATAAAATTTACATATTTTATTTGTTTCTATGAAATTAAAATCTACTTTCAGTCAAATGTTTGAACTTACAGTTTGTACATATTTGTGCAGTGCTTTTAAAAAATATTTTGCGATTTCACTATTAATATTTCCAACATAGAGTAAGTATTTTTACAATATTGACGTTTTATTAGGGATTATTACAATGTACAGCAACCTTTATGCAGCATTCACGTTCACTACAAATACTTCCAAAGTAAACTTAACATTTTATCAATATTGATATTTCAGATCAAATGTTAGCGATTAGTATTGGAAACTAATCGTACTTTTATATAAAACAAAAACCTACATTTTTTAATAATAATTTTTGTTTTGTTTAATGGTAGACTTTCATCAAATAAATACAATGAAAATTGCCATTTATAAAAAAAAGTGGTAGGTATTTTAATCTAGAATTTCCGCTATTGCCAACTCTGTTAGCGATGACTAAAAATATTGACCAATAAAACCAATATACCTGAAACTGTTTTTTCGGGTAATTACTTTTCTAGATTTTTATAATATTTTTTAACAAATTGTAATCTTCACTTTATTTATTATCAAAATTCTTATGGTATATGCTATTAGGAGGAAACGGTGTTTATAAAAAAAGAACAGAAACACAATCACTCCTTTAAATATGTAAAATTTATAAACTTAAGTAAAAATTTTATACATTGTAAAAAAAAGAGAGAGAGAGAGAGAGAGAATTGAATGGATACATTACTAGAATTGGGATTCTATAATTATTACACGGAGATAATAACAAAACTACTTGCTAAAACAAAATAATACTCAGTGGAAAGACATGATCAGTTAAAGGGATCTCAAAATTCTTAAAATTGGAAAAAATGAAAAAAAAAAGGACCATTTTCAACATTTAATATCTTAAAATGCATTTGATTTTAAGACACAATTTTTATTGATATGAAATATGCAGAAAATCGGCATTACAGATTACGCGCACGATTACAAAATAAATTTTGAAACTAGAATGAAAATTTTGGAGCCTATACTTCAGATTATAATAATTACCCTGAACCTAAATAAATTTGTATTTAAAGCATTTTTATATTTTTAATACAAAGTTATATTTAGCTAATGCAAAATTTAGAAAATTTCAACAGTATAATCACCTAAAAAGATATTTTTTTAACAATAAAAAGGAAATTTTAGGTTCAGTTTATACAGACTAATCTGGAACATACGTTTTGAAAATATCATGAAAAAAACCAGGAGTTTTTGAGATATCGTGTGCATTATGCCCAAAAACATCATTCGGAGAAAAATAACTTCAAAGTTTTGGAAACGCCGCTTCAGCTATTAAGTGGGTATAATTCTAAAAGCCATAACTTCTATTTTAAAGGGAATTTCAAGGAAATAATTATATCAAAATGTTCAGAAAAGATATGAGTTTAACACATAAAAAAATAAAATTTCGAAAATTTTAAAGTTTTAAGAGTCTTGAGAGCCCTTAATAGGACGTTAGGCCCCAGTGGATTAACCGTTTGAGTGCGGAACAAATCTTGTGGATATATGCCGAAAATACGAATGCATTTGGGCTTATACATAATTAAAAATTACTTGTAAGCCGACGATATATACAGAAATCGCTCGCTTCGCTAGTGCAACCAACTTAAAATGCACAACACACTGAGACAGCAAATAGGAGCACTATCAGCCTCTCCGTAATTTTAGCATAGAACAAAATGAGCACTATCGCGCTTCCTGCAAATTGTGGTACATAACAAGAGTAGCGCTGTCGCGCTTCCTGAAATTTTGGTGCTTAACAAGAGGAGCACTATCGCGCTGCTGCATACTCAAGTGGTTAAATAATAATTCAAAGTTTGTGTGAGATAGCAATTGCCTGTATATGTGTTTCAGAATATTCAAAATTTCATACCAGAAATATATACGGAGATACCTGTGCTGAATCCGAACCGAGTAAGTATTGTGGTGAAGCACACCTTTGAATTATAGACGATTAAAACGTTTTTATGATTTAAAATTTGATGATCAAACCTGAAACACAAAGAAGTAAATGCAAATTTCCGACATATTCAACATTCACCATTAGTGCATGGTGAATGTCGACATTTGCCGGTGTAAGTCAGAAATAAGGATATTTAACAAATATTTTGGACTTACACCAAGCGACTACGTGAATGTTGACATTCACCGGTGAAAGTCGACATTCTCCAGATTTCGGTCTTTCACGGTAACATATATATCCTAGAATTTTAAAGTAAATTTTGAAGAGAAAAAACATGGCATATACGAAAAAATACGGCAACTTTTTTTTTATAGAATGGTAAGAAAATCTCTTGTAATCACAGTAATCACTCGAATTTTACCTTTGCAAACATAAAAAGATTTTTATTTTACTTCCTTTAAAAGTGAATCTGTTTCATGCTATGCACAAGAGAGATGATCATACAGACAATATTATTTCAAATGAAAAACAAATTTCAAATTAATTGCTTATTAATTAGTTGCTGCAAATTAATTGCTCTGGAAAAATTTCCAAGTATTAATACAGACAATATTATTCGGCGTATAAGATATGTTTATATTTATTAAACTTGTATGCATCAATTAAGTGATTAAAGCCACTTCATTTTGCTTTACAATAATATAAGTAGTTTGTAAGGAGTGTTTTGTATATCTAAGGAATTTCTAAGTAGTCGAAGAAGTCTCAACAAACGCTGATCAATAAAAAGTCAGATAATGTCTTTTTAAAGGAGAATTTTACAAAAATGAGCAACTGTAAAAATGTTTCATCTATTCATGTAAAAATCAGGGAAAAGCCTTTATGGATAAAGCATATGAAAATAAAATTATGTATAAGTATGCGATTATGACCTTTATATTTTCGAAAAATATTTTCTTTTCTTTACATCAATAAAGAATTAATATACATAAATATTTAAGTTCTAATCAAAATAAATATGAAAAACACATTTTACTTAATAACAATTTAATACCACATGGGGGAATCCTCTCTTTACTGTTTCTAGGGGGCGGGGGGCAGTACCATAATTTAAACAAGGCAAATATGACTTTTTGGAAATAATGATGCTCAAAAGTAAGAATCATACACATCATGTATTACAATTTAAATCATTTTCCCTCACTTACATAATACATGAATCACTGCAATTTCAGCACAAAAAAGAAAAAAAGAATATAACAGAAACTGTAAGATATTTATTGTACAAATAACTTACATAATTACAGACACTACAGCTGAAGGGCTGCAATTAATTAATTTTAAAAGATTTAAAAATAACATAAATCAGAGAATTAACAATTATAACAAAAATAATTTCATAAATAGAAGGTTAATAACTCATTATTATCTCAAATCTAAGAGTGAGATAAAGAAAATAATTTGAAGAATAGAAAAAAGATGACTTTTCCTAAAATGTTCATACAAATAAAATAGATGTTATTTCACCGACACAAATAAAATCAATAAATTCTTCAAAGGGATGATTTTTTTTTTTTACTTTTTACAGTTTGATTTCATAGAAATATTGTGCACTTCTCAGTTCCTTACAAAAGTTCTTCCACTGAAAATAGGAAAAATATATATATATACACATGAAAATAAAAATATATACAGATTATTAAAAATGATGCTGCAACACTGCTGATACATATAAATTATTAAACAAGGTAAAAATAATACAGTGCAGGATATCATTTAATAAATTCAATATTTTCACTGTTACAATAGTACACTAACAGGTTTATTTTTTTATTGATATAATGAAATGTTTTTGTATTTTTGATTTATCACAGAACCAGCGGTAACACATAGTTGAAATTCTACTAAAAAATTCTAAATTCTAAGATTTTATTATTATTATTATTTTAACTCTACTTTTTAAGATGGAATAAAGGGTAATAGACACATATTTCAACCAATTTCTTACTAGAAATGGATTTGTCAGAGAAATCACTTCTCTAAATAAATGATTTTTAAAATTACAAAAATAAATGTTTTGTTGTAACAATTACATGTCGTTGAAGAAAAATTTAACTTATCATGGAAACAAACTAAACAAAGCGAGGCACTTTATGTTTAATGAATTTTTAATGCAAAAAAAAAAAAAAAAAAAAAAAAAAAAAAAAAAAATCATAAATTAATAATTTTGAGAAAGCATAAGAATTGATGAAAATTTGTAACATTTTTTAGTTACATAATTAACATTAGTTCTTCAACAGAACAAGGTAAAATACAGTCATGATGCCAAAATTATTTTATAAAATACACAATTCCTCATTAAAGGTTCAATACGATCGCTATCACAAAGCGAAAGGCTGGCCATTATCAAAAGTTTTATAAACATCTACAAGGGAAAAAAAAGATCAGATGGAATTACTGATGAATGGTGTAAGTTTATTTGGAATAATAAAACCACTTTCTTCGACATGCAACGAAAAACTATATTTGTATGATACCATCCAAATGAAAGATTCAGACGATGATATTACACTTTAGAAAAATTAAAGCCTCCTTACTGCAGATATGACTGGGGTTATATCTCAACATATGGAATGAGAACAAAATATATTAATTTGTTAGAAAAAATTCCTTCAGTTCACAGTTTCAAAGATTTAAAATACATTGATTAATGTGAAACGTTTGATACTTTGTAATTTTACGAAAGTATTTTCATTTGAATTAAAAATTTATCTGTAATTTTAAAGAAATTTAAGCACAATATATGTGCTATCATGAAGTGATGCAGGCACCAAGCTGTACTCTAACCCTGCAATCAGCTGCCCCATAATTTTCAGTTTCCCGGAAACAACTTAAATTGGCTGTAGATAAAAATGTTTATAACAAAATCATGCTTTACAAAATATATAAGATGAAAAGATATACAGTGAAACTTCTTTTAAAGGCCACCCCTATTCAAGGGCCACCTCTATTAAGGGCCAATATTTTTAGGAACAAAAAATGTTTCCCATAGACATAATGTTAAATTTACTCCTATTGGGGGCCGCACCTACCCCTCATAAAGGCCATTTTTTTCACATGTGCCTTAAATCCTAAACAGGTGTATTGATTTCCAGAACCAAAATATAAAACTTCAGCAAACAACTGCACTTGCAACAAAGGCGGCAGGGTAGATGGAGGTAACATAATGAAGGACCACAAACTTTTCCACAAGTGAGACAAACAGGTCTTCCTCACATTTTGTTTGACCTTACAACCTGGGGTTGGGATGGAGAGGAAACTTGACCCTTTGTTGTGGGCACACAAAGGATAACAGGTTATCTAGAAAAACTGATTCCACATTTACTAAAACTGTGAATGCATATTGAAGCACAATTTTTACACCTGTCAGGAAACGCTAACAGAAATAAATAAACCAATATCTTATTCTAAGGCAATAATAAATGATGCAAATTTAAGTAATTTGTTTCATAAAGTAAAAGAATCATTAGAAACCAAAATTGTCTGCGAAAAAATTATAAAAAGTAAACAAACTTCAATAGAAAACTTTTTCAATCATGTATAGAGTTTGAAAATGTTAATAAACAGCTTTTTCACCTATATAGGTTTTGCTTTCCTTATTTTAGTTGTTGTTTTTTTGTCACCCCTATTCAAGGGCCACCCCTCACCCCTCACAAGGGCCAATTTTCAATGGAATGGCAGGTGGCCCTTACAGAGAGGTTTTACTGCATTATTTAAATATCAAATCCTTGAAAAAAAAAATTAACCTGTAATTTACAGGTATTTTTATGAAAATGCAGGAAATCCCTCAAATGCTCAGAGAATTATAACATATATTTTAGAAGATCATCTGAATAAATATTTTAGCAAATAACATAGAAACAGTCATGAAATCCTTGAAAATACAGAAAACAAAAGATGTCTTAAAAACAACAATTGGAAATTTGCAGAATCACAAAGTATTTTCATTCTGGAAATAAAAAGAACAAGCATAAACAGAACTTTCATCACTCTAGCAACAAGTGTAGTGCCATTGAGTGATGACACTCAGTTTAGAAACACAACAAAACAATATAAATGATGCATCAGATTTTACAATACAGTAAACTCCCGACTATCCGGCTTAATGTGGCGGAAGGGTAGGCCTTATAACACAAAAACCGGATAGGCCGGAGTTCTATAAATATTTGCCCACTTCCTCTCCCCATTATATTAAAAACACATTTTAAGATAAATTTTATATGTACAGTACATACAATTTCAAAATAAGCAAAATATTAACATAAAACGTAAGCCTAATTCGTAAAAAAATAAGTAAATCTTATTTTACTGATTATTAATAAATGATTGCAAAATGAACTTTATTAAATATACAAAAGTTATGCATAAGATAAAAGAGTCAAAATTTAGTTTTTAGTTTTTGAAAAAGTCCTTGATTGATGATTGCTTCTCCCAGTTAATCCTCTTCCGCGACGCAATGTCCCCCATTTACGCAAGCAGATAATATCAGCTGACATCGCTTCCTCCTGCTAACTCGTAGTATCTGCTGCATAGTCACTACAACCTTTTTTCGGTTATCACCCATAATTCTCAATAAATAAACACGAAGCACACCAAAAGACTATGCGAAAGTAACCAGTGTAAGCGTAAAATAACGTCCATACTTGTTAACATCCATTGCACAACTGACGAAACAGGTTATCAAGCCTTAACCCCCATCTCCCTTCCTGTCTGTCTCTGCTATTGCATTCTGCAATACTGTCCTGCTCCTTCCTGTCATGAGTTATCACTTTCCTATGACGGGAACCTGCTTGTCTCGGTTGCTTGCAACATTCCTCATTTTTTTTTACTAGGCTGGATAGTACGGAAGGCCGGATAGTCTGGAGTTTATTGTATTTCTTTTTTGCGTTTGAGAGATACACTTTATTATTTTAAGGATATTTTATATCTTCGGCCATCTATGAATCTACAAAATTTGTAAATAAATTACTGAACTCAACATTTGAGTAATAAAAAAAACTTGTATTATCAGATTTTCAAAAACTCACAATTTTCTCTTAAAAAACATTTTATTTTTCATGCATTTTTTTTTTTATCATAACATAACATGTTTCATAAATTTAAATGATGATGTCAATGAGCAAAAATAAATTTAAAGTGATTTAATAAAATTTCCATAACTGGAATAAGCATCAACCAATGCGCCCTCCCCAACACACACAACCTACATTTATAAATAATTTGTTTTCAGGTGCGTTTTTAAGAATAGAATGACAATAACATATTTTACACGAGTATTACAAATTTGCTTCTTTTATAATAAAATAAAGATTTTTAAAAATAGTTATAAGGTTACCTCATAGTTTTCTTCTCAATATTTTTAAGTTCAGGTCTGGCTCTATTCAAGACTTTTAAGAAATCAGATGTTTTGGCACGCATACGAGAATGAATATATGCCTTAAAAAATACATCAAAATCAATACCAGTGTTTTTAAGATTAAATATTAAAATATTTCATAAAATACTGCAAAGAAACAATGAAAAGATTTTCGTATGGAAAAGATAAAGACATTTTTGCACCACACATAGATTCATGAAACACTTTCCAACATTACAAGAATATTGATACAAAAAATCATCTTTAACCCTTAACTGGAAACACGCTTTTCCCTCTTTTCCTTCCCGCTTTTCGGTGTCTTTAATTTGTGTAATTTCCCTTTTAAATTTGTCCGGTTTCAATTTTTGATTTTTTTTTTTTTTTTTTTTTCAATCTGGCTTTTGCTAGAGAGTCTTTCATTCGGGACGTGACTGGGCACCTGGGAATCTTGCTTCCGCAAAAGAGTCTGAGTAGAGTAGAAGAATAAAGGGTTGCGGACGAAGATGGGCCGCTCGCCGCGTCTGTGAGACGGTTGCGTTTACATATCTGCCCTTAATATTTTCTCTCTCCGACATTCAAAATGTATTTTTATGCTGTTATATTAAAAAATTGGTCATGTTAATGCATTACTATTAAAGATTAAATGTTTAAGTTCACTATTTGGTAAAATTATTAAGTGTTCTTTTGTGCACGGAATTTTCACGTTTCCGGTTAAAGGTTAAGCATCTTCATCAATCAGTGCTTCAGGGATCATACTTTCTATCCATCATAAAATTCAAGCACCTTTCCAGAAATTTCAGAAGTGAAAATTTTAATGTTACAAAATGACATACAGTACAGGACCTATTATTCGGAATCATCGGTACCGAAGGCTTTCCGGATTTAGGGTTCTCCCGAAGTTCATGTTTTTTCTGCGATGCTTTGACTTTTTCTTTTTTTTCACGATCCTTCGATGAAATTAGTGTTTTTTCGTGACCATTTGACGAAATTCCTGTTTATTCCACAATTCTTTAACAAAATTAATGTTTTTTTGCGATCCTTTGACGAAATTCGCATTTTTTCACGATTCTTTAACAAAATTTGCATTTTTTCACGATCCTTTGACGAAATTCGCGTTTTTTAACGATCTTTGGCAAAATTTGCGTATTTTTTCTATGATTATTTGACGGAATTTCCATATTTTTTCTACGATTATTTGACGGAATTTTCCTATTTTTTCTACGATTATTTGACGAAATGTGCATATTTTTTCTACAGTTATTTGACGAAATTTGCATATTTTTTTCTACGGTTATTTGACGAAATTTGCATTATTTTCGTGATCCCTTGACGAAATTTGCAATTTTTGTAATCCTTTGAAGAAATTTGTGTTTTTGCGTAATCCTCTGACAAATTCGCGTTTTTTTTTTTTTTTTTTTTAAATCATTGATTCTTTGAAAGAAATTCGCATTTTTGTTTCTGCGATTCTTTGACGAAATTAGCGTTTTTTCGCGATTCTTTGCCGAAGTTGCCGTTTTTTTTTTTTTCCACCATTCTTTTACAAAATTCGGGTTTTTTTTTGCTTTTTTATCGATTCTTTGAAAGAAATTCACATTTTTTTCCACGGTTCTTTGATGAAATTAGTGGGTTTTTTTCGCAATTCTTTGACGAAATTAGCTTTTTTTCAGCAATTCTTCGACGAAATTACCATTTTTCCGATTCTTTGTCGATATTAGCATTTTTTTTAAGATTCTTTGCTGAAATTGCTGTTTTTTTTCACCATTCTTTGTCAAAATTCGTTTTTTTTGTTTTTTTTATCGATTCTTTGAAATAAATTTGCATTTTTTTCACAATTCTTTGACGAAATTAGTGTGGGTTTTTTCCGCGATTCTTTGACAAAATTGGCAGGTTTTTTTTTGCGATTCTTTGACAAAATTAGCGTTTTACCGATTCTTTGTCGATATTAGCGTTTTTCTGGGATTCATTGCCCTTTTTTTCACCATTCTTTGACAAAATTTGCGTTTTTTTCTAAGATTCTTTGACAAAATTCACGTTTTTTTCTGCGATTCTTTGACGAAATTGGTAATTTTTCCGCGAAAGATTAACGTAATTGATTTTTTTCGCCGATATCTGCCGAAATTCGTGCTATTTTTTATGTTTGAATTTTCGGACTAAAAACCAATTTTTTTAAAATTTCGGAGCCGAACGCCTTAAATTTTAGGAAAATTCAGAACAGAATTCACCCCTCTTGAAATATTACACGATTTTTTTTTAAGGAATCGTAATTATAAATCAATTTTATGCTAAAATTTGAGAGAAAAATGAATATTTTCTAATTTGGGGGGTTGAGGGCTCCGTGTTCCCCCACCACTGAAGTAACATATTTTAGTGGTTACACATTGAAACCCAAATTCTGAAAAAAAAAAAAAATAAATAAATAAAAACCTGTAAAATTTTTGAAAAATTTTAATATAAATTTACAAATTTAGAAAAATTTCAGATAATTGTTTTTCCAGATTTCGGGTCTTTCTGGATTTCGGAATTCCGGATAATGGGTCCTATACTGTATTACAAAAGTATCTAGAGAAAAAAATAAGTCTTTGAAAAATAAAGAAAATCTTTTTGCATTCTACTTTGAAAGTTATTTGTGCTAACACTAGGCAAAAGTAGATGCTTGATAATTTTGCATTATTATGATATTAATGCACAATTTTAAATTTTATAAAAACTAAATTAATTTTTTCATAATTTGCCTTAATTTGAAAACATCCACTAAATCATTTTTCAAAAAGGTATATTAAACACACACACAAAAAGAAAAATTTGCATATTTCAGCATGAATAATTTATTGCATTTTAAATAAAGACTATTTTCACACTTCTAAAACTTCAGCCTCTTTTTCTTTTACAGCTTGTTTATAAACATCGCAGCCTTCTCCATCGTCTATTGGAGAAATTTCCAATCTTTCGATCGGCAGTAGCAACAAGTACACATCTTTTTATTTTCTTTTGTTAACTAGAGAGGGAAGGGAGAAGGGAACAAGGCAAAGTACAAATGCCCATACTCTGACTTCTTGAAAGGATAACGATTTCAGACCAAATATTTTCGCCTGATTAATTAACTTTTTATTTTTTTAACATTTACAACTCTTTTATTTTGAACATCTGAATAAAAAAATAAAGCACCTATAAAAAAAGTAATGAAAATTAAGCACCTTCCTTAAAATTTAAACAAATTCAAGCACTTTCAAGGACCTTTTTTCTCTCTCAAGAATTCAAGGACTTTCAAGCACTTTTAAGCACCGTATGAACCCTGGTGCTTTATGGTTCTTACAGCAATCTGTGTTTCACTCATATTTTTATTGTAATTGTATTTTATTTTTGATAATACACCAACACACATTTATTTTTAAAATGTATACTTACAAGACATTTTTCTAAACAACATTTGTAATAGCCCCAAAGCATTGAATTTTCATGCGACTTTCTGATCGGCATCTGGATAAGGCAACATATAACTAAACAATGGTCTATCAACGTATATTCCAACATGGCCAAATATCTGCCCTTGTGATTTGTTTATAGTAACAGCAAATGCTATTACAGGAAATTGTCTTCTGTGCAGTATAAATGGTAATCTACTTGCATTATTCTCTCCTGTATTATTTATAATGCAAAATCTTTTTTCATTCATTTCTCTTCGGCGCAAACTTTTTAGAACATTCCGTGTTTTCATTTAAACACGGTGAATCATTTGTATGAGGCCCGAGTAACAAATGTCTAAAAACTGTCCTTTCAATGGCCATTCCTGTGGTATGCCTGTAGATAGGCTATTGTCAATTTGTTCTGGAGTTTTTAGTTTTGGACCATGTTTTACTGTGTAAAGCATGTGTGCATGTGGTATTCCATGTTTCTTGAACTCTATATACACATATGCAATAATAGTCACAAATAATTTTCCACTTAGTTATCTTGTAGTAGTACTTTTAAGTTCAATAATTGTACAATAAGTAATGGAGTATCGTATAATTTCATCTTAATGTGCTTAAAATTATTCAATGTTCTCTTCATTTCTGGCCAACCCAGATTACATGTCATGGATACAAAAAGATCAGGTCTCCCATACTTTCCCACAATGGCCAATGCATCTTGATATAAATGTTGCATATATATATTGTGGGCTTAGGGTTGCCAGATTTATCTCAGAAAAGAAAAAACGGAAGATTTTGATTGACTGTTTGATTGATTTTGATTGTTAGTTTCGGTTTTATCGCGCTATCGTCCTTTTTTATACTAAACTATGTTGAATGTGCCAGTAATGTTTTTGGTAACGAATTTATTTAAAAAGAGGTTTTAATTAATCTATTTAATTATTAATTTTCATTTGTATTTGTATCACGTTATTCTATTAACCTTGTTTATCTAATTTTGTAGCCATATATCCCACTATGAAAGATAAATTAGTTGAACTATATGAACAAGAATAAATTAAAACATCCTGCAATTCAATGATGATCATAAAAACTTTAGTCATGGACACCCGACAAAAATAGATGTTTGTATTTAAAAGCAATTTGATTAAAAAAAATTGCATATACATATTATAAGTGCATAATTACATTTTCTCTTGCGATAAACTTTTTTATTTACCAATATTCAATTAACATGTATCACTCTAAAAATATTTTACTATGAAATAAGCCAGTTTCTATAGGTGTAAATTAGCGGTCGCCACTCGCCACGTGGCGATGAAAAAAAATCTGTTATCAATCACCAACTGAAATACAACTTTTTTCATGGAAATATGCATCTCTACTTTGATTACATCTAATTAGCAAACTGATTAACTGTTTTTCCAACCGGATGCAAGCAGATTGCAACGATTTAGCTGTATTTTCAATTTTTCAGTTTTTCACCATGCTCGCTCTTCAGTTGGATTATTTTTTCAAGAAATATAGTTTTATGCAAACTATATTCATCAGCTTTGATTCCACATATACCTCAAATAATTTATTTCTTTTTTTTCACCGGATGCAAATGCAAGTGGATTTTAACCCTTTCGGGTCTGGTGTACTACTAATAGTACATGTCTTTTCATCGAGTATTATTTTTTCTAAAAAATTACTTTTGTTACTATCTACATATAGTAATGATAATATATGGCTATACCTTTCTTATTATGAGTTCATTTATGTTTGGACATTTAGTAATAACAATAACAATAAAAGTCTGCTTAAATCTCTATGCACCGTTGACGATTCCTTTGTTGGATTCCTTTATTTTATACATAAATTTCACTCTTTAAATTTAAAATACAGGTTACTTTTCTGAACGAATCATGTGTGATAGAACATTACAATGTTGTAATATCTGTTAAACCCTGTTGTACTACGATATTTTCCAAACATCTCAAAAAACTCTTTCTTATCCTATTATCATGTCAGTAAATCTATTTGGATAGCTATGATTAGGGTTGCCAGTTTGTACGTTTTTTCCATAAGTTGTATGTTTTTTAGCATTTTTCAGCCTTATCGTACAGTGTACATTTAAAATTGTCCCGTACAACGATTTCTTCCGTTTTTCTACTTCATCTTACTGTTGACAGTTTGAAGACTTTTTTATTTTTCAGTTTGCTTCAAAATTTCACCTTTTGCCAAAAAAAATGTTATACAATTGTGCCTCAAATGTAAAAATGGGTTATTTCTGATCAGAATGACAAAAACATTGGGTGAGTTGAGTAATATTAATTGCATATTCACAAACTCTTGGGTAAGATTAGATCATCTGAACTTGACATTGTTATAGACTATAAGTATCAATATTATAAATTTTTTTATATAGTATATCTGTACCTTAAGTTTTAATGTCTTGTTTTATTTATTATTTTCCTTTATGCTTCATTACAAAAATTTACTTCTGTACGGTGTCCATTACTAAAATTTTTCATGATCATCATTTAATTGTAGGTTTCGATTTATTTTTGTTCTTACAATTCAATTAATTTTTCATTCATAATGCGATATATCGCTGCAAATTTAGTTAATCGATGTTAACAATGTAATACAAATAAAGTTGGAAAATAATGATTAAATCGATTAATTAATAATCTCTTTTTAAAGAAATTTGTTACAGAAAGCATTACTGGCACATTAAACATAGTTTAGAATGGTATGAAGAAGGACGATAGCACAATAAAACCAAAACTAACTAGTGTCAATCAAAATCTTCTGGTTTTTTTCTGAGATAAATCTGGCAACCCTAGCTACGATTAACATTATTAAAAGTAATTTTGTTCTCAAAATTGAAAAAAAAAAAATGGACCCGAAAGGGTTAAGGACATTGCAATATCTTCAGTATGTTTAATCAGTTATATTATTTTTCTTCAAGAGATACTGTTTAATCTTGCGAAATACACTCACCAGCTTAGATTTCAACTGTATGTAATGTGTGTGGTATGTTAATAACACATTTAATTATTAACTAAAATCGAATTAACATTTTATTATGTTTTGTTTGATTGTTTTTTGTATACACCTAGCTGTTGGTATTTTAATTTAGTTACTAACTTTTTATATAAAGAAAGTAACAGTAATTTGATTGATTTGTGTTTATGAACATTTACAAATAATCCAAAAATATATTCTAAAAAAATTAATATAACAGATTTTGTAGTTTTTAAAGTAATTTTCTTGAATTTCAACTGCGTCCCTATTCTTATCATGAATAGTTGGCTGGTATAAAACTCTGATTTATAGAAAAATATGTATATATACAACGACTGTAGTTTATCTAGATGTCAAGAAAGTTTGAAACATTATAGTGGCCACTAACTTTAAAAAGTGGCCACTAATGAAACTTAGTCTACCGGCCACTGGCTACTAACTCAATTTCCCAGTTTTCACCTATACCAGTTTCAGCTGACGTCACTAGACTTTGATGTTTACAATGACATATTCACACAAATTCAAAGGTCTCATAGTAACTCTTGAAATTTTAAACTTAAAATATTAAACAAATGATATTATTGAAATATTAATTTGTTTTTATTTTTAATAACATTTCCATAGTAGCAGCAAAAAACGTTTTTTCATTGCTGTGGATGAGTGAAAAAGATTTTTATAGGTATATTTTTATTGATGTTAATTTTTCATTACAATTAAAAAGAAAATACCTCTTTGCTTTCAAGTTGGACAGTTATTATTTCATATATCTAAATTAGTTGTTTCATAAATTTACTTCATTTTGATTTTATATGTACAAGAGGATACAACCTGGGGTTCCCGGATTACATAATATAAATGAAAATTATTTTTTCTTAATTGAAAACTTTAATAGATTTTTTACATTTAATACATTTTTTAGATTGCCCACAGACGATACAAAAAATAATTTTTATTTGAAAAATTACAATTATGTATTTGCATAAAGATTTCAAATTTATTAAAAGCAATACTTACGTATTGGCCTCATACCAAGATTTAACAGCCAAAGAAATCATCAAATATCTCTATTTACAGCAGCCTTTTTGATTATGATAATTAAACTGATTTGTATCTAGATCGATTAAATGTCTTAAATTTGTGTTTTAGTTATATTTTATTTACTTATTAATGAAGTTTAAATTTCATTATGGGATAAATGACAGAAAGAAACGCTGAACTATTTATATTAAGTGCAAACTAATTTATCTTTTGTAATCGTCAGCAAAACAGTTTCTAGCAATAATAATCCAACTAAATAGTAATTTAGAATAATTTCCATTCACTCTTTTAAATTTCAAAATATTTTAGAAACCCTTCTTAGCAAGCATTTATATCTTAAAAGTTACCACCATACCAAATGTTTCTAGCCCAATAGTATCACAGAAATAGCAATTTTAGAATGTTTTTTGCTCCTTCTTATCTTTGTGAGTAGTTGTACTAATATACACTATAACCTAAGATGGAGCACTATTTTGCCATCATTATTTTTTAAACTGATTTGTTAATTACAGAGAATACAACACCCCCCCCCCCCCTACAAACAAACATTTCTTCTTTATAATATTAGAATAAATGAACAATGGATGCAATTTTTATTGTTTATAAATAATGGAAATCACTTTCTTTTGTAAGATACAGGGTACTTGCCTATTAGACTAATACTACTTTACACCAAGTACAAATGTTGGTGTGATAGCTATGACAAACTTGTCATTTGTAATTATGAAAAATATATGAATATGATGACTTAGGTAGAAGATAAGAATGCTAATCCTAATGATAAATGTTGAATTTGATGAAAATTATACTTAGTTTATTACAAACCCGGCATAAAATTGCTGCTTTCATTCAGCTTTGTTGAAAATATCTTTATCATTTTTCTTTCTTTCATCCCATGCAAGTAGCATTATATAAATTCCATTAAATATAATTCACAGAAATCTATGAATGTACACTAGAATTGATATTATAAGCAGCAGTTATTAAAAGAATTTGGTAATCTTGAAATCAGGTTTCAGTGTGTACATTTTCATTTAGCTACAGTGCCACTTTAGTGCTTAAAAATCAAGAACATACCGTAAAATACCAAAAGCCACCCCTCTCATATATGCGATTTATTTATTTTGAAAAAGTGCCATTTATAAGCCCTCTCCTTCAAGTTTTATTTTCTGACGCTTTCAATCCTTCTGTTTTTTCAGGAAATTCCTTAAGTTTTTTGTTTCCATATCTCTTAAATGAATATATCTTATGCAATTTATTTTTATCTAATCTCTTTACATATCATTGTATCAGAATGGCATATGTTCTCTATATTATAGTATTAATGTTTTCCTTGAATTTTATACACTAAGATTTAATAGATATTTATACTGATTTTAAGTTTTGTAATTTTTTTCTATTTCTTTCCTATCTAAATTAATTATTTTATGCAAATTTGTTTAATTAATTTATTATTTTTATTTTAATGGAAACCACTTAGCTTCTATGGAAGGGAATTTTAAAATAAAAAAATGTTAATTTGATCTGATTTTATTTTGCAAATTGTATAAATCCTGTGAAATTGCATAAACTCCAAATATACTCTCCACACTCCCAATTTTCCTCTCCTTTTTACAAAAGTTCCAATTATAAGCCCACCTTAAAATCATTCCAATTTCCTGTCTGCTAAAGGGGAGCTTACTTTCGGTACTTTGCGGTAATATTTTATCATATACTTTTAGGAACAAATCTCACAATATGAATTATACCTTTAGTTTGGAAGAATAATCACGTCGATTTCATCATTTTGCAATTGCATTAGCCACACTATAATACCTCCACCCACACTCACATAAATCCTCCCCCCCCCCCCTCTATTGATCAAAAAAGGGAATCTTGAAAGAAAAAATAATTTATATTTATTACTAGGTTACTATACTGATTGATGATAAATTATTAGTTTACCATATTTGCAACTTTGGTACAAAACTGCGACTAGTGTCTGTTTAACAGAAAAGTACCAAATAAAATAATTTAAATAATAAAGCAATGAGACACTTTTATAAACAGAACAGGTTGTATTTATTACTTAAGAAACAAGAAAAAAAATTAACATATAAAAAAAACTCAGAAAATTTTAAGCATTATACAAAATTACATTTCATTCCATAAATTATTAAAAATAATAAATAGTTTAAGTTATGTAAAATTATAAATATTTCACAGCCTCACAATATATTTCCAAATAAATTTTATTATTGACAATGACAAATAAGAATTGAAAAAATGCTTTTTAACATATTAAGAAAAACATAATAAAGATAACATACTTTAGAACATTTGATGTGATAATGTAAATAATCTCTGAATGTATGGATTAGGTTGATTGTGTTATCTCTGGCTTGTCTGTTAGTATGCCTAGGAAACAAAACTGAAAGAGAAAAAATTGTTACATGCAAGAAAAAATAATAAAATTTCAAATATAAACAGTCCCCTTTTAAGCCCAAAACTATAAGTTTCATATTAGTTGTCAAGTAGATTTAACTAGGCTTTAAACTAAAAAAAGTTTATATAACAAAAAATTAACAAAACATATTCAACTAAGTAAACATTTGTAGAATTTTTTTTAAAAATATTTACAAGGAGAGGGTTTATTTCTAATTCTTACTATTTCATAATCAATAATAATCTTAATATCCAATAATTTGAGTGTTTATCCTATTTTTTTTAACAAGAGTTTATAATATATATATATTTTTTTTAACTACATCAAAGTATACAAGTCCTTTCTTTCCAATGATAGTTATTAAAAGTTTCTAGAGTTAATGTTAAATTTTTGTGAATCTTTAAAACTAAGCTCTTTTTTGGTAAAAAAAAGAAAAACTAATTTTAATTTCTAAAAAATACTGGTCATATCATTTTGAACTCTAGACAGTGCAAAATCTAAATACTCTCATTTAAAAATAAAAGTATTAAAATTTAATTAAATGAATTTTTGATGGCACACACACACATACACAAAAAAAAAACCTTGTTGAAATTGCTTTTGACTATCATCTCACTAACTCTCTCCTCATATGGAGGGAGTGATAGATAATGGCATGTTTTTTGTTGAGGGTTTAGCCAAATTGATTCTGAAATAATATACAGTGGACTCTCTCTATCTGAACACTCTCTAATCTGAACACTCCGGTATTATGAACACATCCTGACGATCCCGGCGAAACTCCAAAGACTTAACAAAAGTTGAACTTTCTGTATTCTGAACACCCTCTAATCTGAACACCCCACTATTATGAACGCTACTTTTGGTCCCCATTCTACCCCACCTCTCTGTAAACTGAACGTGTGTTTGCAGTTGTAATGTGGGGAATTCCCCCATCATGAAAATTCGGAAAAATTAGTTGCAGAAGAATAAGTAGATTTAACGAAATCGTTGAAAGAAAGACATACCGCCATGTTCTGTGCCATTTTTAAGGGTCCGAAGCTCAAACCACTTGTGATCGGAAAAAGTGAAAAACCGCGATGCTTCAAAAATGTGATGATCGCATCATTTCTTGTTCACTATAAATCGAATTGAAAAGCTTGGATGATAGTCAAAATTTTCTCACAATGGTTGGAGGGCATTAACGAGATGATGAAGAGAGAAATAAAAAAAAATTCTTCTTTTTTGTGGATAATGCCTTAGAGAGAAACTTAGGCAAGGTCATCTAAGAACCACATCGTCTAATGAAGCTCATTATTTGTCCATTACAGGAGCGCAACAACTCCTCAGTTCTCTCATGACCTTTATGCTGCCACATGAAGCCGAGTTTCAAGGGTTACTGTTTGCAGAAAACTACATGACAGAGGGCTATTTACAATAAGACCTGCTGTTTGCGTCCTGCTAACTTCTGCACATAGGAAAACCCATTTAGCTTGGTGTAGAGATCTTCGACTTTTTTATCAGGTATCAATGGTGAACGTTTTATTCACTGCTGAGTCTCGGTTAAGCCTAAACACTAATTCTCGACATATTTCCAGGGATCCTTTCAACGTACGACAAAGAGACTACTATGGCAGGGGAGGTTTGATGGTCTGGCCATGTATCATGTCTAACGGGCGCACACCCCTACCTTTGCTTGGCAAAGACCCTGTGACTGGTGTGAGGTTTAAGGGATTATATATCTTGGACCTCTATGTTCGGCTTTTAAGGAATGTAGTTGGCTCTGATTTCATTTTAAAGGACTACAACACACGCCCAGATAGTGCTCATCTAGTCGACGATTTTCTGGAAACTGAGGATATTCGCTTGATGGATTGGCCGTCATATCTCCGCACCTAAACCCTTTAGAGTATGTCTAGCACGCTCTGGGAAGGATAACAGGAACTCGCTTTCCACCTCACACAACTACCAAGAGCCTGAAAACAGCAATGCTGGAGGAGCGAAACTAATTGCTACAAATTCTCATAAACTGCCTGATTTCCAGTATGAATTCGTTATAAGAGCTGTATAACTGTAAGAGAGGACCATACTCCCTATTAACCCATTTTCTAGATCAATATTATAAGCTCTATTTTCTATCTTCTGATGCTGATGAGTCTTACGCATAATCATGCGTGTGTATTATAACTGTTGAATGTTTTTTTTTTTCATTATATTAACCAATGTACATACCTAATTTAATTAAAATCTATCCAGTAGTTTTGGAGATAATCGACCAAATCTGAAAATTCTCTTAATTTTGAACATGAGTGTAAATTCAGCACTTCCATCTCAGTAACTGGCATGGCTAACCAGGCTATAGTATTCTATACAGTCTATAAACTCAATACATAGTGGTTGTTTCCAAACTCCCTCTATACTGAACACCCCCATAATATGAACATTTTTGGTTGGTCCGATGAGTGTTCAGAATACAGAGAGTCCACTGTACATTCTGGAAATTATCAATAATAAAAGGTTAAAAAGGACATTCATCACAAAGAGATTAACCAGCACATATTCCTTATGCTTTAAGAACATGGACAGTTTGCACTAACACAGGAGCACAGACAGCGTACTGTGTATGCCAAGATCTTTTAAAGCCTAAATATTAATTTTTAAAGATATTCTTGTTTAATGAAATGTCCAGTGGTAATATATAAATAATATAAACATCAAATTCATATTTTTTTTAAAGATTAATTTAATTAGAGTTAATATAACACAGACATATATAGTAACAAAAACACTGGTGGCATATTCATCAGTACGCCAATGTCCAATAGTAATAAAAAAGTAATAAAAATCAAATTTTCAATTTTTTAAAAGTAATTTAATTTTTTTTAAAAAGAGAATTAAATTACACAAATACATCTCTAGCATATTACGTATGACAGAGGTGATTGACCAATTAAAATAATCAGATATCAGAAAAAGTTTTGAACTTTAACTTTAAAAATTGAAGGGTCTTTAAGAAGAGGGTAAATGAAGTGCAGATGTTAATCATATAATTATTTTGCAATTCACTGATCTTTCACTGAGTGGCACACCCAGTGCGCAGTCCATGTTCTTAAACTTTAAGAATGTCCTACCTGTTTGTATAGCTTGAGAAAAATGTATAAATTTTCTGCACAGTGCAAAAAAAGGCAAATTTTGTTTCGACAGTAACTGCATGTACACCAGCACAATTAAGTTGGTATAAACATGGCTTTGGGATTTATATCTAGAATGTTTCAAAACACCACTCATGAGTCCAACTATAATTTCAGTATTATCATACCTTTGTCCATAGCAGCACAAGGTTTAGACCATCTACTTGGAAATTGCCAAAAAAAAAAAAATCTGTAATTTCATTAGCTAATTTCTTATTTCATCCAAATGAAATAGATAAAGGACTCTTAAACTGTGGAACATACCAAATTATATGGGACATTTGATCGGTATGCCTGGTGTAGCACGAGAGAAAAATACTTGGCCTATAAATTATTTTAAATGCAATTTTATAGGGTTTTTTTTTTTCATAACACACAACAATATTTTGCCGTCTCTGAAAATTTTTTCTGGAGCAATCAACCATCTATCCTCACCCCCCCCCCCCCCAAAAAAAACAACCTCATAATTAATAATAATAATAATCTTCCCTTTTTAATTTTCTTCTAATATGATACTGCTTTTCCTTTTTAAATGCACTCAAGAAATCAAAAAAGAGAAAAAAAAATGCTGCACAACTGATTTATTACATTATACACTTGAAATATAAAGTTCAAAATATTCTAAATTAGAAAACATGAATATAAAGTATGCAAATGTCTTGAAAGATGCATTCCCTACTTTTCCTCTACAGTAATATTTATAAACAATGTTACCAGTGCTGTTATTACATTTTATCAGCCAATAAATTATTACTTTTTATTCTGATCGAAAGAAAATAATTTCAACTTTAACCATGTGACAAGGCTCTTTTTCCTCTACCAAATACAATGAAATAAGGTGAGTGTACCAGTAATTTACCAATGAGATACAAAACTGCAGAAAACCAAAACCAATGCTTAGATAGGCTTTTTTGGTTGGCATACGAATTAAAATTAAGTGTGCATACAAACCAAAACTAACATATTTGGGCTTTATTTTGTACAATTTTGTGTCTCACAGATCAATTACTGGTGCTCTATTCCAAGTAAATTATACATTTAGATGTCTATTCGAGAGAAAAACAAACCCAATTTAGCCAACTGCTTAAAAGAAATTATATTTGAACTATCAGAAATAGTGCTGCACAAACTGGGTTTTGGTGGCACTTGTAAGGGGTTACTTTTATTTTTTATTTGACTTTAAAAGGGCAAAGATGAAGATTCCATTGATACTGAATGAGAAATTGCTCAATTTAAGAAAAGAAAAAAAGTTTGAAGGGTTTTTTTTTTTTTTTTTTTTTTTTTTTTAGATCTGTCAAAATCATTAGGCTTTTTTTATTTCCCCATAAATTTTAAATTTTCAGAGATCAGCCATTTTTGGAATGCATCATTCAGCAGAGGGAAAACAATGTTTACCAAATGTGACGTAGCCTATATTTTCACCAACACGAGCATCAGTGTTTGCAAGTTCCATAGGGGGCTCTTTGTGGCTAAAAAGAACCTGAGGTGCTGTATGACTAGCTTTCCTACCTTCTTTAAATTCCTAAAAGAAATTATATAGGTAAATTAAAATTTGAATTAACAACTTATAAAAAAAAGTCCACACTTATTTTTAGTCATAAAATTTACATTTTTCTAATTGTTATTCTCTCTACAGTATACGAGTAGTAGTGTATATCATAAAATGATAAACATTTTAAAATCCAAATTCATCTAATTATTTATTTATTTTCTAAAATAATTAAAATGAGAATATTTTTGAACTTTTCTTTTCATCTGAAGTATCATATTTTACATTTTTTAACTGTTCTTCGTAATATTTAAAAAAAATAACCATATTAATTTATTATGCACTGAAAGTATGCTGATTTTACTTAATATTTGTGTGAAAAACTTTTAAATCTGTTTGAATTCATATTGAGAGACTTGTTGCTTATGTTTTTTCTATGTTTTTATTGTGATTTAAAGGTGATATTACTGATAATTATCTACTTTGCTTATGTTCTACACTGTTTTTCTTCATTCTCAAAATTATTTTGCCTTTGTTTTTAATGAGAAATATAGTTAATTTTAAGGATTGTAATTTCCTGTAATAATACATATAGATAATATATTCAAAATTCATGAACAAAATGGATTTAAAAAAAAAAAAAAAGAAATATTTAATGGTATAAAAGATAACGGATGAGATAAATAATTCAGCCATATGTTACAGATAAATGAGTAAAACAATAATATTTAATATATAATAAAAAAAATGGCTAATTAGTTATGAAGAATGAAATTTGAAAAGGTAGAGAAGTTAAGTACAAATGATACAATTTTAACCCTTTGGCAGGGTTCATTACTCATTTTTCAAGAAAAAATCCCCTGAGAATCCCCAGATGTATTTCCCTGAGATAGATAATTTTTCCATGTCGACAATTAACAACATTTTTTTAAAACCAGCATCGTGACATACCCCCTCCCCCCTCAAAATAAAAAGAAAATAGAAGAAAGAACAAAGTAATTTCAAAAATAAAGTGTATACATCACCCATATAAACAATATGAACAGAACATTAAAAGGAAAAACATTAAATTGTGTACAAAGATGAAGTCTGCATGCCTTGTGGGGCTGTCCTTAAAAACTTGATTCACTGCTGCAAGAATTTCCACTTTGCGATATTATTACCCCTTAGAAAAGCATTATGAATAAATAATATAAAGGCTACAAGTGCAAATATCAATTTAAAAATGTCCTTTATTTTTCTTAAGTTCCGCTTGAACAGTTTTCAAACCTCACAATGTTAGAAGGTAAGGTGTGTCTAGTGACTGAATGGATGTTGCCAGACTTTAGAATAAGCACAGATTAAATATAACATAAGTTATATTTGATCTGCAAGAAAGAGTGTTTAGTTTCCAATTCTATATCTCACGATGTTAGAAGAGGCATCTTAGTTTTATTTCATTAGAACACCACAAAGCACGCAAATAGCAGCGACTGACCTCAATTTCCCAGAGTAGCCAATTTTTTTGCCAGGTTTTCCTAGGTTTGGGAATTTTTTTGCATTATCCCATGAGATTCACTGATTTTTATGACAAAAATTTATCCCCTGAATTCCGTAATTCACTGATGAGTAGGAACCCTGTTTGAGCATCTGACAATATTTTTTCATATCTGTATAATGCTTTTCATAAAATAACAGCTAAGCAAAGTAACTGCATGAAAATTGGTATTTGTATACCTTACTTTTCTATTTATCTTCCGCAGTAATGTAATTCAGCAACTACAAGACAGAAAAAGATAAGCCCAATCAGGGGTGCAGAATTTCCAAAAAATTTTATCAGCCAGCAAGATGCAACTTACATTGCTTACATAAAGACTGTTACAGCAAAAAGTATGTGACTGAAAAAATAGTTAATTGCTATAACTACAGTAGACTCTCTTAAATTTGCACAGCTTGGGACAAGAGGTTGAATGGATTTCTGGTCATTGATTTATTTACATTTTTTAAACAGTAATTTGAATGTAATAATGCAATCAAAATTATAATGAATGCTTGAAATATAATAAAATATTAAAATAATTAAGTAAAGTAATAAACTAAAATGATAAAAAGTAAGATGATTTTAAAAATGATTAAATTATTAAAAGTAAATGTCAAGTAAATAATTAATAATGTATAATAATAATTAAATATGCATAATAAAGATGAGATACATTTTCCTTGAATTACTCAATGAAACTTTTACCATAAAGAGCTTATTAATTCACATCAAAATCATAAAGTGAGAAAGTTTTATTTCAAGTTTAGTCTTAATAAAAAGCTTGATTAATACATAGATATATTTGGTAAAAAGAATGTGATTACCAGTGATATCAGCAATATTTTGATTTTTTTCACAAATAAATTTATACTTCCTTCATGAAAAATCACGAGTTCAGTCATATTATCGAGAATTACATATTAAAATACATATGGAATTATATAAAACTAAAAAAATTCTGTAATTTTGCCCTACATCTGATCTGAAAGTTTCATTGTTTACATCTGTGATGATATGCGAATTTTAGGCATTTGTATGTTAAAGGACTACTTTCCAATATCCTGCATAAGTTAGTCTGTGAAGTACAGAGTGATTAAAATGTCAGTGGAAAAAGTGCATTTAAGAAATCGTATTTGGTATGAGTTCCAGAAAGGAAGCAACACATCGGTTGCATGTAAAAAGTTATATGACACGCTGGAAAGTGTAGTAGTAAATGTTTGGACCTGTCAAAGATGGTTTGGCAAATTTCATTAGAGATTTCAGCCTCAAAGAAGATTCTCAATCTGGACAGCCACCCAAGGTTTATAACAGCATTTCGCGGCCCAAGTTGGAGGTAACCCACATTTAACCACAAGTACAACTGCAAAGGACTTCGGCCTCAAGCAGTTGACAGCTGAAAAACACATAAATCATCTTGGATTTATAGTGAAGCAGAGAATTTAAGTTCCGCACAATTTAATTGTTTTCTTTAAAATACAACAGAACTTTTGCGTCAACATAATACCATGCATTTTCATATATTTTTATCTATAAAATATATACAACAGAGAAAAGTTTAGTATAGGATAAAACTTAGTACCATACAGTAATTTATAAAGTTGCAAAATATAGCTAACTAGTATTAAAAAATGAAGTTTTTAGCATATCTTCTATAGCCTGCAATTTTTCAAAGACTGTCTAAAGATTCATTTGCCCTGTCAGAAAATCCACTTACCAGTGTTGAGTAAAATGATGTATTTCTCCATCCCTGGGCCCAATGTTCATTAGGTTAAGATAGAGTAAAATTAGGACTTACGCTATAATATTTTAAAGAGGAACAAACACAGAACACTTAAAATTAAATAAAGAAATATGAGTAGAATGATGCACGAAAAATAAATAAATAAAACATGGGATACAACTGATGAAATAAAAGACCTTTAATTATAAAATATAAAGGAAACATTTAGCACTCACTTGCATAAATACTTTACCAATGACAATATCATCTTCATCTTTAAATATAGTACTAAAAACAACAGTCACTCTATCAGCTTTAGCTTCAACATACCTAATTAAAAAAATCATAAAATTATAAGCAAGATGAATATGTATGATAATTTTAATATGGTATGATAATAATGATAGACGTACAGTTTAATAATAAGAATACTATTGTATTAAGTACAAAATATAAAGGAAAAAATCTGATAATTATTGTTTACATAGTCAAGAACAAGTTGACAATTTCATTAAATATTGCTGAAAATATTTACTCCTCTCATCTCTCAATACCTTTGGCCACCAAATAAATTCAATTAAGTATGATTGACAGAATTTTCACATAACTCTGCAGATAGAAATTTTTGTTACTAAAAGTAAATAAATAGAAGAGCAGTTAATGAAGGAATTCAGGAGCCTTAAAATCAGGTTATAGAGCATATGTCCTATTTTTAGTTATAGTGACACTTTAAGGTTTCAATATCAAGAATCCCCATGCTTATGAACAAATTTTTAACAGCATAAATAAATATATATATATATAAAACCAAAGTTTATCTAGTCCATTTTTCTTGCTTAATCGAGTTTGAGAGGAACTCTTTCTCCATAGACAATAATTTGTTCAGTGCTGTATAAGCCAAGTCCAAGTTTGAAAACTTAAACAATAAATGGCACTAATCTCTTATTATTCGGAAATGAAATTCATCGAACTCATTAACTTTACTTTTAAATGTCTCTGACTGTTTTATGGACTTGAGCCAATTTCATTACGAACATCTTAATTACATCTTTGTCTTTGAAGAATTTAATCGCACAGTTTTTATCATCTGACAATTGTCAAATTATGTCAGTTATTATCAACAGTTTCCAAAAATTAAAATAACTTTTTGATTGTAAAATGCAAATCCTTATAGAACACAGTTTATAGTTGATTTTTAAAATCTGGTTACTACATTTACCAACATGAAATAAGCAGATTAGCAGTATGGTACAAAATTGCAATATTAAGTTATTGAACAGTTACCAAGTTATTTAGATTTTTTGAAGTAATTAAAGATTAAACATTTAATTAAAGGATATTAAAATACATAATACCAGGTATGCCAACATCTAACTGAATCTGAAGTTTGATGAAAATCTGTGCATTAGTTCTTGAGATAGAGCTATTGCGAAAATTGGGAAAAATCCAGCACAGCAGTGCCACCTGTTGGCCAATTTACACCAAAATATAATCAGCACCAATTCTTATCAAGGTATACCTGAATCTGAAGTTAGATGAAAATTTGTGCATTAGTTCTTGAGATAGAGCTACTGTGGAAATCGTGAAAAATGCAGCATAGCAGCACCACCTATTGGGTGATTTACACCAAAATGTAATCAGCACCAATTCATATCAAGAACTAATTGAATCTTAAGTTTGATGAAAATTCGTGCATTAGTTCTTGAGATAGACTATTGCAGAAATTGTGAAAAATGAGGCATAGCAGTTCCACCCGTTGGACGATTTACACCAAAAACTAATCAGTGCCAATTTATATCAGGGACTAACTGAATATAAATTTTTATTAAATTCCATGCATTAGTTCTTGAGGTCAGGGGTCTGACCAGAATTTTTGCCCAATGTCTTGTTTTTGTGAAAAACTTTTTACACTTGTGAAAAACTTTTTACACTTGTGAAAAATGTAGTCACAATTTTGTGAATTTGAAATTACCATTATATTCGAGTTCTTGTTTATATATTTTTAAGATGAGATATATGTAAAATACATATATTTTCCTTATATATGTAACAGTGACAGGTCAGACTTTACTTTTAAATGATTAAATTTGTGAAAGGTTCAGTTTAGAGATGGAAAAGTTTTGTGAAAGGCCTATTTTTATAAAGACAAAGAATTTTGCGAAGAATCCTATTTTAAGGTAAAAAGTTTTGTGAAGGGTCCTGTTATGAGATGAAAAAAATTTGTGAAGGGTCCTGTTTTGAAATGAAAAAAATTGTGAAGGGTGCTGTTTTGAAATGAAAAATCTTGTGAAGAGTCCTTTAAAGGACCCAATTTATTCTTAAACAGATCACTGGAGATAGAGCATCCACAAAACTTGTGTTACATACAGAGTCAGAGACAGACATTTTGTAAAAACAAATTTTCGGAATCTCTGATCCCTAAAATGTGTAAATCCATCAAAAGCCGGAAGTCGAAAATTTTCACAAATTGAATACTATCTTCTTGTAGATATAGAAGAAAGTAAAAAGTATGAGAGAATTAGATACATCCATTGATTCATATGTATACATAAAGTAAATATAATCATAAGAATGACAATTATATCTAAGACAATTCAAATGAGAAAATATGAGAATCATTCATACTAATACTTCTACCAATGGAAATTTATTGGGTATATTTGTTTTATATAGAAACATAATTTTATTATTCAAAAGAAGTTGCTATGACTTGATATAAATTATAACGAATTGAATAACAGCAATTTTAAATAAAATGTTTTTTTTTAATGTATGATAGCAAAAATTTCTAAGCTTAAGGAGTTAAGCTGGTAAACAATTATTTCAAGCTTCTTTTGATTATACAATAGGCAAAAAATCTTTAGATACAAATTATCATTATTTTAGATTTAAAATTTTTATACATCATTTTTAAAATCCAGAAAATGGATTTAAATCAATTATTATTTTAAAAACATCATTTTATTAAAATCACTGAAATCCTATTACCTACATACAAATTTATTTCTAAATTTAAGAATGTACAGAAGAGTAAAGTTAAACAAAAACTCGGCTAAAGAAAATACTCAAGAATGGTATTAAAAATAACAAAATTAATTATAGTGAAAAGGGATATATCTGGGACATAGTGAAAAAAAGTTGAAATCTGGAAAAAAAAAATATATATATATACATATATATATATATATATATATATATATATACAGTCGAACCTCGTTATTGCGACACTCTAATGACCAGAAAAAAGTGTCGTCATAAGAAGAGTGTCGCGGTAACCGGCGCACGGTGTGGTATTTAGCTACAAAACATGGCCAAAAATGATTATTTTAAAAATCGGTTCCCTACCCTGATTTATTATTCCTCAAAATGCTAAGTAGTTACTGTATCCAAATGTGAAACACTCAAGGTGCTTGTGCGTCACAGCGTGCCATGCGATCAGTCGGAAGTTGCTGTTCGCCTACAGTGGTCGTGTGCTTTTCCGATGCTCTCAGATTTAAGTGTTTTAAAACCTCTTGTAGTTTTGTGTCAAAACAATTTATTGGTTATTGTTGTGATGGATTATTCTGAACCAAGCATGTACTTTATACACACGGCATTTACATAATGAATATACATCCGATTTTTGTCGATATGGTCGATAACGTAGGTGTAATTAACAGTGACATAAATATAATTATTTATAATATTTAGAAAGGGTTTTGTTATATTTCCAAACATATTTAAGCAATGAAAACTGTTGTATAACATGCAGTACTTAGTATACAAGATAGTTATAAAACAATCAGCTGCCTGAAACCGCCCCCCTCCCCCCTATTTTTAATGAATTTTTTTGTTAGTTTCTACAATTTCTGATATAAATTACTGCTATTTAGTTTTTTATTTATTTTGTTAACAGGGCCTTCTGGATTGAGGCCTATGGCTCGAAATGAGTTGTATGCCATCATGCAACACTTAAATGAGTCAACATTTGATGGAAAGCTTAAATTTATGTAGCAAGAATTATTAAGAAATTATTCTGAAGGTGAACCAAGGATAGCTGAGATGAAGCAAAAGCTCTCCGTTATTAAAAGCCAATTCAAACAAAAAGGGTTAGCTGCTCATAATAGATTCATCATCAAGATTTGAAGAAAATAATGTCTAATAGTTAAACGGCACTATATTGCTGCCTATTGCATGTGCGTGAAACACAATAGATGCACACTATATTGCTGCCTATTGCACGTACGTTAAACACAATAGATGCAAAACCTTTACTTTATTATTATTTTGTGCTTCGTTTTTTCCTTATATTTCATCTTCTGTGTAGTGAAACGAACCTTATTTTTATTATTAGATATATATTAAGTAAGAACTTGTTACTATTACAGGAGTCAGTCCCGGTCGTCCTCAAAAATATTTTATAGATTCAAGTGAAAGAAGCAAACGCCGCAAAACCAAAGAGCTTAGATCAAAAGACGTGGAAGTATTGACCTAAGCTACCCAAAAGAAACTGCGGGAGTCAGGCAAATTTAGATGCTGCCAGGGTTCATTGATATATATCAATCGATATATATCTTGATATATATCATGATATATATCCGATATTTATTTTCAAAATATCAAGATTTTTGATATTTTCGATATTTTCATATTACTTGATATATTTTTTTTCAAAATATCAAGATGTGTGATATTTTCATAATTTTTCTATATTTTGATATTTATTTTCAAAATATCACTGTGCAAGATATTTTTGATATTTTCAGTCAAAACAAGTGCCAATGAAATTTCCGACTGTTATTGACTGTGTTGTTCTGTAAATAAAGAATTTTTGTCTCTGATAGTGACTTTTTTAGCCGAAGAAGAAAACAAATGTCTTTTCCAAGCTTTATGTTTGAATTTATCACTTTTAACTGTGGACTATGAGGGACATAATTCAAAACAGACAATGAAAGAAACTGTCTAATTTAGATACTCAGTTATATATGAATATAGAAAAGAAAAGAATGTGAATTAGAAAAGAATGTGTTTAAAGTGTGTTCAGTTTAAACTGTACAGCATGTTAAGGAATAAAAAATAAGATAAATTTACATTTATGCTAAAAATTTTCAATTAAAATATTTTGTATTTTAAATTTTGTTTTGATTTATTGATAGTTGATACTGAATCCTATACCATTTTCTTTTTTTTAAGTATATATATAGTATATAAGTGCATAAAGCAAATTGTTTCTGTTTTCAATTAGTTGATCTTCAATTTTTTCTAAATAAAAAAAAAAAAAAAAAAAAAAAAGGGAAAAGAAAAATGTTTTTCAATATATTGTTTAAGTTTTCATGTTAAGTGCAATATGTTTTAGTTTCTAATTTATATTATGCTTGAAAATATTTATTATTAGCAGTAAGTTGACTATTTTGAAAATATCGGATATATATCGAAAATATCGGATATGTATCAAAATATCGGATATGTATCAAAATATCGGATATTTTTGATATTTTCGAAAATATCATATTTACGAACCCTGGATGCTGCCAATATCATAAAAGATCTTACGAAAAGTCCCCAAAGAGCAATAAAATATGTAAAGGCCATGAAAAAAAGTCGTGAAGAACAAGGGCAACCCCTCCAGTTATCACCCTTACATGCTTTGTCCATGTATACAGAAGCAGGACTTAAATCTAATATGAGAGAATACGAGAAATGGATAAAAGCTTTTTTCCGTGCTATTCTGTTCGTCAAAGAGTAAAAAAGAATACTATCCAGAAATTCACAGGTTGACAGAGACATGTGAAGAATATAAAATGCAAAAGTTGATGGATCATACGGCAACATGACTCATTTTACATATTAGAAAACATGTAGAATATCTGATAGATGACAAAAAACGGTCTTTAATTTTAATAAGTAAGTGAGGTTGAGAAGTGTCACAGCAGAAGTAATATAAAATGAAGTTTGAAAATGAAGCCAATTCTGACTTTAACATTTTTCAAAGTTCTGTGAAAAACTAGCATCTCTATACTATAGAGACTCCACTTTATTAAATGTATTATTAAATGTAAATTAAATGTAATAATAATTATTAAAGTAAATCAAATGTAAATAATAAATTTTATAGATAATGCAATTAAATACATTTAATTAAACATTACTAGTAAATAAAAAAAATCTATCAACAATTATTTTTCTCTTATAAACAGTAAATATTTAAGGCTGCTAGTCACTCGACTTCCAAATTCCCTTCGGTAATGTTAAGTCTATGGGTGTTTAGTTTTAAATTGCTTTTATAATTCTTAATTGCATGTATTTCAGTTGTGCTAAAGTGAAACTGAATATTCCAGCCCTTTTCCCTCTGCGTAGGGATAAATGAAAACACGTACTCTGTTTTTCCCTCTGCACAGGGAATTTTATTGTTGATATTCTTTTCTTTGTCAGTCGAGTTTGTGGATCTCGATGAGAGTGTGGTGTGATCCCTAAGCGGATAATTTATTTGTGAAATTGTGAAAGCTTTCAATTAAATAGTGGAAAAAGTTAGTGTATACAGTCTACTGCTTAATTCAAAAACCTACAAAGGAGCTGTTCAAATATTACGTAAGCATGTTTTTGACTATTTTTGACCCCCCCTCCCCCCTTGTCAGCAAAAATAAGCAAATCGCGAACCCCCCCTTAATAATTACGTAAGAAAATTGGAACCCCCCCCCCCCCCCCCCCTACTTAAAAAAAAATTAGGACACAATACAAATTATAAAACTCCACTCGACTAATATAACTACTAAATAATAATAAACGCTTGTTTTATTTCTTTTCAATTCTATTTAAGAAAATTTCTTAGATCACGATTTTAGAAGAACTTAGCCATTTGAAAAATTTAAATTTGAACATGACAATATCTATTCCGATGCTGACCACGGCTGCTCAAGCCATTTTTACATATGTGTTATGATATTGGTTTCCAGTTTTACTTGATTATCTTCATCGCTTACTATTCGGATGCAATCTTTATCAACTTCATCTTCATTGATCCACACAACATCTTCCATATCTTCCACGAATTTTACGAAGCGCATAAGTTCATTTGCTCGATGAGCAGCAATTCTCAATGGTTGTATAAGGCAGTCCTTCTCGCTTTTTTCACTCTGTTGAATTTTTTTGTGTCTGTTTGCTGACTTCTGAGATGCATGATATTGGCCACAACTTCCACAAGTTCTTGCGGATAAGTGCGTGAACTTTATGGAAGAGCAAAAATAATCATACAGCATCTTTAAAAATCCCTTTTCTGTACTATTCAGATTTAAGGCCAGACGGAGACTTAAATCTATAAATTCCCCCTCTTCACTTGCAATGATGTCATTTGACGATTGTATCATTTTAATTGGAGGAGGAATGAATCGTCCTTTTAATATACGAAATAATCCACTGCGTGCAGGAGAGCAACAATTCTTTTTTTTCGCATTTTACAATCTGCAGCAAGTATTGACTTTCTTGTACGAGCTTCGAATACCAATCCAAGTCATAACCAAGAGACTCTGGTTCGCCTGAATCAACATATGTGGCAGTAACGGGATAACTGTCAATGTTTAATGAGTTCCAGATATCTGCGAGAGTTTTACCAGCATATGCTAAGTTATTTTGCTCCATTTCTTCATCAGTAGTGCGACCGTTCTCATCGAGATGGGAACCATAATGGTTATGAGGGTGTATAAGACAAGACAGTTCTCGAATGAGTGGTGTCATTCGCCTTTCTACTCAATTATATGCACTTCTTCCAGGAGCATTGCACGCTATGAAAATTCCATCCAAATCATGCTTTTTGAAATGGTTAATAGCAAACGATATAACTTTCTGGTAGCGGGGATTCTTGTCTGGATCTCCATCAACCGTTACTATGATTACAGGTTTGATGAAACCCTCTTCTGTTTTCACTAATTTTTCAAAATTTTTGAGTATTAATAGAGTTTCAAAATCCTGAGCATGAGTATTTGCTGTGGAAGAACTGTGTTTCCCACTTCTTATAGCTATTAACGTTGGACCAGAATAACCTATGTATGGTTTTACTTTGACCTGCCATGCCAGGAGCAATCACAATACCAGCGTAAACACATGGGATAAGTTTGCGGCGTTCAGCGATGACCCAGTCGTGATCGCTTAAGGATGCGTGATACTCCATATGCATCAGTATCATAGCCTGTTTATTGGCTGCTGTAATTCCCAAAGGTACGCACGCTTTGTCATCATGTGAAAGAAGAAACACTTGCATGGGTCCAAAAATTGAAGCTAAAGTTTCTAAATAATGGATGGATATTACTGCAAATTGGGTATCAATGTGAGATCGGTGATAATCAGCCAGAATCCAAGAAAGTTTTATCGGCACTGTGGTGACATGTCTTCGACACTCGATGGTTGAGGAATTTTTTGGAAGCAAACGAAGATATGTTCTACTCCTGCTTATTGCAAAACCAAACTTTTTCAGTTTTGCAGTCAAGTCATCGAGAGTTTTCACACTTCGGACTTGTTTTTTCTTTTTGCATCTGCAGCGCTTCCAATACTAGCTATGTCTGCTATTGCTTTAAGTAATAATGGTTGTTTAAACTTGGTCTTCCTACTGATTCCCTAAAAGGTATTTTTTTTAATGTCTGGATTATCATGGCAGATTTCTCCAAGCTTTGTTCGTTTGGTGGTTCGATTTTTCTTTGGTATTCAGCATTTTATCGTTTCCTTTTTAAGGATTGTTTTTCCTTTTTTGAGATCATTGGAAACCTTATTTATCTGTTTTTGAATCTGAGATACATTGGTTTCAATTCAATTGGGTTACATTTCATTTTTAGTAAGATTCAAAATTTGAAAACAGTTAGAAGATTATCTGCTACAAAACTAACATATTTTTTAATTTTTTTCCCCCATGGATGCATTAATTTTTGAGTTATTTGAAAAGAAAAAATAAGGCTTAGCTTGGCTACGCCATATTTAAAAAGTAATAACTCGTTTTTTGATGTTTTTTTTTGTCTTTATTTATTCCCATACTGACCATGTTTTGCCAAGGCTACACGGTCATTTTATCTTATCTATCTTTTTTCCAATTTTTACAAGTAATTATGTAAACTTAAAGTTATGATAAAATATATTTAAAATTTTAAGAATAAAATGATTATAATTACCTTTATAAAATAATCAAGAAAGACTGATTTCTTTTTGGTTGCCTTACGCAGTTCGTCCTCAATTCTTTTTAGCACCAATACCTCTAACTCTTTGTCAGTTTTAGAAGACTTTTTGTACTGCCGCCACACATCATTAGTTTTACATTGGATATCCTTCAAAGGTTTATCTGATGCAGACTTTTTGAAACTTTCAAAAAGTTTTTTATACAAGATTTCTCGAAATGAAGACATATTTCTGATTTTATTTATTTTAAACACCACTACACGGCAGTACTGAGAGGTAGAGGTCTGCACAGGCCGAAATTTCCAGGCCCGGGTGCGGCCCGACTCATAGAGAAAAAAATTCGGCCCGGCCCGTACAAAAAATTATTGGCCCGGCCCGAAAAAAAGTTAAAATCTCGGCCCGGCCCGATTGAATTTCTACAAAACATTGATTTTTATGTCGATTTGGTGAAAGATTTGTCTCGTACGAGGAGTTCTGGCCAAAATATGTCTTAACTATTTTTTTATGTTTATAATCTTCATTTTTATATAAGTGGCGCAGGCTGCGACATTTATTTTTTTTTAATCAATCTCTATTTCTTGTATGTAAATGAATCCGTTATCATTAATATCGTTAATCCATATTCCATGTATTGAAGTGCTAAAAATCTGAAAAATGCTATACAATAAAATCTTCTAAAACGGAATTACATAAAAAAGAAAAAATCCGTTATAGACAAGTGCCCTTCTTAGCAAGTTTTAAATGTATTATATATCCTATTCTTACGTATTAGTATATTAATTTTGTATGGATCAACACGTTTTTCAGTTTATAACAGGATTTCGTCATAGACAGGTTCCTTCTCACATGTTTTCTTATATTTTCATTTAGCTATATTTTAATAAGCGTAGAAATCTACTATTCTTTAAAAAGAATAAATTTGAATGTTTAATAGTAGAATAACAGCGATTGTGTACATTTTTTTCAAAATTTTTTGAGCCTGACCTAACTTTACTGACCTTTGAGCGGATCAGGCTACGCCGAGACAATGATTTTCATACGGGCTGCGTCAAAACTAGGACTTAAAATTTTGGGCCTTGAAGACTTGGAATGAAACCAATCCCGGCTCTGTACAGAAAAAAATGGGCCCGGCCCGATCCCCCAGGAAAAAAGTAAGGCCCGAACCCGTCCCGTCCCGTAAAGAGTAGTAACTACGTCCGGCCCGTCCCGAGCCTTCAGAAAAATGTATGGCCCGGGGCCGCCCCGAGTGCCGTGAATGAAAATAGGCCCGAGCGCGGCCCGTGCAGATCTGTACTGAGAGGTTTTCAAAACTCACGAGACACCAGACAGTAGAGCAGTCGGTCACTACGGTTATGGGGTTCAACCACTTGACAGAGGAGGGGTGAAAACAAAAAAGATGGAATTTTACTTACGTTTTGGAAGCTTTCCCGGAAAACTCATATTGTCACAATACATCATATCGCATCGGTCCATTCAATTCTATTCTATTCTATTTTCACAATTGGAAATAGTAGTAAGTTCTCAGAGATAATAAGCCCTCATGCATCAAACATGAACAGTCACCTCTAGATAAAAGAGATCGTTTTTGTTTTCCTTGTACGGTCAAAATAGCTGACATCAGAACTTCAAGTTTAATATTCTTTTGCTATTTCTTTCTTTCAATTTGAAATTTCATAATTTTTTTTTTTTACAAGTTAGAGATTCTGAAAATGTCTTACGTAAGCACCATTCAAACCCCCCCCCTCCCCCCTTGTCAGCAAAAATAAGCAAATCGCTAACCCCCTCCCCCCCCTTAGGTGCTTACGTAATATTTGAACGGCCCCAAAGTACATTTGTTCGTCTAAAACCGGAGTTAAAACGAACTAAGTGCAAAGAATGATGCGTATCTAAATTTCGTTCGAAAGTGAAAGCGTGAAATCATTCGAACTGTGCCAAATTAGAATACTGAGAGAGAAAAATGGATAAAAACTTAGAAACTGATAAACGAGTGTTGAAATCTTCAATAACGAGATTGAAAAACAAATTTCTTAAAACTGATCTGAATGTGTGTGAATTAGAGCAACTTCAGTTATTAAAAAGGGAAACAGAAAAATTAGAGGAAGAGTTGAAAGTGTTGTTTAAAACGATTTTTTCTGCTTGTAAAGAAAACGACATCGATTCATTTATAGAAGAAAAGGACGAACAGCAAGACATCTTTGATGAATTGATAGTAAAAATCGAACATGCAATTACAGCGAGAAAAATAAATGTGAACAATCCGCAGAAGGAAGTTAATGAAATAAAATTACCAAAGCTTTCTCTACCATCATTTAGTGGTCAAATTAGTGAATGGTTGAGTTTTAAGGATTTATTCAATGCGAGTATACATAATAATGCAAATCTATCGCCAGCTCAGAAGCTGCAATACTTGAAATTATCTTTTCAAGGAGACGCTTTGAAAATAATAAAATCAATACCTATTGAAGATTCGAAGTATAGTATCGCATGGGACTTGCTATCTGAAAGATATTCTAACAAACGTGAATTAATATACAGCCACATTAGAAAATTATTAAATTTTCTATTCGTGCAAGGTGATGCACCCACAGCAATACTTAATTTGGTAGATATGACAAACGAATGTGTCCGTTCTTTCGAAATATTAGATCAGAAGGTAAGTGGCTTTTCAGAAACTTTGTTGATTTATTTAATATTGCAAAAAAGTTGATCATAATATTAAATTATGGTGGGAACGCCAGTTAAAAAAATGACGAGCTTCCAACATTAGTTCAATTGATAATTTTTCTGAAAGATTATGCTCGTTCATTACAATCTGCTAGAGGAAATATTAATTATAAGAAAAACAGTTATCCTAAATTAACTGCAATGACTGCTTCTGTTAATAATATTGAATGTAAATATTGTTCTTTGAATAGTCATAAAATATCTAAGTGCAGTGAGTTTCTAAAGTTATCTGTTCGCGAAAGAGTGCAATTTGTAAAAAATAAAAATCTCTGTTTTGCGTGTTTATCTCCAGAACATAAATTAATTAATTGTCAGTCAAAAAGAGTTTGTTCGAAATGTAATTTGAAGAGTCACAATAGCTTATTGCATTATGAAAGGCGAGAAACAAATTATCCAGATATAAAAAACCAAGTAACGCCTCAATCCTCGAATCAAAATAGTGAGACTATTGGTGAATCATCTAGTAATGTAAACATGTCAATAAATTCTTGCCTTGGTGAAATATACTCAAAATCATTTGGCATACTTGCAACTGCGCTGATTAATGTGAAAGATAATTATGGAGGCAATAAATTACTGCGTTGCATTATAGATGTTGGCAGTACCAATAATTTTATAAGTGAGCGTGCGATACAATTATTAGGAATAAAAAGAAATTCAGCTAATTTACAGATTAAATGTTTGGGAATGGGATACTCCGAAGAAACTCGTGGGATTGTAAGATTGGAATTTTCTCCACATTTTGATAAACAAAACACACGATTAGGTACTTTTTATATTTTGAAAAAGATAACGAGTAATCAACCAGTTGTATCATATGATACTAATTCATTCAGTCACTTAAAGAACATAACATTAGCTGACACTAAGTGGAATGAACCAGGCCCAATAGACTTATTATTTGGCGTGTCTCTATCATTATCTATAATTAGAGGAGAAAAAATATTTGGGAAACCAGGACTTCCTTTTGCAGTAAATTCGGATTACGGGTGGTTAATAACGGGAGATAGTGATACATTTTCAGAAAATAAACCAAATATTATAGTTAATTTTGCAAATGTTGAAACAGATTATGTGAAAAAGTTCTGGGAGTTAGAAAATATCCCCTCGAAGGAAATATACACAAATGAAGAAAAATATTGTGAGGAAATTTTCGATACATCCCATTCACGAGATTCGAATGGAAGATATATTGTGTGTTTGCCATTTAAGAAGCAATGTAAAGAATTAGGGGAGTCAAAATCACTAGCTATGAAAAGATTTCTAAACTTAGAAAAAAGATTTAATAGAGAACCGGATTTGTATGAAAATTATTGTCTATTTATGAATGAATATCTTGATATGGGACATATGGAAAAAATACCGAAGAGCGAAATTCAAAAACCCGTTAATGAAATTTATTATCTTCCACATCATCCAGTCATTAGAGAATCTAGCACAACAACCCGTCTTAGAGTTGTGTTTGATGGGAGTGCAAAAACTACAAATAATGTTTCTCTTAATGAAAATTTAATTGTAGGACCTAGGGTTCAACAAGAGCTATTTTTTATTTTGTTGAGATTCCGCACACACGCTATAGCTATTAACACTGATATTTCTAAAATGTTTCGTCAAATTAAGATACATCCTGAAGATCAAGATTTTCAACGAATTCTCTGGAAAGATAAATTTTCCGATGATATTAGTGAATATCGTCTCACTACAGTAACATATGGATTAGCATCTAGCCCATATTTAGCTACTAAAGTTCTTCAAAAATTAGCGTTGGATGAAAAATTAAATTTTCCATTAGCATCAAACATTGTATTACGTGATTTTTACGTCAATGACTTACTTACAGGTGCATCATCTCCCGAAGAAGCTACTAAATTAATATCAGAGTTACAAGAATTAATGAAAAGAGGCGGATTTGAATTACGTAAGTGGGCATCAAACGACATTAGTGTAGAAACATTCCTGAAAATTTAATTCAGACTAAACCCGATTTATCAATTGAGAACGATAATTCAATAAAAGTGCTAGGATTAAAATGGGACTCAAATCGCGATGTCTTCAAAATTAGTGTAAGCATAGAACCAACATTAAAAGAAGTTACAAAGAGATCTATATTGTCAGATATAGCCAAAATGTTTGATCCACTTGGTTGGATCTCTCCCTTTATAATTTCTGCAAAAATTCTACTTCAGGAACTTTGGAGTCTACATCTAGCATGGGACGATCCTGTTCCACTACTCATAAAAAATAGGTGGATAAAAATTCGGGAAGAACTTGCATGTTTGACATCGATTACTGTGCTTCGGTTAGCAATTATTCCCTCAGCTAACAAATTTGAAATTCATTCATTTAGTGACGCTTCCTTAATAGCATATGGTGCAGTTGTTTATTTAAGGTCCTTATCCGATGATTCAACTGTATCAGTTAGAATATTAACTGCAAAAACAAGAGTTTCACCATTAAAAACAATATCTTTGCCTAAATTAGAACTGAGTGCTGCCCTGCTGTCAGCCCGTTTGGTAAAAACTGTCCTAGATTCATTCTGCCTGGACATCTCTAAAATTAACTGTTAGACAGATTCAAAAATAGTTCTCTCTTGGCTATCAACAGAATCAAGAAGATGGCAAACTTTTGTTGCGAATCGTGTTTCGGAAATACAACAACTTGTTCCGTCAGAGTGCTGGCATCATGTAAAAGAAAAAGAGAATCCAGCAGATTGCGCATCAAGAGGTCTATCACCCTCAGAATTATCATTGCATGATCTTTGGTGGAATGGTCCGAGTTGGCTCAGTGATCCATCTTTCACCTCTCCAGAACCGCAATTAGGTAGTGTTTTGTGTGACGAAGCCTTAATAGAGCAAAGAAAAAATTATTTTTGTGCTACAGCTCAGTTAAGTGAAGAAATGCCTATTCTCTCAAATATATTGTCCTTTACTAAGCTAAAACGTGTAATTGCTTGGTGTTTGAGATTTCTTACGAATTCTCGTTTACCTGTTTCAAAACGAAACTTAGGTTTTCTTACAAACACAGAAATTAAGAGTGCTTTAAAAGTGATCATCAAACAAGTGCAAAAGTCATCATTTACTGACATTAAATGTATGACTTCTGGTAAGTGTTTACCTCGCAATAGCAAATTGATCAATCTTTCTCCAATCCTTGATGGAGAAGGAATACTCAGAGTGGGAGGACGTCTTCGTCATTCAAATCTCACACAAGATCAAATCCATCCAATATTGTTACCAAAAAATCATCCAGTGACTGTGCTGATTATTAAATATTTTCACTTATCTCACTTTCATGCTGCCCCTCAACTACCGTTGTGTGTTATCAGACAGCGATATTGGATTCTAAGTGGAAGAAGTGTTGTAAGAAAGTTTGTAAAAAATTGTGTAATTTGTGCTCGTGCTTCTGCTTCTATGTCCAAACAAATCATGGCTGATTTACCTTCTACTAGAGTGCAACCTACCCGTCCGTTCCTTGTTACAGGAACTGACTATGCAGGACCTATATTATGTAAATTTAGAAAGGGTAGAGGTACAAAATCTTTTAAGTGTTATATTTCATTATTTATATGTTTTTCTACCGATGCAATTCACATTGAATTAGTGACTGATTTATCTACTCAGGCCTTTTTAACTTGTCTCAAGCGATTTATATCCAGACGAGGCAAACCTAAAGAAATTGTAAGTGATTGTGGCAAAAATTTTGTCGGTGCGAGCAAGGAGTTGAAAGAATTGTATAAATTTGCAACTTCTTCTCTGCATAATGAAGAAGTGGCAAAGTACTTAAGTTCGGAAGAAATAAATTGGCATTTCAATCCACCCTCAGCCCCTCACTTTGGAAGACTATGGGAGGCTGGTGTTAAATCGATGAAATTTCATTTAAAAAGAACCGTTGGCAATTCAGTTTTAACATTTGAGGAACTTTCAACTCTTTTAGCTCAAATCGAAGCCTGTTTAAATTCTAGACCCCTTTGTCCTGTAAGTTCTGATCCTAATGATTTACAGGCCTTAACCCCTGGTCATTTTTTAATTGGTGCTTCTCTTACTTCAGTACCAGAAGTTGATATTTCAGAGGTACCTGCTTCAAGATTGACCAGGTGGCAATTAGTGCAGAAAATGCTCCAACACTTTTGGAAAAGATGGAGTAATGAGTACCTTTCGACCCTACAACAGAGAGTAAAATGGCTTAAAGAAGAGCCTAATATTAAGATAAGTGATTTAGTTATAATAAAAAATGAAGGTCTTTCCCCTTTAAAATGGAAATTAGCTAGAGTGATTAAAACACATCCTGGACCTGATAAAAAGGTTCATGTAGTTACCCTGAGAACTGAAAATAGTGAATTGAAAAGGCCAATTACTAAGTTATGTAAATTACCTTTAGAGTAAATTTTTGAAACCCTTTCGGCTTTCAAGGCCGGGAGAATGTTTAGTTTTAAATTGCTTTTATAATTCTTAATTGCATGTATTTCAGTTGTGCTAAAGTGAAACTGAATATTCCAGCCCTTTTCCCTCTGCATAGGGATAAATGAAAACACGTACTCTGTTTTTCCCTCTGCGCAGGGAATTTTATTGTTGATATTCTTTTCTTTGTCAGTCAAGTTTGTGGATCTCGATGAGAGTGTGTTGTGATCCCTAAGCGGATAATTTATTTGTGAAATTGTGAAAGCTTTCAATTAAATAGTGGAAAAAGTTAGTGTATACAGTCTACTGCTTAATTCAAAAACCTACAAGGTACAATGGGTATGTGATGAATTCGTATTTTTAAAATATCTACTTAGTAAATTAATATTTTAACTTCTTTTTTCTTTGTGCTCTTCTTAAATGATGTCTCTTTTTTTTTTTCTTAGTTGTCGAAATATTTATAAAATGTATACTTATTAGTGTGTGAAGTGTTAAAATCTTACTTACACTTTGTCAGCTTTTAAGATATAAAATATTAAACTAAGCTATGGATTTGAATACATATAACATAGTATGTTAAAAGTTAGTTCAGTGAAACGCATAGCACAGTTAAGAATTTCCATTCAGCCATATCAGTGAATAAACGGAAATTTACTTGAGAACTTTTGTGCAGCCCTATATATGATGTATAGAATGTATCCACACCAAGTAACATTTAAAAAAAGTTCAATTAAAAAAATCATATCACAACTACAAACACACTTCCAGCAATTAGTGGTCATAGAGTTCAATAGTTAAATTTATTCTTCATCCAAATTCTTTTGCGTGTCCCTGTAAATGAACGATATATTCTATGCACGCCATATTCTACAATAAGTGCCTTAGTACACCTCAGTGATGTACATAAATTTCAGTACATTTAAAATAGTGTGATATCATTAAAATACAGAGCAAACGGTTTTTTCCCCATAGACCATAATGTAAGGGAGTTCTTTTGGATGTCTCTGTAAATGAAACGTAAATGCTATAGACTTCATTTACAATACCAAACATGCCATAGTGATACCCAATAACATCTAACAATTTCAAGGCAATCGGACTATATTTACATAGAAAAATATTTTTGGCCAGGATTTCGGGTCAAATACTCCAGTGTGCGGCGTTGGAGAAAATATGTTTATAAAAATCTGTATTTTTTAATTAATTTAAGAAAATTTTAAATTCATAACTGTTCATGCAAGTTTTAAGCAATAAAACATTATTATTAAACAAAATAAACACAAAAACAAAATTGAAAAGAATAAAAATCAGATTTATGATGACTTGTTTTTTTTTTATTGTTGCATGAAATATTGATGAATTAAGGTTTGCTTATCCCTAGATACGCTTCCTACAATTCTTTTTTCAATATTATACAATGAATTGTAATCAATATTCGATGTTTCAGAAATGGATGTTATATAATTTCTAGTCATTTTAATGCAATGCAATGCTTCGTTTTTAGTCGGATGAAAAACGCCGTGTAAGGTGTAACCACAAGAAAGCGCCGCCTGACCAGAACAAAAAGACCGCGAGTAGACCGATATGTCTATCTGGAGCTTAAGTGGGTCATTCATAGTGTGTGGGTTCTTTTTTTTTCAGATAAAGGATTGAAGTAAAATTTCTCATTTGTCTCAGTGGGTATTTTCGACAAACATTTCTTACCGCTTAATTTCCGAGTTTATAAGATGGATTATGAAAAAGGACAATTTTCCTAAATCGTCGGGATATCTGGAGTTGAAAATTATTCAACGACATAAAATCAGGGGTTTATTTGCATTAAAATCATGTACTGAAAATCGGGACTTTGAAAACCTGACGTGATAAGCGGGTGTCGGGATAACAAGGTCAGACTGTATATATATATTTAAAACACTAAGCGTTTTCTTTCGGCAGTTTGTGAGAAAAACTTTCTTCATCAAATTACACTATTCTTTTTTTAAGTGAAAGATATTTGACCAGAGAGTTGTTATTATGCATTCACTTGTTCAAAACTTTTACTTCTGAGCATGCACAACATATCTGTACAAATCAGTGCCTTTGGACAGATGCAATGCACATGCACACATAATCTCGGTTGGTCGCATTATCACAGGTGGAGAGATGCTTAGAATTAAAAAGATTCACTTTATTAGCTTGTGATGAAATTCTTGCAAAACATGCTAATGATTAAGCAAAATTTAAAGCTGAGTACAAACAAAAAAACCAATCAGACAAACTTCATTTACTTGTTGATGATATCTTGAAAGGTTCAACAGATGTGTGCTATATTTACTAATGTTCTTTATATACTGAATATGATGTGGATGTAGGAATATACTTCTTATTTGTATGACACTTCATGTCCTTGAAATTTTCTTTCTTGCAGTGGTGGAAATGTCAGATTCAGTTGCATTAGACTTGTTTACAGATTGCTTGTTTGGAGTTTACATCAAAAATAGTACTTATTTCAATGGGGGGAGGGGGGAACTTTTAAAATAAAAATTTTTAATCACTGTTTCATACTCTCCCCCGCCTCAACCCTCTTAAACAATAAAGAAGTTTCTTTTACAGATATTGTTATAGTAATTTTTTCCGTGAAGTTTTGACAGATTCCATCTAGTGCTAAATAAAAACCTTTAAAGTAAGAACATGAAAGAAAACTTTATTAATAATTATATGGAAAACAATGGGATAAAATGCAGGCTAAATCATTAGTGATATTGCAAAACTTACATTGTTTCATCATCTCGATAATGAATAATTGCTCTTTTATGGCCTTCTTCTCCCCTCTCTTGAAATTCAAAGTACTTTTCAAAGACAGAAGCAAAACAATTTCTTTTTAATAAAGCAGCTTTGTGAATCAAGTCTTCATAAGACTCGGGAATGTTTTCCAAATCAAAGAGGAGTGTCACATTGTAGCCTGCAATATAATAATTTATTAATAACAATAACAATTTCAAAAAATCTTTTTAAATAACGTTAATAACTACAATCCAGGAATGCTACATTATTGTTAATAACAGGTCTGCTACATCGAGCTACAAAAGTATCCCCCCCCCCCCACACACACACACATGCAAAAGTGATTTTCAAAAGTTTTCAAGATGTGAAGTGTTTGGAAATAATTAAAGAAAAACAAAAATGATATATCTACAAAAAGAAAAGATATATATATAAAGAAAATTTGTAGATGGTAAAAAATATATACAATGAATTCATTTGCAACACTTTCACTTCATTACCAGACAGAGTTATCATAGTACACACTTAAGTAACACATTTTTCTCTTAACTGACCTTAAGTTAATTGCATGGGTTTCATTTCCTGGTGGTAAATTTTGTGGGGAAAAACTGTATACCAGAAAGGCAGCAATAAGAAATACCTTATTCAACATTATAGTGAAAATATGAGTGCTGTTGATTCAATATACCAAACATTGAAACCATAATTATCCACATGATTTCAAAAAATAGAGTCATAACTGTCTGCATGGTTTTAAAAATTAAGACTCCATATCATTCAAAGAATGTTTCTAAAAGCCAATGTATTTTATATATAATATCTCACATAAAAAAATGAGAATTTAAAGGATTCAACTTTATTATTTATTAGCTTGTGATGAAATTCTTGCAAAACATGCTAATGACTAAGCAAAATTTAAAGCTGAGTACAACAATGACAAAAACCCCCATCAGACAAACTTTATTTACTTGTTGATGATATCTTGAAAGGTGAAATAGATTTTAGTATCCTTTAATATGAGACAAAGACAAACTGACCATTCATCCATATAATGCCTGTCAAAAATCACTTTGCACCAGTGAACATTTTGAACAAATTAATATCTCACATAAATAAATAAATAAATAAAAACAAAAAACAAAAAAACCTAGAATTAAAAAGATTCACTTTATTAGCTTGTGATGAAATAATTGCAAAACATGTTAATGACTAAGCAAAATTTAAAGCTGAGTACAATGACAAAAACCCCATCAGATAAACTTAATTTACTTGTTGATGATACCTTGAAAGGTGAAATAGATTTTGGTATGTTTTAATATGAGATAAAGACAAACTGACCATTCATTCATTATAATGCCTGTCAAAAACCGTTTTGCACCAATGAACATTTTGAACAAATTAATATTCCACATTAAAAACAAAACATAAAAAAACAAAAACCTAGACTTAAAAAGATTAACTTTATTAGCTTATGATGAAATTCTTGCAAAACATGCTAATGACTAAGCAAAATTTAAAGCTGAGTACAAGGACAAAAAACCTAATGAGACAAACTTCATTGACTTGGTGATATCTTGAAAGGTTCAAGAAAGTGAAATAGATTTGGGTATGCTTTAATATAAGATTAAAAAAACTGACCATCTACTTATAATAAAATCCAAGTGGAGAAAAGTGTAGGTAACCATTCCGGTGCAAACCACTCTGGTCTCCAAATCGACCGTAGCTAAATGCCATGTTAGCTTAATGAAAAACATATGCTAACATATGACAGCTAAATGATAATTTATTCTACTTGAAATCATATCTGTTCAGCATATTTTCACATAAAACATGTATATCATATCCATTTATAATGTATTTAGTTCTAAATTAAAATTAAGCTATTATAAACATAGAAATCAGATCTAAACAAACGATACTGTTGCCATTCAGAATCAAATTCCAGCAAATCTACAAACAAATGAATGACTCTTTGAATGCTTCATTAAAAAAAATACAGGTTAATGTCGATGCTGTTCTTAAAATATTTGTAAAAGTATAAAACCTTTAAATATTTTAACTTTGTTTATAACCTTCAAAAACTATCCAATTAAGTTCTAAATTAAAAATAACTATATACTAGCCTACCGAAATGATCACATGATTCTTCTGCTTTCGTCTGCTCTGGCTACATGATACGTTAATGTTACGAAGTTATATTAAAAAATTATTATAAAATATAAATTAAAAATTTGTGAAGTTTTCATCTCTTGATTTGGATACATTTATATAAGAGGTATTATTTGCATAAATGTAATTACTTTATTTGTAACTCAAATTTATATTTTTTAGTTTTAATTTAGAAACGCCAGTGTTCAGACACAAAATCCTAGCAATTTAAGTCTAGGCGCCATCTATTGTCAGTAAAAGTTATGTTTTTCATATTTTTACAGATTATACATATTAATTTAATATTAAATTATATGTAAATTATAATATGTTAAATTAACATATTAATACATACTATTTATGTGAAATAATTTTAAAATATCTTATTTACCTATACATTTTTTATTAAATATTTACGTTTTTCAATCATTTAATTTTTTTTTATAGAACAGAAGAAAATTGATATTTTAATAATCCGATCAAAAAATACAATTTATTTACCTTGCTTAATGATGGATTTTTTTTTTTTTTTTATTTAGTAATAACCTTAGAAACTAAAAAGTGTTAATGTTATATTGTTTTTTTTATACATATTTACAATATGGCAGCCACATTTGAAATATGAAAATGTTAAAATTCAGAGATTATTTTATATATTTTTTAATGTTTTTGCTTATAAATTTTCCTTTGATGAATGTTATTTGGGATAAATTAATTAGCTATTTTTTAAATAAAAAATTATGTCATTAGTAAATTTTTTTAATGTGATGATAGTATGAGAGGGAGGGGGGGGATAAAGTATTTATGATGTTATAAAATGTGAAAATTTAAAAACAGTTTAACAGTTTATATATATATATATATATATATAGCATATTTCTACACTGTAAATTAATTAATGATTTCCATTCCTCGAAACTGATATAGGTATGCCGAAGATTTTTGTACTTACTAGAAGATATGCAAAACTCACAAATGCACTAAATCCTTATAGATACTTTGTTTTGTTTTTAATTTTTTTATTCAAAATTTCTTAACATAATGGTAGTTCAGTATTGTCATAACCTTTAACCCTTATTATCCTAGCAGTACCGTTTGGTACCAGTAATCACTACTTTAAAAATACATCTTTTCTGTTTAAAAAACATTTTATTATGATTTTCTGGAAACAGATAGCGCCTCTAGACTGGTTAAAGAAGTAAAATAATCAATTAAATAAAACCAATAACTGCGAATTCTATGCTGTTAGTCTCAAGAAAGTTTTGCGTGTTGAAGACAGATGAAAAAATGGCGGGTCATCAAAAGCGAGCACAATTTATGGAAATTTAAAATTTATAAATGAGTTAATTAAATATGAATTATTATTTATGTTTGAATGCCCTTCCTATAGGTCACGTTTATAAAAAAAAAATCTCTCATACTAATTTTCGATTTGAAATGTTGCGGTACCGTATGGTATCACTAGGATTTTATGATAGCATTTTATAAATAAGGTTCAATCTATGTGTTTGTTCTTTTCAGTTACGTTCTATGACTTTAGTTATAAATAAAAAGTTTTCTTTTTTGTGGGGGCCGTCTTTTAAAATAAGCTAATACCGATGATTCAAAATAAATGTTATGTCGAATATTCCTAAACTGCTGATGTTAGAAACAAACTTCCAATTACAAAAACTCTTCAAATCATTTACGAACTTTAGAAATAGTTTTAATTTTTGGAGGAGCTGTATACATATTACAATTCGAAATTTCATTTTTATACTCTGGTAAACTCAAAAGTAAACATTATATTCTTCTACGACCAAAACTAACCGAGTTATGATGCTTTAAAATTTACGAAATTTCAGAGCTTTCCAGCACTAAAAAGAAGAAAGAGAGAGGAAGACAGATTTTTAGTGCTGGAGAGCTCCAACATTTGGTAAATTTTAAAGCATAATAACTTGAAGAGTTTTGGTTACAGAAGAATGGCATTTTTAATGTTCTATTTGTCAGAGTATAAAGAAATTGTTTTCTAAATGTAACTTATAGGACCACAGTGACCGTATAAAAATTAAATTTAGTATTTTATTATGTATACAGCCTCTCGCAAAACCAAATACCATATCTAAAAGCCGTAAATTATTTACATAATTTTTGTAAGAGTAAGTTTGTTCCTATCATCAGCGGTTTAGGATATAATCGACATAACATCTATTTTGAATCCCCCTGTATAGTTGATACTATTTCTTTGCCAGATTTTTTTAAATTCTTAATTTTAATATATTAACGTAATCTTCACGTATTGAAACTTAGATATTAATTTTAGCATCATTTTATCTACATAAATATTTTTTTCTAGACATTTAACACTTGAAGAAGCACTTCATTTGGCGAACTAGATTCTCATATTGATATATATTTGTGATTCACAATATACTTGAGTTCTATATGATTTTTAAATATTTTTTCCAGCGTGTCTGATGAGTTAAGATCTGACAAAATGAACCATCTAGTACAAACCACTTCACAAAGGCTTCATTGTGCTGCTGTGCATTGCAAAAGCTGCATATGTACAGAATGTGCAAATGTAATAAAGGACTGTGTTGGGTTTTTTTTGTTTTGTTTTCATACAAATATATAATTTAATTTGAATTTTTAATAAAAACAATTTTATGAAAGGAATAAAAATACAATCTGTTCTTAATAAAAATGTTTTAGTTACTGTAAATCAAAATAGTGAAAAAAAAATTGTGACTTGCAAAAATGGTAGTGCAAGAGATTAGCGGTACCGTATCATACCAGCAGTTTCTGACTAAAATTACCGTATCATACCAGCAGTTTCTGACTAAAATAATTTAACTTTTTCTAAAAAAAAACGTTTTACAGTATTCCAAGATAAGCAAGGAACATACACTAAAAAGTAAAACAAAATTTGGAGAAAAAAATTAATTCAGGCTTTGCCAGGTTAATTTAAAAAACTAATTTAACGAAGTCAGAAAAATATTTTTTTAAATATTGTTTTGGAGATTTATCATTCACATTCCGTCATCTTTGGTGGGGCGTTATATACTAGTTCATTCATATAAAATGCCTGTCAAAAATCGTTCTGCACCAATGACCATTTTGAGCAATACCATGAAAGTTTATCTAACAACTTTTATAACCAGCTTAGAGAATAAATGTATGCACTTCAATCCCAATAAAGTAAATCCTATGTGTCACTTCTCTTTTATATGGTTAAGTTTTTATAGATCATGTATACATTAGAGGTTACAAGGGTTGTAGCCTTTTACATAGAATGTATGAGTCATATACAATGTTGGAGCAGCACAGTTGAGGTTTATACAAACAGAGCGAAAAATGCTCCAGACTAATGAATAATGAAACTATCTAACTAGTAGTTATAGCTCGGATGAAGGAAACTAGCACTGCAGTTCACAGCCTACAGCGTTCATAATCTATTTGAATAACAAAATTCCCTGACTTTTCCAGGCCATATTTCCTGCAATTCCCTGACCAAAATTCACGACGTTTTTAGAAATACGAATTACAATTCAAGATATTAATGATTAAACTTACATCTTAAAATTAAAATAACGTATAAAATTGAAGCTAAAAATCTATATCATTTGACATTTACAATATATAAAGTTAAAAATTTCCAATAGTAAATTCAAGCATTACCACAAACTGTAAACTTTAATTGAAGTACAAAATTAACTGAACCAAACCAAATAAGAACTATAATTTAACTTAATAAACAATCTTAAAGAAACACAACATAACCAACTTTAACTTAAACAAAACAACCATAAGAAACAAGGCAAATAACTAATTAAACATTGAGACAGGTTTGTGTGGCTTATGACACGCCAATGCAGGGTTAAAACTGTTTTTAAGCATGCAACATTCCCCAGATTTACCTGTCGAGACCATACTGAAAAAGCGAATGAAACAAGATTAAAGCTAAATGAAACCGACCGACCGAAATCAATCCATATCAAAAGCGATCTGTTTCCACTACATTCCGTAAACCACACGCTTCGAGTAAAGGCATCAATTCACTTCTGTTCTTGCAAGTTCTTACATAATTATACGTCATATTTTTAACCAGACTCACAGGATAACCCTGTTTCACAGCAATGACGTACCATTTAAGCATATCCTCTTTCAGAATGCCTCTATCTGATGTCAATCGGTTTAATCTGTTTAAACCATTTATATAAATGTTTCTGAATACCGATATATGGACATTTGAATTGAAATTCAATATTGAAATTGTTTTAAAGTTAAAATAATCTCTTTTATCATAAACCGATGTAATTAAATTTCTGTTTTCTAATTTTAGATTTACATCTAAATAATTTGTATTACAACTATTATGACTACCGGATAGTTTCAATTCTAAATTTTTAGGATAATAGTTAAATTCATGGTTAGTCTTTATTCCATTCAGCTCGACAATCAAAAAAAAAATATATATACAGTATGGAACCATTTATCCAGAAACCAGTTATCCAGAATGATATTTCTGATATACTGATTTCAGAATCTTTGCAGAAAAAGGTATCACACACTGCCAGTTTGACATAGACTTTGCTTAAACAATTGCATAATTTGGTAACAATATCTAGTATCTGAAATGAAAACACATTTAGTTGTATTTTAAATGTTTTAATTTTCAAGCAGAGGAAACAGAAGAATTTTTGATCCTAAGGGATTCCCATAATTTACCTTTTTAAAACTCTGGTTAACTTTTGATCTTTCTTGCAGCATTGATTAATCCAAGTAATCTAATAATTTAATAATAATGTCACAACCACATATATTCCACAAAACTTATCAAATGGAAACTGCTTTCATGCACAACCAGCTAACCGGAAAAACCAGTTATCCGGAATACATCTTACCCCAAGCATTTCGGATAAATGGTTCTATACGGTATATATATATATATATATATATATAAAAACAAGCAAAACTAAAATACAGCTCAAATGGATTCAAAGTAACTTTTTATTTACATAACTGAATTCACACATATTAAACATTTAACTTTTTTTAGACCTTCTACTATCATGCCATTTATTTGCATTGTTTTAGAAGCAGTTTGTTGTGTAAAAGTTTCATTTTTTTGTCTTTTAACATTTTAACTTCAGCTACAGCTTTTCTTTCTTTCTTTTTTTTTTTTTGGTCTTGCTTCATAATTTTCTTATATAATTATTCATGATATCTCATCTTAGCCTTAACAAGGCTCAACATTTCTTTTGCTTAAGTACCGACTATTTGGTGACAAATTTGTATAGCTAAAACATCTTTATGTTAAAAATGTGAATATAGCAAAAATTCTCCTTTTAAGGGAAAAATCGGAACTTTTTTGCAGATGCACCGTGAAATCGGGAGAATGTTGACACATGATAGTGCATTACAAAAGAAAAAAATCCCTGACTTTTCCAGGTTTTAGAAAATTTTTTTAATTTTCTCTGACTTTTTGAGCACTTGTCATTTTCCCTGACAATTCCCTGTTTTCCAGTCGCATAGGAACCCTGAGCCATGTCCATTGGATGAGTGAATTATGTCAGTCAGGTACTGTCCTGATAGCTCAATAGGAGAGAGCATTGACACAGCAAGCCAAGGTATCCAGGTTCGAGTCCTGCTCTGGACATTTTCCGCTCTGTTGGAATAAAAACCTCAACTGTGCTACTTCAACCTTGAATATGATTTATCCAGTTGAAGAAAATTTCCTTTTCTTTATAATGTATGCGTCATTCAACCAAAACAGTAAAAATATCTGTCTTATATTAATAATAAATACAAAAATAATGAAAAGTATTTTAATAACTTTTTCATGTTCTGGGCTAACATACATTTCGAAAAAAAAAGAAAAAAAAAACAAATCAGTAAATTTATAAATATATATATATATAGTTCAAAAGTCATTATACTAGCTTGTAACTAGAGCCATCTAAATGTTGTTCTAAATGTTAAATAAATTAATAATAAAACTAGCTTTCCAATACCAATTTAATACACTCATAATAAAGTGTTTCATAAAATGGAAAATAACTTTTAAAAGATCATAAATAAATAAATACGAAAATATGTGTAATTGAAAAAAATATTGTCCTTGTCGATTGCATTGCACTCAATATTTTTCCTACAAATAACAGCAAGATCCTATTTTTTGTGCCTATTGCAAAAGTTTTTATTTCTTTAGTAAGCTGTGCAAGTAAATATTCTCAAGGAATTTTGAAGTTTTTTGCCTTCAGAGTTATGTTTAATTTGAATTATTTTCCTGGCGTCTACAGAAAAAAAAAACCTAGAGTAGAAAATTGTGTATATTACAATATAGAATAAGTAATAAAGTTAGCTTTTTGTATATACATTAAATTTAAAACTTTTAGACAGAATGAGCCAGACCATCTTCTAATTACACCAGTTACATTATTATCCTAGAAAAAAAAAAAAAAAAAAAAAAAAAAAGAACAGAACAATCATAGCAAATCAGAGATTGAAAAAATATTTTTCCTCTTCACAATAAGCAGTTTTATTTTTGCGATGCTAGTATTTTTTTTTCTTTTTTGTATAGAGCATAAATGACAAAAATATATGCAATATATTTATAGTACCCTTTTTTTAAATGTTCTAATACTGAAATTTTCATACCAACTACGGAATGCATGAGAGCATGATACATAGAAAGTTGGGCAAACGAACTCTCCAAGAAATTGATTGTTATAGTGTTCAACGAGTAGAGTTAACTGAATAAATACATTCACCTTCTTTTTATTTGCCAAATTCGCTGAGCATTACAACAACATTCGCACAACATTTAGAGGAAGAGAACAAAAGTTTTGACCAATAGAAAAAGTGTCTTAGAACAAAGTCAATGGAATTTTGTTGATCATAGTAATGTGTTGGGTAAAATGTTGACAAAACATCACCCATGTGATATGGCCTAAAAAGTTTACTACTGCCAGCAAAAAAGTTTCTCACACAAATTCTATTACTAATACACAAATTATTTTCCCTTTTTTAAAATGGGCATAATGCCTGTATAAAGTTCATTAAGCTTTTAATGTAAAACACAATGAAGAAAATTTATTCTAAGTTAATATTGAAGAACAGAATGATAATCAGAAAGAGATAATTTGCTGACTATTTTTTTTTTTAAAAGGACAAGACTTCGGTCACATAAATTTAATTAAATTTGGAAGAGATGAATTCAATTATGACTTTTTTCCCTTTTTTGTGACATCCCCCTCCCAGGAGATTATATGAGGCATTGGATATGTATTAAAATTTGAATAATGTCGCAAATGTGGCATAAAATACTCGAAATGAGATAGACGTACCCAGAAATTCCTTTTGAAATGATGTCTGTTTGAATTGAGGTTATTTTTGGTTTAGATGGATAAAAATGAAATTTTTCTCACAAAAGATACAAATTCAAATAGCACAGGGTTAAAAGTAATTTTAAAACATATATTTTGCAGAACTAAAACTACATAGAAGAAATAATATTTTCTCTACATGCTATCAAGGTCATTCAAACACAATTAACAACATAAGAAAACATATATTTAAAATATAAAAGCTCTTCCTGCTATTTACAGAATGCTAAGATATATAAAAAAAGCAAAAAAAAAAATATGATACCTTCTTCAGGAGCTGTAAGTAATGATCCATACTCACGCCGTAACAGCTACAAACAGAAAAAGAAATTTTTACATAATTATCATTAAATGAAAAAGACAATACTTTTTAAAAAATTGTACAGTATAATTTAAATTATTTTTTTAAATGTACTATAATACAATAACCAATTTACAGTTATTGTATCATATAAAAGTATTAGAGATGAGTTTAGGTTCTGATTTCGAAGCCATCCGATCCCGAAAATATGCAGTAGAAAACTGCTAACAAAATTTTAGAATAGCTCATAATCAATTTTTTCATTAAAAAATATCTTCTTACATAGAAATAATTATTATTCTAAATAGTCTTCCATAATGAGGTTTCACATTTTTAATGAGCCTGAATATCTGTTTTGAAAACAGTCAATTTGATATTTAAACCTAGCCACTTACAGAAATTTGCAAAAGTCAAAATTCTTATTCTTTTGAAATATCACTGTACAAGTTAAAATGCGAGAATTCAACTTTGTGCTGTTATTTTAAGAAACAACATGACAAGAGCACAAATGAAAATATATCTAAAATATGTGTTTAGAAAGGCAGACAGCTGTTTCGAATCTTCTATAGCTCTATCATCAGTGCAATGGTTAAAATTACAAAAAGTAACTGTATAAAAACATAGAAGGTTGGAAGCAATATAGCTTGCAGTTCAAGGGTGAAATGGCAGTAATTGTGAAAACAGCAAAATCAAGATTTCATGGATGGATAGCACACATTAGGAGTCCAGTGAAAAAACAGTACTTAGATCATTCAGAGAGGTAGAAAGAGCTTTAATGAGAAGGAGAATGTCGAAGAAAGGAGAAAAAGGGGGGGGATGAGTGAATTAAAGAAATGGGAGCCCGAATTGCGAAAAAGTGGGAGTGATGAATAAATCATATACCAACCTCTTAGAATTCTTCCATACATGATAAGCTCCCCGAAAATCAAGATTGCAAATTGATAATCATTTTTGAATTATTAGGAAAAGTTAAAATTGTGTTTGCTAAACCAATAATGGAGTGTTTAATATCACCATTTTTAACACTGTTTTTATGCTCTCCCAAGTGAATTTCTTACAAATTAGATTGACGATTCAATGCATACATTTTATTTTCAGATTATAAGTCAGCAAATCATGAAATACAGAATAACAATGAGAAGTGGTCTAAGGTATTCAGAATAATTAATAAAATCATATTTAAATAAAAGAGAAAGCTTTTACATTATTTATTTGTTGTTTGAAAACTGACATTTCAGAAATAAACATTCATAGGAATTAATGATGTACAAATGAATATTGTCTAGTTAATCTGTTTGTTTTTTCCCATACAGGCTATTATATGTGACATTGTTCTAACCAATATAGAATTATCAGGGCTGAGGGGTAATAATAATGAAGGTGTTGTAATGATATTTTCAATAGACTTACTCTGATTTCTGAAAAATATGATAACATGACGAAAAGTACTGGAAAGTGCCACTATTGATATTTAAACAACGCTAAGCTAGGCATTCCATTATTCAGAATGAAGCTGACAATACATATAATATGTCAATGACCAAAATTCAGCCACTTGCAATGACCTCATCATATTTCATACAAGCAAAGATAACCTGATAAAAACCTCACTCAAATATCTTCATTATCGTTAAAGTTGTGAGCGAAAATTTGGTTTCAGCTTGTAGTAACATACTTTGTATTTTTTATTGAATATATTGTACTTTTGATGGAACAAGTGAATTGAGATACTAGTTTTCTTATACAAAAAATGTTTGTCTTGAGCACATTATCTTCCCTGAAAGATTGTTCCATGATTTTAGGAACACCCTGCATGTTTTCAACATCTGAAAACGATCGTCAACTCCAGATACTGCTATCAGGTGCATTAAAAACTTCCTTGCTAAATCAAAAGGAACAGGAAAGTTATTCTTGCTGACTTGCCACCATTTGAATAGATTGCATTATTTATTTACTAGCTGACCCACCTGGCATTTCTCGGGTAAGTTATATAAAATTTACATGATTTTATATCTTTAACCCAATTTTGTATGAATTTCTATTTTAAAATAAAAAATTTATGAAAAAATATTGATACTTAGTGGTAATAAAACTCATAAGATATTTTTTGGTTTTTTACGTATGCTTCATAGTTTTTTAAAGAAAAAGTTAAGTTCTTATTGTCAGAACTCTTTGAAACTTATATTGGTTATAAATATAATTGTTTTGTTGCCACCCATCTAAAAATTTCAGGAAAAATTATTGATATCTAGTTGTAAAAAAAGTTTGATTTTTTTTTTAAAAATCCATGTTTGGTTCTTTAACATAAAATTTTCCTTCTAATTCCTTTAAAATTTCTCGCTGACAATATGCTAAATAGAACCACCAATAATGCTAGTAGCAACTCAGAGAAATGAGGACAAGAAGCCAGCAGAAGAAAAGATGTCACTGGAAAAATGCATAAATTTAACTGGAGAATTAATATCTGCTTTAAAGAATCAAGACTGTATTTCTGAAATAGATATTCTTCACTTCTATAAAATCCAAGAAAAACTTGTTTAAGAACGGTAGAAAAAAATTGAAGCAAATGAAATTGACAGCAATGTTTTGGAAATTACATTAGTAGAAATGACTTCATTGTTTATTAGATTTTTTTTTTTTTTTGTAAAATAGAAAATATTAATCAAAGTTATTTTTTTATATTTAATTTTCTCTTTTTCTCACATAAATATGACTTGGCCATGAATTAAATTATGACTAGAAGCAACATTAAGAATATCGGAAGTACACTTGATATTCTTTCAGAAACCCATAATTTTAAAAAATCCAACTTGGTATCAGTCCCGATGATGCCGGATTTTCGAGGTTATACAGCAAAACTCTGACTTTCTGGGGGGAAAAAAAACCTTTGAAAGGTAATATATATATTTCTCCCTCAACAGATAATTTCTACCTCAGAAAACAAAACTGCAACCTTATACTAATTAACCAAAAATGCAAATATGAAAAAATCAATTATATTTTTCTTTTTTAGTGTTAGCCATACTCTTAAATCTTAATTATGTACATACCAAATCCCAATGATCTACATACAATTTTGCAAAGCATAGATTTGTTTTATGAAACTGATGAATAAATCCACAGCACTAGCACACGAGCATTGCAAGTAGTTTAACACACCTGATTATTTCTTTAAACATGGCTGAAGTATTGAACAAAATTCATATAGAAAGGCTGGAAGACATAGGGAAGTTAAACCATACAAAATTATCTTATTTTAATAATTTAATTTACTCCAACATCTGAATTATAAAAAAAATAAAGTTTTCTTTAACTTGTTTTACTTATTGTATATAAAACTCGAGAAGGAAGTTAACAATCAATTAACTGGCTGTATAAATAAAACAACTTTTTTGAAAAATGAAAATAAGGTATTAATCAGTGTTTTTTCAAACTATGTACAATGATGCTCTGGGCACATGGAAATCTTTTACAGCACCACAAACACTAATGCATAAAAAAGATTGAGTAAAACAAATTTCAAAGTCATTTTTTAAAGTGATGGTTCTTTAATGCTAAAATATTATTATTATCAATATCATTATTATTTTATTTAAGTTTTCTTTAAACTATGTTTAAGAAAATTGCTTTTAAAACAAATTTACTAATTGAATTGTTAAAGCATAACTTGTCTGTGATGGAATAATTTATACATTTAAAACAGAACACAATTAATAAAAACAATAAATTAAAACAAAAAACAATATATCTTTTTATTAGAAATTAATAATGCCTAATAAAAAGCATTAACACCTTGAGGAGTGTTGGGATATATTCTATCCCACTTAATTTTAATCAAGATTTGCACCAGAATTTTTAAATTAAATTTTACATTTATTAAATTGGTGGAAAAAAGTTGTAAAATTGCATTCTTTAGTTTCAGATAAATTTCTTTCGAAATTTTCAATGTGAATTTAACATTACATATGCAGAAACACAATTTCGCACATCTGAAAGCGTTAAAAATCACAGACCATTTTCAATGGAAATAACCTTTTTATGGATCAGAATCAGCATAAAATGCAACAAAATTTTGCTCAACAACTTTCTGAAGAACAGACAAGTTATATGAACAATAACAGGTCATTAACCAATAGCAAAACAAAAATGAGCTTGAGGTGAGTATCAGGAAAGTAACCTAATATAAGGACAAGAAATATAATAGAGTCTTCCAACAATTTTATACAAGAATGGAAAATACAGAACATTTAAGAAATTCTTAAGAATTCTATGGATCCTGAAGGGAATCCAATAGAGACTTTCAACAATCTTATGTTGTGTTAAATAATAAAAACAACATTTAGACATTCTTTAAAAAATGATTAATAAAAACTGTAGAGAATCTAGCTAAGTAATTGCTAATTTGTTGGTTTGTACAAAAGCTATCAACCAATAGAAAAAGAGAAGTGGGTTTAAAATGAGCAACAGGGGAAAAAGCTTAACTTAATAGAGCCTTCCAATAATATATATGACAAGAATGGAAAAAATAAAATATTATGTAATTTTCATGCATGAAAAATAATATTAATTTTGAGGGATTTTATGAATTACAAATAATAAAATACATCGGATTACAACATGACTGAATGATTTTCTGTAATGATTCTTAAAGAAATGAAGGATATATTTTGCAAGCTGGCACACAAATTTAGGAATACTGTAGCACAGGGTATTTTTACGAGATAACTCTCGGTATATTACATGCGAGTTTTACAACTTTTAAAACAAGTGGGTGTATTTTGCCAATTTTAAAAAGAACAGGATACTGCATCTTAAATACCACATTTACACAAATCTAAGACAGGCTTTTTTTTCTCTCCCTAAAATTAAATTAATTTAATTGAGTGTATTTTACAATCAAGTACAACTCATAATACTACGAAAACAGATGTGTGTGTGTGTTATATTCGAAAGTTTATTTATCCATCAATCCCACTCCTCCATATGGACATATGCAATGGATAGGACTGAAGTTGACATTATATCTTTACACAATAAAATCACATCTGAAAGCAGTAAGTGAAGATTCATGCAGTGAATTATCTGATGATGAAGATGTCTATAAAAGATGAATACTAATTTAGAAAAATATGGAGCAGGGGTAGGGAACTTTAAGAAAATCTTACCAACCAAGGACATATTTTACCAGCCAGCAAGATGCAATGTATAGTTAAAAATTGTTATGGCAAAATGTAAGAGACTGCATAAATAGTTATTACTACAATGCATTTTCATATTTATTCTATATTTTAATAAATGTATACAACAGGGGAAAGTTGAGCATAGGATAGAACTTAGTATCATGTTTACATAGCAATAATTTGGAAAGTTTCAAAATATATCTAAGTAGTAAAAAAATGAAGTTTTTTGCATATCTCTACAGCCTACAGTTTTCCCAAAACTATTTAAAAATTCACTCGCCCTGTTCGAAAATCCACTCGCCAGTGGTGAGTAAAATGATGTAATTCCCAACCCCTGATGTGGACAATAAATAAATTCAGGATTTACAATATTTCTTACACTTTCAAACCTTACTTATTTCTGTCAAATATTTTTGGATTTTATTATAAGTTTTAAGGGAAAACTCATATTTTTAAAGCTAAAAATTAAAGTGTGTCTCAGATTTGAGTAAATACAGTAATGACATATCAAGAACACGCAATTAAAAACAAATTTGTGGTTTTGGCATGAACGATGACTGACTTTTTGGTTTTCTCTTTACGAGCATAAGCAATGCATGTATGTGTTCTACATTTAAGATTAAGAGTGTGCACAATTTGGATAATATATGAGGGGTTCACAATCATAGTAGACCAAGTCCATTTTGAAAAAAAATGAGATAGTCCATTTAGAAGGTGCACAAAATCTGTTTTATCTACTTCCACAGTAAACCAAGTCTGAAAACAGATGATGTATGTGAAAAAGACTTGGTTCACTATGGGAGTGGATAAAACAGAATTTATGCACCTTCTAAGTGGACAATCTCATTTTTTTTTTTTTTTTTCAAAATGGAGTTGGTCTACTATGGTTGCAAGCCCCTCATATAATAAGCCACATTGACAATTAATACTATAATTGAATGCAAATCTTTTCTTGCTCAGATGCACTGTTTATCACATCTTCAATAAAACACTTTGAAATACACTCCACACACACAATTAAATTTTTTCTTCCTAAAATACAATATTTAGGTCTTTGGTTTAGAAATCTTGCTATATTCATAGCACTACAAATTAAACTTTAAGAAACCTTATCATTGAGCATTAAAATGTTACAGCAAAATAACAGCATTGGTATAAATTAAAACAGGTTAATCATTTAGTAGCTCATATTAAGAAATTAAAAACTTACGTCATCAGCACCATGCTCTTGTAATTCTTTGTAAAACTTCAGAGAAATGCTGACCTATAATTTTAAGCTAAATTAATAAGTAATTATGAAAGATGAATTGATCAAATTTTAAAATAAAGGTAACTAGATATCTGCAATGAAAAATATATAAACTAGGCTGAATCAAAAAATTTTAACTGAAGCACAGCAGTTAGCTTGTTTCTGAAATTATTGTATTTGAAAATATATCGTGCCACAGATAAAAGCAGGTCTAAAGAGAATGCCGAATTCAAAAGAAAGTACTTTATAAAAATAAAATGTAGAAAAAATAAATAGATACTACTTAGTTATCCCATCGACCAATTTCTCCAAATTATACAAATTGACATAATTTTATTTTAACTAACGAAAGAACAAATCAATTAGTATAACATTAATAAAAATACAAATAAAACATCGAAGTAAAAATTACTTGATGACGTAAACACGTGTAACTTGCTTAAAGTCAAGTGAATGTGACATTTACGATCAACCATTATTGGCTTTTAATCTTATAGTTTGGCGATAGATTTTTGGTCGACGGGATAACTAAGTAGTACCAATAAATACTACATTTAAATTTCATTGCTAAATTATTCTTCTTATTGCAAATAAAACCTAACATCTATATACACTGTGACTATGTCTACCCTAATTACTGAAGACTGTTGGGAAGGTAGCCTAACCACAAAACAAAACATCAGAAAAAATTTTAAGACTTTTGTTAAGGAAAAGATTTCAAAGAGCAATTTAGGGATTATGATGACAAGAGAACTTCAAGCTTATTCATTGCTCTCGGAAGAGAAACATTGCTCATAAGAGAAGGGGAGGGGAGGCATCAAATATATACGTTTGTGGTAAGTTACATTGTAATTGATCGAGCTATTGTTGAGAAATTATGCACATTTCATTTTCAGATTGGATAGCTACATAAGAAGCTTCACTTGCCTTTGGCACTTAGAGATGGGAATGCTCGGACAACCCCCGGAAAAGTTGGTAAAAAAACAGTTTTTTTTTTCAGTTTTTTTCCGAAGGCTTATTTTTCAATTTTTCCAAACTGGAAAAGTTGAAATTTCATTTATAAAATAATGTATTCAAAATTCCGTAATAGCTACATTCTAATACTTTTTATTTTATTTATTTTTATGTTAAGTGTCTCACATGAAAACATTAATGTGAGAACTCTGATATGTAAGAAGACTTGAAAAGGTCCTTTAAAGGATCCTTCACATTTTTTTCTACTTTGAAACACAAGACCCTTCACAAAATTTCTCTTAAAAATAGCATTTCAAAAAAAAAATTTAATCTCCAAATTGAATCTTTAACAAATGCAATGATTGAAGAAAAAAAAATCTCATGTCATATAAATAACAGCTGAATCTTATCAAGTTGTATGTATATATGTATGAAGAGCTTTATTTTAAAATGTCTAAATACGAACCTAAACATAACGGTAATTTCTAATTCACAAATTCTGATTACATTTTGTACAAGTATATACAAAAATTCACAATTTCACAAAAACAGGATTACATGAAAAAAAAAAAATCCTTAGATATATGCCTGGTAAGATAATTAAATGCAACTTCTCTTGTTAAAAATGAATTCATGTGCAAAATTATTTCAATAATATGCCAATTAATGGAAATGGTAAAATTTGAAACATGCCTTTATTTTAATGCCATAGCTGCAGTTAATCATGTAATCGGTAATTTAAAAAATATTTAACTAATTCAAAAAAAATAGTAACAGCATGCATTTGACATTAATTACTCTTTTCAAGATCTTTTCTTTAAATATAGATTCTCAGACTTATCTAACTATACATATTTTTTATATATATAAATGTAGATTAAATAAACTTTTTGAAGAAAATGTAAACAACTTCCTGTACAAAATTGTGTTGAAGGAAGTTTTTATACTTATTTAAAAATACCATCCATTTTTATAACGTTACCTTAAAAAAAAAAAAAAAAAAAAAAAAAAAAAAATATTACTTTCATATTAAAGAGAAGAAAAACAAATATTTTAGTTTTCATTTTTTCAAACTTATTACAAAATTTATAGTTAATTTTATTAAAGTCTTCATTCTGAGTCAGAATCTGAATTAGCTGATTCTGCACTGCTAACACTGTCCGTCTGAAGTCTGAACTAAATGTGTGGAAAGTACGTGTAAAAAGTTTTGGTTTAGTTTTATAACACAGGTCTGCAGAAAAATAATTTTTTTCAGCTGCATGGGATATTTTTAGTTAATTGCGTGTTTTTTTAGAGTGCTGAATCCAAAAATGACCTCCATTTCCCTTCATCACATACAGTATTGTTGCAAAACATGAAGAGTTTACATTAGAAAAGCACAACTGCAATGAAAAAAAATCAATATTTTATTACAAGTAACTACGTTCCAAATTATACTTTCCCTCTTGACTACACTTTGCATTTCAGTAGTTGTATGAATCATAGTAACAGTTTATGTCTGTGTGTAACTGCTTCTGTTTGTTCCTCAAATTCCTCACATTTTCTATTTGTAGTACTGTGTTTTGTAGTTCATATCTCTTGAGTGTCAGTTTTAGAAATATGAAATTAGCATATGGGAACATTTATTGGATATGGTTTTTTACTCAAGAATAGGATAACAGATTTCTGGCTGAAAAGAGAAATTTTATGCTTAATTAAACTAAAAGCATCATTTTTGCGGGAAAACTTGATGTGATGGATTTTTTCCCCCCCCCGGTTTTAGTGAGTAAAAATATAACAGTTAATAAATCCTATGCTGGTTTTTGGTTGCAGACCTGTGTAATCCAAACTAAAACTTAGTTTTGGTTTGAGTTTAGATTTAGACAATAAAACTAAATCAATATTTTTTATTTTGTTTGATAAAGGTTTTGAGTTTAGACTGAAAAGCTATACCAAAATTAAATATATTTTTTACAAGAAATGAAAATTATAACTGTAGAAAGAAAAATGTAATATTGTAAAAATATACATTTTTTAAACAATGGCAGATTTGAATGCTGATATTTATAATAATGACAGAACTGCAACAATGTTTTTCTTTAAACTAGCATCATATACTTAAAAATCAATACTATGTAAATGGGGCGTATAATATATTTGATTTCAAACTGCAGAGATATTGGCTGCAGTTTTTACATTACTTCAATTGGTAACTAAAGAAATGTAACTGAAAAATCATTTAAACAGAAACATGATATAATAAATAATAGCGTTAAATAAAGCGTGAATGTTACTAATGAAAATTCTGAGACTGAAAATCTAAACTTTTAAAATCAGGCTTTGGTTTTTCTTTTCTTTTGTAATGCAGTCCTATAAAGTGAAAATAATTTTCTTTTAGTGCGGATAAATGAAAAAAAAAATGTTTATTATTTAATATTCAGCAAGAAAATATAATTTATTTGGGAGAAACATTTGTGAAAAATCAATTTTTCCAACTTTTCCAATTTTTTTCGAAAAAATCCAGAAAAAAAAACGTTTTTTTTTTTCTGCAACTTCAACTTTTCCGGAAAATTTATCATCTCTAGGCTCACTACACTTCAACAAAATAATGCTGAAACGTAAAGACATTTTATTATAACTTACACTACACACACAAACATAAAAGTAGCTATTGACAATGCACCTGGCTAATAGTAATAGAAAAGTACCAAATTTTTACTTTCGAAAGAATAAATAGATAGTTATCACCAACAAAAAAACACATGTTTAGAACTTCATCATATAAAATTCAAATTAAAGTAACCCCTTTTTTTATCACTTTCCTTCAAATAAATATACATTTCAGAAAACATGGAGTTACATTATAAAACAAATCCTGCTGAAATTCAAACAAATTGTAAAATAATTTATTTTAATGCTATTACCAGTACACTAATTTTTAAATTCTAATTAAAAGCTAACCTAGACAAAATCCATAAAATCACACAGCCACACAAGTGTTAATTATTTGGAGTGCATCTCTGAAATGATTTTATATATCTTCACCTCTTCTAAAACTCTTACTCTATACTCTTCTCCTTATCTTCAAAGCCAGGTTACCATTGAAGAGATGTTTACTGACAAAATTTGGACACATTTTTGTAACTGATTACAAAAAAATAAAACAAAGTGACTGGAGAGTAGCGATAATGCATATCTTCCAAAAATTCTATCCCTACGAAAATAATATTTAAAAAAAAAAAGAATCTATTATAAGCAGGATTCTCAATGACTTTTGACTAACCTTTGCAATTTGGCTAATCATTAATGATAAACAACCGCTAAATCCAAATAAGGTTAGTAAGATTTGCCATAAAGTTCTAAAATCAGTTTTTAAAATCCCTTTGTATCCTCTTTTTCTTTTTTACTATATGATCTAATTTTCTGCAAATTTCTTTAAATAATTATTGATCTACATTGAAATATCGGTCATAAAAACTAATGAAATAAGTGTATTATAGATGCTTTGCACAGTCCTGGAAAAAAAAAAAAAAAAAAAAAAAATCCAGCCTGATTTATTTCTAAATAGTTTTATGAACAATAACTCCAGTTAACTTTGGATTCAGGATAGCATGTTAACAAATGGAAACATATATCTATATATTTTTTTAGTGTGAACGAGTTCTGAAAAATATAAAAACAGAAATAATAATACGTAGAAACCTTTTAATCATACAATAAAATCAATACAAGTGTCATTAAAAAAAAACAAACAAAAAAAACACAATTTGGCGATTTAATTTTTTTGTTTTCTCGCCAAATTAAATAATTTTCCTTTTCATAATGGCTAACAGCAGCAAGAACTCCAATTATAACCTATAAAATTTTTAATGTAGATCAACATCTACAAGTTTTAAATATACATATTCCAGATTTCAACTCATTTCACTGAATAATTTTGGAGTTTGAATTTAACATTTGGAGTTCAAAACATAATTACATATAACATAATTTATTATAGTATATTGTTGATAGCTATGACATCAAATTACGGCAGCGAGAACTCCAATTATAACCTATAAAATTTTTAATGTATCTACAAGTTTTAAATATACAAATTTAAGATTTCAACTCATTTCACTGAATAATTTTGGAGTTAAAAAATGTAGAATATTGCAGGCTGTTTTGCAACGATTAAAAATGAATTTAACATTTGGAATTCAAAACTTTACATATAACATAATTTATTACAGTATATTGTTGAGAGCTAGGACATCAAATTTTGAATTCATTATCACATGTTTACATATTGTTTTATGTAAATTACTATGTTATAAATGTACGCTAATCAAAATTGCTTATAGGGTTTACATTAGAATTTTGACCTTTAAAATTGCTCAGGCCTCAGATAAAATTCCATAAATTGGTTGTTATATTACCCCTAACTAACTACATGGTTCATACACTCGAGAATAGGGATTGACCGAATACCGAATAGTTGATTCGGTATTCGGTATGTAAACCGAATATTCGGCTTCGGCCGAATACTTTTAAGTATTCGGCCGAATAATTGCAGATAAGTACTTTCTTAGAAGTAGAAGAATTCTCTTTTACTTAGCAGTAGAATAGGCTAAACAATGAGTTTCAATATTATGTGGATGAGTTCAGAGTTCAGCTGCACTACAAAAAACAAGTGTCAAAGGCCATTTTTTATTAAAAAAAAACTTTTTCCTTCCTAAAATAGTCTACATAGGTGTGAAATCAAAAGAACTCTGTCTACAACAGAGAAAAAAAAAAAAGTAAGGAAGATGCGCATCTTTCCCTTATCATTTAATTTTACTTACTTCTATATTAGTTTTTTTTAATTTAAATTTATTTAATGTGTATTTTCTTTAATATGCACATCAAATAAGTATATCAGAGTTTACATCAGTATATCTAAGGTGTATATTAAAGAAAATACACACATCAAATAAGTATACCCCTATGCCTATCCGCTTTTATAACCATTATATCAAAATCGCTCAAATTTCTTATCTTCACCACCACATGCCTGTCCGCTTTTATAACCATTATATCAAAATCGCTCAAATTTCTTATCTTCACCACCACAATGTTAAAATATTAATCAAAATATTCTATCAATAATTTGACAGAAAATAGTTAAATGTACAAATTTATATAATACTTTTTGTATTTTGAGAACATCCCTATTCAATATGTTTATAATTAGAGTTAGACAATCAGTAAATCAGATTAATGATAACATTGTTTTTTATTATTTGAATGAACTTTTGTTTTCTGACAATCCTTATCCTTAATAATACCCTGTATAGTTTAATACTTTCATACGTTATTTTTGGTTATTGACTAGTGATAAAATAATAAAAAATAAGCGATGGGTTAATGAATTTGTGAGTGGAAAGAAGTCATTAAATTTTTTTGTGTAATTAGATTTTAGAATAAAAATGTAACTGAATTAAATTATTGAGAATTTAATTTCAATTAAAGCTTATTAAAAAAGCTAATATATGCAAAAATGCGTATTAAAAAATTTCAAGTATTCGGTTGCCGAATACCGAAGCTTCGGTATACACTTCGACCGAAGCTTCGGTATTCGGTAAAATTGCTGATTCGGTCAATCCCTACTCGAGAACAAATAAAATTCAAGCACTTTTCAAGCACTATTCCAGGACTGTTTAGATACATGCATAAAAATCGCATAGAGTAACACATAAAGAAAATAGCCACCCCATTGATTATCTATTTCAAAGAAATCTTATCAAATCTTTTAATTTTTATAACAGGCATTTTCAAGACATTATTAGAAAATTTTTAAAGAATAATGTGTTTTAACTTATATTAAGGTACCATGGTAAGAAATTTCATATATAATAAAAAGTTAACACAACAGAGTTTGATTTTCTTTAAGTGCAATTTCTTTTTTTTAAATAAATAAATAAAAGGTATGGTATCACTACAAGAGCAGAAAACAGGAGTAAACCAGTTAAATTTTAGGAATTCTGAACACTCATCAGGAGTCATATATTAGCATTTCTGAAGTTGTGAACAATATACTTTTTAATAAATATTCTCTGAATTCTCAAACCTTACAGCATTTGTGCTTATCCATACAAAATTAATTGAAATACAAGTTGGATAATTTACTTTTACTTTTTAAATACAAAAGATTTTTTTTAAAATGAATTTATAAAAAGGAAATAAAATTTTTTTATCAGTTACACAATGAAAAATTTGGAATTAATATAATTCGGTGAAGTTTTAACTGATTGACAACATTCGCGATTTTTATAAATGACTGATTTTTTTTAAATGACTGACTATGTTAGGATTTTTTTTTTGTGGGGGGGGGGGAGAATATATGAAATCGGCATCAAACTGACGAATTTTGCGATTTTTTCGACAAATTGACGAAATTTGCATTTTTTATCGATGACCAATGGACGAATTTTGAGGTATTTTTTCCCCGGCGGATTGTTAAAATTTGCAATTTTTTTTCAATGACAGATTGAAGAAATTCGTGATTTTTTTTCAACGTGTAGTTGATGAAATTTTCAAGGGTGATTCTGAGTTTAAAAAATTCTAAAATTCACAGCAAAATTCACAGCTTTTCTGAAAAACTACAGCAGATAGCGGAAGGGGTAAATTCCCTCTTGGCACTGGCTATGCGTTTTTTTTTCGAGGCCCTTTGACAAATTTAGTCTTTTTTCGTAATCTTTTGATGAAATTTTCCTTTTTTGCGCGATCCTTTGAAGAAATTAGATTTTTTTCTGCAATCTTTTAATGCAATTTGCGCTTTTTCTGCGATCCTTTGAAGAAATTTGCGTTATTTCTGCGATCCTAGGAATGATTCTGAGTAAAAAAAAAAAATTCTGAAATTTACCTCAAATTTTCTGAAAAGTTACAGCAGAGGGGGAGAGGGGGAAATCCATTCCCGACTCTAACTATGTGATTTTTCTGCAGCCCTCTGACGAAATTCGCATTTTTTAGCGAAATTTTCGGGTTTTTTTCCTATTTTTTTTAACATTTTCGGGGTTTTTCGCGATCTTTTGACGACATTTTCGGGTTTTTTCGCGATCTTTTGATGACATTTTCGGATTTTTTCGCGATCTTCTGACGAAATCTTCGAGTTTTTTAGCGATCTTTCCACGAAATTTACAGTTTTTCCCGCATTTCTTGGACGAAATTTGCGTTTTTTTCCGCGATCCTTTGGAGAAATCTGGGTTTGTTCTGAAAACGATTGGCAAAATTTTTTTTTTTTTGACGACCGTTTGTCGAAATTCGCGATTTTTTATGGCCGAATTTTCGGATTGGTGACCAATATTTTTAAATTTCCGGAAAATTCGGAACAGAATCACACCTACACGATCCTTTGAAGAAATTCGCTATTTTTTGTCAAAATTTATGTTTTTTTCACGATCCTTTGTCGAAATTTGTGTTTTTTGCGCGATCCTTTGATGAAAACGTGCATATTTTCGCGATCTTTAAATGCACTTCGCGTGTTTTCCGCGATCCTCTGACGAAATTTACGCTTTATTCGAGATCTTTTGTCTAAATTCGGGTTATTTCTCTAGTCTTTGACGAAATACGCGTTTTTTTTTCACGACTTTTCGACGAAATTCGCATTTTTTCTGAGAATCTTTAGACGAAATTCGCATTTTTAAAGAGATCCTTTGGCAAAATTACCGATTTTTTAATGCGAACGATTGTTGAAATTGATATTTTTCGGCAACAATTTGTCGAAGTTCGTGATATTTTCCAGCACTTTTCATTCCTTGAAAATGAATACTTTTTTTTCCAGCACTTTTCATTCCTTGAAAATGAATACTTTTTTTTCCAGCACTTTTTCTATTTTTTCCAAAGCGTACGAACCATGAACTAAAATTAATATTTGTCTTAATTTACACTGTAATTGATTGTGCCATTTTTGAGAAATTTCGTCCATTTTAATGTCAGATTTTAGTGGATACTTAGGAAGCGCATAGAGGTGTGCTGGACAGTTTCAATAATAAGTGCGACTTTGCACTTTTCTCGTAAAAATCGCTTATCCATATTGATAAGCCAATCATTGAAAATTGTGGCAACCATCTATGCTTTTTTGTTTGACGTATATTGCTGGTAATGTTCTTAACTTGGTCTTGTTAACTTGTAGCGAACATGCCACTGAAGATCGAAAGTGAATTCTTTTCATGTTAAAAGATTTTTGTTTTGTGCTAAAAAGTGTTAAATTGCATAGTAGTATACTGTCCGGACCGCTGTATCATTTCATGTTAACCGATTTTTCATGTTAAGCGTTTTGTTAAATGTCTTTCACTGTATATACTATATATATAATATAGTAGATATATTAGATGCATAGTCTGCATGACTGACTACTGAATGATCATTCCCAGATTCGTTACATTCACTCGCTTCAGGTTTCTTTGGATTCAAAACATTTTGAATAATTTCGTCATCTCTTAATTCTTCATAACCAATATCATTATTCTTGTCACAATTAAGCCAGACTTTTTTTCATCTGTAGAAATATTTTCTAGCTGTTGTTGCTAATTTCAGACATGCATTTTACTCGAAACAGTGTTGTCTCACTACGTTTTATGTGCAGTTGAATTTTTGTTGTTCGTTTCTGCTTTTTTTTTTTAATCAGAAAAGGGGGTGACAGTTAATAGAGTGGCAGATAATCCGAAGTTTACTGTACCTCAGTTTTGACTCAGTTTGAACAGCCCTCTTGCAAGTGATGGCTAAAATATTAGAAGAAGCAGACATTAAGGTAACTCCTTACTAGCTTTTATTTAATTTCTACGTTAAAAAGTTCATTTGATCTTTTTTTTTTTTTTTTCTAGTTTTCATGCTTTCAAATTTCTTAAATATATTTAACTTTAATACCGTTAAAGTTATTGAAACTTTTTATATTATTTGTGGCATACTTAAAAAGGATTTGTTTCCCTACAATGAAACTGTTACCAGCATTTAAAAAAGGCATTTTTCCGACTTGCATTGCATCAATTAACATTTTCTCCAAACCAGATATGCTACATAAGATTAAAAGAAGGCTATAATAATTGAAAAGTCCCTAATCAACGTTTGAAGAAAACAGAGCCAAAAGCAATATGGACAAGAATGGTTATAATTTTTTATAAAAGCAGATAAAGATATGAACTTATTTTCTGAAATTTCCCAAATTGTGATGAAGATAACAATCCTTTTGGCTTTATAATTGAAATATTATTAGCTTAGTTGCTCAGTTAAAACTATAAAACAAAAAAATATATTTGTTCCTTTTTAAAAAAGAAAGCATAAACTTTCATTTACTTTATGATTAACATATATCCATGTAGTTTTACCCACCAATGCAGTAAGACTGAATGAATGATTTTATAATTTTTTTAAAAATAAAAATATGATGAACTAATCTTACATTATCAGGGATATGTTTAGGAAAATTTTAGGTCCTTTAAAGGACCCTTCACAAAATAATTTATCTTAAAACAGGATCCTTCACAAAAATGTTTATCCCCAAACAGGACCCTTCACAAAACATTTTATCTCAAAACAGGACCCTTCACAAAATTATTTGTCTCTTAAATAGACCTTTCACAGAGTTTTTTTCACCTTCAAATTGAACTTTTCACAAATTTAGTCATTTAAAAATAAAATCTGGCCTGTAAGTAAGCAGTTGAACTCACCAAAGAGCATATTACTTAGCTTTTTATATATGAAGGATAAAACATGAAGACATCGATAATTTAAAATTCACAAAATTGTGACTAGAATTTTCACAAAAATAAGAAAAACTTCACAATTTCACAAAAGCAGGACCCTATGAGAAAAGTCTGAACAGACCCCTGATTATAGTACAAGGATAAAAGTATGTAATGCAAAGTTGAATTAAATTCTTTTGGAAATTCTGGGTTCAAGAAGAAACTAATAATAAGGTATGCAGTTTTGCCCTAGTATCCTCTATATGTAACTGAATTAGTAATTTAATCTTATATTTGAACAACAGCAAAAAAAATCTACAAAGATAAATATTTATATATTAAAATTTAAAATGCACTTTTATAACACAGATTTCCTACAATTTACGAATATAATACAAGATTTTATCTACTTTTCTTTAATTATCTACACATCTGAATCTGAATACAAAAACTATAAAAAAATTATTTATTAACTAAAATTTTGTGCATTAGTTTGTTGCTAAAATTCTTTACATAAAATAAATAATGTAATAAAAATCAGCAAACAAATAATAATCCAATTTTAAGAATATTTAATAAATATCAGCATAACATTTATTACTAATTGATGTTAATTTTCAATGCTTGATACGAAAACTATAATTAAGATGTTTGAAAAGAGAAAATCAGGAAACTCGGCAAAATCCTAGTACAAGCGAGACACCCGACCTTTGCGATTTTTATGACATGCACCAACCTAAAAAACCAAATTCTCCCCACTCACATTGCTTGCATTGCAGCAGACGATTTATTACTTAGACAGTTCCAACGAGAATTTCATTCATAAAGTAAGCATTGAATGCAAAAAAGTTTTATTTTTCGGCAACTCACTAATAAAATCATCCCATCACAATTCCGGTTTTAATCTTCTAGCCCAATACATTAAATTTTTTTTATCCACATTCTTAAAAATGCATAAATTTGTCAAATAACTCAATTTGACTCAATGCTCAATCTGTCAAATACATCAAACGAAATTTACCGTCAATCTAATATTCATCATAAACAGCAAAATAAAAAACACATCAACTCAACAAAACCAGCGTTCGAAATTGGTGGGCTGCTGGTCCGAGACCACCAAAAATTCAATTGGACCACTAATTTGAAAAATTTAATGGTCCACAGTACCAGTAACTTTCCCCTCTCTCTGACAGGTAGGGATGCACCGAATATTCGATATCTATTCGGTATGCGGCCATGTTGCCGAATATTCGGTTTGGCCGAATATCAAATTATTCGGCATGCCGAATGTTTGGTTTGGCCGAATATTGAAATATTCGGCCGAACCGAGTACTTAAAAAAAACTTTTAAAAATTATTTTTTAAAACCTTATACAACTTCTACGTTTAACAGTCAACTTATAAAGATATTCAGAATAATTACAAACAGAATCATATTTAAATAAAAGAGAATGTTTTATATCATTTATTTGCTGTTTGTTAAGTATTATTTAAGAAAATTAACCAATCATGGGGATATTTTTCATAGGAATTAATTATGTACAAATGTAAGTTCCTCAACATTGTCCAGTAAATAATCTGTTTCTTGCTAAGATTTTAAGAACAATGTTTACAACCTCTGAAAATGATTGCCCACCCCAGACACTGATCTAGGATGCATTTAAAAACTTACTTGCTTGATCAAAGGGAGTAGAACAGCTATCCTTGCTAAGTTGTCACCATATAAAATCTGAATCGATTGTATTATTTATTAACTTTTACTTTAGTCTCTTCCTGACAAGCAAATATATGTACCTGTACAATTTTTCTTCCAATTTTTTCACAATTTCTCTTTGATTTTAAAATGTTTGTTTTAGAATTTAAGAAAATTTTATTCATTAGTTTTAATTCTCAGAAGAAGCCATGAAATTTAAAATTTTATTAATTAATTTTTTTTTTATAACTATCCTGTTCTTAAATAACTCAAAGCAGATTTTTTTCAGCATAAAGTTTGCATGAAAAAAACTCTTGTTTATTAGAATAAAAGTTTGTTTTAAATATTATGTAAAATTGTTTTAAAATTTAACATTTTAATGCCTTTAAACTTTGAAATATAAAAGTATTCGACAAGCCGAATATTCGGTATTCGGCCGGCTGAATATTCGGTATTCGGCCGAATAGTTACTATTCGGCAGGCTGAATATTCGGTTCACCTGTTGGCGGTATTCGGCCAAAATCATTATTCGGTGCATCCCTATTGACAGGTAAACTTAAACTTTCCTGTCCCTGAAAAAACTGCAATCAAACACAAATCGCATAATTTTATTTTATTTAAAAAAATAATTTTTTTAAAATTGCATTAATGCAATTTTTAAAAAATTATTAACCTTAGTCAGTTGAAATAGATAATCTGAAATGAATTAATTGATAATTTTATAGTTTTTCTTTATGTACTGTTTAATTTTCAGCAAATTATAATTTTATATTTTATTATGATGAAAATTTTGGATAACTGCAAAGGAAGTTTGATTTATATTCTAGGAGGAGGAGGGGGGGGGGTGTTACTCAAAGGGTTAAAGGGACATAATAGAATTTTATGTAGCAGGCCAGTGATGATTACTGCAGACCAGTAAATTCTTATGCTTACTGGTCCTTGGGACCAGTGACTTTTTTATATGAATTCTACCACTGAAAACACCCATTTCAAGAAACTCAACGATCTGGACAAAAAAATAAATAAATAAATAAAGTAGGCATAACCACAATGTACAGAACGAAATGGTATAACAAGAAGAAGTGATTTATCATCTTGCCAAATTCAATGTCGGCAAGTGTCTTGGTTGTTCTAGTATTCAATTGGAATCTCTTAAAAACTTACATTCTCAGATCTGCATCTGATTTTCCCTCCTATTTGAAAAATACTTTCCTTTACAATTAATTGTAATGGGACTCAAAGCAGAACATTGTGTGGTAACCATTTAAGCAGTGCTTAATACAAATTTTTTTTTGAGGAGGGCCCATTTTGTGAAAAGTTATTTTTTGAAATTTACTTATTATTTATTTATTTATTTATTTTGTGAAAAATAACATTTTGTCACGAAATATGAAATTTAGTTTCTCAAATTCAAACAAAATGTTTATTTTAATAATAACTTCTTTAAATCCTTCTGCTAAAGTTTCCCTTTATGGTGAGTTTATTTTGTTTAAATATTAAAAATTTTAATAGAAATAATCAATGAAAATATGCTTTTATCGAATGGAACTTTGTGAAGGGGGCCTGTTTCATTGAAAGGAATTTTGTGAAGGGGTCTGTTTTATTAAATGGATTTTTGTGAAGGGGCTCTTAAATAGGCCCCAAATTTTGCCTGAATTGTTCCCTGTTAAAGGATTAGAATTTTCTAAAGTTTGAACAAATTTCATTATAATAATAAATACTAAAAATATCAACTAATACTTACACGGACTTTTGTTTTGTCACCATTCAAGTTGGAAATGTGAAATAATACTCCATCAAAGTCTGCTACAGTTACATCCACAGATTCTGGTTTTGCACTACAAAAATAACAGATAGTGATAATTCATATGATATTTAAATTATTATTTCATTAAATAACTTATATCAAAAACTTCTATTCTTGAAATGTATGAGAAAATAATATTAATAGGTAAGGGAGTTAATTACAAAACTTTAAATGAAACAAATTAAAAAAGAATTTATTGCAAATAATAGGATTTTAAAAGTATTAACAAACAAACACTGAAGTTATGGTTATCATATTGATAGAAATCAAAATCAGAGGTGAGGAATTACTCCAATTTACTTGCTAATAGTAAGTAGTATAGAAAATATACTAAACACTTTTATATTTTTTTATTCATTAACCATATTTCACGTTTCTCCTAATAGCCATAATGTAAACAAGGCACTGCAATGAAGTTATAATGAAATGACTGTTTCTTACTTTTTCCTTCATCCATGTATCAGTCACCTGCATAATTTTTTAACTGGTTGTAATTGTATTGTTTCAATATCTGGCAACAGTTGGTTTTGTTTTTTCTATAGAGAAGTTTATCAAATAAAGTAATGAGAAGCATACTTTGGCTCTTCTATCAACAATTAAGAATTTAAGTTAGAAATATATTCGTTTTAGCAATAAGAATTGTTTTGAGTGCAGTTTTAATAGCTTATAGATATTTAAATACTTAATTTTTAGAGATTCATTTTCATTTTAGTTTAAGAGATTTATTTACATTGGAATCTAACATCTGGCGTCCGCTGACAAGACTGGAATCTGTAAGTAGAATTTTATTTTAACTGCTCCAAGTGAGAATTATTGTTATAGCTGAATGAAAAATTTTGTTATTGTTGAATAATATGGATGCGTTGAAAGCAGCTAGATGACAACATCGTAGAATTTTCACTAAAGCATGTAACGAATTTGATGCAAATGAAAGAATTTATCGACTGCTGATAAAATTCTGAAATTGGCAATGATAGAAGAGAAGGCGAAACTTATGATAGATGTAGAATATAAAATTAGATATATTTTATAGCGAAGAAGCTTACGAAGAAACAACAGACAAAGATATCGATGAATCGGAGGTTTACATCGATCGCTGGCATGTATTACAACAAAAATTAAGGGGATAGGATACCTTTAAACCTACAAAATTTTTGAAAAAATTTTAATACATATTTTGATTCCGTAATCATTTTTGAACAATATGCAAAAAAAACGCATTAAAAAATTCCCAATAGTTTACTAATTATGGCAGTTTTATTAATACTATATATTAAGACTACATAAGATAATTAAACTTTGCGTTGCGTTTATTCAAAATGATGAATTTTGATACTGCGCGCAGTGTTACTACAAAACTATGCATGCCAATGAAAAGAAATTTTCAAAACATATTCATTTCTGCATTATCTACAACTTAAAACCAGAAAAGGTAATTTTTTTTTTTTTTTCTGTTTCTTTACTTAAAAATATTTTTTTTAAGTGAAAATTTTTAATTTTCTGTTCATTTTTTAATTTATTCAATATTTTTTCAAATATTCTGGTTTTAGCATAAAGGAAAGACCATTATGCATTTATTTTCACAAAAATTTCCTCTTTAAACGCATATTTTCAGATTTTATCATGCACACAAGATTTTTTTCTCTTGTTATCATACAGGGTTGGGTTTTTGACAAGCGTCAAAAACTGGTTTAAACCGTCGAAAATTGTCAAAAATATATAACACACAAAAATATTTTAACAATAATAGGTAAACATTAAATAAGTCAATGATTTATGTAATCTTTAATTTTTAAATTATTGTAATTTAATAATTAAAAGGAAAATATAAATTGCAATAAAATATTGTCATTGTTTGGAACTTTCAATCAGAAGAAAATCATTTTGTATTTTTAAATAATCCAATTTTACCCCGCACCATGCTGCAGAACACAACCTTTTAGCACATTTATTCATACCCTGATTTCTGAGTTTAGAGTGTATGAAACATTAGAAAATAGTCTGTCTCTTAACACGTTGAGTGCCATGATGACTGACACTGAAGCTGAAAAAATTACAATGTTTTAAGTAATTTTTAAAAAAGTATAATCCTGTAATAAATAAAAGGTAAGTAAATTTTAAATAAATTTTCAGCAATTACTTAAAACAACATATATATATATATATGTAGTTTTATATTATATTTTAGACCACCAGTCATCGGTGAATGACACGTTTTAAACAGAAAGTTTAAGTGTCAGTCACTGGTGACTAACGTGGCACTTAACGTGTTAATTGATGCTGAGCTAGTAGGACTTGATAGCAAAAGCACCGCTAGATGCGCAAGTTTTGAAGCAGGTTCACTCGAAAAGCTATTGCATTTAATGATACCTTTCACCAAGTAATGGGTTCCTCCCTATAGCACTGAAATAAGAAGACGGAAAAGGGGATTCTTTAGCTTCATACACAATCAGCACGGGTAAGCATCTATAAATTCTCTCTGTAGCCCAAGTGCAAGCTGAATCAACAGATCCATAAGTCAACCCTTGCCCCTGATGATTGGGGTGCAAAATATAAGCCAAACAATGGTATGGTTTCATGAATTGATCCCTTCTATAAAGCACTTTTTCAATATGGGTCTTAAGTGAATTTTCTTTTAGAAGACGAGACAATTTTACTCAGTTTTAAAAATCAAAAAAATATTTTTATATGTTTAAAAAAGCATGTTTTAAAAGGATTTTGGCTTTTTTTTTTTTTTTCTTTATAATTATTTCTTATTTTGTAAATGTTTAAGATTAATAATCCAATTTCAATTTTAAATGGAATGGTTATTGCCTTAGAATAAAATTGATGCACATTATCTTGTTACATGTACAAAAAAACTGAACTTTTCTAAGTTTTTTCTTCTTAAAAAAAAATCCTGAGTAATGCTTTAAGCTCTCAAAAGTAAAATAGAAATTAAAAAGATTTTAAGTAGGAGAAAAAGTGTACAGCTGAGAAGAGCATAAGGCCTACTTTTTAGAAAAGCTCAATTTTACCCCAAAAAAAAGTACCCTGTTAAAAAGTTGCATTTAACAATAGTATTTTACTATGTACTAATTATTGATATACAGTAATAGTGAATTTTAAATATTACATGGAATGTTGTTAGGTGTGACATTTAATGTGAAATTTTACAGATCAATGCAACAGTTGAGGTTTTTGACATGACGGTTTAAACCCGACAAACTGACACATGTCAAAAACCTGCCAACCCTGTTATCATATATTTTTAAATATATCATTTAAATATTTATTTATGAATTTATAAGTATATATATATTTTTTAATATAAATTTAAATATGAGCTTTATATTTAAATCTAGTTTTATTTTTATTTTTGACTTATTACACAAGTTTTGAAGCTTGGAACATAGTGATATTTTTTACTTTTTTGACGTGTTCAAAGGTATTACCCCCTACAAACTTTTGGTTGTAAAAAATAACGATTTGAAATCTGATATTTCGGTAATTAATAAGAATGTATTGCTTCATTATTCAAAGATACAGTTACCTACTTTTAATGGTGAAATTAAAAATTGGTTGCAATTCTGGGGTCAATTTCAAAAAAATCCTTCCGGCCAGTGCCGGGAGGAAGAGGTAGCTTTCAAATTCCTTATTTTAAAAAAGCAATTTAGTGGAAACCGAATATAGGAGATTCAATACTAATTTTTATCAATACTAAATCATTATGAATGAGAATTTTGCGAAATTAGTCAGCTTTACCCAAGCTGCTTTGATTTAAAGTAACTTATATTTGGCTGAGATGTTGATGTATACTATCCACATGCCTTCTTACATGGAAATAGGCGAATACGTGCGTTATCGCGTGACAAATACCAGATCGTTTCAAAATGTTAGCCATACTAGAAATTCAAAGTGCTATAATTCGACCATTTTTTTAAAGATATAAACAAAAGAACAAATTTTCAGAAACAAAATCTGCTCCGGAATCTTTGTATCAAGGCCAAACACATAAAAAAATCTTTTTCATTTTCCAATTTTTTAATACCTCATTTAAAATTTTAAATTTAATTTTTTTTAAATGGCAACCCTTTTGAAACAAGATGGCGAATGAAGTTGGCCAACGAACTCGGTCGAGACATTGGCATGTACTATGTACAGACCAAGTAACATCCAAATCGGTTCATAAATACGCTTGTTGTCGCGTGACAAAAATCAGGTCGTTTTAGAATGTCAGCCACAATAGAAATTCAAAATGCTATAACTCAGCCATTTTTTTTAGATATAGACAAAACAAAAACTGTTCCGGAATCTTTGTATTAAGGTCAAACACATACAAAAAAAATCTTTTTCATTTTCCAATTTTTTGGTATCTCATTTTAAATTTTAAATTTTTAAATTTTTTTAAATGGCCGCCATTTTGAAACAAGATGGCGGATGAAGCTGGCCAACGAACTCGGTCGAGATATTTGTATGTACTATGTACACACCAAGGTACATCCAAATCGGTTCATAAATACGCCTGTCATCACGTGACAAATATCAGGACGTTTCAAAATGTCAGCCATGCTAGAAATTCAAAGTGCTATAACTCAGCCATTTTTTAAGATACAGACTAGGGATTGACCGAATCAGCAATTTTGCCGAATACCGAATACCGAAGCTTCGGTCAAAGTCTACACCGAATATTCGGTATTCGGCAACCGAATACTTAAAAATTTTTAATACACATTTTTGCATATATTAGCTTTTTTAATAAACTTTAATTAAAAATTAAATTCTTAATAATTTAATTCAGTTACATTTTTATTCTTAAATCTAATTACACAAAAAAATTTAATGACTTCTTTCAACTCACAAATTCATTAAACCATCACTTATTTTTTATTATTTTATCACTAGTCAATATCCAAATTAACCCAATGAAAGTATTAAACTATACAGGTTATTATTAAGGATAAGGATTCTTAGAAAAACAAAAGTTCATTCAAATAAAAAGAAACAATGTTGTCATTAAGCTGATTTACTGATTGTCTAAGTCTAATTATAAACATACTGAATAGAAATGTTCTCAAAATACAAAAGTTATCATATCAATTTGTACATTTAACTATTTTCTGTGAAATTATTGATACATATTTATATTTTGATTAATATTTATCACTGTGGTGATGAAGATAAATTTGAGCGATTTTAATTTAATGGTTATAAAAGCTATAGGATAGGCATAGGAGTATATACTTATTTGATGCATGTATTTTCTTTAATATAAACCTTAGATATACAGAGATGAACTCTGATATACTTATTTGAGGTGTATATTAAAGAGAATACACATTAAATAAATTTAAATTGAAAAAACTAATGCAGAAATAATTAAAATTAAATGGTAATGGAAAGATGCCCATATTCCTTACTTTCTTTTCCTATATCGTAGACAGTTGTTCTGATTTCACCCCTATATAGACTATTTTAGGAAAGAAAAAAAAAGTTTTTTGTAATTAAAAATGGCCTTTGACTTGTTTTTGGTAGTGCAGCTGAACTTTGAACTCATGCACATAATATTGAAACTCATCATTTAGCCTATTCTACTTCTAAGTAAAAGAGAATTTTTCTACTTCTAAGAAAATACTTATCCGCAATTATTCGGCCGAATACTTAAAAGTATTCGGCCGAAGCCGAATATTCGGTTTACATGCCGAATCACCGAATACCGAATCGACTATTCGGTATTCGGTCAATCCTTAATACAGACGAAACAAAACCTGCTCCTGAATCTTTGTATAAAGATCAAATACATAAGAAAAAAATATTTTTTCAATTTTCAATTTTTTGGTACCACATTTCAAATTTAAAGTTTTCTTAAAAATTTAAATGGCTGCCATTTTTAAACAAGAAGGCGGATGAAGCTGGCCAACGAACTCAGTCAAGACATTGGTATGTACTATGTACAAACGAAGTTACATCCAAATCGGTTCACAAATACGCCTTTTATCGCGTGACAAAATTCAGGACGTTTCAAAATGTCAGCCACACTAGAAATTCAAAATGCTAAACTCAGCCATTTTTTAAGATATAGACGAAACAAAAACTGCTCCGGAATCTTTGTATAAATGTCAAATACATAAGAAAAAAATATTTTTCCATTTTCAATTTTTTAGTACCGCATTTCAAATTTCAAATTTTTTTTTAAATTTTAAATGGCCGCCATTTTGAAACAAAATGGCAGATGAAGTTGGCCAACGAACTCGGTCGAGACATTGGTATGTACTATGTACATACCGAATTACATCCAAATCGGTTCATAAATTCGAGAGTTACAGTATGACAAAGGTCCAGGGTTCGTAAATATCATGATATTTTCGAAAATATCAAAAATATCCGATATTTTGATATATATCCGATATTTTCGATATATATCCGATATTTTCAAAGCAGCCAACTTACCACTGATAATAAATGTTTTCAAGCATAATATAGATTAGAAACTAAAATATATTGCACTTAACATGAAAACTTAATCAAAGAATATTCTAAAAATGCATTTTTCTTTTTATTTTCTGGGTTTTTTTTTTTTTTTTTTTTTTTCACTTAGAGCAAAATTGAAGATGAACTAATTAAAAACAGTAACAATTTGTTTCATAAAAAAAAAAAAATTAAAAAAAAACTAACTATAGGATTCAGTATCAAGATCAAGTATAAAAAAATCAAAAATTTTAAATACAAAAAAGTTCTTTTAATTGAAAAATTTTAACATAAATGTAAGTATAAAATATCTTATTTCGTATTTTCTAACATGTTGTATAGTTTAAACTAAACTGGACCAAAACATGAGAAAAGATTCCTTTCTAATGAAACTGTATATAACTGCTTATTTAAGTTAGTCAATTAATCTTTCAATGATTGTTCTGAATTAATTATGCCCCACATAATTATTAGTTCAACATTTTAAAAATAAAAGCTTCAAAAATATATTTATTTTCTTTTTTGGCTAAAAAAGTCACATCCAGAAGAGACAAAAGTTCTTTATCTACAGATTCATAGTCAATAACAGTTGAAAAATTATTTCATTTACACTGAAATATTACGAATTACGACTGAAAATATCAAAAATATCTTGCACACATTCATATTTTGAAAATAAATATCAAATGCAGAAAATATTAAACATCTTGATACATTGAAAATAAATATCAAGTAATATGAAAATATCAAAAATCTTGATATTTTGAAAATAAATATTGGATATATATCCATTGATATTTTATCTTTCAGTGGCTGTTCTGAATTAACTGTCTAACATAATTATTAGTTCTACATTTAAAAAATAAAAGTTTCAAACATAAAGCTTGTAAAAGATTTGTTTTCTTCTTTTCCTAAAAAAGTTACTGCCAAAGGCAAAAGTAAATTATCTACAGAATGATATAGTCAATAACATGTGGAAATTTCATTTACACTTGCTTTGAATGTGGAAAATATCAAAATTATCTCACATGGTGATATTTTGAAAATAAATATCAAGAATTTGAAAATATCGAAAATATCAAAAATCTTGATATTTTAAAAATAAATATCGGATATATATCAAGATATATATCATGATATATATCCATTGATATATATCAACGAACCCTGCAAAGGTCAGATATATATATATATCAACTTTTGAACGGAGGGTGGTTTCGGGGTCTGGGGGTCATGATCGATGAAAATATACCAAAATTTTTTTTAATCGCTTTCCTCCGAACGGCTGCAATAGGTAGCTTTTTGTAATGAAAGCTACCTAAAATTGATCAAGATACTAGCCTAGATTTTCATGACAAATTTGCATATTTATCACAAGCCATGGAAAAAGGCAAGTGTGGCAGAAGAATTGATTAGAAGTTTTCCACCTGGTGGTAAGTTATATCAAAGTTGTAAGTCAACTTGAATCTCGTTTTGGACGGGAAGAACTTTTGATAGAATATTATGTTAGAGATTTGTTAGGTCTTGTACTACAGAAGCAAAATCCAGGAAAACATAACTCTTTATGACGATTATATGATTCATTAGAATTGAAACTGCAAGCGTTAGAAACTCTTGGAGTTGTTAGAGACAAATATGCTGTGATGTTATATATTCGCTTGTTGAATCATCTCTTCCAGATGATATTCTTAGAGCATGGGAAAGGTACAGAACGTCTCACAGAAGATCCTCAAATAGATATAACGATATGGAATCTAAACTAGACAAAAATCCTGATTACAGATTTAAAGAATGCTGTTGAAATTGGCTCTAAAACTGATCTAGATTATTTATTAGAATTTCTGCAAGACAAAGTTGAAGCAGAAGAAAGAATTTCTTTGGCAAGTAAGAGCTTTGACAAAGTCCCAGTAGCAGAAACAGTGCAGCACGGCAGCGGGCGCTGCAGATTATTTTAAACCTTGCAGATTAATCCACCAGCTTAAAAAGAAATGCTAGGCTTAAAAAATAGCTAAAATTTACTTTAAGTCTCTAAATTTATGGTATATGTTGTATCTTTTATTATATTTTCTTTATAAATGCAAATTTTGCTTATTTTATGAGATTTTATTATTTCTTATGGTTTTAAGCTCAGTCTAGCATTCTTAGGTCACAGATAAATTTTACTTTACTGCAGACTGAAACAGAAAATTCTGCTTCTGGGGACAAAGCCTATCGATACAGAACTGCACGCAATAATCATGAATTCGAAGAATCTCAAATTTCCACTGCATCAGATTTATTTATTAAACATGAATATGAGAAAATATTCTAGTAATAGGAATAATTTTAATCAAGAACTGTGTATTTTTTGTGACAAACGACATGCATCGGAGAAATGTTTCAAGGCAATGTCAATATACTATGATGTTAAGAAAGACGTAATGCAAAAGAAAAAAGCTTGTTTTGTATCTTTAAAATTAAACCATCTAGCTCGTAATTGTAGAGCAAAATTAAAATATGTTGTATGCAGAAAAAAACATGAAACTCTAGTATGTCTAAAAGTTCCTGAAAAATTAAGCAAACCTGAAATCTTGGAAGCTGATTCTTTGGAAAAGGAAGATAATTTGTTAGCCAGCCAAGCTTCTAATATAACTGGCACAGTTCTGCTACAAACTTTGGTGGTTCGGTTGAAGAACCAAAGTAAAGAGGTTAATGTAGGAGCTATCATTGATACAGGATCTGAAAGAACATATATAACTGAAGATGTCATTAAAACTTTGGGTTATAATAGTACCAGTAAAGTTAAACTTATCCATAAGCTTTTCGGTGGTGCAGAAACAAAACAAAAGTTACATCATCAATATAAGGTGAAAGTTATTAGTATTGATAAGTATGAATGTCAATTAATGTGCTTGGATCAAAATGTAATCTGTTCGAACATACGAAAAGTACCTAATGGCCCCAGAAGCAGAATTTTGTGTGTCAGTCTGCAGCATACTAAAATTTTATCTGCGATCCAACAGTGCTAGACTAAGCCTACTAAAACAAAAATATCCCATAAAATAAGAAAAATTTTGTCTTTATAAAGAAAATATAATAAAATTATGAAACACATAACATAAATCTAGACACTTAAAGTAAATTTCAGCTTTTTTTTTAAGCCCAGCCTTTCTTTTTAAGCTGGTGAATTAATCTGTAAGGTTTAAAATAATCTGCAGTGCCTGCTACCATGCTGGATAGTTTCTGCTACTGGGCTAATGGCCACTGGATTGATGAACTAAGACAGTATGGAATACCTATGTCTGATTCAGAAGACTCACTGAACGTTGCAAGTGAAATCAAATTATTTATTGGATCAGATGTAGCAGGAAAGCTTATGACTGGCCGCCAAAAGATTCTTTCTAATGGATTGGTTGCTATGGAGACTCTTCTAGGATGGTATCTAATGGAGAAAATTCATGAAGATCTGAATCATGAAAATGCTGCAATGGCAGTAACTTCCTTATTTCTCAAAAACATGAAAATTGAAGATCTGCGGAATTTGGATGTTCTTGGTAAAACTGACCCATAGGAGAAGAAAACCACAATTGAATTACAAGAAGCAGCAAAGCAACATTTCTTTGACACAGTTAAGATTGAAAATGATCACTTTTTAGCAAATATGCCTTCGATTGAATGTTACCCTCCTATTCTCGAGAATTCTGAACTGTAGGGTCAGGTGGGGTGGAATGGGTGTAAAAATACAAGTTTTTCAAATGATTATGGAATCATTCCTAATTAAAAAGGAATTTATAGAAAGTAATTATTCAGTGTTTACATTGCATTTATAGATATCACATTTTCATTGTAATTGTTTTTCAAAAGATTATTTATTAACATTTAAAAAACGTTTTTCTGATGGCTGTTTTTATACCTATTCCACTCCATAGGGTGGGGTGGAATGGGTAACCAAGTTTAAAAGGCATTCAAGGCAGCCAGTAACCCAAATTTGAGTGTATTATATGTTTTATTACATCAAATTATTTATTGACAATCATATTGGCCAATTATTTTCTCATTCAATACATAATGTCCCTGATTATTAAGTGTTGGTTAGCTAAGCTTTCTGAAAGTTGTTTACTGTCAATTTCTACCTTGCCATCTTTGTTAGGAAAGGTATAGAAGTTTCCTACTGATGATTTATGCAGGAATTTTACAATTAAGTAAAGGATCTGATGTTTCAATCAGTTGGGCATTAAAATATTTTTTAGATTTTTTTACTGAAGTATTTTTTTCCTAAGCCTAATCATATAGGGTCACCCGGGGTAATTCCTGGCCAAAAAACATCAAACATCTAATTATTATAAAAACTATTAAAGATATTGTTCCCAATTGTTTTGTGGAATAAGCCCCCTCTGATGGCTATATTATAAAATGCTTACTTAAATACATATGCATTTATAATTAAAATAATTATAATTTTTAAATGACCAAGAATTACCACGGACATGGGGTAATTCTTGGTCACTTCTGGGGTAATTATTGGTCAGCATCCTTTTTCATGCAAATTAAATAGTACAGTTAATTTTTTTATGACTGAGTAATAAAATAAGTAGAATCAACCTTCTAAAAGTTTTGTTCATCTCATAATTGTGGAATAATAAAGCATAGATTTTGTTTTGGGCATAAATACTAAGTTATTTGATGTGTAAAAGACTCTTGTACATTTTACAAAACATTAATTAGCCAGAGAATTTTTATGCATTTTTACAACATTTATAAGCAGTATTTATTACTTAATTAGTATCCATTGTGAATTGGATTTATTAATAACTTGCAAATTTATTGGTTCATAAGAAATAACTGAATGTTTGTTATCAATTTTATTTTGCTTCTAGGGCAACTGAAGTTTTCGGCTCCCTTTTCAAGAAAGTTTCAATACAGACAATATAATACACAGCATAATAATTAGGTTCCTCTATTTCATTATGTATATTTTTATGCACTTTTTTGGCATTTTGTAATGAGATATTATTTCTACTTAAATTGTTCAGTCATAGAGTGTCTTATTCTCTGAGCACTTACTGTTTTCTGCTTTTAAAAGTGTTTAATATAGTAGAGGAAAATTTCATAATCTTTTTTAAAAGACTGTGATATGTGATTAGTTGAAATAAAATAATTAAACTTCAAGAATGACAATGGTCTGTTGTAAAATGTGTAAAAATCAAGATTGATGTTTTGCAGAAATTTGAGTAGTAGTTTTGAATATAATTTTTTTTTAAATATTTAATTTCAACTAAATGAATAATTAAGGCATATATTTCAAAGCAAAAGATTCAAAGTATCTTTGAGATTTTTTACAATTTCATAAATTGTTATTTTTTTTAACAAAAGCGAAAATGATCAAGAATTACCTCAGAAACTCAGTGACCAGGAATTACCACGGGTGACTCTACTTTATTAAGAACTACAATGAACTAAAATGTGGTGAACAGTGTGGTTGTAGTTAATTCTCAAAAGGGTTTGTGACAATTAAAATCACAAAATATGACAATAAAAAGGAATTAAATGATGATAAAAACACTGACCAGGAATTACCCCAGTGACCAAGATTTACCCCAGATACATGGGGCAATATATTTGACCAACTTTTGTAAATTATTTAAAATAGTATAAAAAATTTCAAGACTATTTTTTAATAGCTCAAGTAGTTGGTAATTGAACCAAAAAGAAAGAAAAGAAAAATATTTAAAATTTGAGTTGTGACAAAGATCTTTGTAAAAATGTTTCATGACTAAGGCCAATGTTGTTTTACAGAAATTTAACAAGCCATTACAAAAAGATTTTTTTTTTCAAAATAAATAAACAATAAACTTGTAATTAAGTAATAAATTCTAATGAGGATAGTTCAGAGTACCTCTATGATTTTTTTTTCATTTTGCTGAAGCGTTCTTAAAACATAAAAAGGACTGTGACCAGGAATTACCCCAGAAACTTGCTGACCAGGAATTACACCGGGTGACCCTACCCATTTCACCCCACTTTACATTTTTAATTATAACTTTTAAAAAATAACGAATTTTTCTTACATGTTTGTTTCAGTCAATAAAGGACACTGCTATATACAAACTGTGCAGTAAAACAAATTATTTCTGCAATAAAATAAAAAAATACAATAAAGTTAATGTAGCATTAAGTGATATTGACATTTACCATGTGCCTTTCAAAACTGATTCTAAATGGACTAAATGTTGCCAATATTTTTTTTTCTAAACTTAAAATGGAAGTTGAATGGCTAATAAATTATACACATGATTTACAAATATTTTTTGTACATAGTATGATTTTAATTCAGACACAAAACAGCATTACCCATTCCACCCCTACTTGAAGAGATTAAACAAAGTTATGAATCATCTGAAATCAGAGCAATTTTATGAGCTATATGAGAATCACAATCCTGCAGACTTACATAGTAGAGGCTGTTAGCCATCAGCTATCGAAATTGAAATGGTGGCAGAGACCGGAATGGTTGTATTTGCCCTATGATAATTGACCCTCCACTGAATTTATTGCTCATGAAGACGACGTTCTTAAAGAAAAAAGAAAAAGTGTTGTTTCTTCCTCGAATTCTGTCCTAATTTTCAATAGTGAAAATGTGGAAACTGATTGGTGTTATCGCTATCATTCTCAGTTCGAAAAGGATGTGAAACTAAAGATATAAGAAGTGTTTAAAGATCAAGATGGTATCATTAAACTGAAGGCAAAAATTGTTTACAGAGAAGACTGTGACGATTTTAGAAAACCTGTGATTCTTCCTTCACACCATGAAGTGGTAAGGTATTTTATATATTTTTTATCATATAAGAAACAGAAATGGAAGAACTATTAAGGTACCGGAAAAATTAAGCTTGTAATTTTGGGCCAAACCACAGTATTTGGTCCCAAGCCATCTTAATTTTTTTTTATTTTGAAACTGATAAAACTTTATATTTTTAAAATCTGCAGATATTGAAGTTTCAGAAAAATGTAAACAAAAGTAATTATAACATTTTTCAATAAAAGTAATTTATAGTTAAAATTGGATTTAGAAGAAAAATGTGTTTCGGAGGAGACAAACTAAAAAATGCTATTTAAAGGATAAGTATTTTAAATACATTTCTTTTTTTAAAATAATGCTTTAAACCCACATTTTTGTGTCACATTGAAACATTTTTAAGCCTTTAATTGATTAAAAAATATAAATTTAATAAATTTAGACAAATAGAAAATTTTGGTTGTCCCCTCCAAAACATTTTTAAATATAATTTTTTATTTTTTTCAGTATCAGTACATTTTGAAAAACATTTGACTTTAAACTTATCAAGTATTAGCAGAATGCAATAAATAAATTCCAAATTTGTATCAAATTCAACAATATATAAAGCAAAAGAAAAATGTTTTGGAGGGGACAATTTTTTTTATTTTTATTCCATTTATATTCATTGTTTACACTGAAACAACAAAATTCTCCTACAGCTTCTATTTTATAATGTTACTACTAGATGGTACTACTGAAGCGTATGTTTTCCTTTTCTTTACATTTGTTAACACATATATACTAGGTTGTACAACACAGTATTTTGGCCATGTGCTTCTCAGTTTGTTGGCATTATCAGTCTAGTGCCTAATTGAGTGTAATTCTAAAATATTTGTCTTAATTGGTAGGAAAATTTAAAAAATATATTTTATTTTATCAAAGTTTCTAAAAAATATGGCAAAAACAGCCACACAAAGATCAAGAGAATACAGGGAGAGGATAAAGTTAAATTCAGCTTTGCATGAAACAGAGAAGAAAGGAAGAGAGAAATGGAAAGTAAAGGCTGCTAAATTGGAAAAAGCAGTAAGGACATAGCAGAAGAAAAAAAGTAATAAAGAAAAAGAAAAGCAAACTCGAGGGCAAACAAAAAAAGTAACAATATTACTCCAGAAAATCAATCATCCCCAGGTTATAAGAATTCTTCAGCTTTAGGCAAAGTACTTTCCAAGGCAAATAAGAATTTAACAAAGGAATCTCCTAAGAAGGTATCAGTACTTGCAAAAATTGTTCAAAATTTAACTCCAGACAGGAAAATAGACCTAATTTCACAATGTTCTGTTATAAGGTGCAATTTATTTCAAGAAAGAAAGCGACGAGCTGATGCCATTCCTGAAAAAACTGTTGCGAATATTACAACTTTTTTTTTAACGTGATGACATTAGTCGAATGTTACCTGGCATCAAAGATTCCATCCTTATACGTAAAGGTAAACTTAAAGAAAGAAAGCAAAAAAGAGTTTTAGAAATGTGTTTAAATGAAGCATATTCTTTGTATTGCACTTCTTATGCTAAGCAAAGTATTGGAATTACTAAATTCTGAATGTTAAGACCTAAGCATGTATTGTTTGCTTCACAAAAGCACCAAGAAGTATGCTATTGCATTTACCATGAAAAGATTAACTTAAATCTTCATGGTTTCCAAAACAAGTCTTGTGTGCTGCAAGTTAAAGAAGTGAAAGAGTTAATGCAATTAACATTACCTGAAGAAGGTAAACATACAGAACTCTGTGTTGATCGTCAGTGTATGGACTACAGTACTGAAGTTATTGAAACACATTTTAATCTGACTTTGACGATAGTTAGTTATGATCAATGGATCAACTTTGAAGGCAGTACAAAGAAACTCCCTGTAACATGCTCAGTTGCTGAAGCATTGTACAGAAGAGATTGTTTTAGTAATTATAACATTGATTGTTGAAAATTAATTGATTATATATATTAATGACTATCATGAACTGACCTTAAAAGCTTAATTTTTTTTTCTAAGAAGCGTATACCATTACTAAAAAATACCCAATAATGAATAGGTTCCCAATTTTAACTAAATTCCAAAATGTCCCCTCCGAAACAGTCCCCTCCGCAACATGGTGCTAATTTTTAAAAAAATAATTGACAGTGAATTTTTTGTAATTCAGGTGTAATATTTTATGACTATAATGCTAAATAGCATAATTTAGTATAAAAAACTACTTTTAGTGCTATACTTTATTATACATAGGAAAAATAATGATGCAAACTGAAAATTTTAAAACTGTAATATTTTCCTGTCCCCTCCGCAACAATTAGAAAAAAAAATTGTTCTCTTTCACTTTTAATACTTGTTTCATTTTTTATGTTGGAATGTTTTCAACATATCTTATGCACTCATAAAAAAATTCAAACTTGGAGAAAAAAAAATTATTTTGATGTATTTAGTTGAAATAAATGATTAAATGTCCCCTCCGCAACAAAACAACTTACTGTGATTTGGCCCTTTTGAATTGTTGAGTTGTGCTTTCCTCACAACTCAAAGTGGAAATATGTTACGAAATGACTGTTTCTTTCATCCATGTATCAGTCATCTGCATAATTATTTAACTGGTTGTAATTGTATTGTTTCAATATCTGTCAACTGTTGGTTTTGTTTTGTTGTAGAGAGACGTTTATCAAATAAAGTAATATGAAGCATACTTTGGCTCTTCTATCAACAATTAAGAATTTAAGTTGGAAATATATTCGCTTTAGCAATAAGAATTGTTATTGAGAGCAGTTTTAATAGCTTGTAGATATTTAAATACTTAACTTTTAGGGATTCATTTTAGTTAAGAGATTTATTTACATTGGAATCCAACAGAAGTTCTATCCTACACTAACCTTTCCTCTGTTGTTTTTCTTTCTAAATTATATAAAAATATCACTACAACACTTACATTATAGAAAGCCTACTTTTCTAAAACAGTTTGTTTTCACATATATATAATATATTGAACTTAAATAATGCCTCGCAGTTTCTATTACAAAATTAAATTACTAAAAGCAAATCTTTTGGCCACTGAGTTTTAGTCTATAATGTTGCGATTGAATTTATCTTCGAACTTTTCTCTTCAAAAAAGAATTTGTACTTTTAAACTTTTATAAATAGAATTTAAATAATTAAAATGTAGATAAAAAAGAGCAAAATATAAACAAGTAGTATAATATTTTCCTAGACAAGAGAACGTTTGAATTACTCCAATACAAAAAATCAAATTATTAAGAGCTATGAAGTATATTTAAACTGGATAGCATAGACTTTAATACAGAAAATAGGCCAAGTTATACTGCCTGGTTCTAGTGATGCAGGAATCTTATAAATTTCTACCAATAATTGTTTTCTTTTCAGATTATTGTCAGTGAGTTTTGATACATAAAAATCAACAAAAACATACCCAGCAATAGCATTTTTGAACTTGAGTCGCAAAATATCATCAATTATTCTATTTTTTATTTCAAGCAAAATCATTTTTTTCTAATATTTAAAACAATTCATACGAGATAAATTAAAAAATAACAACTCTCAGGTAAATATCACAATCAAAACCGGAAATTACAGGGTGTGAAACAGTTGGGTCTATCGAATTCGTATGTCGGCAAAGCAACTTTCCTTCTGATTTACCGAAAATTTAGATCCCAAAATTCAGATAATCAAAACTTCTCAACTCCACTTTATATCTACAAGTGCTGCTTTGTTTTGTAAACAAAGCGTTTTAAAAGTGTTTTGTTCGTTAAATATATTTTAAGAAATTATTCTTAAACATTATTGTTTCTGTTTAATAAAATTTGTTTTCTTTTTTATGTAAAACAATTACTATTATTACATAGTATTACTTTTTTTAGAAAAAGAGGTTTTCCGTGAAATGCCGATTTCTGACAAATTGTATATACAACCAGTCTTCTCAAAAACGTGCTTTTAAAATTGGCATTTATGTTTTTACTTTGATTTCGTTTGCGTAATCAATATGATAGACGTTGTGGAAGAAGAAGAAAAACTTCTCGTTCAATTACACTGTGAATCAACTAGAAAAGGACAACATTTATTGTCTTTAAGAGCTTCTGAGATTGTTGATTTTAGTTCCCAATATGGAACAGAAGATTCATTATCATATACTGCTGAGAATCTCCTTGGACCTCCTGCCATATACCCTAGGGCTGGTGATCATGCTTATTCATGTCAATTAGTATGTTATATAATTCATATTGCCAGTGTTGTAGTCGTAAAAAAATCAGAGGGTATTACACTAGAATCATGAACGTTCATGACTAGAGTATACCGAGCTTCTTAAAGGAACCAGAAGGTATACGGCATATACCTCCGTATACCCTCCACTACACCCCTGCATATCGATACTTTTCGTATTAGCTGCAGGCTATTGGCGAACTTTGGAGCTCTTTGCTATCAGTAAATACTTTAGGTTTTGGGTGAAAAAATTTTACCAATTATTCTTTGGCCTACATACATGAGTACATTCATACGTAAATCAAGAGGTCACTAAAGAGGGTCCAGGAGGCAAATATTCCTCCATCGGGGAAAATATTTTGACTTGGGTGCAGAGTTCTGCATTGGGTAAGGTAACCCAATTTTCCCCACACATGACCCGAGTCTGGTTGTGCAAGTTAGTTTTGAAAAAAAGACCAGAGGTTAGCTTATTAGAAAAATGACCACCATTCCAGTTGTTGACTTTTTCCTTTGCAAGTTGGGTTGAGTTTTGATTCTTATTCATCAGCTTGGGATTAATTTAATTTTTAAAAAAGTGTTCAGTTATATACAGTGAAATACATTTAACACGAAACTAAGGGGACCAAAAAAATTTTTTGGTGTTAAAAGAATTTCGTGTTAAGAGATCCGTAAAAAAAGAACAAGACTTACAAATATATTCAACGTCGTCAAATTTTATTTTGATTTCCTGTTAAACTACTAGTAATTTGCATCCATTAGGATAAAAAGCAAGTAAAAAAATATTGTGTTTGGGGTGAAAAGTCCGGTATCTTTTTTTTTAAGTGTTTTTTTCTGCATTCTGAGATCTAGTTTGTTTGAACCAAATAAGCAAAGCTGTCTCTAAATCTTCGTGCTTAGCAGTTCTCATACATTTTCTTTCTGGCTTAAACATACTGTGCTCAAATCTTAACGTAATGGGATCCTTTATTATTGTGTATAAAGCAGGGTTGGGTTTTTGACGTCAAAAACTGGTTTTTGGCGTCAAAAACTGGTTTTTGACATGACACGCATCAAAAACTGGTTTAAACTGTCATAAACTGGTTTAAACTGTCATAAACTGGTTTAAACTGTCATAAACTGGTTTAAACCGTCGAAAACTGCCAAATACATGTAACACGCTAAAACAATTTAACAATAGATAAACATTAAATAAGTCAATGATTTATGTGATCTTTTATTGAAATTTAATAATTTAAAAAATATATTATTTGCAATAATTTTTTTTTTTAATTTTTCAACCAGAAGAAAATAATTTTGTACAATTAAATAATCCGGATCAATTTTACCCCGCAGCATGCTGCAGCACACCACTTGTTTAGCACATTTATTTACACCCAAAAGATTTTTGAGTTTAGAGTGTATGAAGCGTTAGAAAATAGTCTGTCTCTTAATTGATGCTGAGCTAGTAAAACTTGATAGCAAAAGCATTGCTAGATGAGCAAGTTTTGAAGCAGGCTTAAAAAGCTGTTGCATTTAGTGATACCTTTTCACCAAACAATGGAGTCCTCCCTATAGCACTGAAATAAGAAGACTGGAAAGGGGATTCTTTAGCTTCATACACAATCAGTATGGGTAAGCATCCATAAACTCTCTCCGTAGCTCAAGCGCGAGCTGAATCAACTGATACAGCAGTCAACCCTTGTCCCTGATGGTTGGGATGCAAAGTATAAGCCAAACAATGGTATGGTTTCATGATTTGATCCCTTCTATTATGCACTTTTTCAATATGGGCTTACAGGAATTTTCTTTTAGATGACCGAGCGTATTTTGTTCAGTTTTAAAATCAAAAACATTTTTATATATTGAAAGAAAGCATGTTTTAAAAAGATTTTGACTTTAAGCTTTTTTTTAATTACTTCTCTTATTTTGTAAATGTTTAAAATTAATAATCCAATTTCAATTTTGAATGGAATGGTTATTGCCTAGACTAGAATAACATTGATGCACATTATCTTGTTATATATACAAAAAAATCTACACTTTTCTAAGTTTTTTTTTCCCCATAAAAAAAAGCTAGCTAATGCTTTAAGCTCTCAAAAGTAAGCGAAATTAAAACGATTTTAAGTAAGAGAAAAATGTACAGCTCAGGTGAGCTTAATGTCTACTTTTTAGAAAAACACAATTTTACAAAAAAAGAAAAAAAAAATTAAATAAAATTTTACCCTGTTAAAAAGTTGTACTTAACAATAATACTTTACTATGTACTAATTACTGATATACAGTAAGAGTGAATTTAAAATATTACATGTAATGTTGTTATGTGTGACATTTAATTTGAATTTTTACAGATCAATTTAGTATTTGAGGTTTCTGACATGACGGTTTAAACTATCGTTTCAACCCGACATAAACTGACACATGTCAAAAACCTGCCAACCCTACAATTATTACTAATACCATATACTAATTATACAATTACAGTAATAGTGAATTTTAAATATTAGTACATCTAATGTGTGACATTTAATGTGAAATTTTACAGATCACTGTAAGTATTTGAGGTTTTTGACGAGGTTTTTGACATGATGGTTCAAACCGCAGTTTAAACTGTCAAAAACTGACATGCGTCAAAAACCTGCCAACCCTGGTATAAAGTAGAATTGACAATGCCAAACTCTTTGCAGATTTCTGTTTTCGTCCTTCTTTTCTATCAACTGCATTAAGCAGCTTCATCTAAATTTGAAGTGAAATAGCAGTTTGTTTTCGCACCGATTTCTCAGCCATTGTGCTAATAAAACATAAGCTAATTTACAAAAAACACGAATTCACTGATTTTCACCCAAAATTCAGTGGTTTTAACACAAAATTCACCAATTTCAACTAAAACTAACTAGCTCAAAAGTGAATTTTTTTCGTGTTAAACGATTTTTGTTTCATGTTAAAAGAAAGAAAATGCATTAAATTGCATAGTATACTGTCCGGACCGCTATATCATTTCATCTTAACCAATTTTTCATGTTAAGCGTTTTCGTGTTAAACGCTTAACTGTATTGTTTCACATTAAGGTCCTGCATTGGGTCAAGTAATCTGATTTTCCTGAAGCTGACCCAACCTGCAATTTGGGGTAGAGCTAACTTTGTTCATTGCGATTGGATCATGTTGACTCTTAATTCTTATTGCCTACTCTTATGTTACTCTTACTCCTATTTCTTTATTCTTATATATCGGCTTGGATTAACCTGATTTTTTTAAAAGTTTCCAGTATATTGTTTCAGATTTGAATCCTTCACCAGTTAGGTAATCTGATTTTCCTGAAGACATCCCAAACCGTGATTTGGGCTGGAGCTAAAGTTTTACAGTGCTTTTAGGTTCAGGTGAGGTTGACTCTGAATTGTTTTGTGTAACGTTTTGGTACTTGTAAATAGGCCAGGTTCAGTTTAACCAGGGATCTGTTCAGGGGAAAAATTGGGTCTGTTAACTGACTCTTCACAAAAATTAATTTTAGAAAAACAGGCTCTTCATAAAAATTAATGTTAGAAAAACAGACTCTTCACGAAAATAATTTTGAGAAAAACAGACTCTTCACAAAATTAAATTTTAGAAAAACGGCCCTTATACAAAAAACCCAGTGTGTCAACCATACTTGTGTTGTAAGTGTAAAATTCTGCAAAAATCTAGCTTTTTTGTTCATTTAACCATTTATCTGAACGTAAACAAACTAAAATCTCTTTCGTTTATTGCTAGCTGGCTCTCTTTCTCCCTTCTATCTTCATTTGGAATGAACGACGATTGGCAGATAAATGATGTCATAACAACAGTAGGTGTGTTGATTGTATTTTTGGTGATTTCTTTCACTTCCTAATTTGGCAACACTTGGTTTTATTTTGCTGTGTTTACTTTGCATGTCCACCGTCTGCATAGTAATTCAAGTATTTGTAATTTTGCAACACCATTCATTTTAATCTTTTGTTGTTTCATCTTCATGTGCAACTCTTCTATTTCCTAAAATATGAAGTGTGGATGTATTTCCACAGGAGGAAATTTTCGAAATTATTAAAAATATATAATGAATGAGTATCTTTACATGTTTTTTTACCTACATAAAAGGTAACATTTTTGTTAGAGATATGATTGTAGACTATTTTGTCATAATTGTATTAAATTACAGACCTCTTTTTTTTTTTTTTTTTTTGCTTTGAGCCATGTTTGGGTTCAGTTCAACACAAAATTTCTTTGTCGGGTTCATATTCAGTTTGATGCAAAATTTATTTTGTTGGATTCAGGTTGGAATTTTGGGTCAACAGAAATTTTTTTGATGGTTTTAGGTTGTGTTTCAGATTGACTTTAAGCAGAATTTTCATGTTCAGATTGGGTATAACCCAACCTGCCCATTAATCTATTTCAGATGATAAACTATATATTTAAATATGAATGACTATAGGTTTATTGTTTAACATAAAATATAACATTGATTTTAGAGATATATGCTTACAGATTATTTTTCCATAATTACATTAAATCTTAGATCAATTTTTTCTGATTGCGGGTTTGGGTTGGATTGAATTGAAGTAATTTGGGTCAGAATTTCTGGTTTGGATCGGGTTGCGAGTCAAAGAAATATTTTTTGGTGAGCTCAGGTGAGGTTGCGTGTTGGCTTTAAATAAAATTTGTGGCAACAACGACACTTTCTCTAACAAATTTAAATAATTTTTTAGCCATTTTGTGCATTTTCGGTAGTCATTTGTCAACTGATTTTTTTCAGATGCCTGCAACATCAAAACTCAGAGTCAATCACACCAGCTGCATTTCTTGAAAAATCAGGTTACCCACCTTACCTGATGCAGAACTCTAGTTTCTATATTTTAGTATTTTCTAGGGGTTGGGGTGCTCCTCAGTGGTTGGACTCATATAATAAGTGGAGGGCTGTTCCATACTAAGTCGTTGACACTACTTGTGTATTTGCCATATATGTGCAGTGCATGTAAAATGTGTAATATTGAATGATCTGTTAATAGGAGGTTTCTGAGTAAAAAAAAAAGTCAAGCAGAGATTTTCCTTTCAGGTAATGCTCAAAATTCTGTGGAAACATTTTCCTTTGTTGATTTGCCTGACTATAAAAGTTAGGTTACCAGTGAGGTCTTTCAAAAATAAGCTTGGTAAAAGGGTTTTATATATATATATCATTTCTCATTAATATTCTTTAACAAGCTGCAAAATTTATGTTTCAAATAAAAGTCATTTGGCTCTTATAATTCATAATTTAAATATTAGAGTTACTGTTAGAGAGAGATCTGTGTAGTTTGTTTATGCCAAATCCGAACAATAAAATTCTCTATCAAATTAATCTGAACCAGACAAAGATCATTACTTGACCCACAACCTGACCTGAATCCGTCACCTCTTCCCTGTATGAATCAGAAATGAAAGAAAATTAGTAATCCTGATTGTAATGCAATGATGGTAAAGTAGTCTGTAGTTATATCTCTAGTGTGAATTTTATCTTTTAAGTAGAAAAATCAATATATACTCTTTAATATTTAAATACATATAGTTTTCTATCTGAAAAAATAGTTTGGAGATTCTTTTGAGAAAGTGAGTCAACACGACGCGCAAGTGTCAGAATCTACCCGAATCATGGATCATGTAAAATCCGGTTGCCCAACCTGATGCAGGATTCTAGTGAGTGTGTACTGGTATGTCTGTTTACTGGAATGCACACAGACAAAGGATTATGAGAATCCTGCTTCAGGTCAGGTAACCCAATTTTACCCAATCTGTTTTTGGGATCAGATCTGGTTGAGATTAATTTCATTCATTGCGGGTCAGGTTGGGTTTTGACTTTTTCTGGTCGTATTTGGATTGACCTGATTTTCAAAAGAAAGTTTTGAATATCTTTTCAGACGAAAAATTGTACAATTGAATCTTAATAGGTATTTATATGTTCATTTTTCTACTTAAAAATGAAAATTACAGATATAATTGTAGCCTCCTTTTCCATAATTACCTTAATCAATGGATTTTCTTTCATTTTGGGTTAAAGTGTCTTTATTGTTTATTAAATTTTTTTGTTGGGTTCAGGCCAGATTAAAATAACGCAGGAATCTAATCCATATATATATTACCAACTTAGCCTCTTGTCGTGCAAATCCTGGCACCTCTATTGACATCAATATACTATATGAATATGTATATACATATTATGAATATTTACATCACATAAAAATTTTGGCGACAAACTGCTGGCATGCAGCAAAACTGCATATATATTAAGCGTACAATGTCAATACTGGAATCTGGAGTATATTGACACAGTTGCGCCATCTGGTGGACGGGGTGAATAATGCAAATATGCGGGTTTTCAGTATGATGTCATATATGGCAGAATATCTACTGTCTGCGCATCTCTTGTGCATATTTTCTGAATCTTTTTTTTTTTTTTTTTTTTTTTTTTTAAACAGACAAAGCCATTTAGAGAATACCTGTTAAAAATTCAATTACCAATTTCAGATTGTTATTTACTCACAGAAGATGAATCTTGTTTACCAGATTTATTGCAAAATATTTTTATTGCAGTTTGTGTTGATAAAATTATGTACATTTTAAAAAAAAAAAGTCGCAATATCATTTTAATTTCAGGAGAAAAGCACTAATGCTACGAAAGCATTACTACCTTTTGCCGTTAAACTAAAATGACACTGCGACTTTTCTTAAAATACACATATTTTTATCAGAACAAGCTGTAACAAAAATATTTTGCAATACATCTGGTAAACAAGATTCATCTTCTGTGAGTAAATAACAATCTGAAATTGGTAATTGAATTTTTAACAGGGATTCTCTAAATGGCTTTGTCTGTTTAAAAAAAAAAAAAAAAAAAAATCTAATCTGGTGATTTTAGGAAAATTATTGAAGTTATTGCCTAGACTCGCAAAATATGTAAACAAATAAATGAACAACACTTTCTCGTTTACTAGTACAACATTTAATGCATGCATTTTAAATTAAAGTGATTTCAAATATAAAATGAAATGAATTTTAAATTAAATGAATGAAATATTTGTAAGTTAAATAAGATGAGTGCAATGCAATTAAGAGAATATTGGAAATTTATCGTTTGTGCTTGATAAACCAACAAAAAGACTTACAATTGAATATTTTATTTATAATTAAATTCTGTACATATTCTAAACATTCAAAAACATTGTATTCTAATTGGGAATACAACTGTGTATATCATTTCTTATAACTTTAGCACATCAAGAATTGAGTAAAAAATGAGACTACAAAATTCTATCTTTACACATTAACTATTTACTAATTTTTATGTGTCATTTTTCATTTCCTTAAAAGAAAATAATTAAAATCGAGCATATTTAAATCAACAGCATTTGATAATATATATTAAATAATATTTTATCTTTTTTAATAAATTAAAGTTAAAATATGTAACTAACTTGTTTTACACTTTGGAAAAGGACAGATACTATTAATTCTATGAGAAAAAGAATTTTCTTACAATTTCGAAAACTACAGTTATTCGATAGCCAACATTTTGCCATTTTAACAAATAATATTAGTATTAGATGTAAATTTCCAACTGGGCGAAAAATTTCCGGACCAGGATTCAAACCCGGGACCTCCTGGCTGAAGCCGCCAGTGCTCTGCCACCTGAGCTATGCCGGACGATTCTGGTCGAACTTTTTCACCCAGCTAACCTTGAAGATTACAGCATCTGGCCTGAAACCTGGTTCAGCTCAACAGAATAAATCTCAGGTAATGGAACTCCAGAAATCGCTGGATACGAAATTATACTAGATTATTTTAACACAATTATTCTAATTGGTAAACAAATCATATTAGATGTAAATTTCCAACTGGGCGAAAAATTTCCGGACCAGGATTCGAATTCGGGACCTCCTGGCTGAAGCCGCCAGAGTTTTTCGCCCAGTTGGAAATTTACATCTAATATGATTTGTTTACCAATTAGAATAATTGTGTTAAAATAATCTAGTGAAATAATATTAGTTCTAAAAAGAACTGTTTTTATTTAAATAATTAGCTATAATAAATAAGTCAAAAAACACGAATAAAAATTAATAGACTATTACTGTCAGAATGTAAATGCTACAAACAAATGAAAACATGACGTTTGCGCTTGTGCAGTTATTTCATAGATGTGCAATTAATAGATTATCCATAAAGAAGAAAACAGTTAGGCATCTTTATGTAGCTCAAAATGAAAAACATAGAACTCAGAATGAGCTCAGAGTGGAATGACAAGTTCACCTTGCATTAAAATAACCAAAATTAAAAACTGTTTACTAAAAAGGTGCATAAAAATTTATTAAAATATTCCATTACAAAATGAACTGGTCTTTAAAAACTTAAAAACCATTGATGTTTAAAAAATATATATATGATTCCTTCTGTCCAGCCTTAAACATTCGTATTTGTATCTTCGTTTCAAAATATTGCATTCCATATTCAAATCCAGTATTGATTATTATCTAATTGAAAAACATAGAACTCAGAATGAGCTCAGAGTGGAATGACAAGTTCACCTTGCGTTAAAATAACCAAAATTAAAAACTGTTTACTAAAAAAGTGCAACAGTAAACATCAATGGTTTTTAAGTTTTTAAAGACCAGTTCATTTTGTAATGGAATATTTTAATAAATTTTTATGCACCTTTTTAGTAAACAGTTTTTAATTTTGGTTATGTAGTTCACCTCATCTGCTATGTGGCGTGCGACCTTGACTAATGTGACCTCGCCTTTAATCTTGCAGTTACCTCTCCCATTTAAGATAAGACGCTTATATTGCTTTGGGTATGCAGCTAATACGAAAATATCCTCATATCTGTTGCAAAATTTCTCTTGTCTATGTGTTAAATTACACAAAATAAATTGTACATTTTCTGTATAAAGGCCTTGACAAGATAAAGAAAATGGCCTTTGTGAGAGAAGGAAATTTTTCATGCATATTTTCTAGCAACCTATTCATTGTTTCACATATACAGTAAAATCTTGTTACAACAAATCTCTGGTGGGCACTGATTAAATTTACTATGCTGGAAAATTCATTAAAGTGAATATTTTTATAATGAAATAGAATAGTAGGATTTTTTTTACTAGTCCAAATAATATTTGTTAAACTGAAAAATTGGTTAAAGTAACATTCGTTGTAACAAGATTCTACTGTATAAGCAATTTTTTCAATATTTATACAATTCATTTAATAAAAAGAAGCCATTTATTTATTTTTATATGTAAGCAGAAGTAAATTGTAAAGTATAAAAAACAATAATAATATATGTATAAACAAAATGTTTTTACATATATAAATACATATGTAACCAGGCATAAAAGTTCATCAAATTTATTTTCATAGCAGAAGTCGAAATGGAAAAATCCACAAACTGGAATGCTATTTCAAAATTGCTGTTGCCTAAAAATTTAATTGAAAGTATGGGCAAATTTATTTCTAATCATACAAAAATAATTTAAAAAATACATTCAAGATTCTAAATAATAATTTAAAAAGTTACAGCGAGCACAAGAAGCTATATAGTGTCTCCGGTAAGGTCTAAATTTAACCTGCTTCCATCTTCATTATACCAAAAGATTAAAATAAAAAAGTTTGGATGTGTGGCCTGTCATACTTATTTAGTCACTGAAATTTAATAGTCATCTCCTCATGAGTTGTTCACTTTTAGCAGGAACTATTGCAAACTTACACATCATAGCTGTGGGTATGGCTGGTGGTTTACCACAGTGATGTCAAGTGCATCACCACATGTTCTATCCATTTTTTCAGATGAATTGGAACCGGAACAGAATTATTGATGTTTTTTCAGGAACTGAAACAATATGTTTTAACAATTGCATGAAACCAGAACAACTATAATTTCATGAACCAGAACAATATTTGTCATAATTTCATGAACCAGAATATCGTTCCAGTTTACTCTGGTACATTTCAAGCCCTGTTTCATAGCTTATTGCACCAAGCTTTTTAAAAAAATGCCAACACTTAAAAATGTGATGTATATAGGGTAATGTATAGTTAGTTACATATTCAGTTTTCAGTCAATAACCATTGCTGAATGCTTCGCCTGTGTATTCAATTTACAGAAGATTGACAGTAAGATACCCGACCAAAAAATTAAACAAGTAAGAAAAATCATGCATACAGCATAGATTATGAAACACTTTCCAACACCCCCGGAAATCTTTAACGAAACTTCGTTACTTAGGAAAATAAGGTAAATAAGATAACTAAGTAAACATTTAAAAATCTGATTTCAGTAGTCACCGCCCATAGCCAAATATGTATTCCAGGGATGCAGAATATGTCCGATCCGGTGATCTAGGATCGGGGAAAATTTTAACCACCTGGGGAAATTTTGCAGAAACATTACAACTGATTTCGATTTTAACAACGAATTCCATAATTCCCTGAGATAAAAAAAAATTTCACTACAAATAAAAAGGTACGTATGGTGACCTTCAGAAAATCGATCTTAGTGATATATGATACCCTGATATATGTACCATATATCAGGGGTGATTCTGTTCCGAATTTTCCGAAAATTTAAGGCATTTGGTTCCGAAAATTAAAAAAATCGATCATCAATCTGAAAATTCGGACATAAAAATACCTCCAATTTTGTCCAAGAATTACGAAAAAAAACCGCTAATTTCGTCACAAGATCGCAAAATAACCGCAAGTTTCGTCAAAAGATCAGGAAATGAACGGAAATTTTATGAAAAGATCACAAAAAAAACGCTAATTTCGTCAAAAGACCGCGAAAAAGAGGCAAATTTCGTCAAAAGACGCAAATTCTGTCAAAAGATTGCGAAACACCGCCAATTTCGTCAAAAGACGGCAAAAAAACCCGCATTTTTTGTCAAAAGGTTGCGAAACAACCACAATTTTTGTCAAAAGATTGCAAAAAACTGCAAATTTCGTCAAAAGATCACGAAACAACCGCAAATTTTATCAAAAGATCGCGAAACAACCGCAAATTTCGTCAAAGGAACGCGAAAAAAACATACAAATTTCTTCAAAAGATCGCGAAATGAACGCAAATTTCTTCAATAGATTGTGAAATGAAAAAAAATTTCGTCAACAGATCATGAAACAACCATAAATTTTGTTAAAAGATGGTAAAAACCCCGCAAATTTCGTCAAATGATCGCAAAACCACCGCAAATTTCGTCAAATGATCGCAAAACAACCGCGAATTTCATCAAAAGATGGCAAAACAACCACGAATTTCGTCAAAAAAGGGCGAAATAACTGCGAATTTCGTCAAAAGATTGCGAAAAAACGCGAATTTCGTCAAAGGTCGGCGAAAAAAACATAGTGCTGGTAGTGGATTTCCCCCACTCTGCTGTAACCTTTCAGAAAATTAGCTGTGAATTGCAGAATTTTTTTTTTCACTCAGAATCACCACTGCCATATGTACTTGCGCATAAGTTGAGAAATATTGGAAAAATAAATTTTCTATACCTACAGTAATACAGCATTTACCTATAACATACCGTAAAATTTTGGGGAAATTTTCATGTGGATTGGGGAAATGTTGAGAGTAGAAACATTTACTGCACCCCTGATGTATTCCAATTCTTTTGAACAGCCCTGAATTCGATCTGTATGTTGATATATATACTATATAATGGGAAAATTTAATTTAGCAAGAAAATGCATAACAGGTTGAAATTAATCTTTCAGCAATTCTAACTGATAGATGGAAACATACTTGAGTACTTTTGTACAGCTCTGTAGTTTACCTAGTACCTTTATTACATGCCACTTTTTAGCTAAAATTTAATTCAAACTAAAACACGCTTAAAACTACAAAAATTACATTTCCAGAAATTATCACCCATAGACGGCCATGTATCCAACTCTTTGCGTGGCCCTGTATATCATTTTATCTATATTCTACAAATATTTCTTAGTACACTAAATTCAGTTCAGTGTAAAAATGCATAACTCCTTTAAAATCCACCTTTAAGCAATTTATGCTCATAGTCAGTAACCTTTACGAATTCCTTTCTGTGGCTCTGTATATGAATCATAGCATTTACACGCACTTTATAATATGCATAAATATAGTGAACAAGTAGGTAAGTGTGATCACAGATTGCACAGAGGGTTTCGTTTAATATTCCTTTCGAAACACTTTATCCTTTTGAAAAGTCTGTTAGTTTCACATTTCGCAACTAGGGGCGCACTCTATTCTAAACAAACCTCTATCCGAACGAAACTCCATTTTATATGCTATCCGTAGATATATTAGTCAAGGGGATTGGCCGATAGCACCTGATATCAGTACTCGCCCCCTGGCGGTAAAAAGTGGAACTAAAATATGTAAAGCTATGGTGCATAATATGAAAGAATGGTCAAAGGGGTATCGGAAAAAGTTGGAAAAGTGCTCCCCGGGTAAAAAGGGCGGAGGTTAGAAAAATTGCTTAAAATACACAAGTTAGAGCCCGGAGGAGTAAATAATATAAGACTTTTTGAAAATTTTATGATTTGGCGTGTGGTCTGAAGTATTCAGCTACACATATGCAAAAATTCATGTCTCCAACTTAATTAGGGCTTTCTTAGGAAGAATTGCTTAAAATATGTATGTGGTAGCTCAAAGGGTTAAACGTAAGACTTTTTCAAGATTTTATAATTTGTCGCCTGGCCTCAAGTGTTCTGCTATAAGTATGCAAAATTTCAAATCTCCAATTTAATAAGGGGCTCAGTTAGAAAGAATTGCTTAAAATACGCATGTGGGAGCCCAAAGGGTTAAAGGTACGATTTTTTCAAATTTTTATCATTTGTAGTATGATATGTGGTGCTCAGCTATAAGTATGCAAAATTTCACGCCTCCAACCTAAATAGGGACTCACTTAGAAAGAATTGTTTAAAATAGACATTTGGGAGCTCAAAAGGTTAAATGAACGGCTTTTTCAAAATTTTATGGTTTGTCATTTGATGCAAAGTGTTCAGCTATAAGTATGCAAAATTTCACGCCTCCAACCTAATTAGGGTTCACTTAGAAATAATTGATTAAATTACACATGTGGGAGCCCAAAGGGTTAAATGCACGACTTTTTCAAAATTTTATGATTTGTCGTTTGATGTGTGGTGTTCAGCTATAAGTATGCAAAATTTCAAGTCTCCTACATGTATAGTTTCTGAGAACTGGCTCTATGAGAAACGGACAGACAGACAGACAGAAGAGCGAGACGAATAGGGTTTCGTCAGATGAACGAAACCCTAAAAAAGCTCATATCATAATTTAAAATGCATTTCAAGCAATCATTACTAATATACAGTAATTCGGATACAATATAGTATCTGAAATCTTTTCACATACACCGCAAACAATTTCCCCTATACCATTATGAACGGAATTTTTTGTGTGGCTCTGTAAATGAATAATAACTATTCTTTGCATCATATGTTCTACAGAATGTATATTTTAGTGCACATGATAAATGCATATGAATTTTATTGTGTTTGAAAGCATGTAACATCATTTAAAACCATTTTAAATGATTTTTTCCCATAGGCCGTCATGTAACGGAAAACTTTTGACTGTCCCTGTAAATGAACTAAACATGCTAGAAATTTTATTTGAAATAAGGATCGTGCTATGGTAGAGGTCACTAACATACAAAAATTTCAGAACGATCTGACTATATTTACGAGAGTTAGAGCGCGGACAGACAGACAGACAAACCGAAGTCATAAACACTTTTCAACTTTGTTGGAAAGTGTTAAAAAAAACACTATGCTGACTCTCATTCTACAAATTACAGGATAAAGCTGTTCACATTAAAAATTCCTTCTTTATGATTTTGTATTATTACACTACTGTTATATTAAAAGATTGCTCTTTATTTAGTCAGAAAATGTAAACTGATATAACAGTTAGTACAACAATTATAAATAATAGCTATAACATATAAAATATACATAAAAATTAGATTAAATCTTTAAATTATGAGCCAAAAATATGTCAACTTTTTTTTTTTTTTTTTTTTTTTTAAACAGATACTTACTTATCACAGTTTTTAACATTAGATCACTATTGTTTATCCATTTTCATATAAAATCTCATATCATGCCCATAATGCATGATGGCAGAATCCTATAATCTTGACAATAGTTTATTACACCAAGTTCTGTTTATAGAAAATCCGAGATCTTTATTGTTTTCCTCCAAAATGTGAGAGGAAACAAAGAAGCAACAGGTAACTTATTATACTTCATTAGAAAAATTAAACTGTCCTGCTTATATACAAAATAAATAAAAATGGAATATATGTTGGGAGCTAGCACCATATTTGAAATCAAATGTGATGTCATACTTTTGAATTATTGGCATAAAATTGCGTTGTTTGATGACAGGTTTTCTTTTAAATAAAAAGTGGTTGATGGGAAAGTAGACGAGTACCTTTTGTTAAGATTTTATATTTTTCATCCTAAAACTTTAAAAGTTACATTACATTTGTATGGTTGCGATGAATTTTACAAAATATGACATTCAAATGCAGTTAAATTTAAATAATTCGAAGTTGAAGGGACCAGAGAAAAGTTTGAAATATCCAAAAATTTGATTTACATATATTCTCTCAAAAAGAAGAGATAAATAAAAAAGATTAATTCCACAGTGAAAGATTTGACGCATGAACTTTATCTAAGAATACTGCTACTTTTTACTACCTTAATTATTCATCGTTTTTAAGAAAAAAGTCAAATATTTTTTATTGCTTCTTTGAATGCAATCTTTGAATCATAACATATGATTCCAACCCATCAATTTATATAAAAATGGAATCTTCTACATTAGACTAACCTTCAAAAAAGTATCAAAGTTCATGTATATGCACCATAACTTCTGGCAAACTAGGTAGTGATTCTCTTGGTGAGTGGCGAGTGTAATTGGTGAGAATTTCCCATTGCAACGCCTAAGCTTCGATCTTTTGCCGAAGGGGTGTAGCCAAGTCTCAAGATTTTACCAAGCATGATTTTGCTTGTCTCAGAAATACAATCAGAAATCAGTTCCTTGGAAATTCCCGACATTCCAAACCATCGCTTTTCTTTTCCTTAGAAAGTCTGTCAAAATATGTTGCACCTTAGCTGAAAAAAAGTATCAAGAATGAATTTTACCGCAAAATTTTAAGGCCAATCAATTGAAAAATTTGAATTATCCAAAACAAAATTCGAAATATCCACACGATTTGTTTGCATTATTTTAATACAGAATTCTAGGGATTAATTCAAATTATCCAGAATTTTGAATTAAGCAAGTTAAGTTCGAATTATCCAAGTTTCACTGTACAATATTTGTGATCAAGTATGATATTAAAATTGCCCAAATTATGGGCAGAGACTGAGTTTTTTACTTTCTTTGCTATAGAACAATTATTGTTTTAGCGTCAGATTTTGCTGTAGTTATATTTTGCTTTATTTATTAAGAATTTTATTTTATTTTTTCAGTTGGGTAACTTAAATTTCTTTAAAAAATAATAATAAGATTATCTAGTTGTTGAACGCATCATTATTGCTATTGCACAGTCCCTAGAACAAAATAGATATTTGTAAATTTGTAGACTGTTCTATTAAATGATAGAAAAAAAAAAAAAAAAAAAAAAAACTTTTAATATAATTTTGTTAAAGAATTTTTAAAAAAATATTTATGTTAATTAAACAAAATATTGTTGTTCTTAATTTGTTGAAAAAAGAATAAATATTTAAAATTGTTTTTCTATGTTTAGAAATTATGTGGTGTATTGTAAAATTTATGTCTTTCTTTCAATTTTCTTCATGCTACTTGTAAAAATATATATGATATAATTATCTTTACTAATGTTTTGATTATATAGTTATTCTTTTAACTTTATAAACTGATCATCTATGTATATTTCTTTAGCGTACTTATGGAAAATGGTGGCTGGTTTTACCATCATATCAAAAAATGCCTGTAAATCTTCCATATGGATCTCTTGTTGAAAGTCAAGATTTCATTGGTAAATTAAATTATTATATAATTTAATCATTTATGAGTTCACATGAAATAAAAAGGATTTATGTATGTTTAACAATCTCATTTATCTGAACCTCATATGTAGCCCATAACTTTCAATGATTAAAAGGAGTGTTTTAAAATCAGTTTTCGACTAAATTTCACATTAAGCTTATTTTTGCTTTTTCATGCGCTAATCATCAAGATCTCATAAAATGCATAAATATGCCCTCTTTTTTTTACACAATCTTTAATAGCATTTTAAGCCCAGTGGTGTAGTGGTCAGGGCATCTGACTTCCGCACCGCAGGTCGAGAGTTTGACTCCCGACTGGACAAGGTTTACTCAGCCTTTCATCCCTTTGGGGTCGATAAAATGAGTACCAAGCTTGCTTGGGAACTAAATGCCGAGGGTCTCGCGTTATGCTGACCACCTGGCCGGGACGCATGCTGTATAGCAACCTGGGGCCCAGGGTCTAGAAAACAAAGATGGGCACTGCCGGCCCACATCCTACATGGATTGTATAGCCACAGAGTTTAGTTTTTTAGTTTTAATAGCTTTTTAATAATGCCAATTCAAAATATGGTTCATGAAAAAAAAAAAAGTGAGCAAGTTAATTATATGGCTTCTTGCAATACAGTACAAAGTCAACTTTACAATATTTTAAAGCGATCGATTGAAAAATTTGTTTTCCTATGATCAATTGACGAATTTCACAATATTTTCCTTCTACCTATTAATGAATTTAACTGTTTCTGTCTGCGACCTATAGCCGAATTTCTTGATTCTTTTTCTGCAACTGACTGTCGAATTTTACATTTTACCCGCAACCGATTGACAAATTTCGTGATTTTTCATGCAACCGATTGACGAATTACACGATATTTTTTTGTAAGCATTTGTTCAATTTCCGGAATTTTTCCCACTACTTCCCACTCACGGCATTTTTTTCATGTGCTTAATATATGAATTTCTAATTTTTTCCCCCACAACTGACTGGAGAATTTCTTTATTTTTTTCCCATGACAAAACTGGCGAATTTCTCGATTTTATTTACATGACCGATTGACAAATTTTGTGTTATTTTTGCACGACCAGTGAACATATTTTGTGATTTTTTTCCTCCTGTGACCAGAAAAGGAAATTAATTGAAAGGGTTAGTCAAAAAGAACAGTAAGGGCCGCAGGGTGTATAAAATATGTTAAAAGGGTCGCCGGACTCCAAATTGGCCTAGAGCCAACACACATTTAAATCAAGGAACAGTTATTTAAAGATTGCAGGAGTTTGAAATTAGATTTTGGTACTTGCACCTCTTTTCTTTGTTCATGGCATTATTTTGATGCTTCAGCATCAAGAATGTATATTTTTTCTTCGAAAAATTTAATTGCAAATTCTTCATCATTCAGTAAATTACATGCAAGCCATATTAAATGTTTCTAAAAAAATAAAGTCACCACATTAAAAAAAGAAAAAAAAATCTTGATAGAAAAACTAATTTATATTTAGTAATGTTTAATAACCTGGTTTCTGTGATTGTTGGTATGAAAGTAAGAAGTGCATTTTCCACTTTGTCTCAAAATTATGACTGATTCCCCAGCTACCAAACAGTACCAAAATTTTTCTGATTTATAAAGTTTATGTTACTTATCACAGCTAAATTGAATTTTTTATTTGCCATGGTTGATTATTAGCTCAGATATATAATATATATATTATTAAAATGAAACCAAGCATGAAAATAAATAGAAAGAAATTAAACACAGGAGAATGAAAATACAAAAATAAGAAACTATGAATGCTATGGATTCTTCAGAGCAACTTCATAACCACAATCCATAGTCAAATTATGTTATTTGTATGCTGATGGCTGATAACTTTATGAAAGATAACTACACATGGGGGGAATTTATGGTATTTCATTTTGAACCAAAAATAAATGATTTTATTTTTAAAGCATTTTACCTCATTGCTGAACATAGAGGTACTTACCTTATAAATGAGTTTTGTTTTATGTTTAAAATAAGTTTTTTTTGTAAACAAAATGGATAAATAACTGCTCAAGTACTCCTAATTTTTAATTGTGACTTTTTATGTTTAGAAATGAAAAGATCTGTAGAAATATTTATTTGTCAGCTATGTAAATAGTTTTTGTACTTGTGTATTATCCATTCATACAGAAAAGTTTAAGATTTTTAGCAAATTGTAAGCAAACTGTACCACAAGTATTTTCATGACATTTTTTTCTTTAAGTTTACACTACAAATATTTTTCTTTTTTATTTATGTTAACCAGTCTTTCTCTATTTAGCTATTTTCTTTGCTTTCTGCCAAATGCATGAGTTCTAAACATGCATTAGAAACATTAAAAAAATATATGAAAGGAAGCATTTTATTAGTTACTAAATCCTGGAATACCAGTTTGATTGTTTCACAATTTAAATATTAATCTTACATATGACCTTCTTCACAAAGATGCATCTATCAAAAGCTATAGATTTTGGTAAAATAAGAAAGTAAGGCATTGAAAGCCCACAAAAGTTTTGATTCTTATCTATATTAATACAGCAAAAACATGTCTGTAAGTAACACTGATGTCATATTGATTGTGGCAATAATTTCATTAGTAAATTTTTCTTTTTCTGTAATTTTTTAACTTCTAAACACCATACAATTTCAATATTTACACTGTCGAATAGAAAAAAAGAAAAAATACTTTTAAATGCAATTTGTTTGGAAACTGTATCTCAATTTATTTATTTATTTATTTTTTACATAGCTTTAAAAAAAAAAATTCAAGCTTGATTTTTTAAAAATCAGTCTGCAACCCAATTACAGAAGATTAACCTGCTTGCACTTAAAACAGTGTAATTAATTCAGTATTTGTTTGTTTCCATTTCCATGTGATATTCTATAACTAAATTTCTAAACAAAATTTAAACTTCACAAATAAATAAATAAAACAGTAATTTAACATATATGTAATCTAACTACCTAGCTAAACACTAAAATAATCTGCATGTTTGAGATTCACTCATATTCATGTTTTAAAAAATGCATTTTTAGTTGTACCATTTTACAAATAAGTATACAAAATATATTCATATGTATTGATTATCTACTGATCTACTGAAAATGTTTGTTCTAGAATTTCGTGTGGAGAGACGTGTAGTTCCAGTTTTGATTCGTATTTATGAAATATACAATCCTGGAGCTATAGTGAAGATTCTGTCTTTTTGTTATGAAACCGAAAAGTATGTTTTTTTATATATATATATATAATACTTAATTATAGTATGTGATACATGTGTATTTTACAATGGGAATGATATTCTACACATATTTTTCTATGAAACTGTATTAAAATTTCTATTTTAATAATTTGCCTCTCTAATTTCAAATTGTTATTCAAATTATATCAATTGTAGTCTATTCTGACTTTAACTATTGAATTTCTTATATGCTTTCAAAAACTCTCTCTTTCTTTTAGATATATATGTTATACATATGTATATATAGTCAACTCTGTGAAATCCGCACACTTAAGGACCGAGAGTTTGGCAGATTATAGATTTTTGCAGATTGTAAATCATCCCTATGTTTACATTTTATTTTTTAAAGTCTGACCATAAATAAGGAACAATTGCACAAAAATTACAATAGAAAGGGAAAATATAATGCAAAATTGGTTTAATATATTTAAAAATTTAAATAAAAATTTAATTTATATATAAAAAAAAAATATCTGATTATTCTTTTTTTTTTTTTTTTTTTTTTTTTTTTATCGTTGACACAACACAGTAGCAGTTTAAGTTATCCATAACTTCTTGCTCCAAGATTAAATTTTGTTGCTCAAGAAAATTTAAATATTTATATCCTATTTATATATTAATCATATTTATTCCTTCCATATTAAATCCTTGAATCACTTTTAGCATGATAGTGATATTTCATTTTTATGTCATAAACACTTCTCGAACGGCAACAAATTCGCAAATTCTTTCAAAAGAAAATTCATTGATGATCTAGCATCCAATGTTTGAATCAGTTACACTTTTTGAAGAATCAAAAGCGCGACATGAATCATGATTACTTGTTATTTCAGCTATAATTCCTTAGGAAAATCGCATGTGGCATGCAAAAGTTAATATAAATATACTAGTAGAAATTTTACTGAAGGAAATATTCATGTGTGTTTTAAGATAAACAATATTGAGATAAAGTCAGTTAACATTACATTTTCATCGGCGCTTCAGCAAAGCTTACATTTGCATTATGTGTGATAGCATAACCAAACAAACATCAATGCCTATTTAAAATAAGATTTCTATTTGGTTGTCACTTTTTTTTAGCTCAAATTATTATTTTTGAATGCAGGGTACAAAATATACAAATTTTTTAAAATCACAATTAAATTGATAATTCATGAAAAAACACATCATTTAACTTCATCTATGAGCTTAAATGTTAACTGAAATTTTAATTGTTTACATTCCGACATGTAGTAGGGATAATAGATGTTTGTGGATTTAATAAATAAATTATTACAGAAATGTTCAAAGAGAGTTTTTTTTTAATTCCTTTTACAATGATTTGCAGTGTACAAATATTGAAATATTTGTTTTCTTTGAAAACTGTAATTATAATATTCAGTTTTTAATAATACCGGTAGACCCATGCTTAGCTTTCACACTCAGGCCCTTATTATCACATACTCAAATTGAGACTTTGTCCACGGGCCCTGGACCTCAAATGCCCCCAAATCCATGTACTAATTTATAAACTATTTACTTTTTTTTCCCCAATTCCAACTCTGAAATTTTTTAAATACAAAATACAAATTTCATCTTTAAAAGATTATACTAAACTTTCTGAAAACAAATTTCGTTTTGAATTCACAGAGCTCAATGCTTTTGCAAAGCTAACATCAACCACTATTAAATAAGAAATACTATTTTGATTTTAATAGATTGTATAGCAATGAACTTAAATCGTATCTGAATTTTAGTGGTTGAAAATAATCAGTTGTTGATAAATTTTCTTCCGTATTCAAAGTTTTTTCTTTTAACTTTGAATTAAGTATAAAAAGCAAACCCAGATTTGCCATCTTTTTAGATTTATAAAAAAAAAAAACACTTTCTACTTGTGAAATAGAATATATTTGATTTGATATTATGTTGTGTGTGGTACAGTTTAAAAAGATGTAAGTGAAAGTATCTCGATTAACTCATATTTACATGTCAGAGTATTTGACACTCTTCAATAAGTTAAAGTTATTAAATTCATCTTAAAGTAATATAACAAGTTGCTAAAGTTTTTTAAGAGTTTTGTTCCGTATTATGAAAAAATGAGTATTTTTATTAATTAAGGTACTTAATTTAGAATTGACGGAGCTAAGAATTTTCTTTTATTTAAAATCCAAGGCGCGAAAATATTGTTTATGCATTACACACATGACTAACCATCAGTTCTATTTGAATAATGTTGCAATGATTCGAATGGGGCCCCCAAATTTATCTTTGCCCAGGGCCCCAATTAGTCATGATTGGGGCCTGTTCACACTATAATCTTTAAGATTATTTGCTAGCTTGTTTTTCACCAATTTTTAATCTAACAAAAATGTGAGTGCCTTATGTCAAAAACCTATCGTGTGATGACCCATTCATCAATGTGTATTTTGTATGTGTATAAAAAAAAATGTTGACATCAGAAGTAATATTGTGCCATAGCATACCGCAATTTATGTAACAAAAAAAAAAAAAAAAAAAAAAAAAAAAAATTGACTTTATCCCTCTAGGCTTTCTGCATACTGGAAACTTCATCTTATATCTGTTACATGGATGAACTTCTGATGCAAACAGTCACTGCACAAACTTCATGTCAAACATTTTCCGCTTATAACACACTCTTCTGGGAAACATACTTCACTCACTATCATCAAACTAGAGTCTCTTTCTCTCAATTACTGCTTCACCTATTGGTTTCTTCGTCTGGGCATTGAAGAGCATTTAACCTATATCAAATTTATGTAGGCATATTATCAGGAATATTATTCATAAGTAGTCAAGCAGTTTTCTAGACTGAGGCAGAATCCCTTGGAAATAAATGTTGAAAAGGAAGCAACAAGTCCATGAGCTATTTTGATGAGGGTTTAAGGGATTTTAAAAGTAAAAACAGCTAGATGTCTAGGGCATTTTCAAGCATGAAATTCAACCGGTCGAGCACACCATGTAAAGGAGGTTGTAAGGCAATAATTAATGAATAATGGGAATTTAATGTATCTGGATTATCATTTACACAATATAAAACATCTATTTACAATGTTAAATGGACGAAGGGGCATTCATGACAAACGAACATGGCATGAGAATTCTGACTGGACCATTCGTCCGACTCGCTCCTCGTCTTAACCCTTAAATGCCTGATTTTTCAAAAATTATTGTAATAATGTTTTTCAGCTTTCATTTTTAAAATAAATCATGGGAAAATAACTTTCAAAAATCATATTTTGTTTTAAGTATGGTTTACGGCTAAAAAACAGTTTGTTACTAATCGGCAATAATGGTCTTTAATTGAAAAAATAATTTTCCTTGATAAAATTCTATAATATTAAACACAAGAATTTTAGGAACTATAATAAGAAACAAATTTTACTAGCTCACTGCAGAACAAAATAGGGTATTTCACAAGCATCCAAACAAAACAAAAAGAACATGTAGCAACAATTGAAAAAATAAATCTATCTTTATTCTTAAACAGCACAAGTGTTGCCATCTACATGTTGAAAATCAATTTAATAATATTTTCAGAATGTATTTTATTGGCAACATTAGGCATTATAGCTTCAATATTATTCTAATAGTATTTTAGAGCCTAAATTGGGTATGTTGCCGAAAAGCAACACCCGGCATTTAAGGGTTAAGGGCTCGTGTGAGACGCGTCTGGTGTCTAACACTTTGAAATGAATTCTGGTTTACTTTATTAATTTGTTTTTAGGCCCAGAGATGCAGAAATATATATCAGTAATTCCATTCTGGCATGTGGTGGCCTAAGTTAGAAGCTTCTTGTGGTTGCTGATTGCATCTTGTTTCTATGCAAGGTACAGTGGGAACTGTTAACCACACTCACATATCTATATATTTAACATTAATTCTTATTAAAGGTATCTTATACATATTTAAATATATAATAAAGGTTATCCAAATGTTTTGCAACATTAGCAAACTTCTTAATTTTTATGTGCTAAGTTTGTTGCTGCAATTGCGCATTTTCATAGTGTATCATCATTTTGATTTCTACTTATGTAGTTTTTTTACACCTTTCCATAAGAAATTCCATTTGAAGCTCCAAGTTTGTCATCTCAGTAGGTCTCTAATAAAATTCAAATAATTGATATAAATAAATGTTACTGTATACTACAATTTATTTGTTCTTTTTTTTTTTTTTTTTTTTTTTTTTGTGTGTGTAGTACTCATATGTTATATATATTATTTTTTATCTTGTTTATATATTTATTGGAGATTTTAAGATATTGAGATTTGACTGTATTTCAAATTATCCTAAAATTTGTTATGTGAATAAATGGAAAAAATCATCTGTTGCAGTATTGTATAAAATATTTTATGGATTTTTTTTAAATATTTTTTTAAAATTTGTTTTTATTAATATTTTCAGGTGGGTTAATTTATGGCAGGGACAGCCAGAGCATTTAAATCCAAACCAATCTCATTGTTTTTCTGTGACTTTTAAAGGCATTCACTATTTATCAGAGTAAGTCTTGTAACATATTTGAATAATAATTATTTTTATTTATTACTTTGAGCTTAGAACCTTCCATTATAGATTTTGCACATCTGCCTCTTTTCTTAAATTTAACTTAAAAAACCTAATGTGTGAATATCATTATCTTAAAATTTTAAACAAATATTTCCTCAAATATTTATAGAAAGAACTTTAATTCAGTAGTATTTCTTAGTAGCTTTTGAACTAACTCTTTTATATTTACAAAATTTACATCAAAATAGAATTTAAAATGTGCTAAGTATTTACAAGTAGTTTTCAGTATTATTGCCATTCATATTTATGATTGTTTGAAGGTTTGATTTAAATGAATACATTATGTTCAACGATTTTTGTAATGCTTGTTTTGGAAAGCTGATGTATCTGATTAGTTTCCATAATCATTATAAAGTGCTTAGTATTTTTACTGTTCCTCTCTAAAGGCCATTATATGCACTTAATTTTTACCAGTAGTCCTTAAAATAAAGTCTTTATTTTTCTTTGAAAACTTAATGTTGATTTCAAATGAGATCGTTTGATATTTTCCCTCTTGCCCTACAGAAATTACTGTACCTTACAGAATGCATGATAAATTTCTAGTTAATAAATTTCTGAATTTTTTGCTCAAAAAGTTTTGTTTTTTAGTACTTTCCTTCCCACTCTTAGTTTGAAAAGAAATTAAGAGTGGGAACCTATATTTCATTTTTAAATTACTTAGAAAGTCCTTATTTTTAACACTTTCCAACGAAGTTGAAAAGTGTTTATGACTATGGTTTGTCTGTCCATCTGGCCGTCTGTCTGCACTCTAACTCTCATAAGTATACTTGAATTGCTTTGAAATTTTTGGATGTTATTCACGTCTACCATAGCACAAACCCTATTTCAAATGAAGTTTGTAGCATGTTTAGTTCATCTACTGGGACAGCCAAAAGTATTCCATTACATTATGGCCAATGGGAAAAAATCGTTCCAAATGATTTTTGATGATGTTACACACATCCAAACATAACAAAATTGATATGCATGTATGAAGTGTACTAAAACATGCCTTCTGTACAATATGCGGTGCAAAAAATAGTTATTATTCTTTGACAGGGCCACACAAAAGAATTCCATTACATAATGATATAAGGAGGAAGGGGGGAATTGTTGTGGCGTATTTTAATTATGTTAAACTATTCCATATATAATGAAATTGATGTACGTCGCTGAGGTTTACTATAAGTTATTTCATGTATATTATGAAGTGCATAGCATTTACAGGGACACACAAAAGTTTTCAGTTTAGTATATTGTATAAGAAGTACTGTACATTAGCGGTGATTGCTGGAAATGCATTTTTAATTATGATATGCGCTTTTATGTTTCACTATATTTATGCATACTATATGGTGTGTATAAATGCTATAATTCATATACAGGGTTACACAAAATAATTCGTAAGGGTTACTGGGTATGAGCGCAAATTGGTTAAGGGTGATTTTTAAACGAGTTATACATTTTTACACTGAACTGCATTTAGTTTATTAAAAAAAGTTTGTAGAATATAGATAAAATGATATACAAGGTTACACAAAGAATTGGATACATATCATCTATGGATGATAATTTCCGGAAATGTGGTTTCAGTAGTTTTAAGAGTGTTTTAGTTTGAATTAAATTTTAGCTAAATAGTGACATGTAATAAAGGTACTATGTAAACTACAGGGCTGTACAAAAGTATTCAAGTATTTTTTCAATTAATTGTATAAATTGCTAAAAGAGAAATTTCAACCTGTTACACGTTTTCTTGCTAAACTAAATTTTCCCATTATGTAGTACATATATCAACATACAGATCAAATACAGGGCTGTTCAAAAGAATTGGAATACATATTTGGCTATGGGTGGTAACTACTGAAATCAGATTTTTAAATACATATTTGGCTATGGGTGGTAACTACTGAAATCAGATTTTTAAATGTTTACTTAGTTATCTTATTTACCTTATTTCCCTAAGTAACAAAGTTTCGTTAAAGCTTTCAGGGAGTGTTCGAAAGTGTTTCAGAATCTATGCTGTACGCATGATTTTTCTTACTTGTTTATATATTTTTTAAAGTGTTGGAACCCTTAAAAGCATTGTGTTCAACTGAAATGTTAATGATCCAGATTCTACTTTCTTTTATATTTTCTGAATTTTTGTTTTGAACCCTTTCCTGCCTTTTCAACATAATTATCTGCTACATTTCCAGTAATCTTGAACTATCACAGCATTGATTACATTCCTGCATGGTGCCGTATGCCTTACATGTTTTTTCTTCAATTTTCTGTAATTCAAATGATTTCTGACCACATTAACTATAAATAATTACTTGTTCTTTGATAGTTAATTGTGATAGGACCATTTTCCTTAACTTTTGTTATATTTAAAAAAATTATCTAGCTCTCTAAAAAATTAAAAGAAGGTAAAAAAAGATACTAATTGCATAATTTTAAAATTCTTTAACTTAAAAAATCAAAATAATGCTGGCAATTTTTGGATTCTAATTATTAATATTTTGACAGACTCTAAACTGCAAATTATGAAAAGAAAACTATATGAAAATTTCAAATATCCAATAATGGAACCAAAGCTTTTTTTTTGGGGGGGGGGGGGGGGGGGAGAGAGGTCTGTACCTCAAAATGCAAAAACAAAGCCCTTATCATATAATTTTGTTGTCTGTCTTTCTATCAAGACTTTCTTTTTTGGGAACAGCTGAATGTATCAAGTTGAAATTAATATCAAATAATAAGGTCCTCTGTTCCATTGTTTTGTAAAAATTTCGACCTTCTAACACAATGCAGTAAAATGTTATGACATTTTAAAACAATGTCTTTTTCATACAATCTCACTCTCAAAACCTATTGGTACTTCTCATTGACCTAGAATCTTTGAATTTGGCACAAAGGAAGGTCTTATAGCATATCTAAAGGAAAGAATAAAAAAAAATCATTAATTTATAATTGCATACAATCAATTTACTACATGACAAATTCATCTGTCAAGTCCCCTCCTTCCTTTTTTTTGCAAGGTTTGGCTGAAGGTATAAAGTTGAAATTAATATTAAATAATAAGTTTCACAGTAATGTTTTATAAAAATTCTGAGCCTCTAACTCAATGCAATGTAAAACTTCTGGCCTTCAAACAATGTTTTTTTTTTCATACAACTCACTCTCAAAATCTATAGGATACTTCTTGTGGTCAGATTCAGCTAGTTTTAATGCTCCATCCAAAATCTTAAAATCAAGTTTAGTAAGTTTGGAAATGGAGGTACTGAAGCAAAACAAATTAGTACCATATTTTTAACATCTACAATCACCTGAAGATAATTTCATTCAAGTTTTGTTCATTGTATAGAAATTTGCGAGATATCATCACAGATCCAGTTTTACTTTCTTCACATGAAACCTGTGGATGTCATAATGGCACATTTAATAATAAGGGTCTTGAGAAGGTGTGCAGAGTAGATGGTTCAGCAGGGAAAAATGCAAATGCCAGTTGGAGATCTATTGCATATGTACAGGGTGACACATAAATACTGTGACGTGATGAAAATGTCAATTTATTTTAATGTTTTTCTGATTTTTGAGATATACTATTGTTTTATTCGTGTTCCTCGTCATTTTTTGTTGTGTAATTGCTATTTCAGCTAGTATTAATTCACTGTTTTGAAGGAAAATTTATTGTGCAAAGAAGATCGTTCAGCCATCATTCCCCAGCACAAAAAGGGATACCAATCCCTGTGATCGCCAAATTGCACTGGGAACAAGTCCATCACGCCTTCAAATGTTTTAAACAGACCAGAGGAATCAAAGACCGTCAACGAAGAGAAAGATCGCGAACAACAATGACCTCAGTGCTCGAAAACATGGTCAAGAAGAAGATCCTGCGAAATCCACAATGAAACATCCAAAAATTGGCCAAGGAGCACGACGTCGACCACGAATCCATGCGAAGACATGTCAGAGAAGATCTGCAACTCATCCTGTACAAAATACCGAAAGTACACTATCTCATGGATCAAATGAATGCTTCAAGACTCGAAAAGTGCAAGACGATGAAGTCTCTATGCAGCGGCGATATCCTGAATTGGATTTTCTTCACAGATGAAAAGAGTTTTATGGTCCAACCTTTCTGGAACTCGCAGATGCAACGTGGGTTGCTACTCAAAAGGGCTCCATGCATCATGAAAGTGTTCCTGAAGTCTGTGATTATGTGGCCGGGGATTTCCAGATTGGTAAAGACAAAACTCGTCTTCGTCCCAAACTGCATTAAGATCAACGCAGAGACATATCAGGAGCCAACTTCGGAAGGCACCGTGATACCCTGGCCCGAAAATAAAGTGAAGAACATCGACTGGAGGTTTCCGTAGGACTGGCCAACTACCCATGGAGCAAAAAAGACGCCAAAGGGGGGGAGGCCAATTTCTTGCGATTTAGGACGAAGGGCGTTTGGCCCTCAAACTCCTCTGACTGGAACACTATGGACTTCACTGCTTGGAGGATCCTGAGCAAAAAGCCTGCACAATCAAGAACAGGTCTCTGGATTTCTTGAAACATGCTCTGAAAATAGTCTGGGCCAAAAGCATGCCGGAAACAGTCGCAGCCATCTTGAAGAATTCACAGAAGCGTCTAGATGCCTGCATCACCACTGGAAGAAACCATTTCGAATTACCTTGATTGTTTCTTGTAGAGAATTTTCTCCTCTTTCGAATGATAAATAAAACTAGTTGTTTTGAGTGTTCAGTGAAAAGTTATGGTCGTTTATTTGAGTCACAGTATTTTTGTGTCACCCTGTGCACCACAATCTTTGCAATGCTGTGATGGACAGATCATATAACAGATATTGCTTAGGTAGCCCTGGTGCTGCAAACAGGTATTGTGAATGTATACATTTTGAAATGTTAGATGTTCTGTTAATTTTTGCTTGCAGGTTGCCATGATGTCATACAAATATTATGGCAGAATACATAGACACCCTAAGAAAAATCATAACCTTTCCCATTTGATTGTTGTAGTAGATTTTAAAGCCAATCCTCAAAATCATTTCTTTTTTCTCTTCGATAGGCATGCAGCCATTAATAAGCAAAAGTAGTACGAGGAGCAATACATTGTAGTCAATAATTTTTCTAACTTTGATGTACAATGTGATGTAATCCATTATTTGTTCAGTCATCAAAAACAAATTTGGTTAAGATTTAATAGATAATTAAATAAATCACAGCTTTATGGTATAACAATCATAAGAAGCATCTAGGTATAAGTAGGCAGTTCTTAATTTTGTATATTTGTAAAGAAACTAGGTACTTACTAAGCTTTACGCTAGTATGACATCAGGATGGTGCAAAGAGAAAACTGCGCTCAAGGCAAAGATTCGATTTGGTGCCCCCCACCCCCTGCTTTCTTTTCATGACAGGTGTCACAAAATCATCTAAGTACAGAAACAGAAATAAATTCTATTGAACACATATTTTGTGTTTAGTTTGAAAATTTAAAAGGTTTAATTTTAATTCAGAAATTCCAAACAACTAAATAACATAAGAGAAAATTGCACCTATATTTTAGAAAAAGGGATCTGGGAAATGGGTGTGGAAAAAATGTACCTAACAGTACAGTATAAAAGTTTGAAACCTTTTTCAATTCAAGAAGGAAGCTACATGTTATGTTAAGAGTGTATGTTTTTTGTTGCAAGCACAGAAAGAAAATTCCAAACTCATAAAGGAGAAGGTAACAAAAAAGACTAAAGTAAAGACCTAAAACAAATTTTAAAAAGGAAGAAGTCCTTTGTTAAAAATTTGTTTTTGGGTGTGGAGTAAGAGACAATATGTCCGTACTTTCATTGGAAATTTTATATAAGTAGTACCCTTACTTTCGTCCCCTCGACTTACGTCGTTACGAACCTTGGTTCTCCAAGCGTTAATACGGGTTAGGTTCCCTTAGAAAGACGTCCACGAAAGACACTCCCCCCCCTTAGGCCCTATATCCCTCGTGCTGATAATTGGGCGACATAAATACAACCAACCAACCAACCTGAAGATTCAAATTCCAATTATTCTGTTCAAGGCAGTGATAAAGATTTCATATTGCCTACTACTTTAGAAGAAGACCCTGATTTTAGAATTCTAGAAAATCCCCAACTTTCAAACAAATTTGCTCCAGGAGACTTCCTTGTCGATAAAGTGCATGGAAAAAAGTCCTACAAACTCTATGTGACCAAAGTCCTGTACCCAGAAGATGATGGTTATGCAGGGAAATTTTACAAAAGGGTCCTCCATACTTGGAGACTTCAAGAAAGGGTGGAAGAGGAGGCAGCATTTCTTTCAGAAGATGCCATAAAGAAACTTCAGCTAAAGGACAACATTCAAACATTTGCTCGTTTCAAGGATATGATAACTTTTGTGAAAGACATAAGTGAATTGAATTTGTATTAAATTCCCATCTTTCTCAATTCAAATATATTCTCTTAGAACAAATTTTAATCTTTCTTGGGTTCAAAGTTGTTTTCTAAATTCTGAAAAGTCATACCATTACTTGTATAGAAAATAATGGATTTGTTTGATAGTAACTACATGCTCCTATTCATCCCTTATCATTATTAGCTAATTTTATTAACCCTATTAAAGTCTGAATCAGAACACCATAAAAGAAATAAAAAGTATACATAAAAACTGTAAAAAATGTTTTGTTTTCGCTTAAAATTTCAAGAACAGAACAAGACCAAAGTTTCTAGTAAAAAAATAAAAGAATAAAAAAATCGGTAGTTGCCCTTTTTTGGTGTTATGAAAAGAGTTCCGATTAACCCTGTTTTATGGTAGTGATGTAATGACATCTCAGATCGATGAAGCTATCAAGTTTGATAGAGAAGTTTTGTAGATTACCTATGTGTTCGACGGAGCTTTCCCTGATATCATATTGAACAATGCTGAGTTCTGCCAGACATGCAAGTCTTGAGACTGTGCTTTGAAGTTCTCTGCTGCTAACTCAATGAACCCAGGCCCAATTCTTGATTGTCTCAGAGATCTGAGCTACATTAAACAAATGATTATTACTCAAATACATCTAGTGGTTTCTCTGTACCATATATGAGGCTTACTATAGAATCCTGCATCAGATAGGTTTACCCGCTTTTACCCAGGTTCGGGTTGGGTTGGCTCTATATTTTTCTGTTGCGGTTCCTGTTCGTGTCATATGTAGCTGTAAAAAAACTAGATTGCATACACAAGATAGTATACACTGCGAGTTTACTTGTGAAACAGAGGGTATATGCATTTTTTTAGGAAATCCAGCGAGTATACGGCATATACCCCCACATACTCTCTACTGTACCCCTGGTATTGCAGTTGCCAGAGACAATGAAATTTGTCAAAATTGGCCCATGAGAAAAAGGTTGCAAATAAAGTGCTAATTTTTTAGAATATGTATTTTTTTATCGATTATAACTGGTCAGTACTGTTAATATCACCAATTAATAATAATTTTTAATTTTTGTTAAGCTACTATAGGATAGAATTTCATCATAAGCATCTGAAATATTTCTGTGAGTTGGATGGTCTCATATTGTATGGAGAAGATAAATTCCCTATATATTTTCCAAACTACAATATTCCTATGTCAAGTTTTCCAAAGTTTTGTTTAAAGGATATAACAAATAAACATGTAAATATTGACTCTAAAGCTGAAGATAATATGGATGATTCCCACTCATATTTTGATGTATTACCTGTGAGTATATTTATTTATTTATAAACTAAATTAGCATAATTTTTCTAAAAAAATCTGGTTATTGTCATTTTATATGATTGTTCTAAAAGATTGAATTTTGATATATTTTTTAACTTGATAAATCACTAAATTTTATTTTAAATAGACTACGTTAATTCTAACTTTCAGTTTGAACTACTAATTATATTATTTGAAATACTTAAATATTCATACTTTGATAGTAGTTCAGAGATTGCTATATCAGTTAATTTTGAATTATTGTTATCTAACAGAGCTTTACCTGCTTCCTTGGTCAGTTTTTCCCAAATGAACCTTGAATTAAATGTACCTGGAGTTAGGGCCTCATTGCCTTTGGAAGTGTACAACCGTACAAACTACTTATTTCGACACATATTAACTTAAAATTTTCATCATTGTCATGCATGTTGCTATAGGAACCAATTTTGGATTTTTCCAGCTTAAATTTAATCACATAACATAATTTACCAGAGTTCTTTCCATTTACAAAAAAAAGGGGGGTGGGGGGTAAAAAGCGGCATGGAACACAAAAAAATATTGAATAACATTAAAAATATCAGGAAAAATTGAAAATTCTCTGAGAACATAATTTATTATATTGGACTAAAAGATTGAAACCATATTCCTTTTATGAATGTTGAAAGATTTTTGAAAAACACTCAAAATCGCATAAAAATATCTCCAATCAAAATAAAAAATTGAACAAGAAAAAAATTCATAACTTCATCAATTCACAAGATATCGAATCCACTCAAATTTATTATAAATCTTCTTAATATTATCCACAACTTTTACATTGACAAGTTTTTGATAGGGCCAAACCTTACACAGGGTTCCTATGCGACTGGAAAACCTGGAAAATAAGGAATTGTCAGGGAAAAAGACAAGTGAAGGAAAGTCATGGAAAAGTCAGGGATTTTATTTTTTTTAATGCACTATCATGCATCAACATTCTCCCGAGTTCACAGTGCGTCTGCAAAAAAGCTCTGATTTTTTCCTTAAAAGGAGAATTTTTGCTATATTCCCATTTTTACATAAAGATGTTTTAGCTATACAAATTTGTCGCCAAATAGTCGTTAAGGTGGCTAGGATGAGATATCACGAATAATTATATAAGAAAAAGAATCAAACATTATGAAGCAAGGAAAAAAAAAACAGGTGAAAGAGAGCTATAGCTGAAGTTAAAATGTTAAAAGACAAAAAATTGAAGCTTTTACACAACAAACTGCTTCTGAAACAACACAAATAAATGACATGATAGTAGAAGTCTAAAAAAAGTTAAATGTTTAATATGTGTAAATTCAGTTATGTAAATAAAAAGCTACTTTTAATCCATCTGAGTTGTATTTTAGTTTTGCTTGTTTTTTTTTTTTTTTTTTTTTTTTTTTGTTTATACATGTATATATATTGTAAATGTCAAATGATATAGATTTTAGTTTCAATTTTATACGTTATTTTAATTTTCAGATGTAAGTTTAATCATTAAGATCTTGAATTGTAATTAGTATTTCTAAAAAAGTCGTGAATTTTGGTCAGGGAATTGTATTAACATGATTCTGATAAAACCAGTTCTTACAGAAAGATGAAATTAAAATCTTGTCAAAAGCAGCCAGATAAAACTCTTAAACTGAGTTTATCATTAATCTTCATTTAGTTATCTAATCTAAATCATGATTTTTTTTTTTTAAACCATATATTAAAAATCCTGATTTACTAAATAATCACCAAGCAAATGTCAACTGTAAACAGATTTCTAGATACTTTTTCCAGTCAGTGTAGCTCTTTTGAAGATCTGTATTAGTGCATGCAAGAATGTTATACTTCGTATGATAAACATGTAATACTAATATAAAATTTAAAACAGGTATAAATGGTAATCATTTAGTTTTGTTAAACATAATTGAAACATGAAAGTAATGTTACAAGGTAGTGTAACAAATATCCTTTACTTATTCAAGTACAAGTGTATAATTTAGAATGGGTAAAAACAGTTGTTTTCTGTTAACAGGTTCAAATGTTACACCACCAGCTTTGTAACAAGTTACAATAACCTATTGTTTTTGTAATTTGTTACCAGAAACTAGAAATTTGTAGAAATTTCCATTTTTAAGGGGATTTTTCTTTTTTTAAGACTTTTTTTTGAGTGTATGGCTTTTTTATAAATTTTGGATAAATAACAAATATCCTTTACTTATTCAAGTACAAGTGTATAATTTAGAATGGGTAAAAACAGTTGTTTTCTGTTAACAGGTTCAAATGTTACACCACCAGCTTTGTAACAAGTTACAATAACCTATTGTTTTTGTAATTTGTTACCAGAAACTAGAAATTTGTAGAAATTTCCATTTTTAAGGGGATTTTTCTTTTTTTAAGACTTTTTTTTTGAGTGTATGGCTTTTTTATAAATTTTGGATAAATATTCGTACTTGAAGAACATTTTTTGAACTTTCAAATAATATTTGGAACATTTTACCTTTTTTGAAATGCTAATATTTAACAAGAATTCTAAACTCAGATTGAAAACATAGAGTTAAAATTTACAAATAATCAAAACAAACTTTAGAACTTCAATAGTAGAGATAAGAAAACACTGAACAGTATTATATCTTTATTAAAAAAGATGAGTATATTAGATTCTACATTCAACATGATCCGTTTATTATTACAGAATCCTACTTTTATATTCCCAAACTCTGTCTTATTGCACACTTCGAACATAATTAAGGTGCATACCTACAACTGACATATGAAAACATCAAATTCATAAATTACATTATAATTTCAAAACAAATGTTACTAAAAATTATATTATCTTTTTCAATGGAGTAATGATTGTAATTCTCGGATATTTTAAATGCTAAAATATGTCTGATCAAAGATGAGCCAATGCATAAATTCAGTTAAAATTTCTTCAGAATTAAATTTTTAAAACATCTAAACCCATTTTTGAAAAAAACTTTTGAAGGTATTTTTGTTTGTTTAGTGTCTTTATGTTAAATTCACAGTAAGATTTCCTGTCAAATACCAAAAGCCTCTTTATTAGGTACATTAGGTTACAACCTGCATGAGCTATCAGACTTGCTCTTATAGGACAGCCTAAGCAGCCGACTTTTACTTAGTTTTGAGTTGGATAGAGTAGAAAGGTGGGATCTCATCTCCCAATATTATTTTCCTCTCTCGCATTTCAGACCAAAGTCTTTCTTCCAGTTCAATGGAATTAACCCTTTTAAACCCTTTGCAGCATCCTACTTTATAGTTGTTCCCCCCTCCTTTCTTTTTATCTGTCATTCCCTCCCTTGGGTAAGATTGCACTTCCCATTAGACATAAAATTAGCATCCAGACTGTTTTCTGGTGTATTGTGCAGTGTCAAGCATTACTTACTATCACCTAATTCCAATTACTGCATCTGCTTGCATATGTTGTGCACTTATTTTACCATTTCTTCAATGCCAAATGTAAAAGGTGCGAAAAATATGCAGATTATTTTTTTAAACTATTTATTGATACTAAATTTCATTAGAGAAAAATTTAGGATATTTAACCCATTTGTACCTGAATTTTGGTTTTCTCAAATGTTTTGGTAAAATCACTTTGAAATATTGCAAAATGAACTGGAAAAATACTAAAAAAATTACACTTAAATTTTTTTGTATTTATTTAATAAAATGTAAAAAAACTACACATGAGTATTTCTAGTAGAATAATATGCATCATTATATGTTTTGTCTATATTTATATTTAAAAAGTTTTTAAATTGTAGATTATGTATTATAATTAGTATTTTTATGAATTACAAAAAAAATATATTTATTTCTTTACAGAGAGACTAATAACGTTATAACTATTATTAATAATAAAATAAGAATAATCGTATTACTGACTTAAAAACAATTTATTTCATAAATATCTTCAAAAGGAGTTTACATAAATAACTATCTCCTAAAAGTCCAAAAAAAATATGTGCCCATTTGTGCCTAGAACCCTATATTTTGAACGTTACAAAAATGCATAAAAACTAGGCTTGAACATTTAATTTCGCAATTTAAAAAAATACGTATTTAAAAAAAGTCTACAAGCTAAGATTATGAGTTGCGATTTTGGATTCTTCATAGAAAAAATACAAATAAACTTACTTTTTATATTTCGCCATCTTGAAAAATAAAAAAATTATAAACACCGAAAAAAGCCTTCAAAACAGATGAATATCCACCTTATGCGGTCATCTCTCGGTAATAGATAAAGACATTTATAAATAATTATTTCATACAATTTTCATGTTATAAAGGAGAAGGAAAATATACTTATTCATGAAAATTTGAAACGTCCCAAAAATGGGACGCTAGGCACAAATGGGTTAAAGAAATGACTTTCTTTAAGCTAATTATAACATAAAAAAAAATAATTAATATTCTTAAAATAAATTGCAGTTGCAGTAGTTATTTAAAGAGACATTTTTAAACAGGAGCAGGGCTTGAATTTCAGGGCGGGATAGCGGGATTCGCGCCCAAGATTTTTGAAATCCCGCCCAAAAGAATATTGTGGGCGGGAGCCTCCCGTCCAAAAAATCTTACCATTTTCCTGAAAATTTTGCATTTTGAAATTACGATCAACTTCCACGAATGCCTTGCGAATTTTCCGATATTTTTGCGCGACTGATTGACACATTTTGCGTTTTTTTTTTTTTTTTTTTTTTTTTTTTTTTTTTTACCGTGAAAGATCGTTAAAATTCATGAAATTTTCAAGCAACCGATAGGCAAATTTCATTATTTTTTTTATCGAGATCGGTTGACAAGTGTCCGCGGCCGATTGGCGAATTCAGAGGTGATTCTGTTCCGAATTTTCTGAAAATTTAAGGCATTAAGTTCCGAAAATTATGAAAAATCGGTCATCAGTTCAACAGAAAAATATCGCGAATTTCGACAAATGATCGTCGAAAAATTCAATTTCGTCAATCGTTCGAGGAAAAAATCGCCAATTTCGTCGCAAAGGATTACGAAAATAACGCAAATTTTGTCAAAGGATCGTGGAAAAACGTGAAAATTCGTCAGATTGCGAAAAGAAACTCGAAATCCATCAAAGAATCGCGAAAAAAATGCAAATTACATCAAAGAATAGCAAAAGGAACGCGGAAAAAACACGAGTTTTGGCAAAGGATCGCGGAATAAACGCGAATTTAGTCAAAGGGCCGCTGAAAAAAAACGCGAATTTCATCAAAGGATCGTGGAAAAAACGCGCGTTTCGTCAAACATTGCGGGGAAAATGCAGGTTTCAACAAAGGATCGCGAAAACAGCGCGCGTTTCGTCAAAGGATCATGACAAAATGCGAATTTCATCAAAAGATCCCGAAAAAGATGCGAAGTTCGTCAAATAGCGAAAAAGACGCAAATTTCGTCAAATGATCGCGAAAAAACGCAAATTTCGTCAAAGGGCTGCAGAAAAAAAAAATGGGAATTTCATCAAAAAGTAGCGATAACACCACTACGGTCTCTTTAGAAAACAGCACACACTCAAATACCTATATTTATTATTATAGGTATAGTTTTTAATCTGCAATAATATACTGAACTAACTTTTGAAAAATTGGGTTTAACCGAATCCAATTTACAGGAATCTACACTCAGCCTGGAATCAAACCAAACCAAAAAAAGTGTTTACTCGACCTGCAGCAAAAATAATTAGTGCCTGGAGAGGATTTCCCACTCCCTTCCCATCCCCTGCTGTAACCTTTCAGGAAATTTGCTGTGAATTTCAGGGGGTTTTTTTTGTTTGTTTGTTTGGTTTTTTTTTACTCAAAAACACCCACGAATTTTACGGTTACTTTTTGTGACAGACTGACGAAATTCATTTTTATGCCGCGCCTTATCGATGAATTTCGCGATTTTATATCGCGGCCAATCGACGAATTTCACGATATTCTTCCCTCGACCATTCGAGGAAATTCACGAATTTTTCCTATGCCCGATTGGCACATTTCACGATATTTTCTTCCTGTGACAGAAAAAGGAAAATATCCAAAAGGGTGCACCAAAAAATGTCTTAATGCAGACATGATAAAATAATTAATGTAAGCATGTAAAATAACAGTGGTTTTAGATTTTTTTTTCTCCCTCCCAAATAGCTCAACTCCCCTCCATTTATAAATGTTGGTAGGGAGACTCCCCTCCTAAGAAAAACTGAATTTCAAGCCCTGCAGGATGAACACAGTCCTTTTTTAATTTTCAGTTTTCCAGCGTAATAATAATAATAAGTTAATGAAAGATCATAGTAGAATTTAAAAACTCTATTGCTATATTTTTCCACAAAGTAGACCATTCTTAATTTAAAGATTGCAGTAAAACTCATTTTTTCAACCATTATAGTTTCATAGCGTAAACAATACGATCAAATAACTTAGACTGATTAATTTTTGATAGGTAGTACTAATATAGCATTTGTCTGTTGATGCAGCATTATTGGTCATAAAATCAGCAGCAATCTTGGAGCAAGTGAAATAGAAAACCATAGTATACAAACACAAAAGAACAGATACTCCTTTGGATACACAGAATTAAACTAAAAATTGATTTTAAATCTGTTTATAAAATTAAATGTGCTTGGATATATGTGATTAGAATAATTTGAAATCCTGTTTAGTATTTCAGGCTTACCCATAGAAGTTTCATCTGAAAATTATGTTTTTTTTTTTGTTGTTGTTGTTGTTTTTTTTTTTGGAGATATCTTGAAACTATCCTATGTTAATTTTATTAGGATTGTTTAATTTTAATTTGATTTAAGCATTTACATATTCGCCGTAGCACAGTAGTTTTTGCCTCAATTAATCTTTATTATTTTAATAATAATGATGATAATGATTATTATTGTGATATGAATCATGTGCATGTAAAATTATTCTCAATATTAAAGGGGTATTTTTTGTCTTAGGAAGAAATAGTGAATATTATAATGAACTATTTGGATTTACGAAGTATATGCAGAGCGTCCTCTGTGTCTAAGTATGTATAATAAACAATATTTCAAATTTTGAGTTACTTAAACATATGTATATATATTCATATTTAAGATTATTTTTATGCAATTTCCTTTTGCAATCTTTGACATTACACAGTTTAATATTCATTCTTAAATTGTGTTTCACATTTATACAAATGGTACTTTTCTTTTATTTATTTGAAAAGTAGTAATTAAATGGTTTACTTAAAAAATGCTATTTTTGGATCTTATATATCACTATTGTTGTTGAAATAAGACAAAATTGAACTTATTAGATTTATTAATCAGCAAGTATTGTTATGTAAAAAAGGGTTTAGATTATCTGTCCTTTTAAGGTAAAAACAAAATTAATTTGATACCCTAAATTTTGAGTGAGAAAAGACTTTGTTGGCTTTTATCCACACACCAATCTGTAGAGCTATTCCTTGTGTAATAACTTGTTACAAAATGCTTGCATAATCTCTCTCAGTGCATCTACAAAATAGAGGCTAATTTTAATTAGTTAATTTCTGATGTATGTCCTTTTTCACCTTCAGTAACTATATGTTATTATTCAAGTAATTGTTAAATAAACAACTTTTTTATCAAAGCCAGCTTATATCTAATAAATTCTTGTTCATGATTCAAAAATAGATATTTTAATAAATATGAAAGTATAAAGTAACTGGCTGAAAAGATTAATAAGCTATATTTCCCCTCATAAAAATAGTAAATCAAAAATTCAAAATTTATTTTTAATAAGTGCTCAATAAAGATTGATTTCTAAAAATTCTAATGCTCCATATTAAGTCCAACATGGTAGCCACCAGTGGCCAATATTATGTTTCTATGTTATACACTTCTAATGAATAAGTTAATTAATTTAATATGTTATGCTTTTAGTAAAGAATACAATGGTGAAATGGTATACTTATTGCTTTGTTTGTTGTCAAACATTTATCCATGTTTTCATTAATCTAACAAGGGAACCACTTTTGGTGTTGCTCGCATCTAACATTGAGACCTGGTGCATTTTAAAGCCCTATATTATGAAGTTTGAGAATCGATAAAATTTTTCTATTAAAATAATATTTCTTGATTATACAGCAGCATAGCTTTCTGAAAATGCAATTTTCGAGACCACTTATCGGACTATTAACATTGAATTTTTTTTAAAGAAAAGCATTTAAAAATAAAAATTAGTTAATAATAAGTATAAAATATTGAAAAAAGTTTGAAAATTCCTTTAAAACCCCACGAATTTGATTATGAAAAATTGCAACTTTATAGTCATATTTTTGGCAGGGAAACAGTTGGCATTTTTTTCAAAAGTAGAGCTTTCCGGCAACCCTAGCCAAATGTCATACTGAATTTATAATAGCTAGAAATTGCAATGTCCGACATATTTCGCCACAGTAATTTTTCTAAATTGTGTAAAAATATTAATTTACTTTATGATTACTTTTACCGAAGGACCATTTAATACAGCAACATTTCATTTTAAACATTCGAAACTTTATTTCATTCGATTTCAAAAGAAAATAGTTTGCTTATTTTGTATTTCACTAAAAAATAGTTTTCAATGATCTTCAAAGCTTTTATAGAATTATATTTATTACTTATATATTTATTGTCTGCATAGAAAAAAAAAAAAACCTAATATTTGTTTCTTATGCTATCAATTATAAAAAAAAAATCACAATCTGATATAGTTCTAGTAATATGTTCTGTACATTTTCTCTTTGGATAAAGCGGGCGGAAAAATTGTAGCCCCATATTTGGCGACTTAACTCACTTTTGGCGTGAAATAAACAAATATGTAATAATAAAAAATTAAAAGTATAAAAAAGTATATAAAATATTATTTTAACAGAGAAATTTTTTCGGCTCTCTAACTTTTATGTATAGGGCTACAAAACGCACCAGGTCTCGAAGCTAGGTGCGAGCAACACCAAAAGTGGTTCCCTTGTAAGTAGTTATATCTTAAGTAAGTTGCATAAAAAATGAATAAAACCTTGTTACCAATATAGAGCTATTAAATAATAATGAAATGTATTCTGATGATAATTTAATTTATACTGTGTACTTTCAGATAATAATATCATGCTTACAAATTACACACACACATATGTATATATATACTAGTGGGCTCTGCCCCCTGCAAACTATGCTCGCCAACCCCCATTCAGGCACCGCAGAATCTAAAAACACGCTAATCTGATGGGTTTTAAAAATATTAGAGAAGATTGAATTATACTGAAAAAAGCTGTGCAGATCTCCCTGTAAACGGGTTTCCATTCAATTCCCTTTTATTGCAAAAATTTAAGGGCGAATCAGTTGCTGTTAAGACATCCAATGGTTGTTTTCATTTTTGATTAAAGAGGATCAGTTAAACATTTGAAAAGAAGCTAAAATAAAATAAATTAAGTATACAGAGTCTTTGTCTCCCGGTATTTTAAAACAATCTCTATAACAATAGCCTAAGTCATGTGACTATCATCAACAGTTCCAGATGGACCACTTCACTTTTTATACTCTATGTGCCATTTTGGTACTTTAATGTTAGCCAGGCACAGGTGATAAGTCGCCAAATATTATTCTATCACCATCATTTCATCTATATTATAATAGTTCAAGTCATCAACTGCCATAAACAAATACGGTCTGATCCCTTCGCCGTTCATATGAAAGTTTGGCACATATGTCATATACGTCCCATATTGGCGCGATTTTTTAACGACGTCAATTTGGAGAACACATCAACAGCATAAACAACAACATCCGGCTTACCATATCAAGCAAAATAACGATACTTTGACACCAGTTAAGTGCCCGTTCCGTGTAAGACATTGGCGTTAGAAAAAAATCGCACCAATATACCGTAAGTTTTCCATTTTGATTAAAAAATCAAAAAAAATTTTTTGAATAAAACTACATAAAATTTGCCATGGTTGCAAAGAATTCTTGGTACTGTTACACTAGCCGGATGCAAATCTCGCCAATAGCTTTTTTTCAACTCGCTAGTTAGCATTTTTTTTTTTTTTCGAGTGATAATATTTGGCCAGATGTCATATACGCACAGCAGGTTTGGCGTGATTTTTTTTTGGTTACGAAAATTTGGTGAAAACCTCGTTTTCAAATACCAGTTACATGTGCATTTTTGGTATTACTTAGTTATCCCGTCGGCCAAAAATCTATTGCCAAACTATAAGATTAAATGCTAATAATGGTTGATCGTAAATGTCACATTCACTTTACTTTAAGCAAGTTACACATGTTTACGTCATCAAGTGATTTTTATTTCGACTTTTTATTTGTATATTTATTAATGTTATATACTAATTTATTTGTTCTTTCGTTATTTAAAATAAAAATTAGGTCAATTTGTATAATTTGGCAAGTGTTTTGGCGATTTATATAATTTGGCGAAATTGGTCGACGGAATAACTAAGTAGTGTGACAGAGTTCTATCACATATCCTTATTTCTTCAAAATTAATTTAATTCATTTATTTTGGGCTTTTGATACATGTTGTTTTTTCCCTTCATTATGTAAAATTTATTATTTAACTCGACGCTTAAAATCCATTTCTAATCTTATCTGTTCATTTTTTCTTTCTTTCTTTTATTATTCTCTAATGTAATGCAGTAAGTTTAACTTCATGAGTTATAATCGCTTTCTCAATAACATCGGAGGCCATTAAGATAAAATAAAATATAAACAGAAGAATCAGATGCACCTGCTGTTGATTTCAATGAATGTTATTTCTTTTTCTTTTGCATCGCACACGCAAGATATATTTATCTCTCATTCTTTTTGGTAAAAGTGACCATTGAAATTATATTTTAATAATGTAAAATGAATGTTTATTGATGCGGTCTTTAAATCACTTTTCATGTACGGTAATTTATTTGTCAGTTGTGTTAAAACATATCTTTCTCAGTATTTCGCAATTTTAAGTTGCAATCATCGAACATAATCATTTGTTTTGATAGTTTATGGCCGGCTTAGTGGCGTCTGTAATATATACATATGTAGAACTGTTTTTCTGGCAATCTTTCTACATCACACGATTTTATTGTTTTTTTGTTGGGATGCTAGATTCTGGGCTAATCATTTTGGCGTGTAAATATGACCTTTTGTCTGCTATTCGTACACTTTTCTAATGTTAGAATCTGGCGATGTTGTTGCGCCAAGTCTTATATGTCTCTTATGAAATCACACACTTTAACTTCTGCTCTCAACATGTAAAGATGTAAAAAGACCTTGTGGTCTGAGGGTACGCTCAAGCGTACCCCTTAATTATGGATTTCCTCTCTCTCCCGTTTAATATTTAGAAGTAAATTATCTTTTATTATTGTGTTAAAAATGTTAATAAATTTTCATTAGTTCCTGTATTGCTTGGTTGGAGTTTTTCTTATGCACTCTTATGAACCACCCCACTTCTATGTCATAAGTAGTACCGTATTTTTTAATTATTTTCTATTATTTTCTAAAGGAAATATAAAAAAAAATAATTAATAATTATAGAACAAAATAATTTATATAATTTATAAAAAGAAATAAAAGTAAATAAACATTTATTATCAAATAAACCACAATAGCCGGGTTACCATGTCAACCTTTTCCGAAATATGAAAAAAAAAATATGTGTTTGATTAAAATTTGAGTTGCCATCATTAGAAAAATTTATATAAAATTAGAAAAAAATTAATATTTCGAAAACTAATTCGAATTTAAAAATTCTAATACCAGTTTTGAGATCTGCGGATCAATGCTGATTTTTGGTGTTAATTTCATCACAAAGTATTCCATATTTTAAGAGAAATTGCTTGAAACATAACCAGTTGTTTAATCAGTCAATTCATATATCCATTTCATAAATTTGTTTCATTAGGATTTTATATATATAGGGTAGATATGTGCAATGCTTACCTACAGCAGCAAAAAAAAAAATCTTTACTTGTTATCTTATAATTTTTAAACACTTGAGAAGACAGGAAGAAAAAACTTATTTTTTTTTTTTTTTTTTTTTTTTTTTTAATGCAGTAAAGAGATGGGGGAGAGATGGGGGGAAGTAAAAAGATAAAAGGCAGGTGTTTTTTTTTTTTACTTTTTAGAACATTATTTTTTAATTTCTTAGTTAGCTTGGTACCCTTTTCATATTTCCTCTCTTTTCGAGGGCCCACAGATCTAAGACTAGAATTGTTGATATTTTTTAGAATATTGAATACAGGATATATAAACTAATAGATATATGTAGAATTTTTAAACAATATTCTTAGTTTTTCCTTTCATTTTAATTGCAAGACTTTGCTCAGATTCTAGATAAGTGAAAAGTTTTACATTGACTATGAGACTTTCTTGTAACTTCTGAAGATGCACTATGAACCTCAAGGCGTCTGCAGTTTAACCCTTTCTGGCACAGACTAATTCTGTTTGTAAAATGATGAAATGATTGATTGACACCAGTATTTACAAACGAACTTATTAGAAAATAAAAACTTGCTTATTTTCATGTACTTTATAAAAGGAAAGGTACTTTTCGGTTAGCCAGGCGCCAGTGTTATATATACATATATATGTATATATAAATGTATGTATATATACATATATATTTGCATATATATATGTGTGCGTATATACAATATGTGTATATGTATATATATGTATATTTACATATATGTATGTATATAAATATGTATATATAACACTGGCGCCTGGCTAACCGAAAAGTACCAAAGGAAATTTTAATTAAATATTCTGGGTGCCAGTAAACTTAAAATTAAATGGTCTTTTTATGGACACCGCCTAGTAAAGGTTTAAGAATTACTGTTTTAGAACGATACTTCATTTGAAAAGGTTTGCATGTTAAATAATGTGACTAATTATTGTACAAAGTGGTGAGAATAGATTGGTGATATTACCCATGTACTTTTTTACCTCAAAATTTGTATAATTTATTTTACTTTGGAATGTTTACATTTTGATTTTTGATTTTAATTAAAGAACATTTTGGGAAATTTGCTATATCCTTTTTACTTCTAAAGTTTTATAAAAAGGACTTAAGTGATCACTAATTTATTATAAAAATATATGCTGTTTTCCTTATATATTTTATTACATATATAATCTGTTATTATGGTAATAATAATAATAATAATAATTATTATTATTATTATTATTTATACTTTATTATATAAAGTATTATATTTTATTATATAAAGTAACACTGTCCAAATTTGATTTTAATTCCTGATGCAGACATAGATGGGGAAAATAAAGACCCATACAAAATCTATGCAAGCTTATTAATTAATATTTATTGTATTATTATCTCTTAAAGAAAGAAATGACAACAGATTGTGATTACTTCCCATGTATGTTTTTTCTTGTTATTGATTTTACAAGGAATGTTTACTTTATTTTATTTTATTTATTTTTTTTTTATTGATTAAAATTAAAAAGGTTAGTGCTTTTACCTGAAAAGAAAAAAAAAAAAAAAGAATTTAGACAAAATTTGCTATTTTATAGTATGTTTGAAGTAGTTTTTAATTCTTGAAATCCTCCTCCTCCCCCATTCCTTCTGAAAAATCAAGAATAGTTAAAATCAACCATGATTTTACTTTGTATAATTTATTAAATGAATTATTCTTTTCGTAAGTGAACAATAAAATTATAAATTAAAGAATGTTTTTTATTTTGTATCTTTTTATCAACATAACCTTACATTTTTTTTTTTTTCTCTAATATATGTTCCAAACATTATTTGCATAAAAATTTGACTCATGAAATTCATTAACTAAAACAATAAAATTATTACTTTCTATTAAAATTTATAATTCTATCTTAAAATTTATTTATCTTTTAAATTAATTCTGAATAATATTTTTAATAAACATTTAATTTAATGTGATGAAATGAATTAGACTAATTACTATAGAATTGTTATTAAAGGGAAATAAATACCTAATATACTTTCTGTGCTATTGTTGTTCATTTGGTATGTTTTTTTTAGTATTTTGCTAGCCAAATTTTTGTTTTTTCCCATGCTGTATGCCAAAGAGTACTATTTAGATGAGTTTTGCTTTTATAATCATAAATTGTTGCTGTTTTTTAAATCCATCTTGAAACTTTAATACTAAAATTTTAAGTTTGTACAAAAAAAAAAATAGAAAATTATACCGTCTTTGTATTCAAATGAAGTTAAAAGGTATGAAGTTCAATGAAGATGCTCGAGTATTAAATACGTAATAGATTTAAACTATCAGAGTAGCAGAAATCTCTTATATCTTTTAGTAGTATTTATTTTTCTTTCTATTTTACAACTTTATAATATTTGTTGTAGAATGTTTGTAAATCTGAAATCTGATAATCCACCCATGAGTTCTAAGATTTAACATAATCTCTTTCAGTCCTATATTTATTATTGTTACTTATTTTTATAGATTTTTTAAAAAGGCTTGCTATGAACCTCTTCTGTACAAGTATTTAAATCTACAACTATACTGGCCTTTGGTAATTTTCTTTTACTTTCTTTTATTTATATATGATTTGTTACTTATATACCTATGATTTATTAATTTAACTCTGTGTTAATTTTCCCCTTATTGTTAAGACTCTGTGCACAATTTAATTAAGTTATGATATTTTACATTTTATGTTTCTCTTTATCTGACTTAGGTTGATGTTTCAGCTCTTAAAAACCTGCAATCAAGGCTATCAACTTTAGATCATTTAAACCTTTCATGGTGTGGAGGACAAAATAGAATAGCACCTCCTTACTTTATTGAGTAAGAATTTAGAAAAAAATATTTTTTCTTTAAAATTATTTTTACCTTAGCTAAATATTATTTTTTTAAATGTACAAGGAGAGGGCCAACCTTGTTAATTACAGATTTTGATTATTTTAATATATGTTGTAGGGTAGAGACCCCTTAGTGTCAGGTTTAACGGATTTTATCTTGAGAAACCGTGGGGTCTAATAATAGTACCCAACTTAAATACTTACATTGCAACAGAAATGGTAGGTTGGTCGTAGCTCAGTTGGTATGGCATTTGCCGGCTGATCCGCGGGCCCGGGTTCGATACCTGAATGCGCTACATTTGTTTTTCTCATTTTTTGTTTTATAAATATACTTGTAAGTATAATTAATAATCTCATTGTCAATTAAAATTTATAATATTGTATATCAATTATAATTTTAACCTATTTAATTTTTTACTTTTAACTAAATAGTTGTATAAAACATCATAAAACTGTTAATTTTTTAAAAATCACTTTTAAAATGTATTTCATATATTCTTTATTGATGCAATGATATTGAGCAATTGTGTCAATTCGTGATTTTAAAGAAACATCATTTATGCATTGCTTTAACAAAGGAAGTCAATGCGATAATACTATTATTCTGTTTTTAAAGTAACAAGCATAATTATATTAAAAATTAGCATCAGAATTAAATTACAACCGATTTTTTGCAGATTAAAGATTTTTAAATTTGTAATACGTATGCTTGCGCTTTCAATTATTTTGCTTTCACCTTTATCTTCTTTCTGCTTTTATTTTTATTTTATTTGAATATTCTTTTATTTTATCATAACTAGATGGCACCACAACAGATTTTGTCACGATTTTGGAATTTTTATCATTCAATATTAGATCCAATTTCTTTTTAAACCTCTTTAAAGGATAAGAAATAATAGTTTAAAAATAAAAAATGATAAATTTAAGTTTGTTAACGTTATAATTAATGTATGATATTAAAATTTGGGTACTTTTCGGTTAGCCAGGCGCCAGTGTTATATATACATATTTATATACATACTACATACATATATGTAAATATACATATATATACATATACACATACATATATATATGTAAATATATACGTATATATACATACACGCATATATACATATATATGTATATATAACACTGGCGCCCGGCTAACCGAAAAGTACCAAAATTTGTAATTAAAATTATTAAATTATAATTACAAGTCTATTTATAAAACAAAAAAGGAGAAAAACAAATGTAGCGCATTCGGGTACCAAACCCGGGCCCGCAGATCAGCCAGCGACCGCCGTACCAACTGAGCTACAACCTACCTATCATTGCAGTTGCAATGTAAGTATTTAAGTTGGGTACTATTATTAGACCCCCCCCCCCCCCGGTTTCTCAAGAACTAAGGAGCGTTGGATAAAATCCGTTGAACCTGACACTAAGGGGTGAATATATGCATGTTTCCGTGTGTTGGTATTTGCACTTGAAATTCCTGGTAACTTCCAAATATCTCTGGTACACTGGTACTGGTTTAATAAAATTTAGAATTCAAGCCTTTTATAAAATAATGAATTTGTAAAATTAAAATCGGAATAATTAAAAGAAATATTTTTTTTTCTATATGTGATGTTTGCCCTTATTTCATAACAGGTAGCATGTTATATCATTGATTACATAAACAGAAACATTTAAGACACTATTAGAGTATAAAAACAGCTGGCCTCCTCTTGTTATAACATAATGAATGTATCAGTACACAATTGTTGACAAAAAAGATTGTTGACATTTTTATTCTGATTGTCATGTAGTTATAATATTGTCAAAACCAGCTTGTGGTTTTTGTGTTTAATTTCAGTTTTAAATTTTGATGCAAATTTATCATTGTTATTGCATGAAATTTCTTTTTTTGCTTGCTATTTGTTATGAGAAATGGATTTTTTTTTCTATATATCACATTTTGCTAATGTTATAAGTTTTTTATTTTAATATTACGTTTATGTTTAAACTAAATAATTGAACTCATAATTTAAGACATAGAAAAAGCATGTGACAGAAAATGTTCATTTTCTTTCCTAAAAAGAAAAAAAAATGCTTTTGCTTATTACATAGGAATATCAGAATTACCTTCGATAATATCTTCATGTGCAAACACTGAGAAATCCCTTGCAGACAAGAGCAACTGTGGCTTAAAACCAGAGTGTTGAATGTAAAGGATCAAAGAATATCTCAATAAATTTTTAAAAGGGAAAAAAAACTAAAACAAAGAATTACTGCTGCAGAATTAAATAATACTTTCAAGGAATCCAAGTTAGTGAAAATAGCCTGGCAAGCACTACATAAAGATAATATTCTTGAAATTCTGCTGTTTCAAACCTTTAAGACATTAGTATCTGTATTTTTGAACTTTTGGTTAGGAAACTTAATTTCAGCGGATTTTGTTTTGTGAAAAGGAATGTTTATTATGAAACAAAGTGATAAGTACATATTTTTCAAAGTATTGTCCATCATTAGCTACAACTTTTTCCATTCTTTCTGCTAAAAGGTGGTGGAAGAATGACTCATCTTTTGAGGCTATGTACAAATTGAGCCATTTTTTTTAATATCCCCTTAAGAACAAGTGCTGGTCAGAAAAGTGGTTCTGCATGGATTGGAACAAGTGGCATTCAGAAGGAGCTATGCCTGGTGAATATGGAGTATGGAGTAGAACATCCCATCCAAGCAGCTCTAAAGTTTCCTTCACCTTGTAAAATCACTTTTGTTGTGTCTTTTTGGCATATTCTAATTATTTTTCTTTCAATTCTTAGTACAGCTGTGCAAATTGTTGTTAGTAACTATTAAAGGTATTAGTTTCCTCAGGTTTTAGCTGCTCATAATAGACTGATCAGTGATCCCATTAAATACAGAAAATTATCTTTGACTTTGGTGTTTTTGTTTGGGTAGGCTTGCACCATGATTTTTAGTGTTTGAGATTGTTATAATGTATCCATTTTTCATTGCCAGTGTTGGTACAATACAAAAAATATTCCTTCTTTGCCATTGAAGCAGCTGTTCACACGTGATAAAAAATATCTTTTGATGTCTGTTGGTTTAACATTTGATATGGCACCTAATTTCCTTGCTTTTAGACCATTCCCATTGACTTTAAATATTTAGAGATGGTCATTTCGGTTACATTTAAATTGTCTTTTTATTCTTTTACAGTTTGACATTGATCTTTGTCTGACTTTCATTTTTTTTCGTCTTCAAACTTTTTTGGTTGCCAGTGAAATACCTTGTCTTTCAAATCAAAATTTCCATTTTTGAATCATTTAAACCAGTACTCACAACTTGAAATCAATATAGCATGATCCCCATAGGCTTCAGAAGGCAAATAAAGTCTTGCAGCTGCTAATTTCTTCAAACAGAAACAAAAATGTAATGCTTTTTGCAAATTGTGTTTCATTAACACAAAATTCAATATATTGAATGCTTTAAAATAATATGTTGTTTACAATTTGACTAAATGAAATATATCGTGTCTACCTAATGACCTGGGCTTTCGCATGAAGTTGGCTTCAGTATGGGCTGTTGCCTTCAGATTCTCATTACACCATTGCTTGTCAACCCTTTAAAACTAAGCTTAATACCCAATATATTTTTGTAAACAAATTGTTGTTATTTTTTAGAAATTAATTTCTAGTGAATTATAACATTTGCTTAGATTTCTTTTTAGTCAAGTCTTTTGCATACATATTTTTTTAAGCTTTAGAAGTTAAGTTTTATATTATTCCATATCACTGTCATGAATTTATCTTAATACTAAAAATATGTTTGTGTTATTGTATCCATTATGATATCATTAACATAATACAGTTAAACCTGAGCAGCGGAGCTAAACTACTACCTTTTTCAGTAGTTTGTAGTATAACATGCTACATTTGGAAAAATGTGATATAGCAAGTAGCGCAATAGAAAAAATCAGTAGTTTGTCAATGCTACTTTTAGTACTATTTCAAGAGAAAAAATGTGCAGTTTTACAAATCATGTGATTATAATTTGTCTCTTTTGTGAAAAATATGTTCTGTGCAATAATTTGGGAATATCAGCGACAAATCTCAGCTGTAGTACATAGCTTTAGTAACACATAGTTTTTTCTATTGACACTTGCTGTTAAAACCAAGTTTTTACCCATCAAAGAAAGACATTTTCTTGCTTGCAATACTTGTCTACTTGCTTTGTTATTAGATCTTCCTGTTTTAGTGCTGTGTTTTTTCTTTTAGAATTGCTTTATTTTTAGATTATTGTTTGTTTTAACGTTATGACAAAGGAGAAATTAAAATTGAATTGCCCTGGTCAGTATATAATGAGTATTTTAAAGTTACCAAACAACATGTAAATGGTAATACCATTATGCTGGGATTTCATTTATTTAGATTTCACCTAACCTATGTTTAACAAAGTAGAAAGGGTGAGATATTTGAAACTTAAAAACATACTTTTATTAAAGTTTAAATTAAATTGAATTAATAAAAATAACTAAGTATACCAAAGGCATACATACTGCATCAAAAGCAGTAACCAAATAGACAATGCAAAAGGAAAAAAAAAATGTGGACACTGCTTAAATATCCTTTTCTATACATGTTTTACTTTGGTATCTACAAAAACACAACTGAAAATTTACATACATATACAAGTGCAATATTCAAAATTGACACTTTCAAATAATTAAAGTTAGCAAGAAACTTGCAACTTTCCCTAAACCAAGTTATTAAAAACTTCATAAAAGCATGAATACTCATTTGCAGATTCTTTGGCTATTTGACAGCGAGAACCAATATTGACACAAACATGGCTATCTTCCTAACAATTATCTTGTATCTTGCAAACTTTTTCCATTTAACAAGATAGGTGATATGAAAGCATTATGTAGATTGAGGTGAAAGATCTGAAATTAACTTGATAGTGTTACCAATATAAGTATGTAAGGCCACTTTGCACTGATCTGGAAAACAGAAACCTAAAGAAAGCCTTCTGAAAAAACAGAAAGATCTTTGTCTTTTTGGTAGGCTTTCTTTAGGTTTCTGTATAAAATGCTTTCTTTTTCCTGGATCAGTGCAAAGTGGTCTTACCTGTTTATATAGGTACCCTACCGTGTTACTGGCAAACTTTCCACCTCATAGGCAGATTTTTCTGTTTTCCAACATTTTCTTGTATTTTATCTTTCTTAACCTTTTAATACCCTCATTTGTATTACTTATTTGATTGTATTTCAGTAGACACACTAATCAAGACCACTTTATTAAGGCTGTTCTTGAATCCAAAGGGCTACTTTCCGACACATTTTTTAATTATTCTTTGTTCAGAAACACATGAAATTGGCAGGTGTTATCATTTAGAAACTAAGTAATTGAAAGATGTTTTCTATTTTTTGGTAAGTGCAAAAGACCTTTCAGAAATACTGTCCAAGTGGGCATATTGAACCAAATTTCTGCATGTGACACAGGAAAAAAAACCTGTCATCATGTGACCACAATCGCTTATAATTCAATAGGTGATTTATTTATTGAACAATAGAAAACTAATTTCGATTCCAAATCACTTCCAAAGTCAGGTATGTCAATTTTATGCCTTTACGTTTAAAAATGTGTCAGAAAGTTTCGCGTTGTTGAGCAGGGGATTTGAAAACTGCCTTAATTAAACTGTGTCTTCCATTTCGAGTGTAGATCGAATCCTTCAACAAAATCTGAAAGTAGCAAATGAGAGACAACGTTCGAAAAAGAGTTTGTAGTAGCGTGCCAACGATTTTAATCAGTTGATTTAAATCAGCGATTAAATCATGATTTTAATCAACTGATTTTTTTTTTTAAATCATTGATTAAAATCATAAATTTTCTAAATGTTTAAAATGACATAAAGTATTAAAATCTAAGATGAACATAATTTGGAAAGTTTCTACAGGCATTTTGACTGGTGAATACATAAAAAAAAAGCTTTAAATAATTGTTTTTAAGCTTAATTCCTGAATGTTGTAAAAAGTTTAAGTACTGTAAGTTTGTAAAAAGCCTAGTTTTTATCTAACATAACATAAAAAGGATTTAATTTTAAAATGATATTTAAATCTAACATAACTTGCTATGTCACAATTTCCTTTTAGTAATCAAATTATTCATTCTTTTACATAAAATAAGCATAACAAGTATAGTAAATTTTTGAAAGTAAAAGAATGAAATAGCCAGAATCTTATTTTATCATTCTACTTTTGCAATGATAAATTTATAGTAAATACTGGAGCTAAAGAAGAATGAAAGAATGGCATCGGCTGAATCGCTATTGTAAAAGAATGTATAAGAGAAAAAGAACCAATTAGTAAAAATGTTAAGCACAGCAAGAGCTTCTTCAGTAAAAATTGAATAAATGTTTTTTTTTTTTTTTTCCTGAACTCATATACTAAATAAAAATTGTTAGCGATTAAAAAGGCGCCAAAACTATTTGAAACACTGAATGCTAAGAATCCCACTGAGTGCTAATAATGCTGCTGTTTAATGGTTTGAGGATATCAGATATAACTGGTTATTCTTTATATTTACTCTGTATGTGTATATGAATGGGTTAAAACATTTTCATACTTTTGGGAGTTAGCATATGTATACATGTGTGTAAGTTTAGATTTAGGCGATTAATAGTATAAATGTAAAATGAGCTGCAAATAATATTTGTTAGTTTTGTTATTTGTAGTACTAATTAATGAAATAACTTATTTTCAGTTTTTATTAATTCTGTAATTACTTACTGTTTAGTCTAGGTAATTTTTTTTAGGGCGCCACAACCTACCCCTTTTGAAATTGGCAAAATGCACCCTGCATTTTAAAAAAATAATGAAATTCACATGTAGTTTTAGACAGAGATTTCTTGTAAAAAATTTTCAAATTCCACAGTACTTCTAAATCTATATGCCCAAGACCTTGCAAAAACAATAGAACTTTATATTTCTTTAGAAAAAATTTAAGACATGTTATTTAATTGTATTTTTCAATTTGTAATTCAAAAATTATTAAAATTAATGCCACTTTATTTATTATACCAAGAAACTATATACTTTTCCCCCCTTATATAATTATTAAACACATTACTAGTATATTTCCTCATGAAATAGTGCCCTTTTTTGGAACTAGCATCCTGCCCCTTCTTCTTTCTAGAATGAATACTAAATTATTAATTATCATTAAATATATCAAAGTAATTAAAGCATAAAAATGTATATTATGTTCCTAATTACAGAGTTAATTTTTAATTTAATAATTATTAATTTTAAATAGTGTTAAACAATTTAATATTAAATACTGTTATTAATAATTTTAATAAATGTAAATATCACTAGTTAGTATTTAATATAGTTTTACATAATTATTACAAAATGTTAATGTATATAACATTATTGTATGCTACTAACTAATGAAACTACTAATTTGCAGTTTTTATAATTTATGTAATTACTAACTAATAATTATAATTTTATTAATTAAGGTGTAAAATCACAAAATATGTTAGCAATTAGAAGTTTAATTGTTTTGGAAACCTAAAACTCTTAGTAGCTATTCAGTATTTGAGAGCTGGGGAAAAAAAAATCATAAAAATCTGATTTAAATAAAAAAAAATCTGATTTAAAATTTTAAAAAAAAAATCCGATTTTTTTTATTTAAAAAAAAAAAAAAAAAAAAAAAAAAAACATGATTTTTTTTACACTTAAGTTTGTAGTCGCTACTGTTTAAAACAAGCAGTTTTAATTGTAATTAACTACATTTTAGATAAAGTAGATGTAGTTCGCTATAAAAAAAAGCAGTTTTCTGACCACTGAACCTCAGTGTAGGATCATATTAAGGGCCCCGAATAAAAGTGATCTTATATGTAAGATAATTAAATAAGTGGGTGTGAAATTATTTGTTTGAATTTAATATTCATTTATGGATTATGAACATAGCCACCCTAACCTATACTATTTAAACTAAATTTGATTATAAAGATTTTCACCTTTTTTTCCCTATTAGTCATTTTACTGTATTATTTTGGTATCATTTTACATCATTGAATATGATTAAGGATTGTAATCCCTTAAACTGCAATATCCCATAGCCAACCTTTTTAATTTAAAAAACCTATCATAATTTTTAAATAGAAATATTCACTTTATTTAATGACAGGCTTTTTTCTGTGATTAACCTTAGGATGCATGAGTATATTGATCGCCATATTAAAATATATTTTCAACTGGTTACAAAATAGCCATGTTATTCATCTTAGGGTTAAATAAAGTATACTATTTGAAAACTGTCATAGATATTTTGAATTTCTGATGTCAAAATTGGTTTCTAATAGTGTTGCCAATTTAGCAAGATTTTTCATTCAAATTATGTACCAGAATTTACAATTGTTATCTTTGTTTTCTTTAATCACCAGACCAGAAGTCTGTCATTAAATAAACAGAAAAACAATCTATTGAGAAATTATGATAAGGGATTATATGGTTCATGTTTTTTTTTTCTTTAATTCTAGTATGTTGTTCCTTTTCATCAAAAAATATAAATTTAATTAATATATACATATATACCTTTGAATCAAAATTTGTCTTACAAATTCATATAACAATGTTAACCAAAATTCTAAATAAAGATGGCATGTAAAAATATAATATATTAATCCTTATAAAAAAAATATATATATATTGTAATAAAACTAATCACCATACAAAACCCACAAAGAACACTAAAAATATTGAAAAACCTAAATAGTTTATAATATCATGAATCTTATAAAATAGTTGGAAAAAAACAAAGTGGAAAAATTTTGTTTCAAAAAGTGGAGGAGTAATGTTAGTCAAAGTAAAAATTTACATATATATAATGGAATATCACTCTTTATTTTTAATTTTTTAAAGGCTACAACCATATCAGTTACTATAATTATAGATAATTCTTTTAAATATCCTTGTAAAATAATTATAAAATATATTGTTTAAACTAAATTCTTTAAATTTGAGTGAAAAAAAATTTTTTGGTGTTTTATTAAAGGGATTTTTACAACAGAAAGCAATTCATAATATGGATAATCAATGATATCGAAGACTGTTGAAGATGATAATCTTAACTGAATGCAGATTTTTATTTTTCAATAATAATAATTTTTTGAATACATTATTTTGTAAACATATGTATTATGATAAGAATCTTTAAGATTAATGATTTTCTTTGCAAAGAGTTTATATACCTTATATTTTTCAGTGAAATAAATTTTGAAAAGAACTTGTACTATAAAAAATTACATAATTATATATTTTTCTCTGTAGATTTATTGAGTCAACTTGTAAACACCTTTCGGTATTAAAGATATCTTGTTGCCCTTTTGTGAACAACAATTGTATCAAAGCTTTAGCTAGCCATTGCCAGAATTTAAAAGGTATATTTATTTAATAATCAACTATGTTTGATTTATAAATACATTGGCATGTAAATCTTTGTAAATGCATTTCCTTTCCCTCTCTGTGCATGTGTATGTGTGTTCGTTATTTGTTTTCTTTATATTAATAACATACTTTTTGATTGAAAAATTTAATTAAAAAAATTCTTGCAGTAAAAAGTTTTTTTTTATGCGCAGTTTATTTTTAATTGATATTTTTATTTATAAATTCCTTTAATAAAAGTGTCCTAAAGAATAGATTTATTTTTTTTTATCTTAATTTTTTTTCTTTCACAAATTTTTAATCAAAAAAAAATTATCTTAAATCTTTTTTTTTTTTTACCTTTCCTGTTATAGAGATACTTATCTTTTATATTAAATATACAGTAAAACCTCTAAATATCAGACACTTCGGGGATACAGAATTTGGGCATTATTAGAGGGGAAAAAATATAAATATATAGGTGTTGAGTATTGAAAAAATGTTTGCTTAATGAGGTTTGTTTGAGGTTAGATTAATTTTTAACAAAATTAGTCAATTGGTAAATAAATCATAACAGTTGTAAATTTCCAATTCATGGCAAAAAGTTTGGGCCAGGATTCAAACCAGGGATATCTTGGCTGAAGCCGCCAATGCTCTACTGACTGAACCATCCCAGATGAATTTGGTAGGACTAATTCATCCAACTAGCCTTTAACGATCACAGTATCTAGTCTGATATTTGAATCAGCTCAACAGAATAAATCGAAGGTTATTTTTTTAAACTGCAGTAAATGCTGCATACGTAATTATATTAGATTAATTTTTAACACAATTATTCAATTGGTAAACAAATCATGACAGTTGTAAATTTCCAAGTGAGTGAAAAAAGTCGGGACAAGGATTTGAACCAGGGATATCTTGGCTGAAACCACCAATGCTCTACCGACTGAGCCATCCCAGACAAATCTGGTAGGACTAATTCATCCAACTAACTTTTCATGATCACAGTATCTGATCTGATATCTGAATCAGCTCAACAGAATAAATTGAAGGTTATTTTTTTGGAACTGCAGTAAACTCTGCATACGTAATTGTATTAGATTAATTTTTAACACAGTTATTCAATTGGTACTGCAATTCCAAAAAATAACCTTCGATTTATTCTGTTGGACCGATTCAGATATCAGACCAGCTACTGTGATCGTTAAAAGTTAGTTGGGTGAATTAGTCCTACCAGATTCTTCCGGGATGGCTCAGTGGGTAGAGCATCGGCAGCTTCAGTCAAGCTATCCCTTGTTCGAATTCTGGCCCAGACTTTTTTCATCCTCTTAGAAATTTACAACTGTTATGATTTATTTACCACTTGAATGATTCTGTTAAAAATTAATCTAATTATGTATGCAGCATTTACTGCGGTTCCAAAAAATAACCTTCGATTTATTCTGTTGAGCTGATTCAGATACCAGACCAGATACTGTGATCATTAAAGGTTAGTTGGTTGAATTAGTCCTACCAGATTCGTCTGGGATGGCTCAGTCAGTAGAGCATTGGCGGTTTCAGCCAAGGTATTCCTGGTTCGAATCCTTGCACAGACTTTTTTCACCCACTTGGAAATTTACAACTGTTATAAATAGAGGTTTCTTCTATCCAGAAGTGTCCATTAGGGAGGTTTTACTGTGTATCAGCTATATTTCAATTCTCTTTGTTGATTACAAAGACTCGTGAAGAAAACAATTTTAAGTTTTTTTTTTTTTTTTTTTTTTTTTGTAAGGGTCTTAAATAAGTAAATATGAAAGATTTTAAAACATCAATCTATTCTCCAAGCTCTACAAAACTGTTTATTACGCATTAAATTAGCATGCAAAAAGAGTGATGCCACTAGACTTTTCTAATTCTGCTCTTCAAGGGACATAGATATTTCCCAAACTTGGATATTACTTTACAAAAGTAAGTCAATAATTTAGTACAAAGACAATTTCAACATATTACTGGAAGGTATATCTTTTTTTTAAATTCTTTACTAAAATTTATGTTACATCTAGAAAAAAAAATTATGCATTCTAAGGAAACCACCATAGTTTTTAAGTATCTCTTCTCCTGTTTTCTTTTCTTTCTTTTTTTTTTCCTAATTAATGTTATATATGACATCTTTGGCAGCAAGATATTCTCATATGGTTGAAGAATTAAATAATGTTCTAATTGGTTCAAATAAATGTTATAAAAATCTAACCCTCTACAGCATAATTTAAATATGATAAAAGCTAACTTGGTAAATATATAAGATAACAGAAAAAAAGATATTGTTTGTTCCTAGTTGTATTATCAGTTGTTGATGAAATGTCTTTTGTCTTTTTCATGCTTAGTATTAGAAATGAGGAGCTGCCGTGCCAAAGACTTAACTCAATCTGGATTCAGATATATAGCCCAACTATCAAAACTAATATACTTGGATTTATATCGATCACGAATTGATACCACAGCTGCTACTACTATTGTAAGGTATGTATATTTTTTATTCTAGAACCAGATTTATTTTCATTTAATGTGATTTAAAAACGTTGAATTTCCTTTTTCTTCTTTTATATTTTAGAAGTTGTCTAAACCTTGAACACTTACTTCTGGGAAGCTGCACCAAAATTGGTATGTTTGATGAAGTTGCTCTCTATGTAGCAAGACACCTATGGTAGTTATATATTTTGAGTTGATACTTTTTTTTATAATTCATATGTTATACTAAATCTTATTTAGATTGGAAAAAATTAAGTTTTATTTTAGGAATGAAAATGGAAATAAATTAAATTATTTATTTTTAAATTTCCTTGTTTATTTATAGAGTTTTGTGAAAATAATATTTTTTTTTCAATGATATTCCTTCTATAGATATATCCTCTTAAACTAAACCATGTTTCTAGGAGAGGCAATTTTATGTGTGTGTGTGTGGGGGGGGGGGGGCTTCATTTTTGTTACAATATCTTAGAAATTTTTTAAGTATTCTCTTGCAAATAATACACACACATATTACATATTTAGTATAAGAATAGTAAAGAAATGGTTTAGTAACTGCATGAATTAATTAGAAAAGTTTCAGTAAAAGCATATAAAGGAACACACTATTTAGAATTTTACTGAAGACATAAAAGCTCCTAAAACTCTACTAAAATTCAAAAGGGCTACTTTCTGACACATTCACAAATTCATTTTAAACCTTAGACACAAAACACTTGTAGATAGTCTTATTTAGAAACTATGAAACCAAATGGTGTTTTCCCCTTTTTTGATTAAAAAAAAAAAAATACATTTAGAACTAAATTTGTTGATGAGACAGACAGAAAAAAATAGTCTTGAGACAGCAGTCACTTGTAATTCAAGATGCAATGAATTTATCAAAAAATTTAAAATGCTATTTGATTCCACATAACTTCAATAAGCATGCCAGTACGTTTAAAAATGAGTTTGTGGATGTGTCAAAAAATTTCATGTTACTCAGCTTTTTTTTTTTTCTTTTGCAAGTGCCTTAAATTAAAGAACCATTTCTACAAAACTAATTAATATGTTCAATTGAAAATTAACCATATCAAAACAGTAAACACAACATAAAAATATATATTCTAGTTTGAAAATTAGATAGCAAAATTCTATATGAATTTTTAAAATAATAATTCTATGCTTAAAACCAGAAGATAGACCCCATTCTGCTTTTTTAAATTAAATTTTTAAACCACATTTTTGCTTTTACTAAAATTTAAATGATCCATTGTTATTCATTTGGAAAGCATGCAACTAAAGTTACTATTTTAAATATGGATATAAGTTGTATTAAGCATTCATATTTAAATTAATAAATTTAGAAAACTCCTGGATAAAATAAATATATAAAATGAGTATATTGTTAGAAAGTCAAATGTATCAGTTTCTCTGATAAATGAACATTACACATTTTCTAAAATTTTATTATTGCAGTTTTAAATCTTTTGTTATTAAAGGAAAAAAATCCAACCAAACAAGCACCTCTCCCTATGAAAATTTTGTGACTGATTTTTTTTATTTATATCACACACAAAAAAGAAAAAAAAAGAATGAGAATGTGTTTGTCATTAATAATAATAATAAATGATGGGGGCTGTTTTAGAGATTTAGTGTTTAAATTAAAATGCATGCAACAGAGTTTATATGTAGTATGCAACACGTTATTCATTTAATAAATTTCTATAGTAGCTTTACTCTTAAACCCCATGAAAAGAATAAAGATTTTTAGACACACATTGATATTAAAATTTGCATGCATATTACTTTAATTAGTTAGTACTATTAAGTTTTGTAAACTTTTCATTTGTAAAATAAATTTGTCATTTAATTAATATAAACTATGGTCATTCAAATAGTCATGGGTGGCCATCCATAATGTACATAATTTCCTCTATACTCTATAAAGCTCCTTTTAGATAATGCAATACTTGACACTGATTTCACAAATTTTTATCTTTTGTAATGATATATTGAAAGATGTGAAAAGAATGTATTTGACTATAGTAGAAATCTCCCCAAAGCTAACCAAATAATGTGGACAATGACAAGAATATATGGTCGTAACACATTTATTTACCAGTTTCATGGAAGTGTGTAGTGTATGTCAGCCAATTTTGACTTCTGAAATCTTGTTTCAATAAGTTGTACTTGCCTCCAATAAAATTTGACAGTGCTAACTAACAGTGGAACAAAAAAAGCTGATTTCATGTGTATCAATAAGCTTTAGTCCTTGATGTAGAGGTAAAGGAAGTCTTTATAAAGTGAAAGATAACCCAGGCATGCAATCTCCATGATGATATCTGCCTGGTCTGATAAAGAGTTTAGAGACAAAAGTAATCTTTTTAAATGAAAATATGGCTATTTTTGTTGTTATTTGCAAGAGTTAAGTTGAATGTTGGGAAGGAGGTGGGATATCTCTTTGGCCTTGCATTTAAAAATTATGAAAAAAATTATTCATAAAAAAAATTCAGAAATTTACAGTTTTTAATCTTTTTGATTCTAGATTTAATGGGTTGTCAAGTCAATTTTATTAGGACAGGCAGAATTTTTTTTCAGGTGAGATCCCTAGGGATAGGGATTCTAGATCCTGGCTATAGCCCACTCTATAATATTCCTTAATAATTATATTGCTCTTTTAATTCCTATCACAAATTGAGAAACTAAATTTTTGAATAACATATTTAAATAATTAATATTGTACTTTCATGTGGGATATTTTTGTGTGTTATTTCATTTGATTAATGTTAGACAGCAATATATGTTGTTTAGCCATTTGCCATAACTAACTATTACTCAAGGTAGAAAAACATGATGATGATGATTTTAATATGATTTGCAAACAATGACTGTTATGTTTGTTTACATTTTGTTAGAGAGTGTTATAATGCAAAGTGTACCATTTATAATTGTTGTAACAATGTCACTTAAAACAATATCATAAAACCAAGCATGTTCTTATTGGTAATTTATGTCACATGATGTCAAATGTTCAGTATCATATACAAGTTGTATGAAAAAAAAAAATCAGTGGTATGCTTTTGTATTCATAGAAGAGTAACACAACAGATTACTCTTCATAAACCCATTTTCGATAAAATTCATATTTTCTTTAAATTAACATTTTTATTACATTACAAAATGCCAAGTATGTAATTTTGTTAAATAAGTTTAAAATAGATAAGTTAAAAAAAAAAAAAAAAAGATAAATTTTCAACTCAATATTGAATGTTTAAATTTTAGATTGTAGCTCTCATCTTTTAATGAAACATCATAATTTAGTTCCATTATTATGTCTTAATTCTATGTAAATATTGTAAAACACCTGATGGAGTCAGACCACTAGTTATGAACTTTTGTGGCATCTTATTATACAAATAACATACTAAATTAATCCACCATTGTTCCTACTTATTTTCTTTAAAGAAAGACTTTAAAAAGTTATAATTTATGTCAGTTAGAATATTTTATCCTTCTAATTATTAAAATTTTTGGTACTTTTCCAGGATAGGGGCCTGGGTGAGAGAAAAAATTTTAGTAGCATATTTTCTAGCAACCTATTCATTGTTTCCTATACACAAACAATTTTTTCAATATTTGTACTATTTATTTAATATAGAGAAGCCATTTATTTATTTTAATATACAGACAGAAGAAAATTATATATAACAAACACTAATAATATGGTTTAATTCGTATTGAAAGACTAAGTTCAGGGGTTAAAGATATGTTTGACAATATTATAAAGTGGTGCAGTCAAGGTTTGATGCAAGGCTACCCTAGGAATTTTGTGAAAAGAATAACGTCTGATTTTATAAGGGGTAAGAGTTATCGCACTGAGCTGAATTCAATTTTGAAGACAAGTGGTGGTTTGGATAATTTGATTGGTGTAATGAGATAGTATGATATTTTGTTGGGCATTGTTTGTATGTTTAGTTTTTTCTTTCTTTTTTTCAATTTTGGTCTTGGTGAGTGAAGGGGGACGTTGCATGCATAAAATCTTGATTTAAATCTCCTGTGCATGTCATGAGTCATGCTGCCCGTCTTCTGGTTTTGTTCTTCCGTTTGATTCTTTAATAGTTATTGTTTATGATAGTTTATTTGTATTATTGTTGTTTGTTTTTAAAGTTATGGTGTGTGATTAGTGTTAATTTTCATAACTGGAGTTTTAACTATATATATATATATATATATATATAAATTCATAAAACAATCATAAAAAATCATTAGGTTTGTTTCATTTGACAACAAACCTTACTTTCTGAAGCCCAAATAGCACCAAGCTTTAAAAAAAAAAAAAAAACGCCAAGGCCCCGATACTGAAAAAATACCAAATTTTTTACATATATTTTTTAAACTTTTGTAATGTGTTTTGAGTGATGAAAGAAATTAGTTGTATAACCTTTTTTTATTTATTTATTTTTATTAATTTTTAGGAATATTAAAACATTAGATTTCTGGAGAGGTATTTCATTAACTTGTCTTGGTATTCATCAGTTGGCCGAAAAGTGTAATAATCTTATTGAACTCGATTTAGGATGGTGGTATGTTACAGTTATCTTTGAGAATGTTTTGTTGTAGATATATTATTTTTTGTTGCTTTATGTTTATACTCATTGCATTAAATTATCTATGACCAAGCTTGTAAGTAGTAAAAATGTGTTTATATAAGTGAAATAAAGCTTACAATAATTGAAATCCTCTTAACCCTTTGATACATACTGTCCACCACAGTGCACAAAAATGCTCCAAACTATTTCATTTTCAAATCCTATTCAAAGGTTATGCTACTCTGTGACATCTATACTTTCAGTAAAAAAATCAAGATAGCGCCACAAGTCAGGCAACTTAGCAAATGGAAAACAACACATTTAACATTGGAGATTTGACGGTTTTAACATATGCAACAGAGGGTTAATACCAAAAGCAGAATTTCAGAATATAAGTCATGGATGATAATGATGTTTTTTATCGGTTTTATCGATAGTATGGTCAAATCGATGATTGTATAGATAATATCAGTTTTTTTATCGATTTATCCAGTCAATCAATTAATTGCTAACTGCTAAATTACTATTCTTATCCGTTATCAATCCGATCTTATCAATCAAGATTGTCTGCATTTTCGAGAATTGCCCATCACTGATAAGTACTATAATTGTAAACTTTTTTCTATTCTGTTCATTATGTCTATTCATTAATTACGTTTATGTATATTTAAATTACATCTTATCCATTTGGTTTACATGAATAGCACAATGTTTCATGTTCATATAACAATGAATTACTTATAGAGGTATAAAAAGGAAGTAAAAAGAGGTGTAAACAAAAAAAAATTCATCGGCAAAAAAACAATTTGAAATTGTTATTCATAAGGATTCAGGAATTTGTTTTGACAACTGTATTTACATTAATAAAAAACTGCTTTTCAAGAATAGTGTAGAATTGTTTTAAAACTTTTATTTATTTATTTTATTTATATTTTTGGGGGCGGGGGAGAGAGTAAAAGGGAGGAACAACACAGTCTAAGTCTGTATAACTTAGATACAATTTTCAAATTATATATATATATATTTCAAAATACAGTAAACTCTGTCTGAGGTGGAATCGATCGGAACTGAGGACATTTTACATAGTACACAATATTCTGCCTTAGACAAATTTTACTCTATGTCTATGGATTCGCAGGGACTTGCAAATCCTTCCGAGTTAGAAAGATTTCCGTCTTAAACAGCCTTACAGAGAGTTTACTGTAGTATGTTTACTGTTATAGTTTATACAAGATTTATCATTTTCTCATACTGATATTTATATTGGTATTTTTTATTTTGTCGCATCTTTAACATAATCGGATAGAATTTTAAATAATGAAATAAAATTTTTTAAATAATTAAAGGATTTTGGTGCTTCATACAATTTAAAATTTGCGTGCTCATTTGTCTGTCTTTCCATTTGTATTTGCCTCAATTATTCTGTAATTTATGAAAAAATGGGCAGAATTTAAAATGATAAAGAAACATGTATCAAGCATCGATTATGAAGTACTTTCCAACACTTTTAGAATACTGCAATGAAACTTCACCATTTAATAACGAAAAGAAGTAAACAATTTAGAAAATGCATAGCACATTTAAAACCCAAGTTCAGCAATTACCATCCATAGTTGGAAAGGTACTCGAATTCTGTTGTGCAACCCTGCATATAAACAATAGATTTGTATATATACTACATAATTTAGTCGAGTTAGGAAAACCATAACACTGTTGAAAAGTCCCCTTTAGCAATTTCTGCCAATAGATTGAAATGTTCTCTAATTTTTTGTACAATACTGTATGTTATCTGCAGATTTTTATAATATTGTAAGCTAAATTTTAATACAAATAAAACATGCATAACAATAATGCAATTAAAAATGCATTTCTAGCAACTGTCATCCATAGACAGAAATGTATCCATTTCTTTGTGTAGACCTGTGCATGAATTTATTTTTTGCTTATAAACATATATTAGTGTACTAAATATAATTCAGTTGGAAAATAATGCTTTGCTTAATTAAAAAAATAAATAAATAAGGGGAGGTACTAGATTAAAATTCCCATGATTTTTATATATATTTTTTTTCAGTTACAAAGAAAGGTGATATTACCTTTGGACTTTTTGCATTATATTTATTGACATTTCACTTATATATTTAAATATTTGACTGTAAAAAAACAAAAAACAAAAACAATATGTCTTGTACAAATATAAATAAGTGCAAGTAGTAAGTCAAAATTACGTCCACTACTAATCATATCATAATATTAAAATATTTATTTGCTTAATCCGATGATTTTTTCCATTTTTCATATGTATTTGTAATTTTTCCGATATACATTCTGATGACGACTCAGAAAATGAGTTGAAACATGTAAATATAGATTTTTAATTTACTTCTAATGTGTTTTTATAATGTCTTTTAAGCAAATAAATATTTTAATATTATGATATAACATGTCTTGTGTGACAGGAAGTATGTGCAGGTGCACGCCCGGAACTTCCAATTAGGTGACTGTTTTTTCCTGGTCACAATCAGCTGAAAAAAATTTGGTCACCAAATTATGAAAGGGCATTAAATTCTCTGAGGCTTATTACAATATTTAGTTTTAAAAGTTCCTTTTTGACAAAATGGTAGTCATTTGAACAAAAAGGTCATTTTTATCAGCTTTTTTACCTTTTGCGAGTTTGAAAAAATAACTAATCAATGAAAATTATACTTTTCAGTGGTATAAGCTCCAGAATAAAAGTTACCTTCTTTTTATAAAAAAAAAAAAAAAAAAAAAATGAAGGAAATTGGTCAAATAGTTTTCGAGAAAAAGTGTTGCCTGGTTTGAAAAACATGGTTTTGAGATAAACAAGTTTAAAGTTTTACCACAATGTTACGTTCATTGAATGGTACTCCATTCAACAATTGGCATTACGTTCAACGAGTAAAAAATATTATAAAATATTGGAATATCGTGAAACCATTTTAGGGCAATGATCTACAAACTTAAGGGATACAAAAAATAAAAAATTGAATATTTTGATACAAATTTAATTCATGCCCATAAACAGTATTGCTTTTGAATTCTTTTATGTACCCCTGTACATGATCTATAGAATTTCTAAATGCCATGCAATATGCAAAAATTTATTTAAAAAAACAAATCAAAGTTGAATATGCACTTCCAACAATTACCGCTCTTACACAGTACTGTAACTGATATATTTTGTGTGTATCTGTAAATAAATGTTAAATGCTACATACTCTATATCCTAGAATAAAAATCTTGTAATGTACCTCATAAATGCATATCAATTTCATTATGTTTAAAATAGTATTATATCATTAAAATACATTGTGAGTGATTTTTCCTATAGACCACAATGCAACGTAATTCTTTTGAGTGTGTATGTAAATGAACTATACATACTTTGTTTTAATTGGGAAACATGCCAGGGTAAATCTCAATAATGTATGTCAAAAAAATAAAAATCTATTTATGAGTCTAAAAGTATATTTACGAGAGTTAGAGCATGGATAGACAGACATACCAAATTCGTAAAAACTTTCAACTATCTTGGAAAATGTTACAAAGTTCAGTATACAGTTAAACCTCAATTTAACAATTAAAAATGGTTTCTTGAAAATAATCATTAAATTGGGGTTATCGTTAAATCGGGAAACACATTAAATAAGACAAACTCCAAAAAATTTAATTTTTAAAATTTCAGAAATTTCTTACCAGTAACACGTAATTAAGTATACCTTGCAATATATTAAAAAGACCCTTTTTACTTTGAAAAATAATATTTTGATAATAGTTTTGTTTTGTCCTTAAGGTTAGCCTGTGACATACATGGCTTTCTCGACAATTTCAAATGCATTATGCAAATTCTCATCGGTATCAAATCTCATTAAGTATTTTTTGCATGCTTGTGATCCAGCATTTGATTCAATTCCAGTAACTTTTGAGTTTTTCTGCTTCCATAACAGAAGTTGTATCTGAATCGGTCGTTTTTGGCATGTTTTCATCAGAAATTTCTTTAATAGTTAATAATTCACAAGCAGGAAAATTAAGTCAGAATTCACATAATCTGTAAATGAAAGATTGTGGCTAGCAACTTCATCCCAAAATGAATTTTGAAATCCTTCTGAATCAAATTCTTCATCCTCACATCAGTGTTGCCAGATTGGGGACTTTTTTAATTCAGATTATTTGACTGTCACCATTTTTTAAAAATAGTATAATTCGCTTATTTTTTAGAATTTTTAATTTATTTTTAACTAGGGCGAATATTTCTATTTCAAAAAACCGGTGACAATCAACAGTCTGGGGATAAAAAAGTCCCCAATCTGGCAACACTGCCTCACATATGTCTCCAATGGACTGAAGCTGGAAAAATCCAGCTCGACGTGTTAATTCCAAAGCTTCCAGAACACCCACTTCGAATTTAGATGAGCTGTCAAATGATTCCATGGCTATCAAAAGTTTTCATATTAAGCATTTCCTATAATGCAATGGTTCCCAACCTTTATTGGTGTGCAACCCAACTTTAGGTTGAAAAAAAAATTGTGCTTCACCTAATATGAGAGTGTATCTGATATCAGTATGGAAATTGTTCTTTGAACTCTATAAGCTGTTGACTATTCTATCGTATCAAAAAGGCAAATTTTCATACATAGCTGTCAACAAAAATGAAAATTGGTAATCTCAATGTGTGTAAGTGGAATAATAATTACATATTATAACATATTCTTACATATTATCACATATTACATAGACAATGAAAAATACATTTAATTATTATCAAAACACAACTTTACAATGTGTGAGATTTCTGGCACTGTTGTTTACCAATGAGGGCAAATATCAGGGCTAAAATTGGGTAATTTTAAACCTTAAATCACTTTTCACATGCACTTTGTTTCTGTACTTGATTTTAAAAAACAGCAAAGTAGAAAAAATATGTTCATACAAGTATGTCGTGTTAAACCCCATCAAGGACCTCAAAACTATATTCTGCTTGTACTATATTCATCCAAAACAAAATAAAGAACTTCGCCTTGAAATATTATTTGTTGTTGAAATTGTTATATTTTTTAAACAGATTAAACAAGAGATATATTTTTATGGTAAACCTCGATTGTTCTGCAGCCCACCAAAACAACCGCCATTACTCACCAGTGGGTTGCGACTCATAGGTTGGGAACCACTGTTGTAATGCATTTTAAAAGATTTGATTGTGCCCAAATCGAAAAGTTGTAATTCCTTATTAGGACTTGCTGAGAATAATATCAATTTCATGTTTTGAAGATTAGTAACCTTGGGATGAACAGGATATTGATCAATGAAAACTAAAAATTTTCTATCTTTGTTCTGCATCTTAATATCAAGAGCTTCAATGAATTGTTTAAAGAAATCTGAATTCACTTGAGACTTGGAAGAGTCTTCAAATACACATTTTGAAAACTTCTTGGGTGACTTTCCGATGGCAAATGGAGTCACTTTCTGTGATCCATCAGCATTTCTAGCTGAAAGAACTCTTAATCTTTCTTTTGATTTCTTGCTTCCTTGATATAGTTCATTCTTATAACACAATGTTTTATTTGGATGTAAATTATAAAATAAGACAGTTTTATCTATATTAAAAATGTCTTTTGGGGCAAAATCTTTTGTAAGACTAAAAAGTATGTTTTCTTTCCAATATTTTGTAGTTTCAGGCTCGACACTTTTACTTTCATCAGAAATAGTTTTACAAACAATGTTGAATCTTTGGCAGAAAGGATCTATCCAACTGTTAGATGCTGAAAAGTTTTCTATTCCGAGATGGTCAGAATTTCCCTTTCAATAAACATGAAGACACTGCGAAGTTGTTACTTGCTCAAACCTTGTCACTAGAGCCTTTCAAAGGGGACACTTTCATAGATTTATGCTTTTTCAAAAATTGGCTGCATTCTTATGCAGATTTTTCAATTTCTCTGCATTTTTCCACTATTGTGGCTAAAGTTGATTGTGATGTCCTTAAACTGCTATCTAAAAATGTTTGTGATCCTGAAGTTTTATTTATGAATGACAATATTTCCAATTTCTCATTAAGAGAAAATCACTTTCATTTTTATTACATTAAACCATAACATAGACTGCGCTGCAGCTATCTCCTCTGATCTTGGTGGTAATCAAGAAGTGCATATATTAATCTTATAACCGGACCATTGGAATGTATGATAACTCTGCAAATGGTGTAGTAAATTTTTTGTTGACTCAATAGATAAATAATGGACAAGAAACTGGAAATTGTGTTTACTGTAAAGACTTTTTTTTTTTTTAATCTTATGTTTGTGCTTACTGAAAAAGCCTTTAAAATATTTAGAATTAATGTATATACAGGGTGCAATATGTTATCTATCGCCGACTTTTAATTTCTCAACCATTGGCCATAGACATGTATTTCCAATTACAAAAACGTTTCAAATAAGTTAAATATTCATGTTGTGGTATTATTTAAAGTAAAAAAAATCAATTTTATAAAATTTACGAAGTTTAACCTTTTATACAGTCCCCCAGTCCCTATAGTTATATTTAGTAAAAGTTTACATATATCATAACAGATATAACACAAAAAGTTTGACATCTGTATTGCAAAAATTGACACAGTTGTTAAATTTCAAAGTTTGAGATTTTTGCACATGATTTTGTCTTTCATTGAGGGATCAGTTAAAAGATGAATTAAAGTAATTTGAGATCAATTCGAAATGAAATTCTTTCGAAAATGCTGCTTGAGTTCCCACTTGAGACTTGTAAAGTTAGATTATCAAACCATCTAAGGTGATGTTTGAATGCAAGATATACAAATTGGATCCTGATATGGAGCAATTTAATGTTTTCAACAATGCAGGAAAATAGAAAGATTTTTTTTTTTTTTTTAAAGGACATATTTGGTTTAATAAACACAGTGAAAAGCATAAGTACAGCAGTTTATCATCAATAATGAGTAATGATTAAGTTTATCTCATGGTAATTCTGATACATAAATTGGATTTTCCATAATAACATTATATCTGAAAACAGAACTTTATTTGCTGAGTTTACCATATTTGGCATTTGGCTAGTAAAAAGGTACTGTAAATAACTACGGTAGTATTTTGAATATTCCAATAACTTCCTTCAATCAGTCTCATGCAACATGTGTTTCTGCAAAAGAAGCTAAAAATGTGCAAGGACAGTAAGATAATAGTAAGATAAATAAAAGAGATTGAAGGAGAGATAAAAACAAATGAGGCAAAAAAATAAATAAACTAGAGAACATGAATTCTGCTTTTTCAGAATTTAATGTCGCCCCCGGCATTTCCATTATTTCATTTTCTTCTGATGGACTGGTGGCTTCTATTATTATGAAACAGCCAGTATAAATGAAGTGTTAAATGAAGATGAAAGAGCAACCGTAAAAAGTTAGAACTCTTATTTTCTGGTCAGAATGGGGAAAAAAATGGCCATATTTTTTTTCCCCATTCTGACCAGAAAATCAGAGTTCTAACTTTTTAGACTGCTCTTCATCTTCACCTAATACTTCATTTATAATGGCTGTTTCATAATAATAGAAGCCACCTGTCCATCAGAAGAAAATAATTAGGTTAAAGCGGGACTCTACTGCAGTACAAAACATATTTCAGTTTTAAGAGCATGCTTTATTTTATGTAAAATGACGTCATTCGCCATCTGCTTAATAATTCCACATTTACGATCTACTCTCAAACATCTACAGTAAAGCATGCATAGCACATCACTATCGCGAAATAAGGCACAAATGCAGCAAAAAGATGCCGTCATTCAAGAAAATCGACAAAAAAAATAGCTATCTAATGATTCATAGATACTTACAATTAAATATACTTTATAATAGCTCCATTGTTTTAACAGAAATTATTTGTTTATATTTTTTTCAAAATAGCACGTATTTTAATTACATTTTCTTTCGGTTGTTATGAGAAAATGGCAACAAAAATATATAATTACTATTTTAGAACTATTTTTCCTTTACTTTCTACAGAAATGGAGTACTTCCGTTGCCAATATTAAGCAAATGGCTCCAAAAACTACCAAAAAATTAATATTTCAAAAATAAATGGAGATACAATTTTCAAACAAATTGCATTTAAAAGAACTTTTTTTTCCAATATGACGGTATAAAATTTGAAAATGTGCGATGCTTAGAAATTAAAAAAATTGCTATAGAGTATTTAATCGTACTGCTTTGTTTTACGCCTGGCTTCTGTAAAGTAACGTTATTTTTTGGAATACACAAAATAAGCTGGTAGAAAGAAATAGCATACCGTACCGGGAGCTAATAAACATTTAATTGAAACAAAAATACAAAACATTTACACCACAATCAAATATCTGGAGAATGACTTATTTTCAGGGGGAATGACCAAGGATCTTTAAGAAATGTGATTTCGCTGTTAAAGCAACACATTTAATCAATTGTTTATGTCATCATCCTTATGTATAATTTTTATGTGGTATTACTCAAGATTTTTTGTTGCAAAGATCTATTTTAGTAACGCTGATTTTTGATTTTCTTGTAAATTTTCAATTTTCTAATCATATCACATTTTAAAGAAAGGGCTTTTATTGTATGAAAAATACAATATAGTAGAGCGCCGATTATCGGAACTCCAATTAATCGAACTTCCAATTATCAGAACAGCCTATTTATCTCAAAACAAATTTTTAACCAAACTTCCAGTTATCCGAACAGCCTATTTCTCCCAAAAAATTTTTAACCAAACTACCAATTATCCACTGGCTTGGAATAAAATTTTAAATAAAGAAAAAGCTTATAGTGGATCAGAAAATGAGGAATGTTTAACAATAAAGGAGATGGGAAGAATCCTAAGCTATGAAGAAAATAAATTAACGAGTAGTTAAATAGTGAAGTACGTGGCCCTGGATATCAGATTTTAAATGATGTGAGATTGTGGATGAGATTCATGATGAAAAAGTAACTGAAGAAAATGAAAACGAATGCTCTGAAAACAACCAAGGTCCATCACATAGCGAAGCCTTTGAATGTATGGAAACAGCTATGAAATGCCTCGAACGGCAGAAGAACTTTGATCCTATTCAACTAACGTATTTAAGAAGAGTTAGGGAAATAGCAGATTGAAAATAATGTATTCGCTGAAGCAAGAAACAATCAAACCAACTTTTTTGCTTAATTATAATCTCTGGTGTTCAAAAAATGATAAAAATGTTAAACACTTTTTAAACATGCCACCACTAGCTGGTGTTGCCAATCCTAAGGTGAGATAACATGTGACGGTTTTAGTATAGTCAGAAACATCCCTTAAGTTGTCTGTCCATTTATCCGAACTAGTGTCGGTTCCGGCTTGTTTGGATAATCGGCGCTCTACTGTACTAAGGCTTTCTTTCTTCTTCTTTTTTTTAACGTTAGTTACTGAGATTTATAAAGTCCTTGAGAATTGCAGACTGTGTAAATTTGAGAATTATATTTTCAGAATAAATTGCTATTTCTAAAAAGAAAAATATTTATATTAAACATACATGTACATCATACTTGACAACTTTTACACTTTAGGTGTAAAACTTACACTGTTTGCCCTTTTACACTTTGGATACTTATTTTTATACACTTTTTGCCCTTTTACACTTAGGATACATATTTTTATATTTTTTTGCAAAGTTTCTACTAAGTTTCCTTTTTCTTTCCTTAAATTATGAATTACTTTCTAGTTCCTTTTAATAACAATAAATTCTGAATGCAATGGAGATATTTAGTATTGTCAAAGAAATGAATTTGGATTTTATTGTCAATAATCACCAGGAAGACACTTTTAATATTCATTCTATGTAAAAAGTAATGTTTTGAATACATTTTCCAGACCTTCTTTAAACAGCAAAATTTAAATTAAACATACGTATATGTCTTTAAAATTTAATGACTAAGTTTTTTAATGAGTGTGATATTGTTTTTTATATTTTTCTCACCAAACTACCTTTGTAATAGTCATTGCTGTTTTATTTAACAATATTCATCTATTCCATATTTTTAGAGAATGTAAAAAAGTTGTTTGTGTTATTTAAAAAATGGGTTACATGAGTTACATTAATATGGGGGGAAAATGTGAAATGCTCTTCACTCGTCATTTTACACTTTACAATTTTCAAAAGTTGGCAAGTATGGACATTCATGTTTATTACAAATGATGCATTTTCTTCTCATGCATAATTAAATTTATCTCATCTATCAAATTATTATTTTCTTTGTATATTTAAATAATTATTTTTCTATAATATTTCCAAAAAATTGCACTTTGATCCCCATGTGAGCTTCCTAAAAACATAAGTTAAAAATTATTTGATCCACCTTAAAAAATTAAAATAAATAAATAAAATAAAATAAATTCTTCTCTCATTTCACTGCTACAAAAAATGACTAATTTAATGAATAGAGTAATTTTAAGGTTTCAAAGCATTGTTTGCAATCATTCAAAACAATGCAATTGGTAGTAAAATATTTCAAGGTCCACAAAAATATTGTATGATATTTTTTTTTTTTCAAAAATTATTTTCTTTCTGTAAATCCATTACATGGACAAACTTCTACATAATCTGAATGAAATATGAATTTATTCATTAAAAAACAATTACTTTATGTATGCATATGTATATACTTATCTATTTTATTTAGATTCTTTTTTTTTTTTTTTTTTTTTCAGTTATAAAATAGATGCTAACTGTGGCTGTCTTAAACAACTGATATATCATAATAGAAATTTGAAGAAACTGTTCTTAACAGCAATAAGGTATGTTGAATTTTTTTATGAAACACCGAGTTAAAACAATAATAATAAATAAATAAATTTATTCAAAGATTTTTTTCATCTAAGCATTAAATAATTTGTTATTTTTTAATGATTTGAAAAAAAAAAAAAGTCATGGTATTAAAATGGAATGAAATGAGTTTAAATAGATGAAGGAATTACATTTATTTTTCAGGAAATAGTTTTAATTATGAAAAACTAATCTATGTGTCATGTAAATAGTATGATTTATCTGGGAGTTAACTCTGCTTTACATCATAGACATGGTACAAGCTCACAAAAAAAAAAAAAAAAACTTTCATGGTCAATTTTTTTTTTTTTTTTAAGATACAACAACAGGGAAGAAACAAAGGGATTGGTTAAACTATCTATTCAGTATTTCTAAATTGTTTTCTTAACATATAATCATAATTTAATCAATATTAATTTATTAATTAATAATTAAGTTCTGAAAATATGAAAATTTTGTATTGCCTCCAGGAACTCACAATTGTACATAATTTCCAAAAGTCTAGTACATCAGAAAATGGGTAAAAAATTAATTACGAAATTCCATAACATCTTTACATACATAAACTAAGTGAAGTTAAATAAAAGCATCTTATAAGCATAGGTTATTTCTAATTTAAAGACTCTTTCTATATATTTATTATAATATTTCTTTAATTTTATTATTTGTATGTGCTTGGTAGAACTGTTTCAAGTAATGAAGTCAATGCAATAGCAGCCCATTGTAAAGATATTGAACAACTTGATATTCTTGGAACATGTGAAGTTAATATTGCTGCTGTTCAAAAGTAAGTATTAGTTATTTTTAAATGGTGTCTCATGTAAAAGGAATCATGCTTTTGGATTTTCCATTAGTACATAGAACTAACATTAAGATTTTAATATTGGTATTAAATTTAATGTATACTTTTTTTCACCTATAAAAATATTTGCAATCTACTTATATAAAATCCAAGTGTAAGAAAGTGTAGGTAACCATTTTGGGGCAAACTGTGCCATCTATGTATTTAAAATACAAGACTGTCAATCTGCCCTGAGCTTTCTACTGAACCTTGAAATTTCTTCAAAAGCGTTGATTACTTCCATTGTTTCAGATAAAAGAGAAATAATGAAAAATATTCAGACATGGACGTATTTTTTTCATTTGCAAGTTATTTTTGGTAAAAAAGTTTATGCATGTATACTTTATTTTTATAAGCAAATAAAAATTAATATTTATTGTGACATCATGATAATATTGTCTATTAAGTTTATTTTATCTTTATGTATTCTGGCTTTATTAGTTTTTTTCACTACGGTGAAATAGAAAAAAATACTTTTATTTGAATACACTGTGGTTAAGCTTATACGTATATAAAGTATCTTTGAAAAGTTTGCGCCAGTGACGTTATGCTTAGTTTGAAATATATACTAAGGAGAAAAATTGATACGATTGTGTCAACATGACATAATTTTCACTGATTTTCATTTCTTAATTCTAAAGATTAGAATCAGTGCCTTTATTGATCATTAAACTATTTCAGATATCGAATATTGAGTAAAAAAAATATTCTCATCATTTGTATTTGCAGAAATTGTTTGTCATTTCTAAAATGTACTTTTCTGCATTACACACCTTTCAATAATGAAATCTTCATGCTGTTTGTTTGTATGAAGTCTTATAAAAATGAAACTCAAATCAACATTCCGTAATTTTTGACAGGGGTTATATACTAGTATGTATTTAAATCTGATTGCATTGTCATTATTTTATATAGTAGTCTGGAGATTTATCATTGTTGTAATTAAGACTACAAGTAGAATATAGATGTTACAGAGTACATTATGTATGTAATGCTATACAGTAGTATAAATGTTAAACTTTGTAGTTAACCTTTTAATGTCTTTAAAAATAATTTAGTAGCAAGTTTTTAATAATAATATTTGATATAATTATTATGAAAACAATGTTTAAAACACCAAAATTAATTACATAATTGCAGGCCAGTTTGAATACCTGTTAAAATGCCTGCAATTATGTGATTAATTTTGGTGTATAAAATGTGGTTTTTATAATTGTTATATTTTGCTCCTTCTTTAATATTTAATGTGTTTCTTATGTATATTAGCAGTATACAAGCATGTTTATTATGACAATATAAGCATGATTTTATGGCAAAAGAACTTTCAAAACTCTAAACAAAGCTTTTATTATCTATATTTTGGTGTAAAGGAGAAATTTCACACTTTTCATGTGTTAGTGATTCTGAGTTTACAATGTTAATAAAAGATAATAACAATAATAAATTTAACAAACCATCAAAGGAAACAATAAATACCTGCATTTTCAAATAGGTTTTAAAAATATTTATAAATTAATTACATGGTTATTTAGAAGGTTTTCAGATTTTCATTAAGATTTATTTATTTTTATATATTTTGATATCATACATTTATATATATATATATATATATATCCACATGCCAGCATTTAATGACCAAAGAAATCGCCAAAGATTTCATGTCATGTAAGCTCAATTGGGGTAATTATGAACATGGGGTAGTTCAGAAGATGTTCCACTAAAGCTTAGCTGATACTAAAGTGAGTTGGGCTGATTTTTGACGGCCAATTATCTGCACGAGGGATATAGGCCCTAGGGGCAGTGCCTTCCGTGGAGGTCTTTCTAAGGGAACCTAATCTGTATTAACGCATGGAAATCCACGGTTCGAAGAAAACCACGAAAACTCCAAACGATTAGGCCGATGGGCGCGATTGGGTTCGAACCCAGCACCTCCCGCCTACCAGCTTCGAGAGCAGAACCTCTCAGCCACTGGTGGGGCGATACTAAAGTGAAGTAACAGTCAAAGGTTTACATCACTGCTGAAAGAATGAGAGCATTCCGATCATTTCTGTTGCATGCTTGACACCTTTTCTCGCACATATTAAATTCCTTATCAATTAAAAGTAACAAACAGTTTTTAGTGCCTGTGGATATTCTTCATTTCTATCAGATAAAAACAAGCTCATTATTCTGAATCAATAATTGTTAGTTATAATTACTCTAACAGAATATCACTAAGTTTTTGCTCAAACTCATTTTCAAGGATCTATAGAACTGTGTTAATAATTTCCGCACACTTTTTGTGATGTGGGGTAATTATAGACTTTTTTTTTCTAAGTGATTTGGTTCCATATTAAATCATATTAAGCCTCATATGAAGTCATAACTGTTTGTACAGTTGTAACTTAATTTGTCCCAGGAACTTTTGTTCAGTATTGAAAGTATGTGTTTAAATATCATAAATCAAACCTGCAATTATTATAACAGAATCCTCTTAGTTCATTTGAAAAGAATTTCATTAAAAAATGTACGGTAGTGGGGCCCCAAACTTAAGTTCGTTTGGAAAGATTTTCATATAAAAATTTAAATTCAAAACAAATTGGAAAGTGCATAGCATGCCCAGTAAACGCAGCTGGAGGCAGTGGGCCCCCAACTGTAGGTTCGTTTGGATAGATTTTCATTAAAAAATATAAAATCATGCAAATCACAGATCACTGCTGAAGGTAGCGGAGCTCCCAATAGCAGGTTTGTTTGGAAGGATTTTCGTTTCAAAGTATGAAATCATTCAATATTAATTTTAGGTATATTGAATGTTATTATCACTAACTTTGCCAACAACAAGCAGGTCAGCTAATGGTAGAATAAATGTGTGTGTGAACTTGTTGTTGAACAAAAATTATGTATGAACTATATATTTTTTTGTATTATACCATCCTGACACAAAAGTACATGTTCAAAATTACACTGTAGTCTTTGAGGAAATTGTGAGCAAGCAATTTTAGGTACTTAGTTAACATAGCACAGCACCCATAACTAATTGTAATTTAAGTATAGGAGTGAAACAATAGCTTTATGGAGGTTTTACAAGATTTCATATGGATTATGTGCTCCTTAAAGCATCAGTAGTTGAAAAGGCCAATTTTGTTCACTATTACCCCAATTGATCCTATGTATATAAGTATGCGTTAAGGGTGTATTCGAAAAAATATTTTTCCACCCTCAACCGCTCGAAATTTTCTGGGACATTTTCAGACTCATTTTTAAAAGTAAAAACATGAAACTTGCTGGGGTGATTTCTGAAGACATGTTTAACATGCCGTGTGATTTCATTTTCAGCTCAATTAATTAGAATTTGATTTTTAAACAATTATTTTCTCAGTATGACCATTTTTTTCATTCCCAGATCGCCTGCTTCGGAAAATTCGGTTCAAAACGTCAACTTTGACAGCGTTTTTTTACAGTATTTCCTGCATTTATCAAAAAATTAAGAAGCACGGCACATTATATAGTTTCTAAATAAGAGAATTTCCCAGTTTGATGTGTTTGAGAGCAAAAATGAATTTTAAAATGAATCAGAAAATAACCAGTTTGGATCGGGATACACCCTTAATTGTGTATCTATGTATTCGTTATGTATGTATGGTAATCAGGTTTATAGCCATTTGGGATATTTTAGTAAATGCTACTTGCCACCTTTAATGGCATCTAGTTGGTAGCATGACTTGTGTTTGATGCCAATACTTTGCATGCAACAAGATTACAGAAGGAAATTGCAATAATGCAACAAATTAAGAGTAACATGCCAGAATGAAAAAAAAAAAAAAAAAAAAAAAAAAAGAAGAAGAAGAAGAAGAAGAAGAATTTACAATAATGCTAAACGTTTTTTTCCTTAAACAAAAAGTATTTGTTAATAGTAAAGAACTCCAAAATTCATCAATGGCATGTGGTTAACCCTTTTGCGGCAAGCATCTTTTACAGAATTTTTAATCTTTTATGACTGGTTTTTCAAAACGGAAATTTTTGCCTAATTGAATCAAGAAAATGCCCTGATTAAATAAAGCAAAATTTACAATAAAAAATAACTGGTGCAAATAATCAAGGATTCTGAGCACCTTATGTGTCACTCGTCTCGAATGGGTTAATATGTGAAGTCAGAAGTGCCTTGAAGTTTTTATTATAGATTTAAAAAAATGTTTAGATTGTTTGGTTTCCTAATATGATTAGTCATACTTTAAATATGCTCTTGCATTCTTTTAAAATTGTTAAAAATTGTCACAATTTTTTTAAAGATTATTTCACCAGTCTTATTTATTATAAGAGTATACTGTTTCAAAAAGTTTATAAAGAATCTTTCAATTAAATTTAACCCTTTAATGATTTTTAAATTAGCCATTTCTGAATTTTCAAGCATAAGATTTATTTCAACTATTGATTTCAATTCTTAATTATAATATTTACAACTGTTGTATAGTTTAAAAATATATAAATTAAGTTTTAAAACTTATTTCGAAAACATAAAGGTAAGAAAAAGTGACAACATAAATATCATCTTGTATTTCCAAATGTATTTAACATTGATATGTTATGATTACAAAATAATATCAACATATAATTACTATTATTAATGTTACCAACTATCTTGAATTCTGATGAAATCATGTTCTATAGTTGCATTTTATAAAATGTCAAACTGTCTTTACAAACAATATTCTGCTTTAATTAAATGCTAGTATATTCTATCATGTAAATATGAATTTTTTTTTCAGTGTTTTAGAATCATGTCCAAAGTTAAAAATGCTGGATGTATCATATTCTGACAGTTCTGTTAAAGAAGCTGTACATGAATTACAGGAAAGATTTTCCAATGTTGAAATCAAATGCAGTATAACTCCTGAAGTGAATTATTGAATACAATTTTTATTTTTGTAATGTTAATTTATATAAATACTGTGATTGCATTTTTTATTACTGTTTGTTACTTGTTTATTTAATTACATATACAAGTGCCAGTTTTGTTTTTGGAATTTTATATGTATTAATAAATTTATGCATAAAACTCATTTTAAAAATATTTATTACATATGTTTGTAATTCTTTTAAATTTTTGACACTGGAAAATATATTTATTTGTATTTTAAATAACTTTAAATGGTGATATAATTATTATTTTTTATATATGTTCTTCAAAATTGCCCTAATATTTTAGCTAATTTAAACCAAAATCATAGTTTTATATTATATGTTCATTAGCAATTATATTACATAAATGAGAATATGAAGAAGAAAATACACATGAAAAAAGTAGTAGACTTTTGAGAAAATAAATCATTTTATTTTAGACCTTGTATTAGCCTTTTCCAATATATCATAGTAACCAAGAAGAAAACTATTAAAGTATAAACTTTAATAGTTTAAAAATAGTTTAAATAAAAGTGCATTTAAACATTATAATTCAAACTGAATAATACACAATATTAAACATTACATACTAATAAATTGCCGATCTACAGCATATAAATAACATAGAAAAATGAAAATGTAAGGAATGTAGTTAAATTATATAATATAATAAGAAATAAACTGAAATCTTAATCACCTTAAAAGGAAAAGAAAATGACAAAAGTAGACTTATAAACATCTGATTAAAATACTATCATTCATATGAAATGAGAGGAGAAAAAAAACATGAAAACAAAAGAAGCAATGATAACAATTGTTTATATTTGCATTGAAAATGAAATATAAACAAATAAAGGCAATATTTTATATATACATATTTTATAAAATGAATATTTAGTAATTTTTCATACTTTAAGAAATATTTAAAAAAAATACAGGTTTAGTCAAAATTATGCTAACCTTTATCTATGTCACTTTCCATGTGACATCAGTACTTTGTCTTATTGGTTGTAAGGCACATGTGAGATGACAAGATTAACCCGTTCAGGACCAGCATATCTTTCATGAATTTTATTCAGTTGGCACCAGTTTTATTTAAGCATCACTTTCATTTGTACTTTGACAATTAAAAATTATTTTTAAAATATAGTGGTGCAAATAGAATATAAAAATAGTTTTCTGTGGCAGTCCTGTGAATATTCTTTGAATACAATTACAAACTAGTGGAAAATCGTGTATAAAAAAAACTTGCATCCAATAAGGGTTAAATGTGAAAACTTTTTTCCTGTGAAATACAACCATATGTGTGTTTAGAACAATGTACAATAGGTGAGCCTCATGTTAAAATTATAATTTTTTTTCCACTTTAAATGTAAACATACTTTTGATTCAAACTTTTCCAACTTCACTGTCAATATAATTCTGACTAATCTTGTAATGCAATGTATTTTATATGGCATTTAAAAAATAGTTTTAGCTTTTAAATAACTAAAAAGACAGCTTTGCAACAGTTTTAATTGAAAAATTCTATTAAAATACACACAACGTTTATGTGTGTTAATCTCTAGTTATCTAGTACTTAAATTTTCCCGATAAACAGATGTTCATAACACATTTCTTAATCATATTGCTTCAAATAGACTCAATTACTAGCAAGTGTAGAATAACTACAGTTTTAAAATTTTACTTTATTGCAGTGATGCAGACTTTAAATATAACTTAAACCGCCCCTTTGGGTTTTATGTCATTAGTTAAAATTTTATAATCTTCATAAAGTCATTTCTAATTTTCAGTAATGGCTATATATTATAGTACACAAGAAGTATAGTACATTATAGATTTCTTTCAAAAGCAATAATTTCCGGGTTATTATTATTATTATTTTTTTTAACTATCCTTAAAGCAAGACAAGCATTTTATGATTAAAGATTTATTAGTAAATATTTATTTTGATTTGAAAAGAAAATTTCATATAGATTTAATTTTGGTTTACTATTTAACAATTGTAGATATTCTGCGAACAATTGAAAAAAAAATTATGTCCAACAGTATTAGTTCTTATTTTTAAGCAATTAAATTAAGAACAATTCATAAACCAATTTGGTTAAAATAGAACTTATTAATAAGAATTTAAATTCAGCAATCAAATTATTAAACTTATTTATTATATTATCAACTGTTGTAACATTACTAACATTACACATACTGTTGTAACATGTGTTAGCTGGTTTTCATTAATGCGTCTCCATCTTGCACTACTTTGAGTAGTTTCATATTCTAAATCCTTGTCTATCAACTTAAAAATATATTTATAACTTAACGTGTATACTCATTTTCTCTATACAATTTTTGTAGAGCCTTTTTGATTTACTCAACTTATCTCAAAATTCTAGTATTTGTTATAAAAGTTTTGACTGACCTTGAATCAATCATTTTGTTCAATTAGTGTTTTTATTTTAATATTTTGTACAAAAACTGGCTTTTGAAAATTTTTAAAAAGTTGCTTTCATTTTTATCACAAATAAATTCCTGTTGGAATTGCAGAATAATGATTATGCAAGTTAAACAGAAACCAAAGCTCAGAATTATAAAAGATATCTACAAACAGTCTCTAAAAGCCCTATCAGAACAGTTGTGACCTATAAGCAGAGCTTAGAAATGCATTAAAAATTAAATTCATTTTGAAAGATCTCTGGAGAAGGATTTGGATTACAGGCAAATAAAATGAAAGATACTTACTGATGATAATGAAATGATAACTGCATTAACTCTCTCATGCATGGCAACCTCATTATGAGGTTTCATTGAAACAGCGATCTGCACATATTTTATTTTTATTCCCATATCACATTTAAACCTTACATGAAGTTCAATAATGCTTGGGAAATACAGCAATAGATAGCAGAGCCTTTCTTTTTTTACATATTTGATTGAAAAATCTGTCTCTGGCATTTTTTTTCTGTTCTGAATAAAAGATTTTCTCAAAGGATTCAAGCTCTTGTTTCTAAATAAAATCATGACCTTTTTTTTTTTGGTAAAGAGTTCAAAGTTTAAATTATCACCAAAAGCTATTTTTTAATACCTATATCAGGCTTGTTTTGTAATAAATGTAAGATTTAGATTCAACATAATTTGTCCTTAATAATCTATTTTAAGTGCCAGGGGTCGATGCAGGTTTTTATTCTTAGGGCCCATTTTGTAAAAAGTAAAAGTTATTTTTGTGAAAAATAACATTTTGTAACGAAAGTTAAAATACAATTACTCAAATTTGAACCAAGAATTTATTAACAAAACTTCTTTAAATCGCCTTGCTAAAGTTTTTGTTTTTGTGACCTGGTTTTATTTACAAATTACGCATTTTAAAACAGTTTTTATGAAAAAGAATGGTACGAAAGGGGCCTATTTTATTAAAAGGAATTTTGTGAAGAGGCCTGTTTTATTAAGTTATTTTTGTGAAGAGGCCCATTTTATTAAATGTATTTTTGTGAAGGGGCCCATTTTATTAAATTTATTTTTGTGAAGGGGCCTATTTTATTAAATAGATTTTTGTGAAAGGGCCCTAAATAGGCCCCAAATTTTGCCTGGATTGACACCTGAGTGCAAAATCCTTTTTCACCCGTTTAAAAATAATTCATATATGAGAGAGTTAAAGATGAAGAATTTTATTATTAACAATAGTGTCAAGTTGTATAAACTAAAAACTCTGTACGGTGTAAACTTATTTATTTTATGTAAAGAATTTTTTTTATATATATTAACGAAGTTGGCATAGACAGGGTTCGCCATAAATGGGATGGGGGGGGGGGTCTATATCTGAGCTCTGTACTTATATGGATAAAACTTTTTTTTTTTTTTTTAAAAAACCTGTTTATTTATTTTATTTTTGAAAATAATTTAGAGCCTTACATTTTTTTTTTCACATGGGAGAGAAGAGGCCAACTTTGGATACAATAAAGTCTGTTTAAGGCAGAAATCTGTCTAACTCAGAGAGATTTTAAGTCCCAGCAGTAGAGTATACTTTGTCTAAGGCAGAATGTAGTCTATAAAAGAACATTTTCTCTTCTGAATCAATTCCACCTTAGAAAGAGTTAACTGTAAATACAGGTGAAACATGACCAGAAAATTTCTTAGTTAGCAGACAAAGATTGGAGAAATAGATCTGCTAAAAAAAAAAAAAAAAAAAAGATATTATCCTCCCCTTCATTTGCAAATCAGCTAATGCACATTATGACAAACTTAATTATGATTTGATAAAGCTGAAAAAATTCTGATTAATCTTTCAGTAGGCATGCTGTAATTTTTTGCACAATTAGTGCATGTTAATACATTTATGCACAGTAGGTAAATATGCAAGAGATTTCATAATAGGAATAAAAGAAAATTTATATGCCACTTGGGAAAATAAAGGTTGAGATATATCACATTTGTTGTAAACATTTGCAAAGGCACAGTCACTAAAAGGGTAAAAAATTTTATTTAAAAAAAACAACTAGTTGGATGTGCCAATCCCAAAACTTTCATCTATCTTATGCATCTTAATATTCCAAAAACTAGTTACACATGTTAATACCTCAATATTATTAGTTCAATACTATACCAACTTTGATTTTCATCTTAAATTTCTGCTTCAGTCAATTAAACGGACTAAAAATGAGTTAATATCAGGATATTTGTTAAAATTAATAGTTTTTCCTTATTCTGTTGTTATCAGTTGATTGCGAATAGCTGGCTTAGCAGGAATGGAGTTCCCACAGCTGCACGAGCCGCCGATGGACAATAGAACTACAAAAAATCAAGAAAAGTATACAAAAATCGCTATCACAGAGCCCCTTTACCGTGCATTATTTCCAAATTCAAGGGGGGGGGGGGGGGGCTGATGACCAAATCCAAAAACATGCAAAAAAAATTTCGTTCAATTGTATGCATAACTTCATACACCTTTCGATGGTACAATATTTAAAATGGCACAAAAAATGCTATTACAATGCCCCCTACCGGCAAATGTTTTCCAAATTAAAGAAGGACCTGCTTGCTATAGTCAAGAACTTAAAATAAAAATTTTGTTCAATTCTATGCATAACTTCATACACTTTTCGATGGTAAAATTTTTAAAATCGCACAAACATTGCTATTACAGTGCCCCCTAGTGGCGAATATTTTCCAAATTCAAAGAGGACCTGCTTGCCATAGCCAAAAACTTAAAATAAAAATTTGGTTCAATTCTATGCATAACTTCATACACTTTTCGATGGTACAATTTTCAAAATCGCACAAAAATCAATATTACAGCGCCCCTAGCGGCGAATTTTTAACAAATTCAGGTAGGACCTGCTTGCCATAGCCAAAAAATTAAAATAAAAATTTGGTTCAATTCTATGCATAACTTCATACACTTTTGGATGGTACAATATTCAAAATCCCACAAAAATCGCTGTTACGGCGCCCACTACCAGCGAATTTTTTCCAAATTCAGGGAGGACCTACTTGCCATATCCAAAAACTTAAAATAAAAATTTGGTTCAATTTTATGCATAATTTCATACACTTTTGGATGGTACGATATTCAAAATCGCACAAAAATTGCTATTACAGCGCCCCCTACCGGCAATTTTTTTTCCAAATTCAGGGAGGACCTACTTGCCATATTCAAAAACTTGAAATAAAAATTTGGTTTAATTCTATGCATAACTTCATACACTTTTGGATGGTACAATATTAAAAATCGCTATTACAGGGCCCCCTACTGGCAAATTTTTTCCACATTCAGGGAGGACCTGCTTGCCATAGCCAAAAACTTAAAATAAAAATTTGGTTTAATTCTATGCATAACTTCATACAGTTTTTCATGGTACAATGGCGACAGACACACGGACACACAAACATTTTCTATAAACATGTTTTTTGGGATCTCTGACCCCTAAAACGTGTAAATCCGTCGAAAACCGGAAGTCGAAAAAAATTTCGATTACAATACTTTCTTCTATTGAAGATAGAAGAAAGTAAAAATGAAAAAAAAAAAATACATGACAAACAAAAGGATCTTTTAGAAAAGGTGTTAGTAATTGTCAGAATTTGACAAAATAGTTTGGTAAAAAACTTGATTTACTAATAATCAAGCTTTTATAGAAACAAGCATACAATAAAATTAATGCATTTACATATTTAATTTGTATTAAACAATTGTTCAAGCTCATTGAACCACACTGTATATATCACAAGACATCATAAATGGAATGTAAAAATAATACATTTGTTTCTTTTCGGTTTTTTTTAAAGACAAACAACAATTTTTAGATAAATATCACTATATATTTTTTTTCCCTCAGTGTACTTTCCATGTTTATTAATGGAATCTTATTTATAGTAGAAAATAACCTATAAAACCATAATAAAGACAATATATAATTCATCATACACAAATGGAGAAAGTAAAAATTATAAAAATGAAAGGTTAAATTCTACCTGTTATGAAAAATATCCAAAAAAGAAATAATTGTGAAACTGTGGTAGAATTTTCAATCTTAAATTCAAGTTAGTTGGGGCAATTGGGTCATGATTTTACAATGTGACTCTGGAGCTTCTGACAATTCAGCTTCAAAAAGCTAATGTTCATTTAAATTAAAGTCTGAACTTCTGTAAATGAGTTGAGTTAGGTTCCCTCTATCAGACAGAAATGCTCAAAATTACATTTTCATATTTAAAAATATAAAAATATGCATATTTCAACTTTCTTTCCTCATGGGTCCAATTGCCCCATAAAAATGGGGTAAGTGGACCAGGAGGGTCTATGTTCCACACACATGTATTTTTTTTCATATCTGATATCAGGTCCTGTTTGAAAAAGTGTAAACAACTTAAAAAAAAATAAACCAGGCAGATCATGTAAATTATATATCAACTAAGGAACGTTGTAAGGGAAACCTTTGCTTTCAAGTTAAGTGAAAATATTAGATTTATTTATAACAAAAACATAAAAATTAAGTAAGTACTTATGTACTTTAGTATAGGTAATAAGCATAAAAGTCACATGGGTATTTTAAAGAAAAAATAGCAAGGTAAATCTATGAACAAACAGCTATGTAAGTACTTAAATACTTTATTTGTATCCAGGGATCGCATTATATAGGGAAAATTTTATTGTTTCTACCAGAACCCTTAATGAGTTACCTTCATGACGATTTTATTTAACATATTCTAAAGAAAGGTGCGATGAAGATATTATTTTCAAAATAGTGGTAGGAACAATAAAAGTTTCCCTGTAGAATGCAACCAGACCTGCCAACCTTTGAAAATGGGAAATCGTAGCAACAAAATGAAAATCAATCTGGAGGTTGGTTGGTTGGTTTTTTGTGTTTCGCAGCCATCATTTGAGGAATAAAAGGAATAAGGTTTCAGTCTTTCAACTCAATATAGTAAATGTATTCCTCTGAAAATCTTTATACGATTTTTAGAGTTTCTTCTCATTTCGCAGCGTTTTTTGGTTTTTTTTTTTCTTGACATTTGTAAAGGGAGCCTGGTTTCAATTTTTTAGCCCAGTGCAGTAAATCTTGATGAAATTCGTCATTTTTTTCCCGCGATCATTTCAGGATATTCACAATTTTTTTCCCACGATCGTTTGACGAAGTTCACATTTTTTACCGCGATCCTTTGACGAATTTTGCGTTTTTACCACGATCCTCTGACGAAATTAGTGTTTTCTTTATGCGATCTTTCGGTGAAATTTGCATTTTCTTACTGATCTTTTGACGAAATTCGCATTTTCTTACTGATCTTTTGACGAAATTCGCATTTTCTTACTGATCTTTTGACGAAATTCACGTTTTCTTTCTGCGATATTTTGACAAAATTCACGTTTTTACCACGATCCTTTAATGAAATTAATTTTCTTCTGCGACCAATTGACAAAATTGTTTTTTTTTTTTTTACACGGTCATTTATCGAAATTCGCGATAGTTTATCGCAATCGATCGGCAAAATTTTCGATATCTTTTCACGACCAATTAGCAAAATTCACTACTCGCTTCCACGACCTTTTGACGAAATTTGCAATATTTTTTCCCTCGATGGTTTATTTAAATTCGTAATTTTTTGCGCAATCTTCTGACGAAATTCACAATTTCTATCTGAACTGTTAACGAAATTAGCGATTTTATTCAGCGACCTAAGATAATCATTATTTGTTTCTGAGATACCCGATATTTTTACACGATCATTTGAAGAAATTCTCAATTTTTTCTGTGATCGATTCACAAATTAATTTGGGAAAATTCCATAAAAGAAAAGAAATTTGCAGACTTTAAAATGGCACCCCTGTTTCTAAGGAAGGGAATGCCAGTATAAATATTTACAGAACACTATTCACTCGTGGTTAATATACATAAAGAGTGTTTTATGTTAAGAAGTTTGTTTTGAAGTCCAGAATTTTTTTTTTTTAAGGTCCGAATTTTTGGACTAATGACCAAAATGTTAAAATTTCGGAAATCAATAATTTGAGATTTTGGAAATTTCGGAACAGAATCACTCCTATAAAATATGCTGCACGGTATAAAAATCGCCACTAGAAACAAAAAAATACGCTAGTGTTTTTTGTAAAAAATCGTAGTTTAAGACCAATTTTTGTAGCATCATAGTTTATAGGTCCAAATCGTAGCAACTACGATTTTTCCGTAGCAGTTGGCAGGTATGTGCGACCCCTGTGTATCGTACAATTTCAAGGTTTAGCTATCCCACTTTCAGGTGCAAGGTACTTGCACCTGAATCCAGCATGGTCCAGTTACCCCAGATACATGTCCCAGTTACCCCATTCTTGAAAAATTTATGGGGTAACTGGGACACCGGGCTTACATTTGAAACATGAAGTAAATATGTATAGATACCTAATAATAATAATGTAGTTATATGCCTAATCTTTAAAAAAAAAAAGATTGTTTAATAAAAGTACTTACAGTATTTTAATAAAAAGCTGAGGAAGGTCAACCATAGTGACGTTGTTTTTGAAAAAAGAAACGTAAATTTTTGACAACCTATCACAGCAAAGTGAGAGTTATGATTGAGTTGACACACGTTGTTTTAGGAAGTAGAGATTAAGGTGCATTGTTCACAAAAGCTGAAATTTAAAAAACATCAACAGTTTTTTATAAAATAGCCTATGGCCCAGTTACCTCATGGGTCCAGTTACCCCAACTAACTGTACTGTATATTCCACAAAACATGTATGATGCATGAGCTATAGCTAGCTAATAAAGGTGCAAGATTTGGGTTATCATACATTAAAAAACCAATAAATTATGTATGAAAAAAATGGGAACATACACTGAGTAATTAAAGTAAATTTGCGAATATAATTCAGAATCACAAGCATGCATGAATTGCAAGGTTACAATGCGTTGCCAATTCAATTTCACTAATTCAAAATGAATTGAAAATGTCTGAGGAATAACTCATGGGAATTGATTGACAGATTTCTTTCAGGCAAGGAGTCGCACAAAAAGAATGCATATAAAAAAAAGAAGAAGCCAGAAATATAAGATTGGATAAATTAGCTGTCATCTAGTAAGTTAAATTACAAATATAAATGGAAAGAGCTGTAACTTATCCAATATTAACTATATTATTGATAACAAAAGTAGATAAACCTACATTTTATATGATGCTTAGTTTAAAATAAAATTAAATAAAAATAATAAGGGGGACAATAGTAGAAAAAAATAAATACATTATAAATTAATATTAAAAAGATGTTTAAATAAAATTACTTATAAAAAATAGAAAAGGGGGGGGGGGGTTTGTAAGAAGACGAATATTAAACAGTTAAAAGGTCAAAATATGTTTTTTATATAAATGTAAAATGATAGAAGAATTGAAGTGAAATATACATTAACACTGTCCTATATATATATATATATATATATATATATATATATATGCATAGTGTCCTTTATTTGTACATTGAAAAATAGTCTCATAGTTTATGTTAGGAAGACTTGTGTGTTTAATTAAAAAAAATGTGTGCCTATATAATTAAAAAATTGTTTAGCCAATCTTAAATGTTGTAAAGCAATGGTTCTCGATTTGTAATATATATATTACATTGATGAACTTATAGGAAAACAGTTTATTATTGATACTAACATTGAATCCATTAGAAATTTTAAATGGCAGACTGTAAAAAAGTAATGCATTCTGAATTTCATTTATTTAAATAATGGTCAATAAACAAAAATTTTCAGGTATGTGTCATAATATAAAAACTTCTCCCACCTTTATTTTTTACAATAAATTGAATAACTTTAATACAACATGTAACTTTTCAAACTTTGTTTATTCTTATTAAATGGTAAGAATGGACAAAATTTGAAAATATTTATTGATATAAATTATATTGCTAATATTTCAACAATAAAATTAAATATATTGTTTTTAATGAATTTTCAAAAAGATGGTACGGCTAAGACATGACAAAGATAAATACTGAGTTTTTTTTAACATTGTTCCATCAATATTCTTTTTTAGCTGAATAACATGAAAGAAAACCTAATGATAATTTTGAGTTTTAAGAAATACAAATATAACATTAAACAAATAAAATCATAAGATGAAACACAATTTTTTGCCTTGATTCAACATAAAATATATAATGTGAACATTAAAAAGGTCCACAATTTTACTTAAAAGACGTAGTATTTTTAGTCGCCTTTTAAGTAAGATTGTGGACCTTTTTAATGTTCACATTATATATTTTACAGTCTGTTACAAAATTATAAGACCACTCTGAATTTCACCTTTTTTCAACAAAGAAAATATTAGTTTGCATTTAAAAGTGGTTGTATGAAAAGAAATAACTCTATAATGTTTATTTAGTTCAGGGAAAAAAAGTTTGAATAATTTTTTTGTTTCATGCCAAACGATTTTACGCAAACCCGCTGTTTCATAAATATAAGACCACTCTTATATTATTAATAAAGCAGAAGTTTTTATTTTGAACTCGGGGTTTAATTGTAACCTAAACAATCTGTAAAATTTAAAAAGAAGAATAAAATGCAGAAATTGTGAATTGTATCTGATTCTTTGAATTTATTAGTAAAATGCCTCGTTGGAGTGAGCTGTCTGAAATAGAAGTTAGAACACTGTGGTTCTACAAACAAAAAGGAAAGTCTGAACGTGAAATAAGTAAGAGTATTAATTGTTCTAAAACTCCGATTCATAATGTTTTAAGTAAAAAAAATTGCACGGGACGCACAAACGATCTGGTGGTAAAAAGAAGTTATCAGATCGTGATAATAGGCGAATTGTCAAACTGGCAGCAAAAAAAAAAAAAAAAAACCAGTCGACTCGTAAAATAGCACAACAGATAACTAAAAACGTATCACATAAAACCATGTGGCGAAGTTTAAAATCTAATGCTAATGTTATTCGTCGCAAATTAAAAAAGTAAACCACTGCTACTGAAATGTCGTAAGGAAGCTCGTCTTAAATGGGCAAAGAATGTCATGTTCTGGAACTCTGCATGGAGACATACCTTTTTCAGACAAGAAGGAATTCAATCTTGATAGTCCAGACGGCAATAATTACTACTGGTATGATTTAATGCAAAGATCTCGTGAGTTCTTCAGTAGACAGATGGGAGGTGGTTCCTTTATGGTGTGGGGCGCATTTTCATATGCAGGAAAATGCGATCTCCGGAGACTTGAAGGGAAAATGAACTCGGACAGTTACCAACAGATGCTATTTCGAAGTCTGATATCCTTTGGGTCACTTTTAAGAGGTGTAAAAATGGAAGTTTCATGAAGATAATACTCCCAGCTATTCATCGAAATCAATGAAAGAGTGGCTTAAAAGAGAAAAGATTGATGTTTTGCCTTGGCCAAGTCGAAGCTATTGATTTGAACCCCATAGAAAACGTGTGCGGTTATTTTTCTTGCCAAGTGTATGAAAATAACAAACAATATCATTCAACATATGAATTAGAAATGGTCATTTAAGGAGAAATGGGACAATATTCTCGAATCTTTCCTTAAAAAATTAATTAACTCTGTGCCAAATAGAGTGTTTGAAGTTATTCAGAGAAATGATGAAGCAACATCATATTGAATTTGAGAAAACTGTCTTGACTGACTTGAGAAAACAGGTGGTCCTATAATTTTGTAACAGTTCTTTTTTACCCTTTTTTGTTATACTGATGTTTTATTTTTTCCAAATTAATTTCATTTGTGTAAATTGCTACATTTTACTAAAAACTTGATGTACTAACATAGAATATTCTTTATTTTGATTGAAATATTTCTTTAATTACCTAAGTAGCAAAATATGTTGTGGTCTTATACTTTTGTAACAGACTGTATAACATTAAGCTTTTCAGTTAATATTATTTTAAAAGCAATATAATTAAAATGTAATCATTGTTACATCTATGAAAATATTTAATAGTCAAAAGAATTTTGAGATTAAAATCCACTTTTGGGATTCTTTAAGTATGTTTTAAAAGCAGTAGAATGCTGATTGCTTGCACCTGTTGGGATGGGGAAGTCCAGTTACTCAGTAGACAGCATGTTGCACTCCCACACTCCTGGTTGAGGTTCGCCCTTAGATTTGGGCAAGGTTCACTCAAACTTTTATGCCTCCGGGGCAATAAGATCAGAACCAAGCTTGCTTGGGAACTAAACACTGGAATTCCACATTAGGCCAGCTATGTGACTGGGACATATGCTATATAGCAACATCAGAGCACATGGTATAGAAAATTGGGTGCTGTTGGTCATGATCCTTAATGGATTGTAGTGTAGTGAAACAGAGTTTTGTTTTAGTTGGGGATTGCACCAGACTAATTCGTTCATATAGCTTGTACATAAAATGTAAAGAAAACTACTAAATATATTTATTTGTTAGTGCATATGCAAATAAACAGTTTCTCTTTACATTTTATCATTATCAACAGCAAATGCTGACATGTTTCAAAGTTTTTTTTTTCTTTTATTATTTCTTCCATGTTTTATTTTTTGCTCTTAATTATAAAATCAAACAAGATTTGCTGAGAAAATGTATGATTTGAGTGTGATTATAATTATATTGTGAATTCTTAAAAAAAAAAAAAATAATAATAATAAGTTCAACAAGATTGGCATTGACTTATAGTTTCAACAGTTTCATAACAATGACACTTATTATCTATATTTAATTCAATCCAGTTTTCTTCTTGAAAGGGTAATACAATTTTGTCAATATTTAAAAGATTTTATTCAGCATCACCTACATAATTTTTTCTATACTGTATTATTATTATTATTATTTTTACTTTTTAATATCCAAAGCTGCATTTGAAGGCTTTCTAAAGACTATGTTCTACATCATAGAGCCTGCCAGAGGCATATAAATAACAAACACAAAACTTCTAGGTTCTGTCAGTCCATAATAATTAAACACCATAAAAAACTAGCTGACATTCATAAAATTAATTTCTGTTAAATAATATAATGTCTAAACAGGATATAACAAAATAACACTGACTTCCCAAAAATAACAAGAATATTCAAAATCAAGAAAAAACAAAAATAGTAGATTATTTAATATTATTGCAGTTTATAGTTGCACATTCTCCTTTCGATCCATTCTGTTAACAGATATTTCCTGACTGTGACTATTAAGTACAGAGTGCATTCTGTAAACTAAATGCTAATGGGTAGAAATTGCATTTTTAATATCATTATTTATGAGGAATCTCACAGTATGTTAATTTTTTGGAAAATATTGATACATAAGAAATATTTAAATGAATGACTATGCTTGTAATTATTAATAACATAATAATGAACTGTCTTGATAATTTCTTATAATTAGAAATAGCATAATACTTGCATTTAATTTGAACAAAAAGCATAAAATACCCTTGTCTGTGTGATGAATTAATTATCAATATAATTCATATTAATGTCTAAGAACTAATAAAATCTCATTCCTGCCAATCAATGAAAACATATATATATTCAAAATTTAAAAATACCCTTTCCATTTAACCTCTTTCTTTCAGCAAAAATCAGGGTAAGAATATATTATGAGACAAAGCAAATTCTGTATATTCATTAATAATCAGTTGCATATAATATTTTATAAAGCAAACAACATCAGATTTCCCTTTATAATGGAAGAAAATTTATGAATATGAGATTAGCACATAATATAATAGAGTCAAAAGCAGGTACAATGTAAAAAGGCATTATATAAAAAACATAAAACAACAAAATGCTTTTAAAATATGAGATTCATATTTTTGAAAGAGTATAAAACATCAGGTAACAAAAATGCATTTGATATTAAAAATACGCACATCATTTCAACATACATCTGGAGCAATTGGGTTTTGTGATCCAACATTGTGAACAGCAGCAAAATTATTAGATGCCACTCCATTTGAGTAATCTGATGGCACACTGCCATTTAACTGTGAAGCAACATTCTCCATGTTAATACTAGCTTCTTTTAAAACCTATAACATAAAAGTACATTTCAATTTTGATATTTTTTAATACCACTAATTATTGATTGGAAGGGAAGCAAAGAAAAAAAAAACTTAAAATTTAGAGAAATTTATTAGAATGGTGCAGTAGTGTAGTTTATTTTGCTAACATAACTTCATTCAAGTGAAACAGTAATAAAAAAAAATATTTTACAAATTTTCCCACTTAACACATGTTAAAAAAATTTTAGAAAATAAATAAGTTGTATATATACATTATGCACACTCAAAAATATTTGGTCACCTAGAAAGAAACAACCCAGACTACTACTTGGCCAGCTAGTAAGAAAAAGTCATGTATGAAATGTTTGCATGAATATTTAAAACATAAATTATTGAGAAGAAAGATTGCATATGAATCTAAATCAACACGATTATGGGTTACAATGTTCAAATAAAAAATATTGGGAAAACTTTACCAATTTTTATTTTAGCTAGCATAAATCATCATAAAAGCTGACTAGCATCATGCCTGTAGTCTATTTCTTTGATAAACATGTTACTATCAATATAAAGTGATAAAAACTATCTATTTATCTATTTTTGTGTTTTCAAATTTTGTGGCAATTGATGAAAAATTTTAAAAATTTCAATAATTTTATACATTTTAGATTGCAATTCATATTGTTGATTTTGAATCACATCATGCAAAATCCTTCTCCTTAAAAAATCATATTTCATAAATTCATGCAAAATTTTCAAAACATGTCATACATAACTTTTTCTTACATTATTAGGTGTCCAACTATTTTTGAGCAATAATGTATTAAAAATTAATCCATTAAACAATTAAAAATTATATCATATAGCATTTAAAGGTTTAAAAGAACATATATATATATATATTAATGACAATCAAAACTTTCACTTTGCAGACAATCATCAGAAGGAACTTTGATCCAAGGAATTCAAATATGGTGTCCAGAGTGTGTGTTACCATTTGGAAAAATAAAGTTGACATATTGAATAACACCTTAACCATTGCATAATTTTCATAAAATTCATTCAAAAATCATCAATTTTTTTATTACCGCATTTTATTATTCATAAAATTCTGAGTTAACTACTAACAGAAACACTGCATTTTTTTTTTTTTTTTTAATTTAAAGTATTCAGGATGAATAAAAATTTTCAAAATCACAACTTTACTTACTTATATTTGGCTCTTTATTTATTTATTTATTTTGGTACGACATGACGTGCAAGGAAGCTTCAATGCAATGAAAAAAATAGAATCTTCTGATTCACTTCCATATATTTCCACACAAAAATCTTCTTCTTTACTTGAGCTACTCATCATAGAAATGTATAAAATGATAACTCGGATGTATTCAGATGTGAAACAAATAAAACACATGTCCCAACTCTTACAAATACTTAAAAGATCTTAAAACAAGGTCAATTCAGTGCTCCATCTATTGAGCACTTAAGCATTTAAAATCATCTCAAGAAATACAAAATCAAAGATGAAAAAAATAACATCTTAGCTACAGTTAGGAGGAGTTCACACATAAGGATCACAGGCACAACAAAATTTGTTTACAAATGACTGCCCGTGATGATATCTGGCAAGATGATCAAGTAGTTAGAATTACTAGTAGCGATCTGTATTAATAGATGGCAGCACCATACACGGACAGTCTGGAATTGTAAGGTTTTCCATGTAGCCGAGAATATTCTGTGCAGTTGTAAGATGTGATTTGTTCTGATAGCTGCTCTTGAGCGGCTTTTGTAAATATGTATAATAAACTATAAGTAATCTTATAGTTATGCTTTCTTCCTTAGTTAAGACTAATTAGTTAAGAATAATAATAAGAGCGTGGCGATATAATAGTGGCGACGAAAATGGGATTTAACCCAAACTGAAATGTTGTGAATTTTTTTTTTTTTTTTTTTTCCGAAAAAGAAAAAGAGAACGGAAAATGGCTGATAAAGAAATAATTTCTCTGGGACGCTTGGAAGAATATAATGCAAATGTTCCTTGGACTATTTACGTTGAGAAAATTGATTTTTATTTCTCAGCAAATAGCATCAAAAATGATGAAATGAAGAAGAATATTTTACTAAGCTCTGTTGGAACAATAACTTTTGCTATTTTACGAGATATTATTGTTCCGAATACGTTGAAAGAAATCAGTTACGAGGATCTTTTAAAGAAAGCTAAGGATCATTTTTCACCACGCCCTAGTGAAATTGTGGAACGATTTAAGTTCCAGAAGCGACTAAGGAAGCAAGGAGAGAATATAGCCGATTTAATACGAGATTTGCGTCGGTTATCCGAATATTGCAACTTCGGAAATACGCTTAATGACCGCCTCCGTGATCAGTTGGTATTTGGGATTCAGGATGAGAAGATGCAGCAAAAATTACTGGATTCTAGAGACTTAACGTTCCAAACAGTGATAGAAATAGCTGAGTCATTTGAGATAGCTGAGGCTGGAGTGAAATGCCTACACATTGGAGATAGCACGACTGTCAATCAAGTGCGTGTTTCGAAAGGAGAGAAATCGAAAGTGGAGAAGTATGCTCATGCACCTAAGTCTAAAGAAGATAAATTCGCGCCTGAGAAACCAGTTACAGATGTTCTAAATATCATAATCCCAAGTTTTGCCCTTTTAAATCTGCAGAATGCCATTTCTGCCATCGATTGGGGCATTTAAAAATTTGATGTCGTAATAGAAAATTTGGAATGAAAAGTGAGAAACCCTTTAAGAACAGAAAAATTAAAACTGTTCAGGAAGAATATTGTTTAAATTTTATGGACAACTCCAATAAGGTGTCATGGATAAAATCGGTTAAAATAAATGGTGTAAATATACAATTTGAAATCGATAGTGGTGCGGCTCATACTATCGTAAGTAAAAGTGTTGCTCATAAATTGTTCTCAGGTAAGCTGCCTTTAATTAAATCTAATATTAAATTACAAACTTATACTAAAGTCTCTTTAACTGTTTTGGGAGAATTAAAAGTAAATGCTGTTGTTAATGATTATTGTATTCCGGATTTAAGAATATTGGTTAATTAAAGAGGAGGGTCCGAATCTAATCGGAAAAACTTGGTTAAAAGCATCAAAATTATTTTGGCCTAATGTAAATATGATTAAAAGCATTTCGAAAGATGATTTAATTAGAAATTTTCCTAATGTTTTTGCTGACGGGATCGGGACAATCAAGGGTCCTCCCGTATCAATTAAATTGAAAAAAGATGCAAAACCAGTTTTTCTTAAGTCTCGACCTGTTCCTTTTGCTTTAAGAAAAGCTACTGATGTTGAATTGAAACGATTAACTAATGAGGGTATTTTAAAACCTGTTGATCATTCAGAATGGGCTAGTCCTATAATAATTGTTCCTAAGCCTAATGGTTCTGTTAGAATATGTGGTGATTACAGAGCAACAGTTAATGCTAATACTGAAAATGATAATTATCCTCTTCCTAGAATGGAAGAATTATTTTCTAAATTATCAGGTGGTAAATTTTTTACTGTTTTTGATTTAAAAGATGCATATTTACAACAACCTGTAGATAACGAAAGTAGCAAAATTTTGACTATAAATACACATAAAGGTTTGTTCAATGTGTTACAATTAGCATTTGGGGTAAAATGTGCTCCTGGAATGTTCCAGAGAAAAATTGAACATATTTTTAAAAAAATTGAATATGTTGGTGTATTTTTAGATGATGTTATCATAAGTGCTAGTAATGAATCAGAACATTCTGAAAGAGTTGAAAGTGTTCTGAAATGCTTTTCTGAGCATGGTATAAGATTAAATAAGGAAAAATTAAAATTTATGGTTTCGGAAGTTTCTTATCTGGGATATAAAATATCCCAGGAAGGAATTAAACCTATTCCAGAAAAAGTCAATGCTATTTTGTATGCTCCTATTCCAAATAATGTGTCACAATTGCGTTCATTTTTAGGCTTAATTTCTTACTATAGAAACTTCCTGCCTAATATTTCAGATGTTTTAGAACCTTTACATAGATTATTAGATAATAATGTAAAGTGGACATGGTCAGAAAAGCATGAAAAAGCGTTTCAAAAAGTGAAACAATTATTATGTACATCTCCTGTTTTAGAATTATATGATGTAAACAAAGATATAATTTTAAACTGTGATGCTTCTGAATATGGCATAGGGTCAGTTTTAAGCCACATTGTTGAGGGTAAAGAGAAACCTATTGCTTATGCTTCGAGAACTTTAAATAAAACTGAAAGAAATTATGCAATGATTGATAAAGAAGCTTTATCTGTAATGTTTGGTTTCACTAAATTCCACCAATATTTAGCTGGAAAACGTTTTAAAATTATAACAGATCATAAACCTTTAATTAGATTATTTGATCCTGTTAAAAAGGTACCTGATACATTATCACCTAGAATGCTGAGATGGTCATTAATGTTAGCTGGGTATGATTATACAATTGAGTATCGCGAAGGTAAAAATAATAAAAATGCTGACGCATTAAGTAGATTACCTCTCCCAGAAACTGTAAATATAGTCAGTAATCCTGCAGAAATAATGTTCGTTTCAAATAATGATAATTGGCCTGTTACTTCTAAAACGATTGCAAAGTAGGCAATTGATGATCCTGTAACTAAACAAATTTTAGAGTGGGTGTTACATGGGTGGCCGCGAAAGGTTAAACCAGAAGAATATCAACCATATTTTCGTAGAAGGGAGGAAATTTCCTGTCTAGAAAATTGTCTATTGTGGGGACATAGAGTGATCGTACCAGAGGAAGGCCGTGAATATATATTAAAATTACTGCATTCCGTTCATCAGGGTATATCAAGCATGAAAGCAAAAGCTAGGGGGGTAGTTTGGTGGCCAAATATGGATAAAGAAATTGAACAAATGGTAAATTCTTGTAATAGATGTCAGATGTTTGCGAGGGATTGCCCCAAAATGGAACCCTTGAAATGGAAATCTGAACTGCCCTGGGAAAGGATCCATATAGATCATGCCGGTCCTTTTGAAGGTAAAATGTTTTTAATAGTAGTCGATTCTTATACTAAATGGTTGGAGGTAGAAGTAGTACCCAGGTCTGATAGTAAAACTACAATTAAGGTATTAAGGAGAATTTTTGCTACATTTGGATTACCTGTTGAATTGGTCAGTGATAATGGTCCCACGTTCACAAGTGATGAATTTGAGGAATTTCTTTAAAATAATGGAATTAAGCATACGCCTGTTCCACCTTATCATCCATCTTCAAATGAACAAGCGGAAAGATATGTGCAAACTGTGAAAAATTGTCTTAAAAAGCTAGATAAAAGTGACATAACATTGTCAATTTCACGATTTTTGTTAGAAAATCATTCCACTCCTCATTCAGTGACTGGTAAAACTCCTGCTGAATTAATGTTTGGAAGGCCAGTTCGAACAGCCCTTCACTTGGTATTACCATCAAAATCTAAAATACAGCAACCCCTGCACAAATATAAGCTTCATGATTTAGTTTCTGTTAAAAATTTTGGAAAAGGGGAGAAATGGGTAAAGGGAAAAATTATGAAATTATTGGGGAGTAGATGGGTTTTAGTAAATAGATGTGACGAAATAATGTGTAAACGTCACATTGATCAGTTGAGACATAATAAAGAGATAAGTGATGAAATACCAGAGAGAGTTGTAGAGATGAATTGAAATGATAAACTAATGTCAGACAAAGTTGAAAATATGGGACATAGTGGTAAAAATTACAATAATTATGATAGGTATGAAAGGGTTAACCAAAACCGTTTTTCTGGAATTAATGGGAAAATAAAAGAACAGCTTAATAATGACAATACTATAGAACCAAGCCAATCTCAGCCTTCGCATGATATTGTGGCAGGTACAGTTGTGAGTAATAAAAATGATGTTACGGCAGATAAATCTGTGAAAGACAATTTGACTGAAACTTATGACGAGGACTGTAAGAAAAGTGCTCCAGTTCGAAGAAGCCAAAGAGCAAGATTGCCTGTAGTTCGTTTGAACTATGAGGGGAGGGGTGTCATATCGCAAACCAACAATTAGTAGTGATCTGTATTAATAGATGGCAGCACCATACACGGACAGTCTGGAATTGTAAGGCTTTGCATGTAGCCGAAAATATTCTGCACAGTTGTAAGATGTGATTTGTTCTGATAGCTGCTCTTGAGCGGCTTTTGTAAATATGTATAATAAACTATAAGTAATCTTATAGCTATGCTTTCTTCCTTAGTTAAGACTAATTAGTTAAGAATAATAAGAGCGGGGTGATATAATAATCTATAGAATTACTAAATAGTTAACAAAAAATATATACAGTAGACTCCTTCAAATCTGCATAGCTTGAGACCAGAGGTTGTGCAGATTTTAGAATTTTGCGGATTTCTGGTCTTTGCTTTGTTTACATTTTTTTAAACAGTAATTTGAATGTAATAATGCAATGAAAAACAATATAGTAAAATATTAAAATAATTGAAGTAAAAAAAAAAAATTAGATAATTTAAAAAATGCTTAAATTATTAAAAGTAAAAGTCAAGTAAACAATTAATAATGCATAATTAAATATACATAATAAAGATGAGATAACTTTTTCTTGAATTATTCAATGAAACTTGCCACATGAAGGTACACTACTAATTAAAATCAAAATCACAAAATAAAGAAGTTTTATTTCAGGTTTAGCCAGACTTAATAATCAAAAAAGCTTGATTAATGCAAATATATTGGGTTAGAATAATGTGATCACCACTAATAGCAGCAATAGCTTGAATTTTTCAGAAATAAATTTATACTTCCTTCAGGAGAGAGCCCGTTCGGTCATATGTAGGGTTATCGCTGCCGCTCACCATTGCCCAAATCACAACAAAATGTTTCATTTGGCGAGTAAATGGATGATTAGACTCGCCAAACTGTGAGTGCTGAATTTTTGCTCTTTTTTTTTTTTTTGCGTGTGTGTGTATCAGTGCAGGCGACACTCTAATTTACATTATTGAACGATTGATATCACTTATCATGTTCAATAGTACTGAACCATTTACATTATTTTTAGAGATACTAACCCAACACCAATTCAATTTAGCATCAGACAAAGCCTCAGTAAGCAAAAATGCCATTTCAGTATGGGTTAATGTGCCCAATAGGCAACAGTACTATTTTGAAATTGCCTTTGAAGTATCGACTTCAATGAAAAGTCGAAGAATTCTAGAAAAATAAAGTTTTGACACATTTTGTTGTTTATATTTTGAATTTTTCAGAATTCATTGAATGCAATATCTTAAAATTCTCAGTTAACTGGGATTAGAAGTTTTATTTGATAACATTTTATTGAGTTAAATCAGATTAAATACTTTTTTTTTCTTGATTACAAAAGACATTTAGAATATACTTTTTTTTTTAGTTTCTGTAGCATATAATTAAATTTTGATGAATAATTGATCTATAAGCAGTTACAAAAACTCAGGTTATTTTAGAACATATCGAAAAAAAAGGGGATACATTAAGGGGTTAAAGATCGAATTTTCAATGATTTACAAATAATTTATTTTGCTAATTTTTTTTTTTTCATTTGGTGAATGTTTTTTATTTTGGATTAGCCAAATTGCTAATGCTCGTAAAAAGTCAGCGAGAACCCTGGTCATATGAACCAAAATTACATAAGGAATGATATAATGATGAAAACTTTTAGGGTTGCAGATTTGAGGGAATTTACTGTATTATAAAAAAATCAATACAAACAAAAATAATATTTACTAGAATGTTGTCATCCATGTCTTTTAATGCTGCTTCAATCCAACTGCATGATTGCCATTGACATAAAGTTTTTGTAACAAGAGCCAAATGACTTACAGATAATATTAGAGCAATACATCTGAAATATAAATACAAACATAAAAAGCTCTTCACATAAAAATAAAAAAATAGCAAAAGTTATTAATTCAAAATACAGTCGAATTCGCTTATAATGAGCCCTGATTGAACGAGGAAATCCGAAATACTTGGTTGGTACAATGCGAAAGTCTATGGTATCATAACTCTCATTTAAGGAGCAAACGCCAGATATAGCGAGTAACATTTTTGTGATTCTTAAAATTTCTATTGACTTCCACCTCCTCAGCTCAGCTAATCGTTTCTTAGAAAAATTCCTTTAACATTCTGAAGTCAACGGAAAGTTAGTAATGAGTCATAAATCTTAAGAGCGATGATATAACCATGAATGTGAAGAATTTCAAGCTGAACCGACCCCAACATACTCAACGGCTTTTGAGTGTGCAGAAAAACTTTAAACTTTTTTCGGAGCCAGGGGTGCAAATGACGATGTTTTTCGAACCATGAGTCTTCACTGAAGAACAATAACACTAGAAAGAGACAATATGACAGTTCAAAGCTAATTAACCAATTTATTTTGTATTGTACAGAAATAAAACAATAAATACATAAAATAAAGTAAGTATGCATGAATTTTATGATTTTTTACGAACCAGTTTTTTATGAGCACCCGGTTATAATGAGCAAATATCGTGGCCCCTTCACGCTCGCTATAAACGAGTTCGACTGTATTGCAATAATGACAAAGAAGAATTATCAATTTACTTTCTCTCCCTGATGCACTTATACACTGATAAATTAATAGCATCTGAAAAGCAAACAAAATTAATACACATAAAAACTGTTTCTTTAGAATTCAAAATATTAGAAAATTATCCTTTTAAAATTGTAAATATACTGATACATAATGTCAATTTAAAATTTTGGAAAACTTAGTTGAGGAAAAAGATCTGCTTTCAAGTCTTATAATAATTAAACTTAATGAAAATGATTATTGAATGTCTTATTAAAATTCTTGTTGCTTGTGCTTTCATTTTTTTGCTCTAAAAAATAATTAAAAAAAGGGGAAGTTGCTTAAATTCAGTTATATTTTAAAAAAAGACAAAGAAGAAAAGAGAGAGAAAGTTTAATCTGGGTTAGAAAATTCATTGAAAAAAGTGAAAATTTTTGACTTAACCCTCCGTCTACCAGACGGGTCCATTGGACCCGACAGGTACATACAAAATATTCATTCAAACCAGAAATTTCTTTAAAATAAACTAAGTATATAAACCAGACAAAAATAAGGTAAATAAATAAGTTAAATAGTTTTAAATAAAAATTCTGGTGTAGAACGTTTTATTAAAACTTGAATAAAATTCCCGGTAGATCTAGGGTTAAGTGAGAATAAAACAATTAGCTTATAAAGAAAATTGCAGAACAATGAAAGATCATATACTGTTTTACAGATGTTGTTCTAGATTTCCAAATAAAAAGAGATAAATACAAGATTCTAAGAAAATCCAAGACCATGAATTTGATATCCCTATGCAGATATTTTAATTTACAAAGTTTTATATCTATAATCTATGTTAATTCCCAACTCCAGATTTGCTCGGTACATTGCTGATACATTATAAAGATGGTAATTATTAAAAGGTTTAATAATAAAATTAAATAATGTATTATGTTTAGAATATCGTGGAACATGAAGCTTGAATTATTTAGATCAGGGGTTTCCAACTGGTAGCCCTCTGTGCTTCCTTTTGCATTCCACAGGGCTCTTTACAACAATTTATTCTTTTACCTGATAAATAAAAAGTATTTATTTTCAAACATTTTTTTTTAATTCAATGATATATTCATTCGATAATAACACAGGGTGATTATAACTAAGTTTTCATTTAAAAACATCTATAAAATGAAAACTACTGGACCAAAAGTTATCAAACTTCAAAACATTATAAAACAGGTTATAGGATTTTATATCCTGGGAAAAAAATGTCTATTTCAAAAAGCCATCATCAGAAAATGACACTGTATTCAAGACTAGATGTTTCAACTTTAAGAACAGTCCAGTATTTATTGCAATTTCTAATGGTTTGTCAAAGGCAAAATACAAGCCAAAAACAAACATTCTAACACACAAACATATTGTAAAAAATAAAACTTTGTAGGTTTATGCAAATTTGTATTGCACTCTATATGGTTTTTCAGCTATAAAGCTTTGCAGTTTCTGCAGAACCACCAGTTGTTGCAAATCAACAATGTCTTTATCTTCAAAATGCCAAGCTTTACTCATAAAGTAATATTATCAATGCGATAGTAATGGAAAGCATGCATTGAAACAAAATTTCAAACAGTAACAGGAATACGAGAGGGACCATTTACTGTATCTATTTGAAGAAAATGATGAAGAAATTTGGAGTCACAGGTGTATTATCCATTGTATCTGGACGGGAGAAGGAAAACTATTCTTGTAGAAACTCAGGAATCTTTTGCATTGACAATAGAGGAAACAGCATTGGAAAACACAAATAAAAGTTGCAGCATATGAGGTGCTTCATATCAAATGAAACTACCATTCAATACTTCGTAAAAAGTCATTTGTAAAATACTGCATTATTCTTCTTACAAAATCACGTGTGTTCTGAAAATTCAACCTACTGATCTTGCTCAAATGGAAGCATTTTCATTAAAGTTATTTGAACAAATGGAGATTGATGCTAGCGACTGAATTTCTTGTGGATGATGAAGCCATTTCCTTCTACATGGGGCTGCCAATACACAAAATTGCTGCATTTGGCAAGACCCATCATATGCCTTGTAATTGACACATGCTATACATCAATGTTATGAACATCCGTGGTACCCAAGATTTTAAAGTATGGCATTTTAGGCTGCAGAACTGTTATGCACAAGTTAATACTCTTTCTTAAGATATCAAATAAAAAATCAATTGGTCAAATAGTTTAAGATTTAAGAAGTTTTAAAAATATTTTCAAGACTTTCTTTTACTACTCTTTAAAACTATTGGGAAAAACTTTTCAATGTTAATATTGATTATTTCTAATTACATGCTTTTGACAAAAAACAGGATATAAAAAAAATCTTGATTTAAAATAGTATTTTAAAATCATATTTTTAAAAATTAAAATCAGATTTTTAAAAATTAAAATCAGATTTTTAAAAACTCTTTATCCAGTTCATCTATTGAAGTAAAAATCTTGCTAAAATTGTGTATACATTTTTTTTTTTACAATCATCTATATAGCTTTCAGGATAAGGACAAATTCTGGAACATGGTTATGCTTTTTATTAGTAGAAGTACTTAAGTTTAACACGATATAGATCACACAAAGTAAACTATAATAATATTATGATGAAAACTATTTAATGTAAAAGTTAAATAATTTAGTAAAAAAAATTCACTTTTCCGAAGCAATTTGTTTTACAGGTATACACACACAATAAGAATCTCTATATAATAAAAGCCAGTGTAATGCTGGGCGGGGCGAATCCATCAATCTTACCAGTCTCCCAGGAAGAGACTCAAGTGGAAAAGGATCCATTCTCCCATTGGTTGACAGGAAAGAAGAATCCCACGATTACTTCTCAAGGTTACAAGTACTGATAATTGAGCAGTAGTAGACACTTCTTCCTAACAAATCAGTGCAAGGCACATCGTATTAAACCACCAAAATAAATCGCCAAGTGTCACTTGAGATTATTTCAAGTATTAAGTTGCAATCATATTAAATTTTCTTTGCGACATGTAAGGAATTTTAATTTATTTCTCATATAAAGTGATTCACGGAAAACAATGATATGGTATTTTTAAAAGTATCCTTTTTTTTCCTGCAAAAAATTGATAAAACCGACTTTCTTTTAAAAAAGTAATCAATTTAAATATTTTAGGCTTATTATTTTGTAACTTATTTTTAAATTACACATTACTTATATTTTCTTTTTCTATATACAGGTGTATGTAAATTTAAACTTAAAAAAAAAAAATAAATAAATAAATATCCCATATTTTAAAAGTAAAAAATTAATGTTTATACGAAAAGTAAAATTAATAATTTTTTATTTACAGCTTTGCATCAGGAGGGCAGAAGCTTAGGGGATTAGACGGTTGGGATTCAACCCGAGATACTTTATTAATCAATATACATATTTTAAAAAAATTGGAGGGGGGGAGGAAGGGGGGGGGGGGTAAACGATAAAATACAATTTCAAAGTGTTATTAAAAAAAATAGTATTATTTCAATAGTTGCAGCAGACTGTTTTAATTACGCACTTTTATTGCATATTTATTAAATTTTTGTTTTATTAAGAAATCTTAATTTTGTTATAGTAGTATATTAGCCGGAAAACCTGGTTTACCCAGAAATATTGTAAATGTTAATTATGTGTTTATTAGAACATAAACTAGCCGAACTTTGCTCATCTAAACGCTTCCATATTGTCAATTTTTTTAAATCAGTTTTTCAAGTTTTAAGTGAAAAACACAATTTTTACCCACCATCCTAGGACGGGCATTTACACTAGTCTATAATAATAATGAAATTAAGTACTCTTTTAAAGGGTTAAAGGGTTTTCTTCATCCATTCTTTCAATGTAATTCAAAAAAACATAAATGAAATATGCCTTTCCTCTTAATTCATATCGAGATGTAACGTAAAGTATGCTGTTTATTTAAGAAACTTTCCAACCAGTTTCTATTTTTCTTTCTTTTTTTTTGGGGGGGGGGGGGGGGGAGAAAGAATTTCTTTAAATTTTATTTTATTTGTGTATTGTAAATTTTATGTTATTTCAGATTGTATTTAATTCTTATATTTTTAATAAAAGCTCCAATGTATGTCTGTATACAATGTTATAGTACTTAATGTCTTTTCAAGTATTTTATCAAGGTGCTTTAATAAATTTATCTATAAACATATGAAAAAAAATAAATTACACAAGAAATCGTAAAATTAAAATATTTTTGTTAAAAAGAAAAATATTGAAAATTCTCTCAAAACAGCTTAGCTATGAATATCTGTAGACTCACAGCATTTATTCCCTTTATTCAGCTTTTCTGTGCTCTTATAGCTTGTGATATAGCCATGACAAAATAGTTATAAAATATTTTTAAATCAGTAAAAATTTACAAAAAAAAAATTATAGCAATGTCAAACAAAACAGCACACAAGCGAAAAATGATGCATATGTATAAGTGGTGCATGAATAATAATAGTCTTGTAACCAAATAAATTTTGGGCCAGTTTCTTCTTGATTATAGGATTTTGTTATAAGCATCAACCAGTTTTGGCCATATTGCTATTGCAGAGAATACCTTCAGGAAAGAATCTTGAAGGGAAAATGAATGAAATTATTGTTCCCATACAACAAAAATCTAGCACACTTTTTTTCTGAAAATTTCCTAAGAGATATCTCTCTCCTGCAATATATACTGTAATCTTTACAGTAAATATCCTAACACAGGAAAAACAATCTTTATGGTAATTGGGAATTTAAAAGAGCAACTTATATACCTTTTATTTATTTTTTTTATTTTTTGGCTTATTTGATCTAAAGATTATTTAAATTTTATTATATTCCAATTCAGAGCAAAAGTACACCACCCCCCCCCCCCCCCCAAAAAAAAAAAAATCTAACATTGATTTAAACCAATGATTTTTTTCTATCAAATAAATTTAAATTGTTATTTTAATCAAAAATACAAATTTATTTAGACAAAAAATAATAAACACATAAAATAAAGTATACCTTGCTTCTAACAAACGTGGATCCAGAGGGGGATACATAGCTTTGACAACATCATCTACACGGGGGCTAATTTTCTTTGCTACTTCAATTATTTCACCCAAATCCTGGTTAGAATGCTGAGACACATATGTCATCATCATAGCTACAAGTCGTTCAGTCAAGTGATGACACTTTTTCAAAATAGCTAAACAATGTGGTATCAATCCACTGGAAGAATTATAACTCTTATTACAAAAAAAAAAATGAGAATTTTTTATTTTATACAAAATTATACTTTAAAATATTACATAGAAACAAACAAACAAAATATATATGAGGCATTCTCCCAATCTTTTGACTTTTCTATATTTTTCTGTCCCTGAATAATTATTTTTATTTTAGTACATATTCCTGGGTTTTTTTCATTTCTTATACTGGCAAACATCCCATTGCATGACTGCATAACACTATTAACAAGATAAATAAGTTTTGGACGATGTTGGGGGAACAAATATACCACAAAATTCCTATACCGTCCCGTGTCCCTGATGGTGATTCTTAAATTTGGAGCTGTTTGTATAAAATTGCTTCAATAAAAGTAATTTGATGTAATTTTTTTCCGAAACTAAAACTATTGTTTTATACAAATATGCAGCAAAAAATTAACTTGCACACATTTTTAGGGTTGTTATTATTTTTTTTAACTCTGTCCCTGGGTTTTAGATTCCTTACCGTCCCTCTTGCTAAATGCCTATGCAAATTCCTTATAAGTAAAAGTAGACTCGCAAGTTTAACTTAAACCTCAGTTAAATAAAAAAAATTTCACTGTTGACCATTTTTTCTTTATTTTGAATCATTAAAGCATTCGTCTGTAGTAAGTTTAAAATGTTATTTTAGTCAGTTTAATTTCACCAGATTTTTATTCCTGAAAAGTCAAAAGATTGTGAGAATACCACAAATACAACCTTATATTTGAGTTCATCATTTAAGTATTCAAATTTTAAACCAAATTTGTAATAATGCACTGAAAATTTCAATGCTGAATTTATTTAATTAACTACTTCACCGTTCGCCCCAAGATAAGTCAGGGGTTAAAGTATTGTTTTCCCATACCTGTTGCCGGTGAAGTGGTTAAAAGTGTTTCATTAAATTTCATTTGATCTGCATTATTTATTTTTTTAGGTATGTCTGCAGATTTATTTGAAGAGTAGAAAATTAAGCAACATTTAACATAGTTTTAAGGTAATTGCATAGATGATGCTAAAATTCAGAAAATTTTAAATAAAGCGAGAAAAAGTTAAAATTGAATTAGAAAAGTTTATAAAATTGAAATTTCTAAACTTATGAGAGAGTAATGTAGTTAACTTATCAAAATAACTTTGAACCACGAATCTTAGAGCCACATTTTATAGCTCCATAAAAAACCTTTTTGTTAAAAAAAAGTCATGAATTGAGATGAATTGGGATAACCATTTAAAGAAAAAGTTCAATTATGAATTTGATTATTCAAATATGAATCGTAATTTATTAAATATTGTTAAATTCCTAGTATGTTTTCATTTCAGATCCTTGAATTACACAGCATATTTCTGATCAATTATGAACATGGTAATTAAATGATTTCAGAATGCAATCTATACTAATATTATAAAGAGGTAAAAATTGTTTATTTGTAGGAGGTAAGATCTGGAACTTCCGAACCGATTCCAAAAGTAATAGTATCAAAATGATGGTGTTAGTCCAACTTAGAACATAGGCTATATTTTATGTCCGTGCCACTGGCCAAAAGGGGGTGCAGGTGCAAAAAATATTCTAAAAATGCGAATTTTGTGTTACTAAAGGGCCTAGAAACATGAAATTTGGAATGGTACTAACTTATAAGATACTAACGATCTCTAAGGACATTTCTTTAACCCTCTAAGTGTTTGGGGCGTAATATTCCGTTCACTAAGCTGCAGGTTTCACAGCAATACAAGCAATATTTAAGATAATATAATTCTATAGATTTAATGAATTTTAAATACCTTGAAGAATTAGTACTCTCAAGGATTACATTCATATTTGTAATTGAGTTTATTTTATAATGTTGAAAAAATCATATTTTCTTAGCATTTAAAACAAAATGCAAAGAAAACAACATTACAATTTTACCCTTTTGCAAGACGCTCGGAGGGTTAAAAAATTGAAATTAAAAAGGGGTGAAAATGCGCAAAAAACGTTCTAAATGGCGATTTTTATGCAATTTCAGGAAGTACCAAATCGATTTAAAAAATAATGGTGTCAAAATGATTCTGACAACCCTTGCTCCAACGTAGGTTACATTTTATGTGTTGCGACTACTCCTAAAGAGGGTGCAGAAGAGAACAACGTTTGAAATTGCGATTTTTGTGTTACTGAAGGGTCCAGATACATGGAATTTGGCATAGTAGTTACTTATTAGGTATAAATGATCTCTAAGGACATTTAAAAAAAAAAAATCAAAATTTAAAAGGGGTGAAAATGCGCAAAAAGCGTTCTAAAAAACATTCTAAACGATTTTTACGCAATCTCAAGAAGTACCAAACCGATTTTTAAAAAAATGGTATCAAAATGATAGTGACACCCCTTGCTCCAATATAGGCTACATTTTATGTCGGTGCCACTACCCCTATAGAGGGAGTGCAGGAGCAAAAAAAAAAACGTTCGAAATTGTGATTTTTGTGTTACTGAAGGGCTCAGATACATAGAAATTGGTATGGTAGTTACTTATAAGACATAAATGATCTCTAAGAACATTTCTTAAAAAATTCGAAATTTAAAAGGTGTGAAAATGCGCGAAAAGAGTTCTAAAGAACGTTCTAAATGGCGATTTCTACGCAATCTCAGAAAGTACCCAACCTATTTCAAAAGTAACGGTTGGAAATTGATGATGACAGCCCTTGCTCCAACATAGGCTCTATTTCATGTCGGTGTCACTACCACCTAAGGGTTGCAGAAGCAAAAAAAGCGTTCTAAATTGAGCTTTTTGTGTTACTGAAGGGCCTAGAATCCTGAAATTAGGCAGGACAGTTATTTGTAAGATACAAATGATCTCTAAGAACATTTCCTAAAAAATCGAAATTTAAAAGGGGTGTAAATGAGTAAAAAGCGTTCTAAATTGCGATTTCTATGCAATCTCAGGAAGTACCGAACCAATTAAAAAAATAATGGCGTGAAAACAATGGTGACAGCCATCGCTCCAACATAGGCTGTATTTCATGTGTGTGACACTACCCCAAAGGTTGTGAAGGAGCAAAAAACGATCTAAATTGCGTTTTTTGTAATACTGCAGGGGCTAGCAACTTGAAACTAGCATGGTAGTTACTTATAAGATATAAATGATCTCTAAGAACATTTCCTAAATAATTCAAAATTTAAAATGGGTGAAAAACGTTCTAAATTGCGATTTCTACGCAATCTCAGAAAATACCCAACCGATTTCAAAAATAATGGTTGGAAATTGATGATGACAGCCCTTGTTCCAATATAGGATCTATTTCATGTTGGCGTCACTACCACCTTACGGTTGCAGTTTATAAAACATTCTGAATAGTGATTTTTGTGATACTGAAGGGGCAAGGGGCTAGCAACTTGAAATTTGTCATGGTAATTACTTATGAGATGTAAATACTCTCTGAGTCTGTTCCTTAAAAATTTGAAATTTAAAAGGGGTGAAAATGAACGAAAAGCGTTCTAAATAGCGATTTCTACGTCTACGCAATGTCAGGAAGTATAAACCGATTTCAGAAGTAATGGTTTCAAATTGATGGTGACAGTCCCCGCTCCAACATAGCCTATATTTTACGTTGTTGTCACTACCACCTGGCGGTTACAAGAGCAAAAAATGTTCTAAATTGCGTTTTTTGTGTTACTGAGGGGGGGGGGGGGGGGGTCTAACATTTTTAATTTGGAATGGTAATTACTTCAAAGATGCAAATGCTTTCTAAGTATTATCGAAAGAAAATTCCAAATTTAAAAGGATGAAGTGAGCGAAAAGCGTTCTAAATTACGATTTTTATGCAATCGTATGAAATACGAAACCGATTTCAAACATAATGGTTGCAAATTGATCGCGATAGAACCTGCTCAAACATAAGCTATATTTTATGTCGAGGGTTGCAGGAGCAAAAAACTTTCTAAATTGCGATTTCTGCGGTTCTGAAGAGGCTAGAAACTTTAAATATAGCACGGTAGTTACTTATAAAGTATAAATGTCCTCTAAGAACAGTCAAAAATAAATTCGAAATTTAAAAGGGGTGAAGCGAAGGGAAGAGCGAAAAGCATTCTAAAAGAGTCCTAAATTATGATTTCTATGGAATCTCAGGAAATAATAAACCGATTACAGAAGTTATTGGTTGCGAATCAAGAGTGATAGTCTCTGATCCTATAAGGGCTATATTTTATGCTGGTGTCACTACCACCTGGTTGGCAGGAACAACAAGAAAGCCTTTAAAAACATCTAAATTCCGTTTTCTATAGAATATTAGGAAATGCCAAATGATTTCAAGGTTAATGTTGGCAAATTAATGGTGACAGTCTCTGTTTTGACATTTTTCGAGACATTTTATTTCAACTCTGTTTCGGCATTTTATGTTGGTTCCATTAACACCAGAGAGATGGTAGACTGTTAGACAAGAAGCTTGAAATTTGACATGTTGGTTAATTTTAAGATGTAAATGTGTTAAGATGGTTTCTAAAAAATTCTAAAAATGAATACTGAAATGAGCGTATGAAATGAGCATAAAAGTCTCAAAATACTTTCTAAATTATCATTTAATTGGAATTAGTTTTAGTTCTTCTTATTAATTAAAATCTCATTTCTGTCTATTTCACTTTTATAATAAAGTTTAGTCAAACTGTGTCTTAATTTGTAATTTTTGAATTATTTCAAAAAGTGTTCTTCTAATAAAAAATAGTCATGCAAATATCACTTGGCATATTTCAACTATTACGCGAGCAAAGCCGCGGGGTTTGCTACTAAAATATAATATGCTATTAGAAAAAAAAATTATTTTTGATTCACTAATGATTTGTATGCATTTTTATATAGATTTTCTTTATTATTTAAAACAAATAAAAATTTAAAAACTTATTATGCAATACATAATACACATTTCTTAACTATCTATTCAGTGCTTTCCAAATGCTAGACTATGTAAAAGAAAATCTTGAAAAAGGGATGTTTCATTTTTAGATTCTTGTTTTTTCTTGAAAATTAAACATTCAATAAATATTGAGGCATGCAACTATAATAATGCTTTAAAAAAGATAAGAAAAATAGTAAAAAGTGGAAACCAAAAAAAAAAAAAAGTGACATGAACAATACCTGATATAAAGATTTTTCTTTTTGTTAACTTGTACATCAAATTATGTACAAAAGAAACTTTCATTGTTTGTTTGTTAGATGAAAAAGCCAGATGAGTTGAAACCTCACTGTTTATTTATTTAATTAGATAAAACCAAAAGCACAAATTTTATATAAAAAACTTTTAAGGTTAAATAATATTTAAAGTTGAAAATTTGTCATAGAAAAATCACAAGGGTTCGTTGTCAAATCATATTAACAACTATGAAAACAAAGCTGATCCACTATTACGTTTGTTTATGCAAGTATTAAAAAAATTGTTTCTGATTACATGTAACATTATTTTTGTTTAAGTACTATATAATAACAGACGAAAGGAATCTAAATATTAAAAAAAAAATTTAACATATATATTGAAAAAAATTGTTTGTACGTATAAAACAGTGAATAGGTTGGCAGAAAATACTTATAAAAATTTCCTTCTCTTGCTAAGGCCATTTTGCTCTATCTCACCAATGCCACGGTAAAATTGAAGTACATGTTTCTACAACACTCACAATAGAAATCTAACACAAAAATTATTGTTTGTGTTTAATTGTTTGCTGTTTGTGACAAATTCACTTTAATTATATAATTGCTAGCATATAAATGCTTGAAATTGAATTTTTTAAAAATAAAATAATATTGAAATACAGTGAAACTTCCATTTAATGAAGTTAATGAAATTTTCTGCAGAACCTTGACTTTAAACGGCATTAACATATAAATTAATCTCCATATTATGAAAAATATATTCTATATAACAAAGTTTATTCCATTTTTGTGCATGTACAACATTCAAAGGGGAGATTGCTGTTGCGACGGATGTATGAATTTATTTCAGCGGATTGTATAAAAATGAAATTATTTATTTATTTAATCATTTGCTTTCAAAAGAAGAAATGTTAAAAGTTTTCGATACAATATAAAGGGAATACCAGCTTCACGAAAATGTTACAGATGTATTGTTCGGATACTTACAAAAGTGCGAAAATTTTTATGAACAGTTCATTTTTTGTAAGAGACCTGTACAAAGTAACATTACAGAATTTTTTAAAGTTAAGGATTTGGAATACAGGGAAAAGGAGAAAAGATATGCTACGCTTCAGTTTTTGTTTACATCTCTTTATTATGCATTTTTTTAAACATTATTCTAATTAAATTTTTCTCATGTGTCTACATTGCATAAAAAAAAGTTACTGCCTGAATTAAAATACATTTTTCCAATATTTCCATTTTATGCATATGTATTTTATTATACAAATTTCATGAATTTGAGTTGATTTCTGTTAACGAATTTTCTTCATAACAAAGCGTTCAAGTGTAACAATGAGACTTCATTAAATGGAAGTTTCACTGTATGTATTTTTAATAGAGGATACATGCTCATTGTCAGCAATAGTAATTAGTTGTTATAATTATCAATAACAGCCATGTTTTCAAGCATTAACCTGTTCGCAACGGCGTGTGCATTCAGAACTGTGCATCTGAGGACGGAGCGGGAAAATTTGATTTCATCTTCTGGGCCGAAGGATTTTGCGAAACTAAGCCTAACTCTTGTAAAGAGTTCTTCAAAAAATTATAAAAGATTCATTTTTCCATGTAACATTTTGAAATGCACATACATGAAATAAGTTGTTATTGTATATATTTACACAAAATTTTGAAATATTTTCTCGGATATTTTAATGTAAAAATGACTTTTTAAACAAATATAATGCATGTTTTAAACACGTTTTTCAGTTAAAAAAATAATATTATATGATTAAAAAACACTTACGTTTCTTTAATACAACAACATATGAAATGTTTTGCTCAAATAAAGGATAGTTTTGTTTAAAAAAAATAATAGTTTTGTTTCTAAGTAATTGTCAACACATTCCGTAAATAAGACAAGTATTTTTAAAAAGCTGATTTATTCACAAATAAAAATAATTAAATAAAACTTGCAAGCAACTTCTGCATGCATCTTTTTAATACTTATTATACAGACAAACATAAAAATAGTTTGAAAAATTTAATTTAATTTAAAATATCTGTGAAAATTCAAAATTTACATGTAAATATATAATCAATCATAAAATATCCATAAAATAAAAAATATTGAATATAAATAATAAGTAAAATAGAATTATACTTTAAATTTTTAAAATAAACATTTTTAAAAAGTTGTCGATGGTAATAATTTTTTTTGAAAATAAAAAAAATAATACATATAGTAACATATAATAAAACAAAATATCAAATAAAGAATGTTTGATAATAATGAGTAAACTTGAATAACTTAAAATTCATTCTTCCAAAAATTTCTTTATGTTAAAATATCTTTATAAACATCTTTTAATATATATATATATATATATATATTAAACTTGAATAACTTAAAATTCATTCTTCCAAAAATTTCTTTATGTTAAAATATCTTTATAAACATCTTTTAATATATATATATATATATATACAATACATATATTAAATAATATATATATTTAAACATATAAATAAATTTAGGAGATTAAAAGTTTTGAATAATATTTTTTAATAATTTCTAAAACTGAATAATAATTTTAAATATGCTGATAAAAAATACCGTTAATGTTAAAAATATTTTATAAAATGGAAATATTAACGAAATAAAATAAATGTATTCAATTATAAGGGACAAAATGACTATTAATTGAAACTATTAACTTTAAAACCTGCGAATATTTATCAAAATGTCAGAGTTCAATGATTGTGTTAGAATCACACCACCCTCTTAAATTTTACTTTCTGAAAATACATAAATTTCATACATTTTCTTTTCTTTTACTAAATATTTTTCACCATCCCAGCTATTCCATGTATTCAGTCAGATACTTGAGTTTTTAGACATTTTAATGAATTGTAAAATAAGATACTTAAATATAGATAATTTAAGACGGAAATATTTGAAACGGTATGAATACTTATTGAAGGGGAAAAAAAGAAGAGCACACAAAAATTTTCTTGACTTGACGGTGCCGAAAATATTTTGAACAAGCATCTGTAAACATTTAAACTGCGTAGCAGCACTTGTTGAAACAAAATAAAAATATATATAGGACTCCCGCTTTCCTCCTCAATGAACGAAGTCCGAAACTATTAATCACCACGACGTACAAATAAATTATTTCGAATCGAGATAAAAGTAGAAAAGAAATAATTAAAAGAGCCTAGCCATATGCGTACGTGAAGCTTACGTCATAAGCTTAGAGTTGATCAGCTGACTAAACCATTCCTCTTCCCAAGTGACGTAGAAAAATTTCTGATAAACAAAAAGTAAAGTTTCATTTGACGCATAAAAGATTTATGATAGAAAGCAAATCATGTTTCAGAAGCATAAATAGATGCATTTGAAATAAACACACTTTTTTTTTCATTGCAGCCATTTTTGGAAAAAATTAAATTGACATGGATTAAAAATATATTAATAGATTCCATTTGCTTTCCTAGACAGAAGAAAATATGTTCTTCCCAAATGTATATTCAAATTTGATTACGAAATTTTTTTCTGAGTTAAACTTTCTGGAATAAAACGTTCCAACTGTGTGGCACGAATACAGGTTACTAATCAGTGCAAATGGCAATGGACTTCAACCTTACTTTTTTATAAATGTAGAAACTGCTTTTATGGCAAGAATATCAACAAATCTAAAACAGATAAAAGAGTCATATTTTTCAACTAAAAGTGAGCGAGTGAGCTTTTGTAGGTTCACTCACTTTTAGTCAGAACAAAAATGAATAAACAGTGAGAAAAGTGATGCACTGATGATCCTTGAAAAAGAAACATATTGTTAGCAAGAAACAGTATAACATTTCATAATAATCGGTTTGTATCATTCTTTTTACATTATTATAAGAGCAAATGTTTTTAAATAAAAGATTTGAACATTGCATGGGCCATTAAAATAGGCTTTATTTTATTAATATATTTATTTTACCTATATAGATATTATTGCCTATAAAATTGAAGATTAAAAAAAATTTAGTGGGTCACAAAGTAAATGTATGGCAAGGTACCAGGCCATGAGGAAAAAAAGTTTGGGAAAAACTGCTCTAAACAGCTTAAATTATTCGTTTAAAAAAATATTTTTTTAAAGATATTTATATTTTAAGCATTATTATAAAAATGCAGGTAAGCCTCAAATTCTCATCAGGGTTAAAGAAACATTTTAAAATTAGAAAAGACCAATGAAATTGACAAGAAATGCTTTGCTAAATATGGATTTACAATTCATAGAAATCAACTTTTATGTCAACTTCATCATATGTAATTAAACAATTATGTAATAGAAATTGCACTATAACTTATTTGACACGCAATCAATATACTACATTAGAGAAAAAGTATATTTATAATTTTTTTAAAGAGCTTAGACATATTTTTTCATGCATAATTTATAATGTATTGTCCATACAAGGGTTAACATTTAATTTAACATAACAGATGAAATTATTTGACTGACCACACAAAATTAATAATCACACACATTAGACACTTAAATAAAAAATAAATGTAGAAGGATATTAGAAAAGATTATAAAACTTACGTGGCATCGTCAACCCACTGTTCATCTGTTAAAATTTTTTCTATATTTGGATGTAATCTGACATCATCTAATTCTAAATCAGCATTGTCTTCATTCGTAATAAGATTGATTTCAGGCCTTAAAAAGAAGACTTTAATAATTTACATGGGGTCACTTACATATAGTATCATTCACCAATTTACATCAGACAAGAGAGATTTCCTATTAATAGGTTCGGCAAGTTTTCCATAAAACCATGAAAAAAAAAACTGGTAAAAATTGTCTTGGCAAAAACAAGTATTTATGTTCTATTTATGAGAATGTAAGTTATTTTAATTTTTACTAATTTTAGCTCTAAAAATATATAACATTAGTTTCAATTGCTAAAATGCATAAATTAACACTTTCAAATCAGTAAAAATATGTTTATTTCGACTGTTTACAGTTTTCAACTCTACCCGAGTTATTTTCAAAACAAATAAAAATATTCTTTTTTTTTTAGAATATTTTTATTTTTATTTGTTTGGAAAATAACTCGGGTAGAGTTGGAACATGTAAACAGTCAAAATAAACGTATTTTTACTGATTTTAAAGTGTTAATTTGACATCTTTTAGCAATTGAAATTAATGTAATATTACAAGGTGTTAATTTGCTATATATTTAAAATATATAACTTTGAATTTTATTAACTTAGAATATTCAAACAATAATCTATTAAGTTTGCATTGTTGTTAGAAAAATACCTTTTTAGTTTATGTTCTATGGATTCAGAGGATCAGAAATAAAATACTAAATAACAACAAAATAACTCCCTGGTTTTGGTTTCAGCAATCATAATTATTCAACATATATTTTTATGATTCTGTTAATCTTTAATGTTAATTCCACTTTTGCTGTACTATCGAGATTACTAGCTTTCAGAGGTTAATTCTTTTTAAAAAGAAAAAAGTTTAGCTGCCTTTTATATGAGTTACAAAGTAAAAAACAAAACATTTATTCAACCTATACTGAAGAAGCTCTTTCTCTGCTTAATATTTTTAGTACTTTTTGGTTAGCCGGGCACCAGTATTATATATACATGTATATATACATATATGTTGATATATATGTATACATGTGTGTATATACAATATATCTATACATATATGTATATAAACATACATATGTGATGAGGATGGGGGGAGAGACGACTTTTATTATCAAAAATAGCTATACACTATTAGATAATCTAAAAAAATTAAAAAATATTACTGGTTTATTCGCTTACGATTTTGCAGATCTCTATAACACAATTGATTTGACAGATTTAAAAGAAAAAATAGTAGATTTTTATAATAAAAATAGTACTTTGGATGTTCATAATGAATTTTTCATAAATTTGTTTCAGTTAGTAGTATAAGAAAACTACCTTTAGGAAGGAAATACAATATTTAAACAGATTCGGGGTATTCCAATGGGGGGGAGTTGCAGTTCCATTTTGTCAAACATTTACTTACATATATATGAAAGAAATAATAATTTAAGGGCCATTTTCACCATTCGCTTACATTTCAGAATTTTTTTTGTTTTTTTCAAACTTAATAATTTTTTTTAAAAAATGGAAACAGGTGTTATGGTAAATGTTTAAGGTATATGAAAAAGTAATTGGTCATGCACTTTGGCTTATAATTTAATATGCAAATGCTATTTTAATGCCTACTTGTAGGGCAAATTGTCAAGTCTGTTACCGTACAAATTACTGAAAATACTCAATTTTAAATTTTATTAAATTTTCTAAAATCAACTTACTTTGAAGTGACTTATGTCCCTAAATTTCAAAACATGATATTTATCAATAATACTTAAATGAAATTGAAATGAGAGACATTTATAGCCCTAATTTTCGACCACATAGAAAATTATACAAGAACTTTTTCTAATAATAACATTATATATTCATGTAAATTATTGAATTTTAAGAAAATTACAGCTCTATTTCATAGTTGAATGAAAAATAACAATAGAATAGTGAAAAAGTTATTTTAATATTAAAATATCATTAAAAAAAGTGTGCGGTAACAGACTTGACATTTGGTAACGGATTTGACACTAATCCGTTACCATACGTCAAATCTATTAGCACAGTTTTTAATGATCATATTTTCAACTTTATATATAAACTTTTTTTCTTTCAGCTATGATATAGAGAAATCATTTTATTATTTTATATTCAGATCAATTACTATATTTGAATTTGATTTGAATATCAAACAAATAATTTATCAATCAATTCCACCTAAATATTAAAATAGAACTTGAAGTAACTGAGAATTAGCATCTGTTTAAATGGTTTAATTCAACAAAAAGTTTATATATATGTTACATTTACTTATACTCGAAATACGTGCATGATATATATTCAAGTGCAACATGACTCAAATTTCAGTTTTCATATAATATTAAGTGCAACTGGAAACTCATAAAATATTCAGTTTTCTCGCATTGACAAATTTGATTATAGAAAAAATTGCCATGATTTGCTCAAAATTAACATATATGTCTTTATGGATGTGAAATACTCTCCTGTTGCAGTCATTCACATTCAGACCCACATAATTTTAATTTAATCTTCTTCATCTGCTTTGTTTAGGATATGTATTTTTTTTTTCTACTTCCTCCAATAAATTTTACCAAAACATGAACAATTTTATACAATTTATCAGCAGATATCTCTTCCAGGAACATCCTCAGGCTTTTTATTTACTTCTCTTCTATATGAAATTCACTATCAGTATCGATAAATATTTCCCTCTCTGAGGAATATGAATAGATCTTACTGAGGTCATAGTACAAAAAGAGTAATTTCCTCATCAATATACAGGGTGATTCAAAACTAGAGGAACAAACTTCTTGGAAGGGTGAGGTACATCTAGACAACTTGGAATCACATAGCAATTCAGTATTGGAAATGCAATCCTAACGAGATTGGGAGGTTGTTAGGGGCTGAATCATTGTGATCGAAAATCAACATTTAAGGGCCATAAGCTTAAATTAAGTCATGAATTTCATGATAATGAAGGTGCACGATGTTTCATAACATAGGCACCTCATGGAATCTCAGATGTTTTGAAATATGCAAGGCATCTTCCAGACTTCACAATAGCAATGAGGATGTGCCATTTCAAAACGCACTTACTACCTCAAACATGCAAAAATATAGATAAGAACCAGGCATGTAGGCAAAAAACTTCATTATCAAGAAAGTCTTGATTTATTTTAAGCTTTGGGTCTTTAAATGTCAATTGCTATCACAATGATTCAGAGACTAACAACCCCTGTCTCGTTAGGATTGTGTTTCCAACCCTGCATTACTATATGATTCCGATTCATCTAGGTATAACCCCACCCCTCCTAGAAGTTTGTTCCTCTAGTTTTAAATCGCCCTGTATGTGTGTAAGACACCCATATGAAGCCTGAGTTCTAGATGCACCACTGTGACTAGTTTGCATGTCTTCACTGAATCTGTATGCATAATATTCTGGAAAATCAATATGCAAAAATGTTTTATTCAGTTTTTGCAATTTAAAGCTGGAAGGGGCTGATATTTTAAAACTGTTTTTTAAAGCATATTAAGACTGCTTCAAACTTTTCAATTAACATAGAGTTACTGGACTGAAGTTTGCACAAGCAACATTAAACTTGCTTTTCATGCCAATACTTTTTTTTACACCTCCTCATATTTTATCAATAAATCATTGATATAATTTTCTTTACAAAGAATTTTTTTCTATAGATCTAATAATTTGCATACAAAATAAATATGAATTTAACATTTTAATATGAAAATTAAGTTATTTTGTCCATTGGTTTGCCATAAGTGATTGAAAATATTTTAAATTTACCTTTCTTTGTTTGTTTTCAGCTTGTTTATATTTTTCTGGATTTTATTTCAGTCTTTCCAAATAGTAGCACCTTTGCATTTCTGCAGCTGCTAAAGCCATTCTTGATGCAAAAAACCTTTATAAACGATAGTTCACAAACAATGTCAAGTCTGTTACCGTGAGTCAATTCCGTTACCAGTCGCATGGTAACAGACTTGACAGGTAACGGATTTGACATTCAAATCAAACCATTAGAAATGGAGCTAAGCTGTATAATTTCTAACTTAGATAATAATACACATGCCTTCTAAAATTATTTAGTGATCAATATTTAAATACAAAAGTGTAAAAAGTTTTATTTTAGTATTAAAAATTATGGTAACAGACTTGACCATGAAAAAAAAATACCAATTTTGAAGAAAGCCGGTTCTTGCCACTATTGCAATGTTTTTCAATTGATGAATAAAAAATGGCAAGTAGCACTTGCTTGAATAGTTTAACAATGCCACTGAATATGTACTGCCAACTTTTGGCAGAATTAGAAACCTATTTTGATTAAAATAATTATAAGGTAACGAACTTGACGTAAAGTGAGGGACAAAATATTTCTGTTGATTTGTTAACGAAAAAAACTTTGGTAATTAATTTTTTTCCCTAATATAGCACACTAATAGTTCACATTTAAAATAATTAAAGCTTTTTATTTAAAAAAATCTAAATTAGATTAAAAAAATAAAAGTTAATTACATAAAACTTGGAATGGACAAGCATTTTTGCTTAGAATCGCAATTTTAAAGATTTATATCTCAAAATTTTTTATTGATTTTTTTTATTTTTAATGCTAGAAATATTTAATATAGTCTTCTTTATACAATGCATAACTCAATTTAAACTTAATTTAATTTGAATTTTCTTCTTTTTTCTCTTGGACAGCATATGTAAGCGAATTTTGAAAATGGCCCTTAAACAGTAACACATTATCCTACAGATATATAGATGATGTTTTGATAGTCAAATTAAACAATGATATTGAAAATATTGATTTTACATATTATCCTACATCTCTGAGTCTGGAACCCTCCTCCCAGAATTGTAAAAATATTAATTTTCTAGATGTGAACCTAAGCATAGAAAGTGAAAATTTGATATCTAAGTTATATGACAAGCGAAATGATTTCAACTTTAATACCTTAGAGCTGCTATATTTTGATTCCAACGTACATGTTTCGATTAAAGGAAATGTACTTAGAAATGGATTAATACGAATCGAAAGACTGAGTACTAGAGTTAAAGATACGTTTAATGATATTTTAGAGTGGTGCCGCTTGGGATTCAAGCATGGTTATCCTCGCAATTTCATCAGGAGAATAACTAGTGATTTTATGAAGAGTAGCAGGTACAGAACTGAACTGAACTCAGTGATGGATGAGAATGGAGGTTTTGATGAGTTGATTGATCTAATGAGTTAGAGAGATATTTTGGTGGATGTAGTAGTTCTGTTTAGTTTTTCATTTTTTCATATTTTCAATTTTGGTCTTGGCGAGTGAAGGGGGACGTAGCATGCGTAAAGTCTGACTTAACACTGCAGAGTATGTCGTTAGCCATACCGCTCGCCTTCTGTTCTGTACTGTTATGTTTTGCAATTATACATATTTTCTTTAGTTTGGTTATTCAGTTTGATTTTAAGAGTTAAAGTTTATGTTGGTTATTTTAATATTTTAGATATGGTGAGTGATGGATTTTGATATTTTGTTTGTGGTTTTAAACATACATATGTATGTATATATAACACTGGCGCCCGGCTAACTGAAAAGTACCATATTTTTATACCAATTGGTTCTCTTATACATTCTTTTACAATTACTGTTGAGCAGATGTCATTTTTTCATTCTTCTTTAGCTCTAATATTTACTATAAATTCAGTATTGCAAAAGTAGAGTGAGAAAAAAAGGTTCTGACATTTTATTCTTGTACTTGTAGAAATTTATTATACTTGTTATGCTTATTTTAAATAAAAGAATGAATAATTTGATTACTTAAAGGAAATTATGACACTGCAAATTATATTAGATTTAAATATCATTTTAAAATGAAATTGTTTTTATGACAGATAAAAACTATGCTTCTTACAAACTTATGGTACTTAATTTTTTACAATACTCAGGAATTAAGCTTAGAAACAGTTATTTAAAGCTATTTTTTGTTTATTCATATAAGTTAAAATACCTGTAGAAACTTTCTAAATCATATTCATATTAGATTTCAATACTTTTTTTTATGACATTTTAAACATTTAAAAAATTTATAATTTTAATCAGTGATTTTTAAAAAAAAAATCAGTTGATTAAAATCATGATTTAAATCAACTGATTAAAATCGTTGACACCCTAATTATTAGTAATTGAAAAATATAAACCAAAAAAAGCGAAAACGAGAACTGAATACCCAGTGTTAAAATACAAATCATTATGATCAATGTACCAGACCTCATTCCCAAACACAGACATTTAAATATATAGGGTAGATGTACCAGTAATGGACACCCTTAAGGAATTTCTTTCAAAATTATCTTTTTATTAATAGATATAATTATTATATTCCAGTTTTTTCAATATTATATTACCTTATCAACAATATTTAACCATTTTTATAGTCTCATTTCCCAATATGAATCGAAATTTAATTTTAAATAACAGAAAAATATCAAAACACCCAAAAGCCCAGTAATGGACACCCCATAAAAAGCAATAAATATAATCGATTTTATGACTGTTTATTAGAACCAGAATTTAATTAATACATACTATGAAACAAAATAGTTATTTTCAAATAAACTTAACAATTAGGATACCAGTAATTAATAAAATATTTGTGATAATCATTTACTGTTTGCATCAATTATTGTAATTATCAGAAGATCGATGGATACTTTTCAGTTAGCCGGGCGCCAGTGTTATATATACATATTTATATACATACATATATATTTACATGCATATATGTATGTGTATATGTAGTATATATATGTATATTTACATATATGTATGTATATAAATATGTATGTATAACACTGGCGCCCGGCTAACCGAAAAGTACTGATCGATATTTTAATTATTTTAGATGGATAGTTTAAAATACTAAAACAATTAATCTTCCAGAGACTACTTGATACATCATTTATAATAATTATAATTAATATTACAAATATGAAAGAAATGATATTGTGAGTTGAATATTTTAAATACTAAATAAAATAATTTAAAAGTAAAACCGTAGAACTGATGTTTGAGGCCACTGACCAGCAGATTCACTAGTTTCATGAATATTACCTATAATTTTTTTTTTTTTTTTGTCAGAGATGAATAGTGAAACATTTAAGACAGAAAATAGATTTTTAATAACTTCTATACCTTAATGGTTTTTATTTAAACGGAGAGGGATTAAGCTCTATGAGCCCCTCTTTGACAGTGTTCTTAAACAATATTTTCTGCTTCCTGGCTGGTTTGATCGCCAGATTATAAAATATGCAAGGTACATATACATAAAAAAATAATAATAAAATAAATAAAATAAAATATTGAAATTTTATTAATCACATAAAATAAATAAGCTATTTATAAAAGTTTTGGTGTTATTACATTTTGATAAGTATAATTTAAAAATTAAATTTGATTATTTAGGTTTGCAGTTAAGCCAAAATATTTTATGCACTATAAACATTACAGAAATTGCATTTTTAGCAATGTCTACATGGGTTGTCCATTACTGGAAAATGACTAATGAATGTCCATCCCAGTAATGGACACCCCCCCCCCCCCCTTAAAACCTTAAAAATAAATGAAATTTTGTAAATGGCCGTTAGTATATAAAATTCTAAGCTATTCTATTGCTACTCAAACAAAATTCAAAGTTTGCAAGAAAATAATAATATATAAATTAATTAAACGAAGCCAGCTCTTAGCCTCTTCATTAAGATTTTCACAGAAAAACAGTGAAACTTTGAAACATTATTTTCTGCTTCCTGATTGGTTTGATTAAAAGTGTCAATAATAACACAATTTTATAAAACATGCAAGGGGAAATTATTAAAAAAATAATTAAAGCTAAATATTTATAAGTTATTTTTTTATGAACTAAAAACATCAAGGGGTGTCCATTACTGGCACATCTACCCTATATAATGGAAAACATACAACATTGATTTTAATATTCATTTTAAAATACGCGCCAAAATAAACACTAACATGTTCTTTTAATTCTTTAATGTTAAACCTTTATTTTAATCAAGATTTGCACCATATAAACTTTTAATTAAATTTCACTTTTATAACTTTGGTGTAAAAAAGTTAAAAAAGTGCTTTTTCTTATCTTGAAATTTTTTTTTCCGAATATTTCAATGTGAATTCGACAGTACAGAGACGTAAGTGCTTTCCCCTGAAAGGGTTAACAAACAGATTTATAGTGGTTTTTAATGTCATTTTTGAAATGCTGAAGAGAGACTAATTGCAATATGAAAAACACCATTAAAAAATAGGAGCTTAAACAGGATATTAGTGTTTGAAGGAAAAAATATCTTACCGAACATCTTTGAACTGGTGGGATATCATATCTAAAGGTCTGCAATATTTATGCCGGCATACCAGAATAAGGGCAAGTAAAGATCCGATGAAAATAACAGTCAATACACCGATTGCCACTAAAACAACTGCTTCCATAACCATATTTCAGGGGAAATAAGTAGCAGAAAAGCTGCAACAGAAAAAGAGTTTAAATTACGCATGCAATAATATAACAAAGAAGATTCACAAAAATTATAAAACAAAAAAAAATCCTTAACATTTAAACGTATGAAACAAAATCGATAAAAAAATAAAAATGTATACAAACTTTAATTTCATGCGTAAATTAGCACATCGGGTGAATTCATAAATTTTGCTACAACAATTATTTTCTAGATGCTCCTCCTCTTTCCTTTTAGTATTTGTTTACATTTTAAGACATTATCTGTTGCCATTTTAATTTGTCTGATAATGAATTTTGTATCGGTTTGACGGAGAGAACTATTCAATAAATAAACCTACTGATCAATTCATATTTCCATTAGATGCCTGAAATAATGATGATAATTAATGAAATTTATCATATAATATTCAAAAATTTAAAAATATTTTGTTTATACTTCAGCAAACAGTAAACATGTACATGACAGTAACTGTAACTGTGACAACGAAATCGCCTTCAGTTTCAAAATAAACACGTGCGGTGAAGGCATAGACTTCTCATATAACTTATCTTTACTCTGAGGGTGAAGGCGAAGGGAACTTGCTACGTATTGCAAAGAGGCCAAATATTTTAAATTGCTGCTAATACTCAGGTAAACTCATTGTATATTTGGAATGCGCATCCTAAAGCTTATAAAAATGCATATTATTTACGTCGTTTAGCTATTTTTTGCAGTATTTTTGTATAATTTTTCCAGAAATTTCATATTGCTATCGTTTTTAGGGTATGTTTACATTTCAAATGAAAGCAAGCCTAAAGAAATTTAATAAACATTTTAACATTTAATCGTGTGTTTAGAAGAAATACTTATAAAACAGCAAGTCAATTTATTCTGACTTTATAATTTTTTTAAGTGAGAGAGCGTAAGTGTCGCAGTTTATTAAACATTAGTTTATAATCTTTCTTTCAAATTAATATATTTGTCTGTGATTAACAATCTATAATGTTTTTTTAATGAACTATTTAATAATTTAAGTGCGACACCATTCGTATGTAGTTAAAACAACATTGTAACCTTAAGAAATTTTTCAGAATGTTATTTTTTCCCCCCGACTTAAATTGTTAGTCTGTTGATTTTTACAAGATGTTTGCTTCAAATAAATTCTAACTAGAACTGTATGTCGATGTAATAGTATGAGATTAAATTACGTAAAGAAAAGTCATTAGCAGCATGATAAATGGGATTTCCATAAATTAACGAATTTGATTTATTAAAATTTAACTTAATTGGCTAGTGGACAAACAATTTTCATATTTTTCCTTGTGTATATTGTGGGATTTTGTTACTTATAGGGTAGGTGCTCCAGTTTTGGCCACCTTTTAGAGAAAATTTGAAATAGAAATTTTACAGTTATTGACCAATTGAAGCATATTAAATCACAATAACATCAATCTTTAGTAAATTTAATTGTATTTCTGTTGATTATAATAACTTTCTACAGAAGATTTTAGACTGTGAGTAATAACTAATTAAGTAATTTATTTCAATTTGTACCAGTTTTGGCCACTCCAATATCATGTAGACACATATCATATACAAACATTTTAATTGATAATAAGTCAAAGCATTTTTATGCAATTATCTATTTTACCACACATCTATTCGTTTGCTGTATTAAGAGAATCTTGCAAATTTCTTTATGAATCGGTAAAAACCTCAAATAAAATATACTTAGGTTGATTTTAACTGAAATTTTCAATTAAAAAACAAATAATGTATTTAATTTGATTCTGGACAACAGTACCTATAAGACATCCAAATTAACAATTTAATCTGTTTTATAATTATCCAATGGATTGTCTAAAACACTAGAATCTTCACCAAAGAGAACTTGGTAAAATGAATGCTTTTCTTATTAAATAATGGGAAATACATTCTTGCTTGTATTTAGATATCTCTAATAAAGATGTTCACAGGGGTGCAGAATATGCCCGATCTGGCGATCTACAGGGATGAGAATTTTCCGTCTTTTGGCTGATTTCCGCTTTTTTGTTATTTCAAGGAATTTCCGTTTTTTACCCTCGAAATTCCGCCTTTTTCCGAGGATTCCGTATTTTTTCTCCTGCAAAATTTTGTTATTTTCCGAAATTTTCACTTTCCTATCGATTCCGCTTTTCTTCCGATTTCGAAAAAACATTCAAAGGTGATAAAAAAAACGGCAAATTTCGTTAAAAGATCGCGAAAAAACTATAAATTTCGTCAGAAGATCTTGAACAAATGGGAAATTTCGTCAAAAGATCGGGAAATGCGGCAAATTTTGTCAAAAGATCGCGAAAAAGCGGTAAATGTCACCAAAAGATCGCAAAAAAAACTACAAATATCGTCAGAAGATCGCGAATAAACGGCAAATTTCGTCAAAAGATCGCGAAAAAACGGCAAATTTCGTCAAAAGATCGCGAAAAAGCAAAAAATTTTGTCAAAAGATCGCGAAAAACTACAAATATCATCAGAAGATCGCGAATAAACGGCGAATTTCGCCCAAAGTTCGCGAAAAAACGGTAAATTTCGTCGATAGATCGCGAAAAAGCGGTACATTTCGTCAAAAGATCGCGAAAAAACGGTAAATTTCGTCGATAGATCGCGAAAAAGCGGTACATTTCGTCTAAAGATCGCAAAAAAGCAGAAAATTTTGTCAAAAGATCGCGGGAAAAGCAAAATTTTGTCAAAAGATAGCGAAAAAACTACAAATATCATCAGAAGATCGCGAGTAAACGGCAAATTTCGTCCAAAGTTCACGAAAAAACGATAAATTTCGTCAATAGATCGCGAAAAAGCGGTACATTTCGTCAAAAGATCGCGAAAAAGCTGCAAATTTCGCCAAAAGATCGCGAAAAAGCGGCAAATTTCGTCAAAAGGGCGCGAAAAATACATGTATTTAGTGCTTTTAGTGTATTCTCTCCTTCCCCCCTCTTTTGTAACCTTTCAGAAAATTTGCTGTGAATTTCAATTTTTTTTTTTTTTTTTTTTTTTTTACTCAGAATCGCTCCTGATTCAGAATTTACTTTAAGCTGACTGTATGTCCTGTTCCAATTAGCCCGTGTGACCAAAAATAATTAACCATTGTGATTTTCACTAAGTTTTTCATATTTTTTGCTAAAAAATTTACACACAAAAACCCTATTCTTAATTAAATTATTTCATTTTCAGGAGTGGCCATGATTCTGATAAGTCGAGCATTTCATATGACCTATGCTCAATGTTTTAAGAACTGTGTGTAATTTGGCTATTTTCACTCCTGTAATGTAGTATACAGGCTTGTGCGCTTGTCTCCATTTTCCCGGAAATCAGACCCTGGTTTTATTTCTTAAAGTATCTTTCACAGATAAAATGTGGTACAATTTTTTGTTTGCGCGTGGTTTCAGTCTTTTTGCTTTTTTGCAATTCTCATCCCTGGATCTAGGATCAGGGGAAAATTTTCAGAAACATATACAATTGATTTCGATTTTAACAACGAATTCCATAATTCCCTGAGATAGAACAATTTCAGTAAAAATTAAAATATCCGTATGGCGACCTTCACAAAATCGATCTCAGAATAATATGTAGGGGAAGACCGGGTACAATGAAACATTACTTGTAAAATCAATCAAATTTGTCATACAGAGTTGCAGTTTATATATATGTTATACAACTATATGTTCCAATTACTGATGTGATTTGGATACATTCACACTTCTACAACAGTAGCAATAGAAGATTATTGCTTTTGCACCATTGAAAGTAACTTTCTTTACTAAAAGTAATTTTATTTCTTTTTCCTTGTTTTTATATGTAATAATTATTTTTTCTATACATTGTTATCTTTGGGTTGTTGTCTTCATACCTCCAAAACCAAACTAAAAAAAATAAATATTAGAAGTTTGAAAATAAATTTTTATTTAGTAACCTCAGTACGGGGTACAATGAAACATGTTTTATTACAGTAATAAAAATAGTAAATAGAATATATTAGAAGTAAGAGTAGGAAAACAGAAAAAAAAAAAAAAGTTTTGTTCTAACCAGGTCAGTAAAAAATGCTCTTGTTAAGCAATTAAAATATAGAAAGAGAAAAAAAGCTAAGAAGGGATTGTTTTGAAAACAATCTCTGCCTGCTACAGACTCTGATGATGATCCAGATTTTTTTTTCCAGTCCCAACTGGTCATCGAGGTACTAAGAATGAGATATCCCCACACAACATGTATGGCACAAGCAGTATCCGTATAAATGGAAACATAAAGAAATATATACCGTTGGAGAAATCATACATTTAAATGGAGTCAAATGTGAAGTACTTGATATAAAGACTCCAACCAAGTTTTAATTTTTTTTTTTTTTTTAGAAACTTACATTTAAAAAAAATCTCATTGTGTTGAAACTACCATCCCACATTCCTTCAGGAGCAACTGAAATATAAGCAGAAATGCTAATTTTTGAAACTGACTTGAGCCAATTTAATATAAAATGAAAGGTATTTCTTAAACTAATAGAATTTTCTTATTTTTCATCTTAGACTATAATATTTTTATCAAGTTTTGTTTCTGTATTTGTCTCATTTTTCATAAAATAAACTATACTGGGTGAAAATTGCTTCCATCATTTAGAGTGTTTCATTGTACCCCAGTATGTGTTTCATTGTACCCCAGCATACGGGGTACAATGAAACACTGTAAGACATTTATTTTTTGTTATTTTTCAAGCATAAAGATATTATTTAGAACCTAATAAAAATTTATTTAGATGGGGGAAAATACAAGGTTAAAAATATGCATTAATTATATTTTTGTGCATGCAAAATTGTGGATAGGAAAAAATAATTAGTAAATTTTGTTTCATTGTACCCTGTCTTCCCCTACTGTATATCAGGGGTGATTATGTTCCGAATTTTCCGAAAGTTTAAGACATTCAGTTAAAAAAAAAAGAAAAAATCGCTCATCTAAAAATTCTGACATAAAAATACCGCGAATTTTGTCACAAGATCGCAAAGTAACCGCACATTTCGTCAAAAGATCGCGAAAGAACCTCAGGTTTCGTGAAATGAATGCAAATTTTGTCAAAAGATCGCAAAATAAATGCACATTTTACCAAAAGATCGTGAAACAAATCGCAAATTTCATCAAAAGATCACTAAACAGCCTCGAATTTCGTCAAAAGATCGCAAAACAGCCGCGATTTTCTTCAAAACAGGGCGAATAACCTTCTATTTTATTAAAGAAAAGCGAAAAAAACTGCAAATTTCGTCAAAAGATCGCGAAATGAACGTAAATTTACTCAAAAGATCGTGAAATAAGCGCAAATTTTGTCAAAAGGGGCGAAATAACCGCAAATTTTGTTAAAAGATCGCACAAAAAATCTGCAAATTTCGTCAAAAGATCACGAAAGAATCACAAATTTCGTCAAAAGATCGCAAAACAACTGCGAATTTTGTCAAAAGGAAGGAGAAATAACTGCAAATTTCGTCAAAAGATCGCGAATTGCGTCAAAAGATCCATGAAAAATACATAGTGTTGGGAGTGGATTTCCCCCACTCTGCTGTAACCTTTCAGAAAATTTGCTGTGAATTTTAGGAAATTTTTTTTCACTCAGAATCACCCCTGCCATGTATACTCGCAGCGCATAAGTTGAGAAATATTTGAAGAATAAATTTTCTATACCCACGGTAATACAGCACTTAAAATTTTGGGGAAATGTCGAGAGTAGAAACATTTTCTGCACCCCTGGATGTTCACAGTATTTAGTATTTCTAAATCCCTGTGCAAAAATTATGGAACTTCTTCATTTCTTTAGGAAAAATACAAGAAATGATGCTGTAATTTTATTGAACTTTTCAATTTATAATTTGTAAAATCTTTCAAAATTTGTTTTAATTTATTACATATCACCCTCCCCTTTGGTTTTATCAATAAACACAATACTCCCCTTTGGTTTTATCAATAAACACAATACTATATTTTCTTTAGTTACTAGCACAGTGTCCTTCTTTCTAAAGTGAGTTATCTGTTGGACAGAGAAAACAAAATCTCTTTGATAGAACTGCTATTAGCCTTGCTTTTTTTATTATTATTGAATCCATTACTATATAATAAAACAAAACTAACTTGATTGTGTTTTATCCAATGTTCTTAAATTTATTAAATGGCTAAAATTACCACTATGATGAATCATATGGCCACAAGTGGAACTTATGTTGTACCCTTTTTGGTGACGCCAATGGCCATAACTGGTACATAGAGCAAATTTAATGCACCAGTTTTAGCCCCCCCCCCCCCATTAAACTATTAAAATAATTAATTCAATTCTTACTCTTAGCTCACACTCTCCATATATTTATTTATTTATTTTACATATTTATCTTGCTCAAATTTTCAATCATTATTAAATTAGGGGAAACAAGGGAGGTTTGACCCACCCTATCCTTTTCATATTTAAACATTTATTTAGCTGATGAGCACCAGATGATAGTATGGTAGCAAGCAGAATAACATATTGTTTTTGTCTGTTAGCCATTTGCAAGCAGAATCAAGGAGGAATCCTATGCAATATCATTTTCAGCCAGAAAATATTTTTTTGTTGTTGCAAGTTCTCTTCTTTTTACATTTTTTCCCAAAATGGCTATTAAGGGAGGTTTGACCCATATCAATTCTGAGGAGGTTTGGCCCGGGTCAAACCTCCCTGTTTAGTTTAATTTGATGGTTTAAACTGTATAAAAGTTAGTTTTTGATAGAGATGTTGTTCTTAATTCAAATCATAATTTCAAATGCACTGAGTATAATATGAAAATTCATTTGAAACAACATTTCTTGTTTATGCATTATTCTAATCAGTTTAAATAGAACTGAAATCTGATGAGGGTTAGCAACTTAGTAAAGATAATGAGATAATTCTGTTAACCTTACCACTTCATACAAGTCATAAGTCACAGCCACTTGATAGAACTATTTTTAGTCCCTTCAAGATATTTTATAATTCTATTGTATTAGTGATGCAACGAATAGTGGTTTGGCTGAATACCGAATATTCGGCCAAGTTACAGTCGAATATTCGGCCTATTCGGCTGCCGAATAATGAACTTATTTTTGCCTAACAACAAAATATAATATGCACTATATGCACAATTCTTGTATATTTCACAATTAAAATGTATTGTTTTCTTTTAAAAAATTATTTATATACAAATTTTTAATTTTTTAAAGCATTATTTTATTTTGAAAAAATATTCGGCCTAAAAATTGCCTCAATAATATAATTCAGCCCCCAAAAAAATTCTTAGCAAAAGTTCCTCATCAGGTACTGTCTAGTTACATTTTAATGGATATTATGTGTGTTGTTATATTTTAAAATAATGACAAAATTTTAAAAGTACTAGGAAACATAAGTTTCAGTTTTCAGATAAAATAAAATAAAAAATAAGAAATCTTAATATCTTACGAAAAACCATTGATAGAAAGGGTGAAAGGAATATCCTCTAAAATGGTGGAACGAAATCATTGTAGACTTTATAAAGCTCACAATTAACAACAACAAAAAAAATTTCTCTTTATTATTTTTTTTTCTTTGCTGTCAGCAGTGAAGCCTCTATAGAAAGTGCCCCTCAATGTGAAGAAATAAAAGAAATTAGTAATTTTCTTTCCCAGCCACTACTGGAAAGACAACAGTGTCCTTTGGAGTGGTGGGCGAAAAATTCAGAAGACTTTCCAAACCTTTCACAATTAGCCAAAAAGTACCTTTCTGCACCAGGAAGTACCATATATAGTAAGAGATTATTTTCAGAAGCAGGTAGCATTTACGAAAAAAAAAAAAAGAAATAGACTATCATCTGAGAATGCTGAATTATTATTACTTCTGCATCACAATCTACGTTTATACATTTTAACTGTTTTTTAAGGCAAATATAAATATTACAATGCTATTCTTGAAAAAAATATCTGAAACTTAAATGCATACTAATTAAAAGATTTTAGTATTTACATATCTTTCATTATTTAATAAGAAATAGTAACACACTTAAAAAAATCACTTAAATTATATTTAACTTTTAAGCGTATTTTACTTAAAAAAAACCCTTAAGTATCAACATATACGACTTAAATATCTTATACATCTATATCTAATCAATCATATATTTATGTTCTTTATAGGTATAATTCAAAATATTATAGAAAGAAATATTTTTTTATGTAACAAGGGATAAATGTTAAACTTCCCATTATGATGAAAAAAATTTGAATTAGCTTGTACAGCTGTATTAAAACAATTTTGAATAGATTTAATGTTAGCTTATTACAGATACTTTTTGTACTTACTGATACAGCATAAAAATTTTTTAACATGATTCCTAAATTAGCCTCTTATATAAAAATGAGTAGATAAAATCCATTCGCAGTATGAAAGTTAATGAAAAAAAAAAAGTGTTAGTTAATTTCAAATAAAATTTTCATTATACATAATGAATATAAATTGTCAAATTAAAAAGTTATACAGTGTAAATATAAAAACATTTATTACAGTATTATTCGGCCAAGGCCAAATAATGGACTTGATATTCGGCCGAAGCCGAATATTCGGCAGACAGGCCGAATATTCGTTGCATCTCTATATTGTATTACATATGTATCACTTTCTGCGTACGTGGGGTTTAAAGTAATATTTTTCCTTATCTCGAAGTTGATCCGAGCTACTTTAGTTGGATACCTATTATTGTATGAACAAGCTTCATTGTAGCAATGTATTCCAGTTTCTCTTTCTATTCAAGAATGCATACAAGGCAAACAAAGAAGTTCCCGGGCTATCTAGCGAGTTGTGAAATACCCGGGAGGGGGTAGTTTTTAGATAATAAAAAGGGACCCCTGTTGGAAGGAGGAAATCCCTGTATGCTGCGTTTTGAAGGAATGGTTGAGAGAGAAACGAGGAGACCTCAAGAAGTGAGGCTGGTGTGTTTTTGGTTGAATTTCGAGAGTGGAGTGTAGTAGTGTGTTCCGGAAAAAGGCTCGAGTCTTGTGCGTAGAAAGTATATGCAACGGGAGGTTCTGGGGGGGGGGGGGGGTCCTCAGATAAACCTAATGAGATACCATAGGGTGAGAAGGAAATAGGATATTTTAGTAAGTTGATCCAGTATGTAGAAAGTATTTGGAATATAACTTAGTATTGGGTCGGATCGTCTATATCCGAGCCCTTAAATGTAAATAATTTTTATATAAATTGTTCTTTAATATTAACTGATTAAGTTTAAACTTTTTTTTTATAATCCTTCTCATATTGTGTGCGACATCACATATTTATATTGGTGGTAGCAGCATATCAAACAAAATAACATTTTTTCAAAGTCTTTATGAGCGGTGATCGTAGATCCATCAGCTTGTGGATTAAGGAAGAGTGCAACAGCAGATTTGCTTGTACTGGAATCTGCTCATTAAATTCAGATTTTCTCCTGAATCTCATTTTTTTGCTTCTTATGTCACAGATAGACCAGATCTAGATGTTACAAGTTTGGCTTCAGCTGCATCTTCTAATCCATCTACCAGTGTATTGAATCTACCATCAATATCTACAAGTTTCACAAATCATTTCTTTTCCTCCGATTATGCTAAATTCCATACATAATGCATTCACATTTTTTGGTATTTTCTACTCATAATTATTGCCTGTAGCTTGTAATAGCATTTCTTTATACATTTAATTATTGCTGTAAGATTTTTAATAACACTCATTTCCTGCGGGTCAAACCTCCCTCAAGTAGGGAGGAATGACCCAGTTTCTAGACTCTTGAAAAATCATTTCTCAAAAATATAGTTTATAATTTAAATACAAAAAAATAGTGTAAAATGATGCCAAACATTATAAGCTATCAAATAATGTTAATATGGAAATTTTATTACGTTTAAAAAAAAAAAATAGAAAAATATTTTTGTAAAAAGCAGGTCAAACCTCCCATGCTTCTTTTTACTCATTATTCATCCTATCAAGTTGAAATAAATTTTTTTAAACTTGTACTGGATGACAATTGATGTTAATACAGTTTTTTCAAATATTAATTAATTAAATTTAGTTTTGCATGGGAAACAAAATGGCGACCATTGGTTGTTGAAGATCAATTAAAGTATTTTCAATAAGGGGTTACCATAGGGGGGGGGACCCTGTTCTGTCACCAAATTTGGCGGCCAAAAGTGACGCCAACTTGGCGATTTCTCTAATATTTCGCCAAATTCCCATAGAGTTCCATTGTAAATCTACTTGCTTATAAAAAATCAACAAATTGAGATATTTTAATGCAACAAAAACTAATATTAGCTTAAGGGATTATATTAAATTTTTCTTTGATGACCTAAGTAGGAATTGACTTTAAAAACAAAATTTTTATATTACTTGTTTAAATGTGAAATTGCAATAGCGATAAAGCTTACCTTTTAAAACCTAATAGTAATTTGTTTCAGAACAAATAGAACCTGATAAGTGCCTAATGTTGAAAGATTTTGAAAAATTGTCAGCTAAGCAAAACTCTTAATACATGTGAGCACACACTACAGTTTCACACATTTTTTTTTTTTTTTTCTAAGTCACATTTTATCAAAAATAAACAAATGAGATTGTAAATGATGAAAAAGTGTTTGCTTAAGGTTAGAATGCATATATAGATGAAAATTAGCAGTTTCCATTCGCCACATGGCGATTACAGTTGTAGAAGTGGCAATTAAAAAATTGGCCATCGATCGCCACTTTATTCGCCACTCACCAAGTGGCGATTAAAAAATCTGTTAACGATCGCCAACTGAAAATACAGCTTTTTTCATGGAAATATGTTTTTCTACTTTGATTACATCTAAGTAGCAAACTGGTTAATTCTTTTTCCTACTGGATGCCAGCAAATTTCAAAGATTTAGCTGTAATTTCAATACAGTAAAATATGTTTAACACAAAATGATATAGCGGCCCAGACAGTATACGTTGAATTTAATTTTTTTTTTCTTTTAACACGAAAAAAAATTCGCTTTCGAACTAATTAGTTTACGTTCAAATTGGTGAATTTTGTGTTAAAACCACTGAATGTTTGGTGAAAATGAGAGAATTTGGTGTTTTTTTAATTAGCTTATGTTTTATGAGCACAGTGGCTGAGAAATCTGTGCGAAAACAAACTGCTATCACTTCAAATGAAGATGAAGCTGCTTAATGCAGTTGATGAAAAAGGAGGACGAAAACAAATCTGCAAAGTGTTTTGCATTGCGAATTCTACATTATCAACAATAATAAAAAATAGGATCTCATTACATTAATGTTTGAGTGCAGTATGTTTAAGCCTGTGAGAAAACGTATGAGAACTGCTAAGCATGAAGATTTGAGACAGATTAACTTATTTGGTTCAAACAAGCTAGATCTCAGAATGTTCAAAAAGACACTTAAAAAAAGATATGATTTTTTTTCTCCCTGAAACAATATTTTGTTTTACTTGCTTTTTATCCTAATGGTTGCAACTTACTAGTAGTTTAACAGGAAATCGAAATAAAATTTGATTACATTGAAAATATTTGCGAGTTTTGTTCTTTTTTTTTTTTAAGAATCTGTTAAAGCGAAATCCTTTTAACACAAAAAAATTTTTCGGTCCCCCCCAGTTTCGTGTTAAACGTATTTCAACTTTTCGCCATGTGCTAGCTCTTCAGTTGAGGACTGGGCGATGTAGAAATTTCTTAAATCGATTTATCATCCATCTAACATCGCGATTTAACACAGATTTTACATTTTAGAAAATCCAAGTAATCTAATAATTTAAAATCAGAAATAATGCCGCAACCACACATATTCCACAAAACTTATCAAATGGAATCTGCTTTAATGCACAACCAGTTATCCAGAATACATCTGACCCCAAGCATTCCGGGTAAATGGTTCTGTACTGTAATTACAGAATGATAGAAAATAAAGAATATATATTAAAATGTTACCCAAACATGTGAAAAATGAATTTTTCATTAAAAGAATGCATAAACATAAAAAATAAAATTCGATGAATTTGGATTTTAAATATGAAAATTTATTCTTTTTTTTCCAACCATAAATACTCAATCAATTTCAGGAAAAAAATCTTATTAGCAAAAGAAAAATATTTCCTGCGGATCACGGCCAAATCGGGATACACAAAACAATGCATGACTATACTTTAAAATAATTTAATTAATCACAAAATAATAGAAAATAAAAAATATATGTTAAAATATTACTAAAACAAGTAAAAAATTAATTTTTCATCCTAAGAATGCATAAAAGTATAAACTGGAAGTCGATGAGTTTGGATTTTAAATATAAATAAAACTTTTTAATCATATAAATGGTGAATCAATTTTAGAAAAACAATCTTTTGAAACAATGCAGGATTCTACTTTAAAACATTTTAATTAATTACAGAACAATGGAAAATAAAAAATACATATTGCAATATTACTCAAATATGTGAAAACTTAATTTTTCATCTAATTTTTCATCAAAAGATTGCATTAGCATATGAACTGAAATTCGATGGATTAGGATTTTAAGAATTAAACAGTACTTTTTCTTTTCAACTTTCCAGCATATAAGTTCTTAATTTCTGAAAAAATACACATTCCAATCTCAAACTCTGAATCTTGTTTACAAAATAATTAAATAAATATCAATTTTTACTTAAATCGGAGAGGATTGAGGCTTGATGCTTTCTTAAATCGGATCCTGCTAAATCGATTTAACACAAGCTTGCCTTATAGCACAAAATTAGCACTCGCCAAACTCTATGTGCACCACTCGCCAAACGCGATGGTTGAAAGATCAATGCCAGGGAGGAAAGGGGTGAAATTCTTTCGGAATTTACGGCGTCCAAATCGGCGATTCTCCCGAACGTAAGAAGAAAAAAAAGTAGCAGGGGTGATTCTGTCTAGAATTTTCCGAAAATTTAAGGCATTCGGTTCCGAGGGAAAAAAAAACGGTCATCAGTCTAAAAATTCGCATATAAAAATATCGCTAATTTCGATATAGTCATCGAAAAAATCAATTTCGTCAATCGTTCTTAGAAAAAAATCACCAATTCCGGCAAAGAATCGCGAAAAAATGTAAATTTCGCCCAAGGACCACGTAAAAACGTGAATTACATCCAAAACATCGCGGGAAAAAACGCAAATTTCATGAAAAGATTTCGAAGAAAACGCAACTTTCATGACAAGATCGTGGAAAAACGCAAATTTCGTCAAAAAATCGCAGAAAAAACACAAATTTCGTGAAAACATCACGGAAAAAACGCAAATTTCGACAAAGAATCGCTTAACAGAATCACAAAATTCTTCAAAGTATCGCGGAAAAATGCAAATTTCGTGAAAAGATCGCGGAAAAAACACAAAATTCGTGAAAAGATCGCGGAGAAACACAAATTTTGTGAAAAGATCTGGGAAAACCGCAAAATTCATGAAAAGATCGCGGAGTAAACGCAACTTTCGTGACAAAATCACCGAAAAAACGCAAATTTCGTCAAAAGATCGTGGAAAAACAAAAATTTCGATAAAAGATCGTGGAAAAAATGCAAATTTCGACAAAGAATCACAAAATTCTTCAAAGTATTGCGGAAAAACGCAAATTTCGTGAAAAGATCGCGAATAAAACGCAAAATTCCTAAAAAGATCGCAGCGAAATTCGCGAAAAGATCGTGGAAAAAACACAAAATGCATGAAAAAATTGCGGAAAAAACACAAATTTCGTGAAAAGATCGCAGAGAAAACTCAACTTTCGAGAAAAGATCGCTGAAAAAATCCAAATTTCGAGAAAAGATCGCTGAAAAGATACAAATTTCGAGAAAAGATCGCTGAAAAAATGCAAATTTCGAGAAAAGATCGCTGAAAAAATGCAAATTTCGAGAAAGGATCGCAGAAAAAATGCAAATTTTGTCAAAAGATTGCGGAAAAAACACAAATTTCGTGAAAAGATCGCGGAAAAAACGCAACTTTCGTCAACAGATCATGAAAAAAACGCAAATTTTACAAAACGATTGCGGGAAAAAATGCAAATTTCGTCAAAAGATCGCCTAAAAACGTAAAATTTCATCAAAAAATCTTGAAAAAAATGCAAATATTTTCAAAGAATGGCGAAAAAAACCTACAAATTTTGTTAAAAGATTACAATAAAGCGCAATTTTGTGAAAAGATCGCGGAAAAAACACAGATTTTGTCAAACAGCGTTGTTATGATTTTGCCCGACCCAAAAAACCCGGGTGGGTTTTTTCAAAATTTCAACTTTAAATTGCATATAATATATTTATATTACATATATATTGTAATATATTTCTTAATATCAGTACACCACTCATAAAGTTTATCACCATCACCCCCATACCACAAGGAAAATAATGTCCCAATTATACTCATGACAATTTTTAAAAGAAATAATTGTTACTTAATTTTCTGTAAGTATGTGTCATGACTATCACAAACATAAGCAGAGTTTTTTAGATAAAAAAAATACTTTGATATATAATCCATTTTATGTTATACAAAGGAAACTCATAACAAAATACCATATATGCTGAGAATCCTAATTATGTAGACATGTAGAATTACTTGGTTTATTCTATTAATTAGTAATAATAAAAAATACTTTACAAAAAATATTTTTTCCCAGTACAATGAATTTTGTTATATCCAGTTTCAATTGTATAAAACTTTGCTTAGCTTAATTAAATATAAACTACCACAGCAACTTAATTTAATAACAACACAAACTGATCAAATAATCATTAATTTATTCACATTCATTCAATAAAAAACAATTTCATTTATCTCAATCACCATTCTGTCTCAACACGTTTTGACTTTAAATATTTATACACTTTTACTAATTTTTTTGCTTTTTCGCAACCAAGTTTATTTCTGAGTTTGGACCACAACAGACCAAAAGTAGAAAAAATTCTTTCGATTGATGTAGATGTAGTAGTGTGGAGGTCTTCTAAAAATTTGCAAAAATCTGTATTTAGAAGCTTATTTTTTTCAGATTTACAACCCATCAATTTCCACCACTTTTTGGCTTCAATGGATTCAATGACACTTTGAGAAAACATAGATTCTGGATAATAATCAGTATCTTTTATTTGGAACATCTTGAAAGAGACATCAAAAGCAGGATTCAAATTTTCTATAAGCTGTTCTGCTAAATTTTCTTGCTGCCATGTCAATCTTTTTCCTTGTAAGGCAGGATCTGTAATATTCGCAATAAAGTGAAATGGAGTAACAGCTTCTTCAAATCGATGTTTTATGCAATCTTTATATGAAGACAGTTCTTTACTTTCCATTACATCAAGCCAAATTTCTACTGTTTGCCCAAGAGTACAACTATCAGTTTGCAACTTATCAAGTGCTTTAGCAATAACAGATAACTGTGCCTGAAGGTTTACACACTCTCAATATAACCCTTTGTTATCCAAAAAAGTTAAAATATTTGTATCTATATCATCTTTATGTTCAATTGATATTTTTATATATTTCTGATAGTTGAATATGAACGATGAAAGGCAAGCTTCTTCAGAATTCCATCTTGTTTCATTGGGCAGTTGCGGTTTGTGCCCTTTTTTCTTAATCAACCACCCATGTGGTCTATTGTGGTTCCTGAAAAATTCTTGAATTTCAACTACATATTTCATCAAACTTTTAGGAGTGATTTCTTTGGCAACAAGGTTCATATAATGTACCGAGCAACCAAAGGCTAGAATATGCGGATGTTTTTCAGTTATCATATCTCGAAATTTCTTCATTTTATTTTCATTATCGCAGCATACAGCAAATATATTTTTATCATACTTTTGTTTAAATTCACTAATAATCTTTTCAGCTATTTCTGCACAAAATTTAGCAGTTTTCTTTTCGGATCCACAATCTATAGCGTCCAACAAATGTGTACTTTTGCCAGTATGAATACTTACTGCAATAATGGAATCATTACTTGTGTTGGACCACTCATCCAACATTAAAGTAATAATGGTATTTGTTAATTTATCTTCCATTAGCAAATCAACTGACTTGTTAGCCTCATCCAATAATTGTCCAGCTAACCTTTGTCTGTTAGGAGGAACATACCCCGGACGCAAAGCACTAATCATTTCTTTAAATGCATAACTATCAGCCACATTAAAAGCTATATTATCAGCATTAAAAAATTCTGATATTTTCTGATCAAGAATTTTCTTTTGGTGATCTGATGTTTTAATTGCATACTCGCCCATTGATCTTTGGCGCTTTGGTTTTGATGGCTGAAGAATATCAACATCTAGACCATCAGAATCAGTGGCCTCAAGAATGCTATCTTCAGATTTCCTTTTCCTTGAAATAAATGTATCAGCAATTAATGAAAGTTCATCACTATTACACAGATGAGAGGAATTGGCTTCAAATTTCTTGCACTTACTCATATGAGAACGAATTCTTTCAATTTTTGCGCTTATTATACTATCACAGTTTTTACAAGTCACTTTGTATATGTTTGTTGTCTTATTTACCATTGTCCACTCAACAGATTGTTTTCTTCCACTTCCTTCTGCTTTTCCCATGGTTAAATATATATACTATACCTATATAAATTATATAGAAGCTTGATATTTAAAACACACACACACACAAAAAAAAAAAACTGAATTTAATCAAAATATATTTGTAACAAACAAAGTAGCCAAATGAAACTGTCACTGTAGCAAGATTTGGGAGATATTTTTTAGTCAACTGAAAGTGCAAGTAAATTCAGACCAGTTTCAGAGAGAGATTGAAATGCAATAGAAACCTTTCAAACTAGTTACTCCAGTTTCAAAAGAAAGGGGAGTTGGAGATGTATGATACTGTTCTGTTCTTGGAAATTCCTCCTCATTGTCCTGAAGTTATAAGAAGGAGAGGACCAGTACAACTCAAAGGGGAGGGAGGGAAGTTTATATTGTTATGTTCTTGAAAATTCTTCCTTATTGTCCTTTCAGTTTTTCAGTAAGTGGGGAGAAGAATGCTTTGAAAAGAGAAAATGGAAAATTCCTATTTACCCCAGGCTAAGGGAATGTTACTATGCCTAAGAAAGAGTATAGCAACACATTTTGGAATGCAAACAATTCAAAAGAAAAAAACAATCTTGCAATCTATCAGTAATCAATGTGTGGCCAGTGGGTTGGGTTTTTTCTGAAAAAACCCAGGCTTTTAACAACCCTGTCGTCAAAAGATCGCGAAAAAAACGCAGATTTTGTAAAAGATCGTGAAAAAACGCAGCATTTGGAGCACACAGGGGGCACATTTGGACAACTCAATTTTCCCTAACTTAAAAAAGTGTGAAAATTATGAAATAATTATATTTAGTTGATAACACTATGATCCATTTCCCAGGAAAATTTGAAGTAATTGGCAATAAAATTTTTTGAGTTATGGCAACCAAGCAATTTTGAAGCTTAATAAGTAAGTTGTGCTGGATTTGTTTCAATCTTAATTATACATATTTATATTGCATTATGAAAATTAATTATATAAAATTAAATAGCTTGTTTGGTGAACATAATGATTTATTAATCATATTTGCCAAAAAAATTTCTGCTTAGCTTGGCTTAACAAAATTCTAAACATATGACTATGGGGCACATTTGGACACTGTTTTGGGGGCACATGTGGACTGTCCAAATGTGCCCCTAAGGTTTTATATTTGGAAGTTATAACACAAAATTAAAGAAAATAAGGTGCATAAAATAATTTTTTAAATAACAAAAACTGTAGCTTTTAATCTTTGCTAGTGTAGTTAAGCCTAATTCTATAAGTTTAGCCAGGGTTATTGCCTTTATTGCATAAAACGTTAATGCATTTTTTAAAAATTATTTAGATGTTATGGCATCAGTACAAGTTCATTCCAAGCAGAATTCTAAATATTGATGAATGTGGAATCGCAACAGTCCTACCCAGTCCAAAAGTAATTTCTAAAAGCAGCAAAAAACAAGTTGGTCAAGTGATTTTATGAGAACGAGGAGAGTTTGTTATTTTTTGTGGGATTATTATTTCCACAGGTAACACAATTCCACCTGTCTACATATTTCCCCGCAATATAAGGATAACGTTTTGAAAGGTGGACCTAGTGGAAGCTTAGGCTTGTCTTCTAAATCAGGCTGCATGACACAAGAACTATTTGTAGAAGCTTTGAAGCATATTCAAAAGCCATACACAAAGAACGAAGGAAAACTCAATACTCTTACTGTTGGACAACCATGATACCCACGTATCATTAGAAGCTACCATCTATGCAAAAGAAAACAAAATTGGTTTTTATTATTTCCCCCTCATTGTTCACATCGTATGCAGCCCCTAGATGTTTGTGTTTATTAAAGTAAAAATAGCTTTTAATGATTGGACGGCTTCTAATCCAGGAAAGACCATTACCATATATGAAATAGCAGAACTGTCATCTAATGCCTATATTAATTATTATTCTTTCACTCCAAAAAATATCACCAGTTCGTTCATGAATAATGGAATATGGCCTGTTAACAGACTAGTTTTCAGTGATGAAGACTTTCTTCCAGTATTTGTCACCATTCGACTAAACCCTGTCGAAATATCTGAAGATGTAGAAATTGAGCATTCAGGTTTTCCTTCTAATGAGCCCAAGCCTTCAACTTCATCTACTTTTGACCATGAGAACTTAATAGAACCTGGATTTTCAACTCAAATTTTAAGTCCAGAAGTTATAAGACCTTTTCCTAAAGCCCCACCAAAATAAAACAATCTACATGAGAAGGAAAGTCTAGAATTTACACGGATACACCAGAAAAGGAAAGAATTGAACAAATCACTATAGCAAAAGTGGAGAAAGTTAGTGTTAACGAAGAAAGAAAAGAAGCATTTGGAGGAAAAAGAAAGTTTGATTTAGAGGATTAAAAAAATAATAATAATGGTACGGTGGAACAGCTACATGGTCAATTAAAGATCCAATCACATTCTGAATCAGATGATGGAGTGGAATCTCAACTGTTCTTCTCAACAAGCACTAAACACTTTGACAGATGTACAAATTAGTGATGCAACGAATAGTGGTTTGGCCGAATACCGAATATTCGGCCGCCGAATAATGAACTTATTTTTGCCGTAAAACAAAATATAGTATGTACTATATGCACAATTCTTGTATATTTCACAATTAAAATGTATTGTTTTCTTTAAAAAAATTATTTATATACAAATTTTTAATTTTTTAAAGCATTATTTTACTCTGAAAAAATATTCAGCTATGTTCGGCCTAAAAATTGCCTCAATAATATAATTCAGCCCCCCCCCCCCCAAAAAAAAAAATCTTACTGTCTAGTTACATTTTAATAGATATTATGTGTGTTATATTTTAATGTGTGTATATTTTAAAATAATGACAAAATTTGAAAAGTACTAGGAAACATAAGTTTCAACTTTCAGATGAAATAAAGTAAAAAAATAAGAAATCTTAATATCTTAAGAAAAACCACTGATAGAAAGGGTGAAAGGAATATCCTCTAAAATGGTAGAAAGAAATCATTGTAGACTTTATAAAGCTCACAATTAGCAAAAATATTTTTATCATTTATTATCGTCATTATTTTTTTTTTCCTTTGCTGTCAGCAGATAGCACTATATTTCTTTGTTTATAGGTATAATTCAAAATATTATTGAAAGAAATATTGTTTTATGTAACAAGGGATAAATGTTAAATTTCCCATTATGATAAATTAAAAAAAAAAAAAAATTGTTTTGCTTGTACAGCTGTATTAAAACAATTTTGAATAGATTAATTTTAAATTTAACAGATTATGCTAGCTTATTACAAGCAGATACTTTTTGTACTTACTGATACAGCATAATTTTTTTTTTTTTAACATGATTACTAAATTAGCCTCTTATATAAAAATGGGTAGTAAAACCCATTCGGGGTATGAAAGTTAATGGAAAAAAAAAAGTGTTAGTTAATTTCAAATAAAATTTTCATTATACATGATGAATATAAATTGTCAAACTAAAAAGTTATACTGTGTAAATATAAAAACATTTATTACAATATTATTCGGCCAAGGCCGAATAATGGACTTGATATTAAGCCGAAGCCGAATATTCGTTGCATCTCTAGTACAAATTCATTTTTTAACAGAAAGATATAAAATTGGAAGGCCTGACTATGGAAGCTATTTGGAATCGAACTGTGTTTTCCGTTTTTGATAAATTAATTACCTATGGAGTTGTAAGCAATTTTGATCACGTGACAAAGATGTTTTTAACCTTCCTTGAGTAGTTATTCTTCTTTCGCGCCGAAATTCGGTTCAAAACACCCACTTTGACAACATTTTCTGAAAAATCTATTGCATTTGCAAAAAAAAAAAAAAAAACGGAAAACACCGTTTGATTACATAGTTTCTGAACAACAGCATCTGCTAGTTTTATGCATTTCTGAACAAAAAATAAATCAAAACGTATGTCATAAAGTTGCCCTTTCAGATTTGAGAACAGCCTTAAAAAACTCAAGATATGAAGTCGAATAAGAGAACACTGTTGTGACAAAATTGGGCGCAAAAATTGGGTGCTAGCGAAGCACCTGTTTACTTTAACTAAAACATTCAATAAGATATATTTAAATCGTCTATTGCATAATCGAATCCACTATTTAGATCTGACAAAAAAATGGGGGAAAATCGAGATTAAGGTTTGCTTGAAACATAATAGAAAAAAGTTTCATAAAAATGCCTAAAAAGATATATTATTAATTTTTAGTTTAGACATTTTAAAGTAATATGTATTATAACATAGCTCAGAAAAAAAGCCTGTGTATTAAGTCTGATGGCTGTTTAAATGTTTTAGTGAATGAAAACTTTTATAAATCTACTTTCCATTTTAAGATAAATGTTTTCAGTAGTCTAAAAAGCTGGTAAATAGGTATTTCTGTTTATTTTACTGTTGCCATTTCTTTTTTTTACCTGGCAGTTTCAGAGGAGAAGTGTCAAATGACAATACACAATATCTTCTTGAAACGTGTAAAGACTCTACTGCTAAATTCAAATCATTCCAGGAATCCTTTATAAAAATCTTTACTTTCAATAAAAGATAATAATTGTCCTGTAGTGTTCGAACAGAAAAATCAGATATTTCAGATTGCAAATATTTCAGAGAAATTATTTTGAATACCATGGGAAAGTATATTATATTTATGAAACTACATCATATATTTATTTATAGTACTACTAGTAATTAAAAGATTGTTTATTAAGATTTTCAAGGTATCAATGTTTCTCTATGTAGAGCATTTTATTAACTTTTACTAAAAAATGTTTAAATATTAAATGATTTCAATTGTCTACATAATTGATTGTAATTATTTAATTTATTTTTAAATGAAGTTATATTACTTATATATCCAATGATGTTTATTTTTATCAATAAATATGAATGTATATGGAATAGGAAAACTTATTCAAAACCCGGTTTAAACCAAAAAACCAGGGTTTTTTACCAACTCTGATCTATCATAAAAGTGCCCACCTTTTAGTTTTATCAGTCAATTGTTTTTGTGTAAAGAAAGTTCAGCTAAGGTAAAGTGCCCTGAAGCTGACATCTTTAAATGAAACAATTATTTAAAGCATTACCAATTTTCTAAAATAATTTAGAATGAGTTTTTTTTTTTTCCTTCTTGAATAGCAGCACTTCTTAAATCCAAGATATCTTGGATTTGGAAAATTGGTAATGCTTTAAATATATTTTTTATTTAAAGATGTCAGCTTTAGGGCACTTTACCTTATATAGAGATAATTTGTTAAGGTATATGCATCACGCTTCTTGTTGTGGAGGTATAATGTTCCCGCTATATTCTTTACAGCCAACTTTCTGATACTGTAGTTGAAGAAAATTTACTAAACTTGATGCATTAACCAGCGTTTGAAATCCTTGGTTTTCCGCTGGTCCAAGACCACTAAAAATTCAATTGGACCACTAATTTAAAAAATTTAGTGGTCCGCAGGACCAGTAACTTTTTCCCCTTTCTGACAAGCAGGGTTGGGTTTCTTCCAGGACAGTGGAAGAAACCAGCAGAAAACAAAGCAATGCTAAAAATTAAAGTATATTAACTATGTAAAAGAATTAAACTTGAAGTATAATTATATGAAATCGAAATTGGAAAATTTAATTAATATAAAAAATATTATTTTTGGAAAAATGAGTTATTTTTTAATAACAAACTTCAAGTTCAGCAGGCATTTTCGGGTGATGGTTTTTACAACTTTAGAGGTAGAGGGATTTTTTTTATTAATTACACCATTTATGTAAAAAGAAAAAAACTACCTACAAATTGTTTATTTTTCATATAAAAATGCATTATTTTAAACTGTGCAACACAGTAAATAAACAAATTTATAATTATTTATACTAGCATCTACATAGGTGCCCATATCTCCGGAAATGTAGGATAAAATACGGAAGTACGGTAATAAGGTAGAAAATACGGAAATTTGAGACAAAAAAATCGCGAATTTCTTCCATCGATCGCGGCAAAAAATCACGAATTTCGTCAATCGGTCGTTGAAGTATATCGCGAAAATCGTCTATTAATCGATAAAACCGCCAATTTCTACAATCGCTCGCGGCAGAAAATCGCAAATTTCGCCAACCGATCGTTGAAAAGAGTTGCAAATTTTGTCAATCAGTCGTTGCAAATAATCGTGAAATTCATCCATAGGTCGTTGATAAAAATCGATGCCGCGGCAAAACATCGCGAATTGCGTTAATCAGTTGGGGGGGGGGGGGGATATCCTGAAAATCCGGTAATCGGCCAATGATAAAAATCGCAAATTTCGTCAATCACTCGCTGCGCTGCAAAAAAATCTCGAATTTCGTTAGTCATTCGCGGTAAAGAATTGCTGTTTTCGTCAATGAGTCGCGGCAAAAAATCGCTGTTTTCGTCAGTCAGTCGCGGCAAAAAAAAATCGCTGTTTTCGTCAGTAAGTCGCGGCAAAAAAATCGCTGTTTTCGTCAGTAAGTCGCGGCAAAAAATTCGCTGTTTTCGTCAGTCAGTCGCGGCAAAAAATCGCGATTTCCATCGGTGAGTTCTCGGCAAAAAATTGCAATTTTCGTTCGTCAGTCCGGGCAAAACATCGCGATTTTCGTCCGTCAATCGTGGCAAAACATCGCAGTTTTCGTCGTTGAGTCGCGACAAAACAACGCGATTTTCGTCCTCATGTCGCGGCAAACATCGCGATTTTCGTCTTTGAGTCGCGGCAAGACAACGCGATTTTCGTCCTCAAGTAGCGGTAAAACATCGCGATTTTCGTCTGCAAGTCGCAACAAAACATTGCGATTTTCGTCTGCTAATCGCTGCAAAACATCGCGATTTTCGTTCGTCAGTTGCGGCGAAAAATTCGCGATTTTCGTCAGTCAATCTCGGCGGAAAATCGCGAATTTTGTTAATTGGTCGCTGGTTTTCACACTCTCATCAATCACGGATTTTTTGCTCCGTAGAGATAAAAAAAAATTCCAAAATTTATTATAAAAAATTATTAATACATTAAAAGTAAAAGTAAGTTAAGTAACTTTTATTTAAATTATGTTTGTGTTGATAAATGCAAAAGCTGCAAGAGGACTGAAAATATTTGTAAAAAATATAGCTCGTAAAAAACTTTATGCAACTCCTGAAATGACTCCTGAAACGTGAACATTTTACTCCTGAAGAGTGTCCAAAACTCCTGAAATTTAACTGGTTTACTCCTGATACAGTCTTTACAATGTTGGCGTCTATGCATCCAGCATGCATATCTCAATACTGATTTTAAAAGATTAGTGTTCTAAAATTATCTATGGATATGTCGAAATACTTTTAAACTATCCCGAAGTGTAGGACTTAAAAGAAAATTTTTTTTCATATTTTGCATTCACCTATTCTAAGTTAAGAAATTGATTGCAGCATCCTACTGCTAAAAAACTTTTTTGCTATATTATTCTGCAATTCTTCCTATAATCTTAATTAGGGATTGTAATAAGGAAAATGAGGATTTTAATGAATTTTTAATACAGTAATTATTCTACATTACTTATCTTAATAAAATTGATGTAAATTAAATGTACTGTCTTTTATTTAAATGAGTTTCATTCTACCATTGGTAAATGATCCGTACTGTTTACTACTAGTTTCAAAAGTTTAAATAATTTAAAAATATATTGGTAAATTGAAATGGATAGCATTTAATTGATTTTGTGTACTTTGGATAAAATTCCTTTTCTTCATTCTGCCAATGGTTGAAGATCTTTAGACAGGTGTCGTGTGTGATCTTGGCTAAAAAAGCTGATTTAATTATTAATTTAGCATATATACTTAATTAAATTTGTTTTGGTCAAATGGAATTAATTTATATAAGATTATAGGAGATATTTATTAAGTTGAAAGTTATATGGTAAATTCTTAAAGAATATCAGTTTCTTCCACTTGGAAGAAACCTATTTCTCCGACCGGTTTTTTCCACTGTGGAAGAAACTTGCCAACCCTGCTGACAAGTAAACATAAATTTTCCCGTCCCTGAGAAAATCGCAACCAAACACAAAACCACATAATTTTATTTAAAAAAAATAAATAATAATAAGTAAAAAATTGCATTAAAACTTAGTCAGTTGAAATAAATAATCGGAAATAAAATACATAATTAATAATTTTATAGTTTTTGTTTGTGTACTGTTTAATTTAATTTTTAGCAAATTATAATTTTACATTTTATTATGCCGAAAATTTTGGGTAACTGAAAGGAAGTTTGGTTTATATTCTAGGAGGAGGAGGTGTGTGTGTGTGGGGGGGGGGGGGGGGGGGGGTGTTAAAGGTTAACTCAAAAGGTTAAAGGTGCTTAATAGAATTTTATGTAGCGGGCCAGTGACGGTGTCTGCGGACCAGTAAACTCTGGTGTTTACTGGTCCTTGGGACCAGTGACTTTTTTTTATCAATTCTGCCACTGTTAACATTTTCTTTAAAACACAGCTTTATTTTCATTTTTTAACAATTATATGCATATTATTTTTCAGTTTATTTTGAGTTTCTTGATAAAATTTGATCAAATATGTGTGATAAATTTAATATTTTAAAGTTATTATTACAAATTTAATTATGATATATCATAATTATCAAATGTATGTTAATTACATTTAATTTTTTATATTTATTGCTCTTTCAGAAATTAAGATGAATAGTGCATTTGTAGAAAATGTGAAGAGTAAATTGAAGTTGCTCCCAGCTAATAAGGGAAAAAATCAGAAGAAGAAGCAAAAAAAGAAAGCTGGTGGAGAAACAGAGATGAGACCTGGTGTCGTCTATGTTGGCCACATTCCTCGGGGGTTCTATGAGAAAGAAATGAGAGCCTACTTCTCTCAGTTTGGAAAGGTTCTTAGACTACGTTTAGCTAGAAGTTCAAGAACTGGCGGATCGAAAGGTTTTGCATTCATTGAGTTTGAATCAGAAGAAGTTGCTAAAGTTGTTGCAGAGACAATGAATAATTATTTATTTTTTGAGAAACTTTTGAAATGTGAATTCATTCCCAGTGACAAAGTGCATCCTAATGCCTTTAAAGGCTGGACTCAACGCATGCCTCTTCGACATGAAACAAATCGAGAGGTGCATAATAAGGATAAAAATAAACAACAAATTGAAAAAAGTAAAGAGAAGAGATTTAAAAGGCTCCAAAAATTAAGATCATCTTTGAAAGAAAGTGGGATAACATTAAAAATTAACAGATTCAGACCTAATAAAAGTTTATAAGCTGCATTGTTTGCAAATACTTTGTCCAGTTATATGTTATGTTGTAAATAAAAGGGTTTAAAAATAATATAAGTCAAAATTTTAGTACTTTTTATTTATTTTCTGTAGATGCATGTAAGTTTCTGACAGTATTTCAAATAGGGATGTGATGAATTGTGATTTTACCGAATACCAACTTTTTTTCTATAAAGAAAATAACTTTTGATTATATATACATATATAATTTAAAATGGAAAAAAAGAATTAAAAACATTTATGTTCTATTGTTAATCTGTTTAATTTTTTTAATAACTTGATGTAGAGTGAAAACCACCAATAATGACACCTTAAAGATTCTTTCTTGTTCAAGTCACTATCACAAAATTTTAAATCCATTTTATACTTTTTTTTTTTTTTTTTTGAAAGGACAGTAAAGATACATTTAAAAATTACTGTTGACAAAATTATTAGAAATTATGCATTGTATTATTAATAATTAATTTTTTTCATAAATATGGTGAATAACTTCAGTAACTGACACACCAATCCTGTTTTGAAAAACCAATAACTGACACGAAGTTTGACACTTTACTTGCAAAGATAAAAAAGTTATTTTTATTTAAAGGAATTTATGCTTTAAAAATATTTTAATCTTTATTATAAAAACAAATTACTTAAACCTTATTTATACATGATATCATACTACAAATGTTGCCTCTTTTTTCATGTTTTAAATTATTAGTAATGCAAATATCCAATAATTGACATTTATGAACTTACTTATAACTGACAAATAGTGTCAGGCCCTGGTAGAACAATTTAAATTTTAATGGTGTTGATTACAAGATAAATTTACTATTTTTTAAGCAGTTCAAGTAATAGATTTTCTTTAATATTACCAATAATTAACTCCTCTGTCGGAGACTGGTGAACGGAAATTACTGGAACCAATAACTGGCATTACCCATTAAGTTAAATAAAATAACTATTAACTACAAATCAGGTCCTAATACATACATATAGACATCTTTTAACAGATTTCTACAAGTATAACTTTAAGAAAAAGTTTAGGATGGTTGCATTACAAATATACATTTAAAAAAGAACTACCCTAATTTTAGAAATAAGATGGATGACTCAAAATAGTACTTTTTGTGTTCTCAAAAGTTTCTTTCTTATTAAATATGTTTTTAGTCTACTAGTGGTAAACATATTGACTAGGGTGGTTCAGCCATCTATGTAAAAAAATAAACTTTCACATATATACCAGGCCACTCCTCAATTTTTTTGAACTTGTGCATAGTAATATTCTGGCAGAATTTGAACTTTGTATTACAACTGCAAGAGGGTGCTCAACTAAAGGTCAAAATTAGCACTAGCCACAGGACAGGGGCAGTAAATGAAAAAAAGTGGCTAGTGAAAAATTGTCTATCAACGGCCACTTTTTTATAAGGAGATAATAAAATTTTCTTGCATTTCATCAAGTATTCTACTTTTTTTGGTTCCAATATATTTATATTAACATATTTATTTGGGCTACTCAGTTTTAGATTAATACTTATGGAAATTTTACTGTTTAGCATTTTGAAATAAAGTGGCCGCTAGTTTAAAGAAAGTGGCCACATCTCCATTAAGCTTAACCCCTCATTTTGCACTGTCATTCAAAGTCTGCAAAGTCTGACAGTCATACAACATGTTTAAAAATCTCAAGTTCTCATCTTACATAACGCTTCTTAAGGACTTGCATAGCTGTAAATCGCTCTACAACAATTTGTCGTCTTCCATTTAATTTAAATTCTGTCAGAAAAGAGAGAAAGTCTGATGAAGTCATCAGAAGACCCAGACATGTGATGTTCGATCACTTTTCTAGCAGAAAGCGAAATCTCTTTGTCTGTTGATAGATAATTTTCAAGATCTTTAACTGTGTTGGAATAAATTCATCATCTGAAGGCTTAGAGTTTTCCATTACACTATTTAGGCAAATATGGGATGAACAGATGGTAGCTGAAAGCAAAGATACTCTAATAATGCTTTATTCTTCTTTTATTCTCTGAAGAGAACGTTCATACTTTTTTCCGGTAACTCTTTTATCTTTTAAACCCATATACATTTTACAATCGGTTCTTTGATCCTGAAGAAAATTAGAATCTTTTTTAATTCTTTATTTTCATAACACCTTCATGACCAATATCAAAGAAAAGAGTCCAAGTTATCTAACCACTCCTTATCGTTGCGCTGTAGAAAAAGACCTTTGTTTTACTTTAACAAAAGCCAATGAGAATGAATGTTTTCTAATTTTTTAATTATGTATGTGTTTCTTTTGTTTTGTAGGAATTTCAGATCTGTGCCATATCTGAATTAATTCTTTAACTGTCAAATGACCAACATATTGTACAAATTTTTATTCTTTCAACTGATAAAGAACACGCTGAAGGATTTGTCCTGTCATAGTCGTTTCAATCTAGTCAATTGGTCTACTGATCTTAGACCAATCAGAAAAATTTCTTTAAACAGAAAAGAACGGCAATTTTTCCTAAAATTAAAGTTGTTGATTAATACACAAATTTTGTGATTATTTTATTTCATATGAGGCTTAGTGTTTGTCATATTAACTATAACATGAATAACGTTAGCATCCATAACTGTAGATTAATATTTAATATAAGTAATGTAACTAAATATAATTCTTGATACTTATTTAAAAGTAAAAACTCTTGCAATAAATGATTAAATGTATTTTAAATATTATTTTCATTTGTCACCTTTCACTTAGGAATAGCCATGAGCTAAATGTTAACAACTTCAGACAGATGTTTGCTGCCGGATGCTGAATTTGAAAATCTATAAGATAATTATTTAAAATAAAAATTATCATGAAAAATTAACTGTTTCACTGGCAAATTGTTTTCAATTGGTTGTAAAAAGAGGTAATAGAATTCTTGTTTTGGTTTAGTGTTGTCTGTAACATTATCATAATTCTCAGAAATATTGCTACATATAATAAAATATTTAAATACAAATACATATAACAAACTAAATTTCTTCGAAAAACATCTGGAAAAAATTAAATATTTCTGAAGTGCAAAATATTGTTCAATTTCCTGTGCTTCTACTAATGTTAAATTGTGGGGTCATTGAGCACCCTCTTAGAATTTGAGTAAGAAGCTAAAAATTTACCAGTATTATACTATTGATGAGTCTAAAAAAATTAAGGGGTGGCCTGGACTCTACTTCAAAAAAAGTTTTTTTGAACCACCCTAATATTGACTCCAAAATAATAAGTGTCTTAGTTACCACTAGATGAATTTACTTTGCAGAATTTTAGAAGAAAATGCTTATTTGAGTTGCGCAATTAAGAATGAATATTACTTCATGAATGTGTCAGAAAGTAGCCCGTGTAGATTACAGAAAAAAAAATTCTTATCCTGAATTTATTTGGCAAGATATCTTGCAATATTCAGCAAAAGGACCGAATATTCGTCCCATCCCTAATTTCAAATTACTGTCTGTCTTTTAAAGAACTTGTAAATATACATTACAGCAGTAGTAAGTACAGATAAATACAGTATATTGATAGTATGCATGTGACAGAGAAGGGCTATTATAATTATTAATCTCTTAGATCTTTCTATGGAAATATAGTTAATGATTATAATGTTATAATTAGTAATTGTTCAATGACTGCTCAAACTACCTAACATTTACTTTTCTTTTTTTAGGCCAAATTTTATTTTTAATTTTTGAAATCTCTTTCCCCTGAATTCTCATGTTATTGTCCTTAATAAGATGGCTTCTGCAGTACTTTCATAGTTAGTAACTATTAATTTTCATGCAATTTAAAAAATAAATTGCAAAAGGAAAATGTATTAGTCACGGTTCATAAATGTATTTTCAAAAATATCAGATATCTTCAAAATGCACAACTTATTGATGATTCTAAATATTAAATTAAAAACTAAAGCATATTACGCTTAGCATCAAAATCTAATGAAACAACATTCTAAATACATTTTTCTTTTTTTTTACACTTGCATAATAAAATTTCAGATTAAAGTGGACACAATTTGCTTTTTACATTCACAAAAAATAAAACTATGAAATTTACTACAAGTTTTAAGAAAATTTTATTTTTTTATACAATAATTTTTTTTTTATTGAAAAATTTTAATATAGTAAATGTAAGCTTGTATGCTTTTCATTTCCTAATCAGTTGTGCAGCTTAAATTGAACAAAACCAAAACTTATTCTTTCTATTTCTATTTAAAGGGACCGGGAAAGCAAAATTCAAATAAAAATAGATTTTTACTTTTTTATATCATTAAATAGTTTAAACTTATATCTTTTCAACGATGTGTCACACATGTTTATATATAAAAAAAAACTAAGTGTTGAAATTAATCATTCTTTCTAAGAGTACATCACAGCGTAATGACCGTTTAAATATTTGACTTTTTCTGAAAACTTGGATTTTCATGTTTATGTTCCTTTTTTTTCAATATCTATTAAACTTAAGAACTCAGATTTTTATTTAATACTTATATTATGATATATTGTATACTTTAACACAGGGATTTAATGATTTGTTGAGAATTATTTATTTTAGGCAGTGAAATCTTACCAAAAAGGCTAATTTAAAAATGACTTTCGATAAATAATTAATAATTAATTTTGTGTTTCACTTAGAAAGAAAATGTTTCTGTTAAAATACGTAAATCATGTTAACTACTCTAAAAAATATAGACCTCTATCTTTCACCATTTCTGAGAAAAAGGTATGTAAAGTTGGTGAATTTAACATGGCGGAGTTAGGGCTTTCCCGGTCCCCTTAAAGTATAATAAATAACTTATTATCTAAATTAGACAGTTTATCTTTCAATACCTGTTCTAAGTACATATATCTACAAAATTATTGGCTTTAAACGGAAAAATTCAGCTTCAAACAAAAATTTGGATATATATAATTATATATATTATTATTTTTATTTTATTTTTTTTTTTTTTTGGGGGGGGGGGGGGGGGCATTGGATACAGAGCTAAAGTTCTTTATCTACAGAACAAGATACTCAATAACAGTTAAAAAATTTAACTTCCATTTGCTGTGATTTAAAATTTTAAAATGTACCTAATATTTAGAAATAAATGTCAAATACATGAAAATATGATATTCTCAAAATAAATATATGTATATCACCGAATTCTGATTACAGTAATGCCTCTAACAGAATTTTGTGAATGTTGACACATCTAAAATTATATTAATTTTAATTAATAAAAAAAGCCCTTAAAATAAATTTCATCCCAGCAAACTGTAAACTATTTGTAAACATCAACGATGTCCCGGACGCGCTATAGCGCGTAAATTACGCGAAAAATTTGGAGGCGACACGCAAAAAAATAGCTCTTACTCGTCCCGTAAAACGAGTAATCTCTCTATTCTAAAAGAAGTAACTACCGCTGTCACCGCCGCCGCCGCCGCCGCGGTTTGAATTTTTGTGACCGGAGGTCTTTCTTCGTTAGCATTAAGAAAAATAATGCATACAAAAAAAATGAAAATCGGTAGTATTATACAAAAATGTTTTGATAAACACGCTGATGCAGACAGTTTTTAGATCGAAGAATTATTTCAAGAGATATTTGATGCTAAAGTTGGACAAAATCGTTCCACTAAAAAAGTTTTATAGGAGCAAAACTTGATTTCGGAATTTAATCATTTTTAGATCATTTTATGCGTTAGAATTTGCCGGAGTGCAGATTGCATTAATTTTTTTATTTTGACTAATTTTTTGAGGTTTTATTTCGATTTTAAATTCAGATTTTCAGCATTTCTAGAGATATTTTAACAGATTTTAGAAAAGTGGATATTAATTTAAACTGTTGCCAACTGTATAAACAGCGGAAGCAATAATGTTTGCTTCAAAAAAAAAAAAAATATTTATACGCGTAAATAAATTAAAAATTTATTTACACGTGACTATTATAAACAGAAAAAAACATTTGGAATTAGAATTAAATAATTCTGTACAAAAAGCAGGAACTTATTAAAATTACGTCATAAGGACTATAATTACACGTGAATTTTAAGAGAAAAGGAATTTGTAAAACAATAAATTTATTAACATGCGTTAGAAGTCTTAAAATAGGAGAAATTACGTCATATTTACGTCACATTACAGTTATTACATAAAATGAACACAAAATAATATTGCAAAACGGTTTAAATTTAGAAATTGCGCTAGACTTTATTTGATATTTTAAGAGGATACTTTTCAACTATTTTTGTTAGGAAAACGCAAATAATATTTCATTTCTAACACAAGTATTTTCATGTGAATATTAAAAAGAGAAAGAATAGTATGGTCAAAATTACGTCAGATTAAAAACGATTAATTTAAAATGTCTCATTTAAAAGAACTTTCTTTTCACTTTGTTAAAAAATACCAGGAGACAAAGACTCTGTTTACTTAATTCCTTTTATATTAGCTTAATTTGAAATGTTTTACACGTGTCTACGTCATCAAGTTATTTTTATTTCGAGGTTTTATTTGTTATTTTAATTAATGTTGTACTAATTTATTTGTTTTTTCGTTATTTAAAATAAAATTAATGTCAATTTTGTATAATTTGGCGAGTGGTTTGGCGATTTATATAATTTGGCAAAATTGGTCGACGGGATAATCAAGTAGTACCGCAACGGATTTGGCGTTAAAATTCCCCAATCAAAGAGAATGAATAGAAATCCGTTTATAGAGAGATCGCCACTGTTTTTTAAATTATAATTCAATCTTTCGAAATCTTTTTAAAGCCGATCAAAATAAGTGCATTTAGAGTCTACGGTGTCTGGACGGGGTTGGCGAGCGTAGCTCGTAGGGGGCCGGAGCCCCTAGTTTCGTAAAAAAAAAAAAAGGCCGAATTTTGCCAAAGAATCTCGGAAAAGGCGGCACATTCGTCACAATATCGCGAAAAAACACTATTTTCGTTACAGGGTCGCGAAGTAAATAGCTGATTTCGTCAAAGGATTGCGAAAAAAAAGCTAATTTCGTAAAAATAATAGCGGAAAAAGCCGAATTTCGTCAGAGGATCACGAAAAAGCGACACATTTCGTCACAATACCGCGGAAAACACACCATTTTCGTACAGGGTCGCGAGAAAATAGCGGATTTCGTCAAACAATTGCGAAAACATGGCGAATTTCGTCAAAAAATAGCGAATTTCATCAAAAAATCGGGGAAAAACACGATTTTCGTAACAGGGTCCCGAAAAAATAGCGGATTTCGTCAAAGGATTGCACAGAGGTGATTCTGTTCCGAATTTTCCGAAAAAATTGAGGCAGTCATTTTCGAAAGTAAAAAAAAAAATCTGTCATAAATCGGAACATAAAATGTATCGCGAATTTCGACTAATGATCGCCGAAAAAGATCAATTTCGCCAATCCTTCGAAGAAAAATCGCGAATTTCGTCCAGGGATCACGAAAAGAAAGCTAATTTCGTCAAAGAATCGCGGAAAAAACGCAATTTTTGTCAAAGGATCGCGAAAAAACGGCAAATTCATCGAAATAATTGCGGAATTTCGTCATTAGATCGCAAAAAACAGAAATTTCGTAAAAAGATCGCGAAAAACGGCAAAAATTCGTCAATGATCGCGAAAAAAGCAGCAAAATTCGTTAACAGATCGCGAAAAAACAACAAATTTCGTCAAAAGATCGCGAAAAAGCGACATTTTGTCAAAGGGGCGCGGAAAAAAAAAACACATAATTAGTGCCGGGAGTGGACCCCCCCCCCCCCCGTCTCTGCTGTAACCTTTCAGAAAATTTCAGATTTTTTTTTTTTTTTTTTTTTTTTTACAGAATCACCCCTAGAGCCGGTAGAATGTCTGCTATATGAAGTAATAATCTTCTAACTTTCTACTGCCACTTGCCAAAATCCCCACACCCCTTGCCATTTGAAAATTTAAAACTTGTATTTACAAAAATTAAACCGTTCAATGAAAAATACATATTAAATAGTTTATTCAATTTGTAGGTCCTTAAATTTATTTGATTTTTATTTAAAGAAATGTGTACAGACCCTGTATTATAGATTAATGACTAATCATCTGATTTGATTTAAGAATAAAATCTTTATGCTAATGATAAAAGGTGTGTCAAATATGTTGTAAATTCTACTATTTAACCTTTTGCACTTATTTGTTGAGTGTGACTTTGCATGGTAATGGCCCATACAGTGAATTTAGTGGTCACCTTTTTTGGCTACTACAATTTCTAAACAATAATCTGTGGTAAATTTCCACAACATTTGCAATGCAAATTACTATGAAGATTATTGTTTAGAAATAGTGGTAGTTAAAAAGGCGACCACTGAGATCCCTGTACAAAAAGTGGTCATCAGTTCGTCCAAGTCCACTAAACATAAGATAGTAAAGGGTTAAATTATGTCTATAGTAAATTCAATATATCAATAAAATCAAAGTTTGTAAATGTATTTTACATGTATACGTACACAAACACTAGACTATTTTTGAAGTGAAAACTTTTTTAGGCGCGTTGAGCTTTTTTTGAGATGGAGAAAAACCACCGATTTGGAGACACTGTTACGTAACCGACATGCTAGCATTTTGGCACATAGACACTAGCGCGCCAAGCGGTGAATGACAGGAACTTTTCCCTCTTCAGCTCAATCCGCAAAAGAAGAACGAAGCTAAAACTCACTTTTTCTCCCGGCGTTAATACAGGAACACACACACACACATCAGTTTTCGAAAACTTCTTTAGGCGCGTTGAGCTTTTTTTGAGATGGAGAAAAACCACTGATTTGGAGACACTGTTACGTAACCGACATGCTAGCATTTTGGCACATAGACACTAGCGCGCCAAGCGTAATATAATTGTGGTATTGTATTCATTAATAAAAATACTTTTGGATAGTATTGAATTGGAGTATGGATTTCAATATTTGGATAGTATTGAATTGTAATGGTTGCCGTTTATATTTCACCGGATAAATCTTTAAATGCAATACGAGAATTTTTGTACGAAAATTTGTTTATTTATATGTACATGTATAATTTAATATAATAATATACATTACAAATTATTAATGTTTATTTATATGTATTTTATAGTTAAATTATATTACTATGAAAATTTTAATATAATTTTGGTAGTAATAGTTTATAATAATAAATAAAAAAACACTACATTTAAAAGTATTTCCTGCACAATAAAACATTTCCTGACGATTAAAAAAACACACACGTAATTGTTGAAGTTTTTACATTCGGACCTCTATTTTGCGAATTTCTCTATTTTGCGAACTTTTCCTTAGAACCAAGAACATTTTGCGAATTTCTTCGTAAAATAACCTCCAAATAGCGAAGTGCATTCTCTATTTAACGAATTTTTTCTTGAGATCTAAATTTTTTTTCTCCCCATTTCTCAAAATATTTCTGGACATTTCAAACTTATTCTTTCTTTAAACACATTTTATGATGTTCAATGGCCTTGAACTGGTTTTACCAGGCGCCTTCTGTGTCAGCAGTGAGAATTCGGTATGTACGGAGGACGAAGACGATAATCCCTTAGAGTAACTTAAAACAAATGTGGACACACATGAGAAAAAAAGAAGAAATTAACCATGATGTGCTGATTGATGATTGTATTTCACTTAATTCTGAAATTGAGACCTCGGAAATACTATCCGAATTGGATATTTTCGACAGTGTGAAAAATAAAATCAGTACAGCATTGAATTGCGATGAAGACGAATATGATGATGATGGAAATGATCATGATGCAGGAATTAACAAAACTTCGTATGATGAAATGCTAAAATCATTTGAAACAATCCGACACGGATTATAGTTAGAAGAAAATACGCATGAAGGGGTTTTTGGTGCATTGCAAAGATGCGAGACGTATTATGAGAGAAAGCACTTTTTAAAAGAAAAAACTCGGACAAAATTAACAGAGTTTTTCAGAAATTAAATTTAAGGACGCATATGTTAATGTATGGTTAAAATTATTTGTTGTAATAATAAGAAATACGATAATGTCATTAAAATTCGTAATTTTAATGTAAAACTATTACTTTAAACAGAAAATACAGTGTATTCCCGGACAATGTTTTGATTTCCTTGCAAATTTCAAGGATTCAAACACATAGAAAAAATGAATTGATGATGGATATTGGTGGGTAAAGTAAATAAAACAAATCGATATAATTTATAAAAAAAATTGTGATTAATTACTTTTAGTAAAAATATTTAGTGTTTAGGAATTTAAAATCTGTTTTGTGTAATTTATAGTATTTTAAAAGGTGAATCTCTATTTAACGAATTTTCCATATAACGAACTTTTTTCCGGGATTTAGCGACTTCGTTAAATAGAGGTTCGACTGTACTTCTATTGGCACTCTCGGAGTGCCACTGTTTTTTTTTTTTTATAATTCATGAGTGTGCCCCTTTTTTCTGTGAAGTGCCCTTTTATGGCGAAGTGCACCCTGCCTGCCCTTAAACTCTGCTGTAAGCATTCATTATAATTTCGATTGCATTATTAATTACATTCAAATTACTGTTTAAAAAATGTAAACAAAGCAATGACCAGAAATCCGCACAACCTCTGGTCCCAAGCTGTGCGAATTTGTGGCAGTCTACTGTATTTGCATATTATTTTTGCAATTACAATTTGAAGTACATAAATTTATTTTTTTTAAATATTGCATTAAATTTGTTTTATTCTTTTCTGATAAGCTGCTATCTCATATCAATGCCTTATTATAATTAGTTATAGGTGAAAATTGGCAGTCGCCACTTGCCACGTTGCGATTAAAGTTGTAAAAGTGGCGATTGAAAAATCGGTCATCGATCGCCAACTGAAATAGAGCTTTTTTTCATGGAAATGTGCATCTCTACTTTGATTACATCTAATTAGTAAACTGATTTATAAAAAAATATGTATATATACAACGATTATAGTTTATCTAGATGTCAGGAAAGTTTGAAACATTATAGTGGCTACTAACTTTAAAAAGTGGCCATTAATGAAACAGTCTACCGGCCAGTGGCTACTAACTCAATTTCCCAGTTTTCACCTAGATAATTAATAATTAGTACATCAGAGGGATTTCATTCGCTATGTTGTGCTGTGAATCCCAAAGCAACCTTTATAAAATGCATGAAATTAAATGGGAATTAAAAATGCATGAAATTCAGTGTCAACTTTAAAAAGTTAATAAAAAATTAAGGGAAAAAGGAATACTTCTAATGACTAAAATACTTCCTTTCAAGAAACGTATTTCTTTTCAAGAGGTATTTATTTCATCGTCACTGTTTACATTCACATCCTTTTCATTTATGAATTTTTAAATTTCTTTATTGATTGGATGATGATTTGCTATTTATCCACTCAAAAACTTATGTCTGTGATATTTCATAACAACCAGAAACGTACCTTCATGTATTTGTTAAATCTATTTCCTCTACATTTTTACAACTTTCATTGATTGCTGATAATTTATTCTAACATTTTTTTAAAATAGATCTTTTGATTGTCTCACATGCTTTAGCAGAACAGAATATTACATCCTTAACATTTATAGATTTCAGATAATCCAAAAAATTAGCAGAGAATCGTTGAGCTCCATACAACTTATAAGAAATAGAGGAGATAGTGAGTCAGGACTGAATATATGCACTAATGCTGTAAAGATGCAATAAATTTGTTTGGACATTTTGTGAACACGTCAAACAAGTAGGCAGACTTCAAAAACATTTCTAAAAATTAATTTAGAAGCGTACAATAAATTTTGAGCTTTTATCAGCCCGGATATGAGAGAGCCGCACTGTACAATGCAATGCTTGAATTCAAACATACAAATAAAGTAAGACTGAATATTAGGGTGGAGCGTAGAATAAAAATTTTTGAATTCAAAATCGGTCCGGTGTGCGAAAGTTGCGTATTGTATTGCGTATTATGTAAAAAAAAAATTCTGCCCCCGGAATTGATATCTTCATGCGCCCCAAGGGGCGCGAAATTCCCGAATTTTAGCTGAATTACGCTAATTTTCTTGAATTTTAATAGCTAAAAAAAAAATGCTATTGGCCCATTGTGGATACAGTGCTATTATGTCTCCTTACCATATGTAAAAAGTTTAAAATCCCTTGAACATCATCTTCATGCGTCCCAAGGGGCGCAAAATTCCCGAATTTTAGCTAAATTACGCTAATTTTCCTGAATTTTAATAGCTACTTAAAAAAAATTATTTGTTATTGGCCCATTGTGGATACAATGCTATTATGTCCCCGTACCATATGCAAAATGTTTCAAATCCCTTGAACATCATCTTCATGCGCCCTAGCAGGGTTAAAACCTTATGAAATCTGACAAAATTTGACTTATTACTTGAAGCTATTATTAAATAATAAAGATCAATATATGCATAAATGTTTGACATTTTTATTAATTTCGACCACAATATGATATAATATATGTTCCTTTTCCATGTTTACATTTAACTCCTCAGTTTTAATGAACAAATGATAATTATAATAGGTAAGAGTAATACGAGTTTTTAAATACTTACAGTTTGTACTTTGTAATCGCATTTTGTATCAAAAGTCTTCATTCTAGAACATGACTCAATTTGAGTCCCAATTTATCCTTCCCTTCTTTCAAATCTAGATACAGATTCAAAGGGCTATATTACTAATTTAACAGTTTTCTCAGTTACTTGTGTGTGACACGGCAATTTCAACAGGTTTAAAAGAATTTCAGTGCCCGCACCTAGTGCACCATTCTTGAACCTTTAAATTTCTTCTGACCCCAATCTTCTGGAAATTGGAGTCTCCATTCGCTTTTTCACATCTCTCTCTAATATTTGATTTCCATCAATTAAATTGACATAATCTGCTGCTGCAAAATCTATTTTTGGAACCCTAAACTTCCTTTTATTCCTGTTTTGTAGCGGTCTTCTCTGCTAGCTCTCGTTGTTTTCTACTTTTATGCGTCTAAATACGAGTTCCCTACGGTGCTTCCTATCATCTGCTAACATAGCAAGGAGTTTTCCTCATGTGCGAAATAATTGTTTCTCTGGATCAGAACGTCAATAATATCCCCCAAATCCGACTCCAGATACATGTAATTAATATAAACAGAACTTCAATATAAACAGAAACGGGCGCTTGTAACAGTGATATGTGTTCTTCTTTTCTTAGGATGATTCGAAATAATTTCCTATTTTTTCTTGAAAAAACGTATTGTTTTTACGGTCATAAAAAAAAAAAAAAAACATTGCAGTTAATAAAAAATTCCACTGTGATGATGACATATCCTGCCTTAACGCCCCACGTTCCCGGTTTACTTTATTTCAGAAGTATCAGCATCGTGGATGATGTCAAAGTCATCTGCGAAACAGGAATTTCAGGAAGATTGCGGTTCCAAAAATAAATTCTGATGCAAAAGACTGTGTCAATTGATGAAAATAAAAAAATTAGAAAAAGGTGAAAGGACGAATGGAGACTGCAATTACCCGCAGATTGGGGACAGAAGAAATTGAAAGGTTTCAAGTATGGTGCACTAGGTGCAGGGATTAAACCCCTTTCAAGCCTGTTGAAATTGCCAAGTCACACACAAGCAACTGAGAGAACTGTTAAACTTGTAACAGAGGCCTCCGAAGCAGTATGTGGATATGAAAGAAGTGATGGATAAATCGAACTCAAATTGAGTCGCGTTCCAGGAGAGAGACTTTTCATACAAGAAACGCGATTACAATGTACAAACTCAAAGTGTTCAAAAACTCATATTACTCCTACCTATTATAATTATTTGATGCTTATTAAAACTGGGGAGTTAAATAGAAATATGGAAAAGAAACATATATAGCCGAAATTAATAAAAATTTGTGTAAATATTGATTTTCATTATGTAACAGTATCTTCAAGCAAACCTAAAATAAGTTCAATTTTGTCAAATTGCATAATGTTTTAACCCTGTTGGGGCGCATGAATATGATGATGTAGGGATTTGAAACTTTTTACATATGGTAAGGGGACATAATAGCATTGTATCCACAATGGGCCAAATTTTTTTAATAGCTATTAAAATTCTGGAAATTTAGCGTAATTTAGCTAAAATTCGGAGATTTTGCGCCCCTTGGGGCGCATGAAGATGATGTTCGAGGGATTTGAAACTTTTTACGTATGGTAAGGGGACATAATAGCGTTGTATCCCGAGTGGGCCAATAACAAATAATTTTTTTTAATAGCTATTAAAATTCAGGAAAATTAGCATAATTTATCTAAAATTCGAGGATTTCGCGCCCCTTGGGGCGCATGAAGATATCAATTCAGGGGGCGGAATTTTTTTTTACATAATAAGCAATACAATACGCAACTTTTGCACACCGGGCCGATTTTGAATTCAAAAATTTTTATTCTACGTCCCACCCTACTGAATATATACTAAATTGCAAGACTAATATAATTTAATGCTAAAATGAAGAAAATCTCAGTTTTTTAGAATTGTTGAAAAAACAGAGTGCAATTCTCCTTCTGAAAAATAAATGCAAATTGCTGGTGTATATTTACACCAACATTTTATGTAAAAACCTGACAAATGATGCTGAAACAACAACTAAATCTTCAATTTTTGAGTTGAAACTAAAAAAAAAAAAACTTATTCTAATAATGCATGTTAAAGAAAGCTAATATAAATTAGTGGTACATATTTACAGTTTACATTGTGTGTCGCTATAAAAGTACCATCTTAAATCATTGCTTCACTTGTATAGACAGGATTTTCCCCCTCCCTAAAAGGGACACAGTAAAACCTCCCTAAAGCGGCCACGTTCCGTTCCAATAAAAATTGGTCGCTCCGAGAGGTGGTCCTTAATGGAAGTCATGTTTAAATCTAGATTTTAATTGTTGGAAAAAGGTAACAGTTAATGTTACTAAAATTTATTTTTCACATTAGGAAAAAATATGAAAATTTAAGTATCAAAACAAAAGTTAATTACATAAGTTAATCACTGCAGACTTTAAAAAATGAATACATTGACGTTTGCTTTGATTTTACGGTTTTATCTTTTATAACTTTTATTTCCAAGTCCTTTCGAAGTTCATTAAATAAAAAAATTTTTGGACGGGAATAAATAATGACGATTTCATTAATTTATCTATTTCTTTGAGTGTTTCCTGACAGAATAGGGCAGAGGAGTTTATTGACCGTCATTATAAATTTGTCAACAGAGTTCAATTCATTGGCTAAAAAGGCACAAAGGGGTTTAAACACATAAAAGTTACCGGAATAAAAAAAATTCTAAACTTAGTTTAGAAGTTTGATGAATAATGCGCTTTCCGGAATTATTTTTGTAATAAAACCTTCTTCAAGCGACCAGGCAAAAACGGAATTTGTTTCTTTTTCTTCAAAGCATGGGTGCAAGACCTTCAGTCTTGAAGAGACTTTTGATTGATACTAAATTCTACTTTATGTATTTAAATAAGAGCAATTTTATCATCAAGAACTTTTAATCCCTTTCTTTTATTGTAACAGATCAATTTTTAGTCATAATGCAAGGCATAGAAATATTCTAACCCACTTTTATTTGGTTATTTTAATACTCAGAAAACTTTTCAGTCTTGGCTTGGATGGACTTCTTGCACCCATGCTTCAAAGAAATTGGTTGCTCATGGAGGAATTCCAACTAGGATGGTCTCTGAATGGAGGTAAAATTATTATTGAGCGTATGGGAATAAATTTCGTTCCATGAAAAAATGGTCGTTCAGTGAGGTTTCACTGTATATGGTAATTCTCAGAAAATTCTCAAAATTTTAAATTACATTAAATCAATGTACCGTATCAAACCCGTATCTTAAAAACTACTGGACCTAAAAACTTGAAATTTCGTAACCACACGTAAAAAAAATTTCTCTTTCAGAATTTCTAAAAATTTTTTTTTAATTCTAACGAAGTCGAAATATCCAATGAAAATCGTTATGTATATAAATTTAATTTTCTTTCAAAGTTAACGAGTAGACCGCGCAGATGTTTGTAGTCTTTCCGTCTCAGACCGCTGGTTGCCGCGGGTAGTGGGATTGTTTCCCGGCCTATAAAAGTTTTACAAATATTGCATTTATAGATGTAATATGCATCTATGCCTATTTTTATGCTGAATCCTAATATTTAATTTTCGTTAAAATCGACAAATTATAAGCTTATGAATATTATTTCGTTAACTGGATTGCAGAAACATAATTCCTTTGAACGCGTGAATTTAAAAATCAAACACTTAAAATTTATGCATCTGTGTCTGTTTTTTAACGCTGATTCGGAATATGTAATTTTTGAAAAAATCGATTAAGAATTTTTTATTTTATCAAATTTCGATTTTTAAAAAGAAATGCTTTCCAATGGCACATTATTTAAATCTAAGGTTTTTCTCCTAATTAAGCCACAGCGAGATCAGACCCCTTGAAGGCTTGATCAAGGTATCTCGGCGAGCCGGACATCTTGGTGGGGTCTATTTTGACCCCCAGACAATTAGGGGACGTTTCCAACAGTGAAATAGATTTTTTCATGTGATATATCATTTTAAGCTCTTGACCCATACATGACTAAGCAGCCACTCTTAACTCATTTTTCGTCACTAGAGGGCGTTTTAAACTTATTTATTACTACCCCATAATTTTTTCCAAAAATTAAGAAGAAAACGTGCATGGCAAATCTCAACAATTAGCAGCTTTGCTCCAACTTTCATCTTTCTGTCGCCAGGAGGCGCTATCGAAAAAAAATTCACAAATTTCAAATTTAATCTACGACGCCGTGTAATACCTTAAGGCTGTTCTCAAATCTAAAAGGGCAAATTTATGACATAAGTTTTAATTTATTTTTGCTCGGAAATGCATGAAACTAGCAGGTGTTATTGTTCAGAAACTATGTAATCGACCTGTTTTTTCCGTTTTTTTGCAAACGCAATAAATCTTTCGGAAAATAGTGTCAAAGTGGACGTTTTGAACCGAATTTCCGCGCGAAAGAGGAATAAGCACTGAAAAAAAGTGTAAAAAACGTGTTTGTCACGTGATCAAAATCGCTTATAACTCAATAGGTAATTTATTGATCCAAAAATGGAAAACACAGTTCGATTCCGAATCGCTTCCATGCTCAGGCTTTCCAAATTTATATCTCTCCGTGAAAAAATGAATTTGTAAATGTGTCAAAACGTTTTGCGCTTGTTGAGCAGAGCAGTTGAGAACAGCCTTAAATGAAAAGCCATGTGTTCAATAATGTTATTCTCCCCATCTCCCCTACCTTCACACTCACCCCTCCCCTTTTTAGCGGCCCCTGGTGGTGGAAGGTGGAAACTAAAGGGGACATAAATTTGGCCTGGATCGACACCTGCAAATATTTATAAAGTATTATTAAACGAAACCCTTTGTGCGATCTTCTATCACACTTATCCACTTGTTTTTACTTTCTATCTTTACAAGAAGAAAGTATTGGAATCGTAAAAATTTTCGACTTTCGGTTTTCGACGGATTTACACGTTTTAGGGGTCAGATATTCCGAAAAACATGTTTTTACAAAATGTCTGTCTGTATGTGACACAAATTTTGTGGGCGCTCTATCTCAAGAACTAATGCGCGGAATTTAATAAAAATGTATATTCAGTTAGTCCCTGATATAAATTGGTGCTGATTAGTTTTTGGTGTAAATCGCTCAACAGGTGGCGCTGCTATGCAACCTTTTTCACGATTTCCGCAATAGCTCAATCTTCAGAACTAATGCACGGATTTTCATCAAACTTCAGATTCAGTTAGTCCTTGACATGAATTGAAGTTTTGTACATTTTTGTGTAAATCGCTCAACAGGTGGCGCTGCTATACTGCATTTTTTACGATTTCTGCAATAGCTCTATCTCAACAACTAATGCTTGGATTTTCATCAAACTTCAGATTCAAGTATACTTTGATATGAATTAGTGCTGTTTGTATTTTGGTGCAAATCGCTCAACAGGTGGCGTTGCTATGCTGCACTTTTCAGAATTTCCATTATAGCTGTATCTCAAGAACTAATGCAATAATTTTCATCAAACTTCAGAATCAGTTAAACCTTGACATGAATTGACATTTTGGTGTAAATCGCTCAACAGGTAGCGCTGCTATGCTGTATTTTTCAGAATTTCCACTATAGGTGTAACTCAAGCACTAATGCACGAATTTTCATCAAACTTTAGAATCAGTTAGTCCTTGACATGAATTGACATTTTATACAGTTTGGTGTAAACCGCTCAATAGGTGGCGCTGCTATGCTGTGTTTTGTGATTTCCGCAATAGCTCTATCAAGAACTAATGCTTGGATTTTCAACGAACTTCAGATCCATGTATACCTGGATATCAATTATTGCTGTTTATGTATTGGTGTAAATCACTCAACAGGTGGCGCTGCTATGCTACATTTTTCAGAATTTCCGCTATCTTAAGAACTAAGGCACGAATTTTTATCAGACTTCAAATTCAGATGCACTTTGATATGAATTGGTGCTAAATTGATGTAATTTCTTGTACCATTTAAATGATTTAATTGAAGTGATTTATATAGAAGAAAGTTTTATGATGGCCACAACATACTAGTTTTGTTTTATTTTTAAATATTAAGACTTGGGCACTACCAACATTGTCTGGCACAGAAATCTTCTGTTTGCTGTTTTTTTTAAGTCATATTAATTTCCAAAAGTTTCGAAACTATTCTCTGTAGCCTTTTGAAACAAGCTCGTGTTGAAGCATGACAATTGCTGTCTCAGTCCATGTTTAAATGTAACGTTCTCGCTGTCCTGAACCTCATATCGCTCACCCGCAAGAAAAATTACACATCTCGACAAAAGTAAATTTCATGATTTTACTGTAACATGAAATTATAGCGCTTAGCTCTTCAGTCTTCATGCAAGAATAAAAATGTGCATGAAAGCGTAAAACCCTTGAGAATGAAGACGTAGGATGAGGTTTGGAGAATTGGGTAATTTTACAACCCTCTTCTTGGGGCATAAATGGACATATAGCGTAATAAAGTGATTTTCCTTATAACTACGCACTTATGAAACTTTTTGTGTAGCAAGACACACCTATGACAGACCTATTAGTAGAATAAAACGCTAAATGAATTTTTGCGAGATGTGTCACTTTTCTTGCGGGTAAGCGATATGAGGAGCTTCTGAATGATTATCTTTTTTTTTTTAATTTTATGTGTGGCAGCTCTTAAACATTCAGGTCTCGTACTTTTTGCTTTTACCCACAATCTAAAGTTGAATTTTAATTTATGCTAATTTAACGAATTATTATTTCCTTTTATTTAAAAGGTGAAGAAAAAATGGTGAGCAAGATGATTAAACTATCTAAACACATTTAAAGCGCAAACAAAAAGTTGTCAAATTTTTAACAAAGGTAAATAAAATCACAGTAATAAATCATCCAAAGGAAAATGAGGATATGTTTTACTTATGGGAGAAGTAAAAGTTAACTTTTAACTACTCATTTTATTACTAACGTTATGTAACCTAGATTACAGTTATTTTTTGGAGAAACTGTATAAAAGAATGATGTACAAATTTTGTGTTTCATAAAGAAATTATTAAGTTCACCAACTTATAGATATCACTGAAGAACAATGTACTTTCAAGAGATTGCATTTTCTAGTTTTTGCTGGGAGAGGAAGGAGGGGGGCACTGTTTAAACAAAAAAGTTTTTTGTGCTTCTCCCATTTATTTAGATAAAGTACTATACTAACAGCATTGATGAGGTACTTATTAACCCCTACAGTTATCATCAAGGATGTAGTGGGGGGTATACGGTGGTATACTCCGTGTACCTTCTGGATATTTTTAAGGAACACCGTATACCCTCTGTTTCTCAAAAAAGCTATAGTATATATACACTGTAGGTGTAGAGGGTTTACCCTCTGCTTAGAGCGTATGCCCTGTGCTTTTTTTACGTCTACACCACTGGTTACCATGATTTATTTAAACATGGAAATGTCCTAATTAAATAAGACAAATATTACTTTTCTTTATTACTGAACCAAAAACAATTGCCGGACACACTTTTTAAAGATGCATACATGCAACCTGGGTACCGAAGGGGAAAACCCCAAAAACGTTTACTTTGTGATTTTAATTTGCTGCCAATATGTTTATTTAATTAATATTAATTTTAAATGGCCTATTAATTTTAAAGATTCGATCAGACGTTATTGTTATACCGTAACCACTGCTTACAGTGATGATTGATTTTAAGAATTAAACAGAATAACGTAAAACATATAGAAAAGAAAAAATATCTATTTGAAAATATGTCAGATCAGATTGACCAGACTTTTGTTTAGATAAAAACAGAATTTAATTAAAAAATATGATTCTTGATTATCGCCTACAAATTTTATGGTGCGTTTTACAATTTAGAAAGAGGCGTAAATAACGTTTTTAAAATCGCCACTGTATTAGACAACTTGGAAAAGATTTTCCTTACCTTTACCCAGTAGTCTATTTGATAATCTAAAATAAGTATCGAATTATTTTACTGCTTCTAATTAGTCTACAAAATAAATCTCGTTTTATTTAGAATTCCTGAACTGGGGTTTATTATTAAGGCATCATCTTATGAGCTGCATAAATACAGCTACTTGCGTAAAAATTATTATAAATTTTAGTTATTAGAATCAAACTTGTGATAACAAACGTGTTTCTTATAAGCGAAATTTACTATAATAAATATTATTTTTGGTGTCAACACCCCTTTCCCTTTCGTTAAAACACTTTGTTTGTTTTAAAATTGCTTTTAATTAAAAATAATGAAGAACAAAATTGTGTGGTTACGTAGAATTCATTAAATAATTCACAATATTAATTAAAAAATAAATAATGAAATTATGTTGCATAAATTACTTGTTACATTAAATAAAGTCATTAACTCAATAAAAAAATATTTAAAAATATAATATCAATATTAAAAAAAATGACTTTTATGTTGAAATTTAAATTTTAACAAAACGCTCTATATTATAAAGGCATGGACTATTATACATCATGTATATTCAAAGAACTTGACGAATGCGATAAAACACATTGCTAAAGGATGTATTAATATTACATTAAAAATATAATAAATATATAATAAATTGTATTATATTTTTTATGTAATTTTAATATTTTAAAGTTAATGCATCATTTAGCAATGTGTTTTGTTGCATTCGCCAAGTTCTTTCAAACGCTCTATACTTTAAAAAATGCATTGATTTCTGTTTTAAGTTTCTAAAAACGAATCTTTACCGAGGTTATAGATTAGACGGGGCAGAAAACATAATATATATTTTTTAAATTTTGGTGAAACTCATCCAAGATCATCATCAAAATGAACCCTTTCTAATGCAAACAGAATAATTAAAATTGGAACATCCGTTCAAAAGTTATGTGTGGACATACATTTTTTTTTTTTTTTTAAACGAATTGTATAACCTTTGTCTGAAGTCGATTTAAAATAAAGTAACACGTTCATATAAAATAATACAGTAAAACCTCTGAATAGCGGAATTTGACAGCTATTCAGAGGTAAAGATATACAAATATAGTAAAACCTCGATGGCAGACACGTCGGAACGGCGGAAATTGTTTACTATTCGGGAAGGGGGGGCGGTTGCTTTTCAGAGGTAAAATTATACAAATATGCATGTTGTGTGGATTGGAAAAGTGCCCACTGCGGAGGTTTTACTGTATATGTATAGAACTATAAGTGGCTTATGATTACATTATTCAGTCAACGAATTCAAACAATTTGATGTTATAAATCGTGTTTCATTATACTGTCTATCGGCATTTCTAAAATAGTATAATTTTATTTTTTGTCCAAACTCTTCCAAAAAAGAAATCGCCCAGAAACGTCTTATCCATGGTTTTGTCATAGTAATAATATTAAAAAAAATCATAAACAACATTTCTGAGTAAGCGAAAACAATAGGACATGAATTTCTTCGAGTAGTCGGAGATCTGACTCAACCAAATGACATCACGTCTTAGACATTTTAAGGAAAAGTGGCATAAGGGGGTCTTTTCTCTTTCACATTAAAATAATTGTTATTTTGGTAGCTACACTGAAATTTTTGTGGCATGAGAAAAATTTCAGTCGTTTTAACCTTTAATTAATATTTTAATTCTGTTCTAAGTAATTTTCATAGAGATCACCAGTGTTACAACCACAAAAAGTCATCTATAGATTGGTAAATTATTATTTTTAATCCTACAAATTAAATATATGGGGCATTCTCACAGTCTTTTGACTTTTGGGGAAAAAATCTGACAAAATTAAACTTGTTAAAATAACATTTTAATTTGATAGACGAATGCCTTAATGATTCAAAATAAAGAAAAAATGGTCAGCAGCGAAAATTTTTTTATTTAACAGAGGTTTAAGTTAAACTTGCAAGTTTAATTTTCCTTACCATTTTACCCCTATAACTTTTCATTTTCTTCTAAATTTTTACTTATAATGAATTTGCATAGTAGCCGCAGGTCATTCAAATAAGAAATAATAACAATGTAGTACTTTTAATAGAGAATTTTTGTATAACATTGTCTTAAAGGGGTGTTAAAGAAAAGACGGTAAGGTAAAAAAAAGGGGATGGTATTGGAAAAAAGTGACGAAATGGTAAAAAAAGGGACGGTAAGGATGGAACGGTAAGGAAAATTACCATTTTTAGGAAAATCATGTTAAGACTAAGTGATAGCCACAGTGTTAATTGATTTTTAGAAACAGTTGTTAACATTGAATTAAATTATTATTATTTTTTTAATTTACCTCGAAAAGTGCAGGAATAAACCTTGGGGACGGTGAGACTACCAATAAAGCCACGATGCTTGAAATTGATATTTAAATTCTACAGTAAATTTCCTGCCAAAGAATTTTAGACATTCTTTTCTAGCATACTTCTGCGTGAGAAAAAACTTGAAAAAAATTCTGTGGCTGCATCTGAAATGATTTTCTGCATAATTTTAGAAGAGGGATGGTAAGGAATCTAAAACCCAGGGACAGAGTTTAAAAAATAATAACAACCCTAAAAATATGTGCAGGTTAATTTTTAGCTATATATTTATATAAAACAGCAGTTCAAGTTTCAGAAAAAATTACATCGAATTATTTTTATTGAAACAATTTTATCCAGACAGCTCCAAACTTCAAAATCATCATCAGAAACACGGGACGGTGTAGGAGTTTTCCATGTGTTTGGACCCTCAACATCGTCCAAAACTTATTTATCTCGTTAATATTGTTGTGCAATCATGCAATGGGATGTTCCCCAGTATATGAAATAAAAAAAAACCCACAAAAAAGTGTATTAAAATAAAAATTGTTATTCAGGGACATGAAAGTCAAAAGATTGTGAGAATGCCCCATATATTATATTGTAAGGTATAAATTTGATAAAAATATTGTGAAATCATTTATAATGGAACCGTTTAGCTAAAAGTGAACTTATAAAGTAAAACTTTTAAGGAAATGAGAAAAAAAAATCTATCAGTTAATAACCGTTGATTTGCTTCAATTTCATGGTGCAATCATAGACTGAAGAACTTACTTGAAATGCCAAAAATTGCTCAACATCATAAAGAAAGTGATAAAGGAATTTCAGAAGAGTTGAAGATGTTCTCTTAAAACATAAAGCAATTTATCTATAATTAAAAGTTTCTTTTTTTTTTTTTTTTTCAATTTTCACTAAAAGGAAAAACAAGTTGGAAATTGCTCGTCAAACGGGGCAAATGAGGTGCGTTCGTACTATAACTAGTTTTATAATTATTTTTTGCACCCCATATTGTACTGAATGTATATTTTTTTGCGCTTCATAAGTGAATAGTCTGTAACATCATTAAAATGCACTTACAATAATTTTTTCCCCATTCCCCGTAATGTAACGGAAAACTTTTGACAGTCCCTGTAATTAAACTATACATTCGATTTTCATAAAATTTGAAATTGCTCGACAAAATTTTGCAGCAATTATATATTTAAAATTTCAGACCATTCGGAAGGCTGTAAAATCATTAAAATGCATTTGCAATAATTTTTTCCTATTGGCCATAATGTAACGGAAAACTTTTGGGTGTCCCTGTAATTAAACTATACATCCGATTTTCATAAAATTGTAAATGGCTCAACAAAATTTTGCAGCAATTACCGGGTGTCCCAAAAAGGACTGACTGATTTTAAAATTCAATAACTTGCAAACGGTGACAGATATTTAAAAAATTCTTGCAGGAGGGTTATGCATAAGGTCAAAAGTTTTTTTACAGTGATTTTCAATTTTAGTTCGAATTACAAACAATAGATGGCGCTGCGATCAATAGACGCTGAATTCAGGCTCGATTTTTGGTACTTCGTGGCCCGGATAATACATTTCCATCTCCTTTTTCAGCATGGAACAAGAGAAAGGACTAGAAATCGAGCCTGTATTTAGCGACTATTGCTTACAGCGCCATCTATTGTTTGTAATTCGAACTAAAATCGAAAATCACTGTAATAAAACTTTTGACCTTATGCATAAACCTCCTGCAAGAATTTTTTAAATATCTGTCACCGTTTGCAAGTTATTGAATTTTAAAATCAGTCAGTCCTTTTTGGGACACCCGGTATATATTAAAAATGTCAGACCTTTCGGAAGGCTGTAAAATCATTAAAATACATTTGCTATAATTTTTTCCCATTGGCCGTAATGTAACGGAAAACTTTTGGGTGTCCCTGTAATTAAACTATACATCCGATTTTCATAAAATTGGAAATAGCTCAAAAAAATTTTGCAGCAATTATATATTAAAAATTTCAGACCATTCGGAAGTCTGTAACATCATTAAAATTCACTTGCAATAATTTTTCCCATTGGCCGTAATGTAAAGAAAAACTTTTGACTGTCCCTGTAATTAAACTATACATCCGATTTTCATAAAATTGGAAATGGCTCGACAAAATTTTGCAGCAATTATATATTAAAAATTTCAGATCATTCGGTCGGGTAGTTTTTGCTCTGTTATATGCGGACGGACAGACAGACGGACTGAACGACGACTATAGGTGCTACGTATTTATATAATTACGAACGCACCTAAAAATGAAATACATTTTCAATTGCAGAAGTAAAAATTTATTTAATTACTTATTTCAATTTGATTTCTTTTTTGAACAGTTTATTATAGTATTTACATTTTAGCGGATCTGAGGGCAATTATCTATAAAGTACATTGCATGATTTTCGAAAACTATTTCCAGAGTTCTTGTCCAGAAGAAACAGTCTATTTTTTCGATCAAGAAATGCTGCAATAAATAATAAAATACTTTATTTTATTAAAATTATTATTATTATGATATACATAATTTTTTTAGCACCTGACCACCTTTAACGCCGTACTATAGTCAAAAACGTTAATTTCTGACGTATTCACGATGTCATTTTTATTTGCAAATTTATGAAATTTGCAGGCATTCTTTTTTAAATATAATGAAACTGAATAATGTAACTGATTTTTCATATAAAGGCAAAAGATCTTTCAGAAAAAGTTATTAAAGTTTTCGATTACAATCTATCTATATTATAAAGGACAAACATATCTGTGCGTAACGCATACGTCATTTTGCGAATGGCAACATTTTGAAATTTTAAATAAAATTTTGGGTTTTGTAATTTTCTCTACTGCAAATTTTTATACTTTTAAACATCGCACATTTTAAATTTTTACACTGCCGTATAACGAAAAAATTGCTCTTTTAAATACAATTTGTTTGAAATCTGTATCTCATTTTAATTTTAAGATATTAATTTTTTTGTAGTTTTATTACTTTTTTTGTAATCGTGGCAGCTGAAGTACTCCATTTCTGTTGAAAGTAAAGGGGGAAAAATGAAAACAGTAGATTGCTGTATCTTTTTTGTTGCCATTTTCTCATAAAAACCGAAAAAAAAAATTGAAATTAAAATACGTGCTATGTCAATAATATCGTCTGTTATAAAACCAGCGAGTTTAGGCTTTGTTTCGTTTTTAGTTATAAATTAAATGATTTTGCCGTGCCGGCTCCATTGAGAAATATTAATAAACAATTTGCGCATAAAAAAGTTCAGAATTTCTCTCCCGCTAATTTTCTACAACGAAATTAAAGCTTCATCAATAAATAAATAAAATAATAATATATAAAAAAGCACGAATTTAACATATATGTAATCGAACAATTTAAATTTTTAGAACCGAATTGGGAAAAATATGTGCTTTTAAATGTAATTTGTATGAAATAGAGTTGCTAGGCAACTGTTAAAAGAGAAAAAATAATCTATATATTGAAAACACAAGATAGCTTTTTTAGACATCTTCCCTGAACTTTCAACTGTACCAATTTTGCTAATAATTATTTTTTTAAATGAAGCTGTTCATTTGTAGATGTCCTCGCACTAGCTATTTTTCTAAATATTTTCACTTTTGTATTTTTAATTTAATTTGAAAAGTTTTTTTGAAAGTTCATCAAAATGTTAGCCATCGTATTATTTCCACTGTTGCACAAAAAAAGAAATATTGGAATTTATTTATCCTTATTGTGGTATTAGGACATTAACTGTAACCGAAATTAACCTAGAACAAGAGCTCATATTGAAACTTATGTTTATGTGATGTTGTGTCGTACTTGTATCTGTAACCTATATAAAATAAGTTATGTGTGAATAAATCTATGCAAGTAATTCCTCTGTATACATCCATTGGAGCCTTCGACGGTTCGCTGCATTATTAACATATCTTCATAACAATGCATCGTGGCAGTCAGTTAAAACGATGTTTACTACAGTTGAATACTGAAAACCAGGGCCTGATTAATGCACGGGCCTCCGGGGCCTCGGCCCTGGGCCCACCAATTTCAGGGGCCCACAAATTTGTGTGTATTTTCTCACAATTTAAGTTTTTCCAATGTTTCCGTTTTATATTTTGGTCCCTGACGTAAAAACAAAGTTTTACTGTAATAAAAAACTTCCATATTTAATTTTTCTGTAAATGTCCTTTTCAATTTGAGTACCTATACTTTTCCAAACTTGCCGTATCCAGAAAATCAAATTTGGGGGAAATGCCAAAAACTGCATACTGTGTCTATTGGTTTCAATATAAACGAGGATTTTACAATGTCAGAATTATAGTTTAAAGTGATTACTAGACTATATGGGAAAACACAATTTTTATGATTTTGGATAACGCGAGTTTTGAAAAAGACGTCCTCATTTATTCTGCAACATTAACTGTAGATCATAGATGTTTGTGAATTATGCAAATGCTTATTTGAGAAAGTGGACGGTAATTCATTTTTTTTTATTATTCTTGTAAGTTAAATTTTTTTTTGTAAACTTGAAACTTTCACCCAAACAGTTTTGTCAGCTCATCAAGTAAACCTACTTTTTTTCTGAAAGTGTCGCCGGGAATGGGGAAGTAGGGGGGCCCAACTTTTTAACAGGACCTGGGCCCAACTTCAGCTTGATCGGGCTCTGCTGAAAACGGATTCATATCTTAAAGTAAGAAGTTTCCTTTTCTTGCATAATTATACGGCACATTTATATTCATTTATTAAGAATTAAAATGTCTAAAGATATAGAGTATAGAAATTCATATCAGGTTACACCGCCAGAATCATTTACTTTTTCATCACCGGCACTTTGGTTAAAATGGAAGCAACGTTTCGAAAGGTATCGATTCGCTTCGGGTTTAAAAAATCAAACAGAGGTAGAACAGGTAAATTCTCTTATTTATCTCATGGGAGATAAAGCAGAAGATATTTTTGCGTCTTTTAACTTGTCGGAAGATGACCAGCAGAAATATAACATTGTTCTGAAACATTTTGATGATCATTTTATAGTAAAGAAAAACACAATTTTCGAGCGTGCGCAGTTCAATCAACGCATTCAAAATGAAGGAGAATCTGTTAATGATTTTATAACTTACTTTATTCACTAGCTGAGCATTGTGATTACGGAGTTCTTCATGATGAACTGATACGCGATAGAATAGTTGTCGGTATTAGAGATAAATCATTAAGTGAGAAATTACAATTGGATCCAGACCTTTCTTTGAGCAAAGCTATAGAAAAAGTTCGGTTATCGGAATCAATTAAAAAGCAGCAAGAGATTCTTACTTCTAGTAATGCTTCTGTCCATAGAGTTTCTAGTGTAAACAAAACAAAGGTGAATTTTAAGAGAGGGGTATCCAATCAAAATCCACGGTTTAAAGAAACTGATAAAAGGAATAATGGGAAAAAAGAGTATCCAAAACCCTTTGATCTTTGCAAATGATGCGGTAAATCTACACATAACAGAAAAATATGTCCAGCAAAAGATGCTAAATGTCTGAAATGCTCCAAATTAGGGCACTATGCACGAGTTTGTAGGAAAAATGAAAGTAAATCTGAAATTTCATTCTTAGGAACAATTAGGGAAACACGCTCTAATAATAGTAATGATTTGTTATGGTCAGTACCTATTCAAATAAGAGGTAAAACCATTCGCTTCAAAATAGATAGCGGAGCAGATCACGCTGTTATTCCTGCTACTTCATCGATTTTAAAGGATTCGAAAATCTTTAAACCAGACAAAAAGCTTTGCGGCCCGGATGGGAAAATACTAAAACACACAGGAAAACTTATTGAGGAGATCCAATACAAGGAAAAGAAAATAACCGAAGAAATCCATGTAATTGAAGGACTGCAGAGCTACTTATTGGGAAACCTGCGATACTAGCTTTTGGATTGGGACCGAATATTTCAGAAATCACAATAAGTCCTAAGCAAAATTTTCCTGAACTGTTCACAGGCCTGGGGTTACTGAAAGGTTGTTATACGATTAAGCTTAAGCCGAACTCAGTCCCGTTTGCTATTTCAGCTCCAAGAAGGGTACCAATTCCACTGCTGAAGAAAACTGAAATGGAAATCAAGAAGATGATTGCACAAAAAGTTATTGTTCCTGTAACCAAACCGACAGAATGGTGTTCACCGGTCGTTATCGTTCCTAAAAGTGATGGTACTGTTCGCTTATGTGTCGACTTAGTCCAGTTAAACAAATCTGTGGAAAGAGAATTTCATCCATTGCCTTCAGTGGAATATTCATTGAATCTACTGACAGGTGCTAAAATTTTTTCAAAGTTGGATGCTAATTCAGGTTTTTGGCAAATTCCACTTGATGAATCTTCGTCATATCTCACGACTTTCATCACTACTTTTGGAAGATACAGATTTTTAAGATTACCTTTTGGAATCTCATCTGCACCAGAACATTTCCAACGTAGAATGTCACAGCTGCTAGAAAATGTCCCAGGTGCTATTTGTCACATGGACGACATCTTAGTGTGGGGAAGAAATCAGACTGAGCATGACCAAAGACTGAAGATTATACTGAATAAACTTAAAGAAGCTGGTATTACTCTAAATGACAAGAAATGTAAGTTTTCAGTCAAGAGAATCAGATTCTTGGGACATATTATTGATGACAAAGGCATCCATCCTGATGAAGATAAAATTAGAGCAGTGAAAGAATATCCACCACCAAAGAACAAAAAGGAATTAAAGCAAATGCTAGGCATGGCAAATTTCCTCGCTAGATTTGTTCCAAATTTTGCAGAAATGTTTTCACCGTTAACATCTTTGTTAAGTCAAAAGAATGAGTTTGTCTGGGACGAACCTCAAAAACAAGCATTTCAAAATTGGAAGAATGTCCTGACATCTCAACCTGTTTTAAAGGTTTATAATCCACAGAAAACTTCAATTGTCACAACAGACGCTTCTTCTTATGGAATAGGAGCCACCTTGAGGCAAGAACAAGAAAATGGAGAAATTTCTGTCGTGGCATATGCATCCAGAACACTCACATCTACTGAAAAGAGATATGCTCAAATAGAAAAAGAGGCACTTGCTCTAGCTTGGAGTTGTGAGAAATTTCGAGATTACCTAACTGGAACTCACTTTAGGTTAGAAACCGATCATAAACCTCTAATTCCAATCTTCTCAAAGAAAAACCTTGAAGATTTATCTCCACGGTTGCAAAGGTTGAAGATGAGGATGATGCGATATTCTTATTCTATATTCCACATACCAGGAAAGAAACTTTATGCAGCTGATGCCTTGTCAAGACAACCTCAAGAAACTAGAGAAAATGTTGAAGAATTGGAGGAAGAAATTGATGCTTATATTCGTATGGTAATTTCCTCATTACCCGCTTCATGCAACAGGTTAGAAGAATTACGACAATCCCAAAAGTCTGATGCAACATGCAAAGAACTAGAAAATTTAATTTTGAATGGTTGGCCATCAAGGAAAAATTTAAAACCAAGTTGTCTACCTTACTGGAATCATCGATATGAAATATCGATCCAAGATGGACTCATAATGAAGGACTGTCGAATCATCATTCCTGCCTGTCAGCGAAAAAAAGTTCTGCAACAAATTCATGAAGGACATTTGGGAATTACGAAATGTCGTGCAAGAGCAAGATCATCTGTCTATTGGCCTGGAATAAATAGAGAAATTGAAGAAATGATAAAGAATTGCACATCATGTATCAAGGAGACCACTTATCGTCATCAACCACTTATCCCTACCGAATTTCCTGAACGACCATGGGAAACTGTGGGCATGGATCTTTTTAAGCTTTATGGATTTTGGTACTTAATCGTGACCGATTACTTCTCAAGATATCCAGAAATCGCCAAACTGGAAAGATTAACTTCGGAGGAAGTAATTCTCCACTGCAAATCAATCTTTGCCAGACATGGGATCCCTAATGTGGTTAGATCTGACAATGGTCCACAATTTGAGCCAATTAACTCATCTGAATTTTCAAAATTCTCAAAGCTTTATGGATTTCGTCATATCACATCAAGTCCTAGGTATCCTCAAAGTAATGGTTTCATTGAATCTGCAGTAAAAACCATCAAGATGCGACTCAAAAAAGCTGAAGACCCTTACCTTTCTTTAATGGCTTATAGAGCATCACCATTAGAGAATGGCCTCAGTCCGGCGGAACTTCTCATGAATCGTCGTATTAAGACAACACTGCCAATTGCAAGATCTCAACTGGAGCCAAAAATTGAAAATAGGGCTGAACTTCAAAGGAAGGAAGAGAAGAGAATAGAATTGCAAAGAGAAAACTATAACAAAAGTCACGGGGTACGAGACCTTAGTAATCTTGATGTTGGAGATGGAGTGTGGATCACAGACAAGTGAGCTACTGGTACGGTTCAGCAGAGATTAGATTATCCACGTTCGTACATAGTCAAATCTGGAAAAAGGGTATATCGTCGAAACAGAATGCATCTTGTTCCATCAACTAATTTCCAGCCGGAAACTGATGATGTGGATGATCTTCAACCAGACGTTTCCAGTAATGAGTTTCCAATACCACAGAAAGTTCCTAGTCCAACGAAACAAAGCTCTCAGAATCTTCATCCATCCTGTAACAATGATAAACGTAACTCTATGTCTCCACGAAAGCATCAAGGTCAGTATATCACCAGAAGTGGAAGAGTTGTTCGCCCTCCGCAGAAATTGAATCTTTGAAGAAAGGGAGATGTGGTATTAGGACATTAACTGTAACCGAAATTAACCTAGAACAAGAGCTCATATTGAAACTTATGTTTATGTGATGTTGTGTCGTACTTGTATCTGTAACCTAAATAGAATAAGTTATGTGTGAATAAATCTATGCAAGTAATTCCGCTGTATACATCCATTGGAGCCTTCGACGGTTCGCTACATTATTAACATATCTTCATAACAACGCACTTATTGATACCATTTACTCATTACAATTCAAAATAACTTTATTTTAAGTCTGAATAGAAAATGACGTCACTATTTAAAAAACATTTTCGCTCATAAAGCTAATGTTACAATATATTTTCATTCGATTGATACCGAATTTGGGACACTTGGCGTAATGTTTCCGTAAGTGACATATTTAAAAGAAAACAATCCTTTTCTTTGATAAACTATATATTTTTACACGAATACATCTAAAAGACATCAGTTTCTGGAATTTGTACTTCGCGGTACTGAAATTAGACCCTCAGGCCAAAAGAATACATTTTCATATGCAAAGTTTTAGCTGACAAACGGAACTTCACGTTTGAAAATCTATCTATATTATAAAGGAAAAATATGTCCGTGCGTAAGGCTGACGTCATTTTGAGTATGGCAACGCTTGACGATTAAATGTCGGTTTTGCAATCTTTGCTACTGCAATTTTTTGAGTTTCTAAACATCGCGCATCTTCACTTTTTATACCCGTTATGAAGAGAAAAAAATCTACTTTCAAATGCAATTTGCTTGAAAACTTTATCTTAATTGATTTATTTATTATGTCTTTTTAAATAATTTTCAAACATAATGTTTTTTAATCTATATCCATTGCGCACAGGCTCCATTACGAAATAAGCCATTTGCACTTAAAATAATATAAATAATTCAGCATTTGTCCCTGACTAATTTTTTATAGCGAAATTAAAACTTTATGAATCTATTATATTAAAAAGTGACTATCCGTTTGTATATCACAGCTGTTCCTCCTAGAATATGGTATGTTGGGTGATCACATTAACGCCAGTATCCGCATGGGTCCCAGGATGTTAAAAGTGGTCGTAGAATTTTTAAATTTGATTAGTTTTCGAGACATAAATTTAAGGAGATTTCGTAAGAAATAGTACCTATTGCAGTCGTTACCATGGTGCGACTTTTGAAAAATTCCTTCATAACTTTTCATTACATGACCCCAGGAACCCAAAACCACCCCCACCTAAAAAGTTTATATATATATATATATATATATATATATATATATATATATATGTATGTATGTATGTATGTACTAAATTTTGTCCGCACGATAAAAGTCGCAATTATGCACGGAACGTCTTCAAACTCGCCAACAACTTTAAGATGGCTAATTTCTCGGCGGGGATTGAAAATGAGCAAAATCGGTCCAAGGGAATGGGAATGGAGAAGGTTTAAAATTTTGAATACCGTCTTAACATGATTCTGATAAAACCAGCTTTTACACAACAATGGCAGGAAAAAATAAATATTTTTCGTTATAGCTGTTGCCAACAATTAAAAAAAAAGCAATAAAATTCTCACCACAACAATTGTTTTTCTAATGCAATGTTTTCACGTGAAAAATTAAATTAGATAAACAGTTTGACGAATTGAAAACAAATTGAATATTACGTCATAAGTTTTCTAGAGCAAGATTTTTGCATGAAAATTCAAAATGAAATAAATAGTTTGACAAATTGAAAACAAATTGAATATTACGTCATAAGTTTTCTAGAGCAAGATTTCTGCATGAAAATTCAAAATGAAATAAATAGTTTGACGAATTAAAAAAACAACAAAATATTGCGTCATATTGAAAATGTAATGGACCACAGCAGGTGAATATGTAACGTCATTGAGTTTGAAGAAACGTATTAAAACATGATAAAAACTCGAGTATGGAAATATTAACATATTTTAACACTTTGAGGTTCTCTGAATTTGATTTAGCCATTCTTAAACCTGTTCCATATACATGCGTGTGTGTATATTAGAATTTTCACAAAATGTTTAGCTCCCTAGAGCTCATTCTTAGCGAAGGAACTGGGTTTATCTTTAATCTTGATTTAAGTTTTGTTGGTGAATTTAGTACTTAACTTCGAAATCTACCTCCGCCTGTAGGCCCGAGCCGGCAGGGATTTTTTACGTTGTTTTTGATGACATTTCTGTAATGATGGAAAACTAAAATTGCTCCATTTTTGTGGATAAAAGAGAGAAAAGGGAAAATGACAAGGATTATTAGGTATCATTGTTTGGAATCATTTCTAAATTGAAATTAACGTATATTTGAATAATTAGTGAAAAAAATATTGTAGTTTTCAAGAAAATTTTACGAAAAGCGAACTCACACATATTCAGGCTTCAGGAATCCGTTTATTTTAGAAACACAAATTCTACTCTCGACTGGAACATTGAGATAAATTCTGTTGACGTCAAAAGAAAAAAAAAACATCGTACGTTATTTTTATTTAATTTAAAATCGTAAAGTAGATTTTCAACTATTGCCTTAAGATGGCTAATAAAACATTGCAGAAGCGGACATTAAAAATGAAATGTTTTAGCGAGAAAAAAAAAAATTCTTTAAATATTTATTTTAATTCATAAATATAAAATGCTTCTGAATAAATTCGTCCAAACGAATTCCTTTTTGTATAAGTTGATCGAAATGACATCATTTCTACCAACTCCGAAATTCAAAGCAAAATCTTGAAAGAGCGAAAAGCTCTAGGCAAATAAAGTTATAGTTTATGTGCATTTTTATTGGAAAAGTTTTGATTTAAATTGTAAATATAACTTATTATTTGAAATATTGTATTTAATAAAATTAATATTGTGATGGCTTTCTAAATTTGCAATACAGTTAAGATTTCATTTTTCGCAAAAAGATCGATTGTCTCATGCAATTCAAAAGCAACACAACGGGTTTCTACGCAACTAGTATATATAAAAGCCGTTCTCTGTGTGTATGTCCTTTATACAAATCTTCAATTTTAGACTGAATTGCACGAAACTTCCTGTATATACGTTTTAGAACGTGGAAAAGATCACTGTCTACTTTAAAAAATCATCAGACCAATATTTATCCCTTTTTTCTACGACCTTTCATAATTTAACATTATAGAAATATCTCTTTTAAATATTAAAATTCAAGTTTCTTGCCACACATAAAAAAAACCAGCTAAATAATTTAAAAAAAAAATTGATAACTCGAGTACTTTGTTTTATATAAGCCAATAAAAATTCGGATTGTCTCGCTATATTTTTGCTGTTTTTGAAATTGACGTCATTCAAATAAGAAAATGCACATTTTCCATATATTTATGTAAAATTTTTAACTAAGCATGTTTTAAAATGACCTTAGTAGTACTTTAGTTGAATGTTAAAAAATCTATTTTAATGAAGTCGTTTCAATATCAAGAAATCAATTAAGGAAAAAGATAATAGTAAAAAAAAAATCGTTTGCTAGATATGACATCAATTTCGTCAGTATAATTTCAAACTGGTTCTAAAAACTGGATGCTATAATTTATTCCATATTTCTTTGTAATCTTTAATTATATCATTTAGATAAATGTTTTAATACCTGAAATGCTGTGATAACATTCTACGGTTTTTATCGAATACGGTTATACAAAATACGATTTTTCTACGATTTATATTAAATAGAAATTATAGCTACTATTTTTTAGGGTAAGCTTTTTTTTCTTTTTTAAACAAAATTTCATGACTGACAGACTTTTCTGTTAGATGTTGAAATAATGGGATGCATGATGTTTAGAGATCAAATTGCAGTAAAAACGTAATTTATGGTATGGTTAGGTTGTTGTCACCAACAATATAGTGCTAAGCGTTACTCGTAGATATGTCTTTTCTTCATAATATTGCATTAATAGCAAACGGATATATCTTTCTTAATTGGGTTACATGTATATTTAAAAATATCTCCGTGATTGAAAATTAATTTAAAATGGATAAACAATCCGTAAATTGAGATAAGCTTTTCAAACAAATATTACTGAAAGTACTTTTTGTATTCTATTAGATGTTGGAATAATCAAATGTGCGATGTTTAAAGGTCAAATTGCAGTAAAAGTTAAATTTATGGTTGGGTTAGGTTGTTGCCACCAACAATATGATGCTAGAGATACTCATAGTTCATCAATGTCTTTACTTTATAATATTGTATTAAGAGCAAGCAGGTATATCTTTCGTAATTGGGCTGCATGTAGGGATGAGATTTCCACGTTTTTGCACACCGGTATATTCTTAAAGAAAATGTTGTTCTGTTAAATCAAGAGAGTATTCCGATTAAATGAAATATAATTTTCTCCAACAAAATACTGGTGTGAAAAAAAGTGGAAATCTTATCCCTGGCTGCATGCAAATAAAAAAATATCCATGATTGAAAATTGCTTTAAAATTCATTCACATGAAAAAATTGAGATAAAATTTTCAAATAAATTTTATTTCGCAGAAACTTTTTCTATTCGACAGTGTGAAAAACGAAATTGTATGATGATCATACGTTAAAAAATTTTTAGTAAAAGCAAAATGTATGGGTTAGGTCATTGCCATCATCAGTACAATGTCATAATTGGCATTGTGTTTGTAGGTTTTTTTTTTTTTTTTTTTTTCGTATATTCTGAAGATGACTCAATGAATGAGTCGAAATATGTACATTTTTAATATTTTTAATGCTGTTTTTTTTTTTTTTTTTTTTTTTTTTTTTATTGAAATGACGCTTTTTAAGCAAATAATTGTACTTTAATATATGTTATGACATTTGTTTGGAATATATATTATTATGGTATAGTTAATAGTAGACGCAATTAAGACTATTTTACTTATATTTCTTATCGGTCTTTTTAACGATTCGTGGACGGGAATGCCCCAATCTCAGTTGTTGTCGTTGCCGTATTATTTCATTTTAACGTATTTTACCCGGGAGGACCCTTATTATTGACACGAGCGAAGCCGGGTAGATCTGCTAGTTACTTATAAATGATGATAAATATTCATACTGTTATGTGGGAGTATTTTAGATTAATACTTATTTTATGTAAAAAAGATATGATTAAATAAGAAAATTAATCTTGAAATAATGTGAAATTTTTTATTATTTTTCCACTTTCGAGTTCGAGCTATGATGACACAAAATTTTTCGGGCTCAGATTTCAAATTGTCGGCACGGGTTCCGAAGAAAGATACCGAAGTCATCTCTAGAGCAGAACTATAAATTACAGTATCCACAAATACAACTTCAAAAGGGACGAACAATCTTTTTTGTTTTAGAATCGTAGGCAAACACAAAATTCCACTTTTCCCTTAATTGTTTGACAACTGCATTCTGTGTAAAAAAAAATGCTTTCTGCAAAATGTATGAATAAATATAATTGTAAATTAAACCGAATCTTTATTTATTTATTTTACGAAGCGAAACATTTAAAGAAAAAGGTTTGACAATCATGGCAAATTATAAATTTGTTTCGGGTTCAAAAACTGTGAAAAGAATTCGGCGTTCCATCAAATCGGGCAGATATTGTTCGGATAGCTCAATAGGTAGAGCATTGGCCCATCAAGCCAAGGGATCCAGGTTCGAGTAACTGGTCTGGACATTTTTCATTCTTTTGGGATAAACCTCAACTGTGCTGTTCCAGCCTTGAAGATGAAGAGAATGCCATTATTTTTATTTTCTGCTGTATGGTTCTATGTATAGAGGATGGACCAACATTTTCACATTAAGTCACAATTTTTTGTTCCATGAAATCCGAGCACCATTCATTGTTCTATTTTCAAATGATTCTCAAACCACTTGTTAAATGTCTCTTTCTCGATACATGTTTAAAAGAATTCATCGTTGAAATAGGTTTTGGGATGCAGATACATACAAGATTATGAGATTTGATCGCATTTGTATGGGAAGTAAGTGATTTGTCATTCCTGCAAAATACATTGTTAATTTTTATCACTGTCACGGTATTTTCTTGTGCCTTGTGAGCGCACTAATTGAATCTTGTCGTAAAGAGACAGAATTGTGCAGAATTGACCAACCAGGGAGAGAAAGCGTAGAAATTAAAATGAAATTAATCTTTGACATATAATTATAAATATCAAATAAAAATTTTTTGGATGAAGAATTAATGGAATATTTATGAGAGAGATGACCATCATATTTGTGATGAGTCCATATTTATCTCTGTATTTGCTCCTTATTTTAAAAAAATGTCTTGCCTCTTTTTCAGGTTGATAACGACTAACGAGTATGTTTCTTTTTAACACTCCCCAGCACAGTTGAAAAGTGCTTATGAATTCGGTTTGTCTGTTTGTCTCCCATTTTTCCTTGTTCTAACTCAGGTAAATATACTCGGATTTCCATATAATTCATATAAGTTATTGAGGTTTACCATGGCATGTTCGGTATTGAAAATGAAGTAGTAGCATTTATAGTTCATTTTCAGGGACGCTCATAAGAATTCCGTTACATTACAGACTAGGGGGGAAATCATTTGCGACGTATTTTAATGATGTTACACTATTTAAAACAGATTGAAATTGATATATATATCACCGAGATGCACTACAAGATGCTAATTATACAGAATAGGGTGTGCATGGCATTCATTTTTCTTTTACAGAAACACACAAAATAATTCATTTATAGTATTGTCTATGAATAATAATTGCTGGAAACTAGTTTTCAGTTGTAGTTCGGGTTTTTAAATATATAACCAATTTTTTGCATATTATTTTTGTGTATAAATTCTATCGATCCTATACAGGGCTGCACAAAAGATATCGCTTGCATTTCCGTCTATGAAATAGCTGAAGGGGAATTTTCAACTGTGTTATGCATTTCCTAACTGAACTAAATTTTAGCATATTACGAAGTATATATACAAATCTATAGGATATATACAGAGCTGCACAAAAGAGGATAATTTTTCGACTATTGATGGTAATTGCAAAATTGAGTTTTTCAAATTATTTACTTATAACATATTTCGCCTTATTAAAGCGGGAAGTTTTGTTACAGTTTTCTGAATGTGTTGGACATTCTGGATCGTGTTAGGCAACATCATAATATATGCTTGACGCATCATTTTTCTCTCTTGTTTTGAAATCTAGAGTAAGCGATCTGCTCTTTTTCAAAGTCTAAGGTGAAAGCACATATATTATAACATAAGTAAAAATGTCGTAACCTTTAGAAACTCCGTTTAGGCAAATTGAAGTACACCATTTTTCTTCTAAACAAAACGTGTCTGACGTCAGATTTTTTTGCTTGTACTCGTGACGAAAAGTTACGTTCCGCTGGAGACGGATAGAAATGTTAAAATTAGAATAAAAGTTTTACTTGGAGGAACCATGATTGCAGCTAGAACAAACAAACGAGTAAAAGGAACATCTGGCTACACTGTCAGACGGTGATGACACACAAACCTATTCATTTGTGTACGACACAGACCTCCATCATGACATAGACATCTTGAGAAAGATTAAAGTACAGGTAAAAGAATTTTTCTGAAAATTTTTTCAAGTTACTAACATTTTTCTTAAAAGTAGCGATCAATTTGGCTATTATTTATGGGATTTTGGATAATGCATTTCATTTTTGACGAAGTAATTAACCGAAACTGTTTTAAAAATTACACTCTGCGTTTTCTCAACGTTTTACATATGATGGAATATCAGTCTTTTTAAAATTTAAATTATGCATGTGATGGTTGTTACTGAACTATTCTATTTAAAACGAGCATTTACATTAGCAATTCGCCTTCCAATATACATTTGGCAACAGCTAAAACATTACATATGTATAACTCTCAGGGTCAAAGTAAAAGCTGTTGTTAAATTGTTGAAATGATTGAATCATTGAATGATACCAGGATTTACAAACCAACTCATTTGAAAATAGGTAAAAGCTTGTCTTCACTTACATTATGAAAGCAAAAATTATTCCAAATTTCTGGTGCCATTATGGTGTTTGGAGACTAAAGTGAAGCGGGATATATAATATCCCACCGCCCTATTCAAGGGGTTAGTATATAAAGTTATTAGATAATATATATTTAATATGTTAAAATTTTTATTTATAACAATTTTAAATGAAAAAAAAATCTTCTAATTGCTTCAAAGTATGTTTACTTTAATTGCTTGAAATTTGAAAGTCCTATATACATTAGGCAACATCTAAAACATAAATCCCAACAAAAAGTTTTCAGAAAAAAAAAGAAAAAAGCGCCAAGTTCTCCTTAATGTTTCGGCCAGAAAAAGTAGTGATATCTGAAGTTCGCACAAGTTAAAAGCCAAACATCCCAAATCTTTCATTGAAAATGGCTTCCTTGGACTTGGCCGTTAATGCCTTCCACAGCATTTCAAAATTAATGATTGGAAATTTCGAATTTATGAATTATTTAAATTTTAAAAGTAATATTAGAATGCAAAGAGGCAAATTCGCATAAAGACATAAGTAAAAGATTTCTGATAAATACCATCCAGTTTCAACGAACATTAGTTTTGATTACAGATCATTTAGTCCACTGGTGGTTTAATTGCCATTTTGTACGGTCTAAAGCTAAAGTCATTAACGTAAAACCCAAGAAATAAAACAAAATTTACTTACTTCAAATCTCTCTATATGTTACATAATATTTTATTGTATAATATTGAAATCTTGTGCATTGACGAAAGAGATTTTTTTTTGTTTCAACATTTATTATAGTTTGTTTGCATACATTAAGAGGTATTCGATTTATAAACTGTTAAAAGCTGATACTAATTATGTTTTATCAATTAAAGATATTATCTTCCGAAACACGTATTTTGTTATTTTTAACTTCTAAGTATTTAAATAGACTGAAGTGGTTTAAATGTTTTTTTAAAATGTGTAATTTATTTCTGTACTTTGTGCAACAAAATGCCTAAAATAATGAAAAAATGTAGTTGTCATGTAGCTCATTTGTACATACTTTAAAATTTGAAAAACCCTCTCGAAGGCATTAACGGCCGAAGTCGCAGGAAGCCATTTTCAATGAAAGATTTGGGATGTTTGGCTTTTAACTTGTGCGAACTTCAGATATCACTACTTTTTCTGGCCGAAACATTAAGGAGAACTTGGCGCTTTTTTCTTTTTTTTTTCTGAAAACTTTTTGTTGGGATATCACTACTTTTTGTATGTTTTTTCAATTTTTTTTCTAAACTATAGTAATAAAAAAAACCTTACATTTTGGTACTTTTATGTTAGCCGGGAGCAAATCTCCTCATTAGCATTTTGTTTTTTCGCCAATAGCAGTTTTCATTTTTCACATGTGTAAATTAGTAACAATGGTTTGATTTTTCAAATAAAATATTTCGGTTTACGTTATTATTTCTTATTTATTTCTATGTTACATATTCTATTAAATAAAATGAGGGAAATGCATTTATTTTAAATGAGATGACTGAAAAGTTTATAGTTTTAAATGAAATGAATGCAATATGAACAATGGAGTTAGGAACAGTATTTGGCGATCTGCCACTCGCGCCCGGCTAACATAAAAATACCTAGATTTATTTTATTGAGCTTTACAAATTTATACTTTATTTCTTTTGGTATTAAAGTACTAGCCGCCTCTAGCAAGCAGTATTTGCTCTATTAATTGCATGTTAAACGTTGCATCATATTACTGTTATTCATAATTTACTTGCCCATTATTTCGCCAAGTCGGAAGCTTTTGATAAAGAAAACAAGAACTCTTTACGATCATGGAAGCACATCATATATTTTGTGTTGTTATGTATTTCATCTTTCATGACAAATATCTCTTAACTCACTTATGCATGTTTCCTTATCAGTTACGATTCGTTCCCTAATGCGGAAATTTTTAATCCTATTAAGTGATCGTTTCTAATTGGGCTCACTGCCAGTTGTTGTACTTTAACTGTTACGATTGGGTACAAGTGAAATGGCTCTTATGAAATCCTTTGACAATATCTGCATTTACATTAAACCATATTGATGCTAATATCTTTTTGTTTCACGTTAACCTTTTCAATAGACTCGATTACGGCAGAATAGAAGGTCTGCGGTCTCACTGCCATTGATCCATTTGAAAATCTTTCTTTTCATCTAATCTTGTTGAGGAATTAGCCAATGTGCCATGGTTTTAAGATTTTAGGTAATTTTATTCGAAACCTGAAAACTAAAATGCAAAGAACCGGATTATAGAAGATTCATTCTAACGTACATATCTATTAACAGTTTACATATTATAGAATTATAATAATCATAAGGAGAACTGGCAGTTTCGGTGCTTTAATAGTTTCCGTAAATTCTCTTTATATAATACAGAAGTTTTAGCAGAGTAAAGATTAACAACATAGTCACAGTAAGTATAATAACAGTTCAATATAATAACAATGGCAGAGGTTTTGTGCAGTGACGAAACTATTGGCACTTTGGAAATACTCGTACGTTATGCCATTTAAATATTCAGTTGATATGCTGAAAAATATAAATAGATGGCTCGCATTAATAATTAACTCATTGAAAAATAGCCACTAGCGTCAAATACTCGCCAAGCTTGTCAACATTTAGCGAAGTTTCGCCAAATTTGGTAATATATCCTGTTAATTCTCAAATTTGGCGACAAAAAATGTTTTGTTTATTCTGACGTCATAATGATGCATATGTATTATACATATACCTATAATATGTATGGTCCAAATGTATTACGTATTGTATGCATATGTATTATATGTATGATGCATATGCATAACGTTCATTAACATCACTAAAACGCACTTAAAGGAATAGTGTTCCATAAATAGTAGGGATAATTGCCAGATTGACCAGAGTGCTATTGAGATTAGAATACCGACATTTATAATAGACCGGGAGGCGTGTGCACTAGACCGGAGTGAAAAACAAAAAGTTTTGCAAATCGAATCGTAATAGTGCGGAAAAGTTGCTACTCGTCAATACAAGGACAGTGAAAAAAAAAATTTTGAAATCGAAGAATATCTTCCGTTCGCGCATCGCGTTCAAAGTTCTCGAATTTGAACAAAAATTGTACAAATGTACGAAAAATCGTAAAAACGTGTAAACTTTTTCCGATCGAACACATTTTTTGTACATACCATGACCTTGAGATGTAGAATGGAGGAAAAAATACAACACACTCCTCCTTTATCCCCTTTCAACTTCCTCAAGGGGTGAAAATGGCCAATTTTCGTGGAAAAACCCGAAATTCCAGGAGATGTAAATGTTGACGAATAGGTCTGATTTTTTTTTTTTTGCATAAGGCAAACTTGAGGCTAAAAGTTGAAAACAATCCCCCTCCCCCCTCGAGAGATCGAAATTGTGCAGCTCTTGGCCCGTCCTTCTAAGGAGGACTCAGGACTCACCACGGGAAGGTGGCTGCACTGCGATTCCCATCCACACCCTAACCAACCAACCAACCAAAATGTGGGCGTGGAGAATTATGCAGATTCAGGTACTGCGAATTCTGATTTAGTGTCAAATTTTATCATGGTAGCACGAGAAGCGAGGGTGGCTCTTATAAAACCATCATGCCCAAACACTTTTGAGGAGGCCTGTGTTACCAGCTTGACACTGCGCTCTACGGCTTGCGTATGACATGGTATGTCTGCCAGATTCAAAGGAAGAGTTGGCTTTTCCCCCTTGGAAATCAAGTCTGCAATGTCAGCTGAAGAAATGTTTACCAATAGATGAGGACAGGTAATCTTGGTTTCAGACCAATTTATAATATCATAATAATCCTTGGCGTCAAAATTTATGGCCGGAACTTGAAAATTTCTGACGGATTTTCCCTTTGTAGGAGTGTCTTTGGATTTCAGTACCCGCCGAAGTCCCAGCTCTCGAACGTGTTGCCTATCATCCACTACCATTGAAAGAAGAATGTTTTCTGGATGGGCAAAGAATGCATTTGTTTGGATGACCTTTGTTACCACTTCTTGGAGTTTTGCAGGTAAGCTTCTACATTTCTTAATGCATTCAAAAATATGTTTAGGTCCCTCAACTACTGAAGATCTTGTCTTAATTTCGAACCACAGAGGTACGTATACTGTCATAATGTACGTGACAATGTTGATGAGATTTTCGGATGGCGTTTCCAATGAAATATACAGTCTCAGGAACCTGTTTGCTGTCGTTAACCACCGATAATGAGATATTGGTCTCGGATCTCGAGTTGCAAGGTCTGAGGAACAAGAGACAGCAGCAATGGAAACGGCAATGTCGTGCAGGTATCTCTGATTTTTACTCAGGATTTCTGGGTCAGTGTGTGGAATGTGGCATTTAATTCTTTTAAAAGTAACTACAGGCAAAGACTCGCAACCAGCCAGCTGTTTGCCAAGAGGGCCACAAAAAGACTGAGGCCCTGTGGTTTACCATCAAATGTTTCTACAAGATGCCTCAAAGATAGCTCATTAAAATGCGGGAGACAGATAACCCACTGTGTTGGTCCCTTTAAACGCATTTCTATATGTTTGATTGCTCCACTTTTCCATCCAGTGTTTGTTACTGTACCATCACAATCACACCCGACGACTAGAATTTTAGAAGTATCTATTCCGTTTTCTTCGAAATGGTCTACAATGGAGTTAGCAATGTCCTTTCCACTTTTTGAGGTTGGTACTAGATGGCAAAGGTACTTAGAACCCGGTTCCTCAACAACTGTAATGTGGTCTTCTTTTTGTTCAGACTGATATCGTTTACCTCCTTTGTCAACCAACACTAGAGTGTCATCGGCCCTGCCATCAAAGTACACACACATTGGGCCGTTCATTTGATGTTCCTACTGCTCCAGATTGGTAAGAATTGCCCTGCACTTTTCTTTTTCTCGTCTAATTTTGCTTCTATCAACGATCAGAGATGTATTACTATCAGTAACAAGACCTACATCTTTTAGCACGCTAGAGGTAATGGGAGCTGTTGCTCTGTCTGACAGACCAAAGCGATTGCTTGTCAAAGCAGTGGCTGGAAGTGACATGCGCATTTGTGAAGAGCCTGGGCTCCTTGACAGAGCAGACAAAGAGAGTGTAAGCTGAAAATCTAAATCATCCTCATCCTCACTGACATTAACATTTGTCTCCTCTCTTTCAGGATCAGTGCTGCAACCAGGCAAGCTTTATATTTGTGTGCTGAGCACATCAAGATGACGAGCCTTTCTTGGCAACCTTGATGTAAGTTTTTGTGTTTCCTTTTTATGCACCGTCGGTCCTATTTTACCTAGTCTGAGGTGTCTTTATGCGTAAAGAAACTTCAGTTCCAATGTAGGTATTTTCCTGTCCTTAGATCAATCGCAACCGACAGCTATAGGATTAGGACAAATACACTTGTGAATTTGTTTCCCGCAAGTGCATAGAAGAAGAAAGGTCTGACGAGATGGAGAGGTCGAGTGACCGGGCGGCAAACAAACCAAAACATAATGTTTGCCGCAAAAAGTCACCCCCTCGACAGGGTTCAAAGGGGATAGAGGACCTCTCGGGGGGGGGGGGGTTGTTTTCGACTTTATCCTCAAGGTTGCCTTATGTAAAAAAAAAATCAGGTCGATTCGTCAATATTTACATCTCCTGTAATTTCGGTTTATTCCACGAAAATTGGCCATTTTCACCCCCTTGAGGGGGTTGGAAGGGTATAAAGGAGGAGCGTGTGGTATTTTTTCCTCCATTCTACATCTCAAGGCCATGGTATGTACAAAAAAATGTGTTCGATCGGAAAAAGTTTACACCTTTTTACGATTTTTCCTATATTTGTACAATTTTTGTTCAAATTCGAAAACTTTGAACGCGATGCGCGAACGGAAGATATTCTCCGATTTCAAATTTTTTTTTTCACTGTGCTTGTATTGACGAGTAGCAACTTTTCCGCACTATTACGATTCGATTTTCAAAACTTTTTGTTTTTCACTCCGGTCTAGTGTGCACACACCATCACCTCATCGAGATTACAGCTGAAATTTTAGGATTAGTCAAAACTAGATAAGCATATTAAAATCTAACTGGTCTGTTAATTCATATCTTGGTAGAAACCACCTGAAGGCCTAATTTTAGTGGTTGTCTGATAGGTTTACTATTGTATTTTCCTGCATACAAAAGTATGGAAACATGGAGGAATGGGTGCAGGAAAACAATGGAAAATCCACCAAACAACCCGGTAAAATCGGGTCTGTAGTTGCTTTCCACAAAGATATGACTTGGCAGACCATTTACATTTTAATACGCTAATCGATTTTTAACTAATCCTAAAATTTCAGACGTCAACTCGATGAAGTGATGATCTGTGCAGACGCCTCCCGGTCTTTAATAAAATTTGTTTTAAGGAAGTAAAAGATAGAAAGATGGACAACTGAAAGATTTGCCTTAAGATTCTTGTAAAAGCATAGAAAAATTCATTCAGCTTGAAATCATGTAACACCTTTATAACTCAGGCTAATTTTCTGTAATCGGGTTTTGGCGACTAACATATCTATAACTATAATCTTTCTTTTACAGTTTTAAAATTAACAATAAATTAACAGTAAGTAGGCTAATAATACAATATAATAACATTAGCAGCGGGCTTCGGACACCGCATCTGTCGCACATCGTTAAAGACAGCTTTATTAGTTACACATTTCATTTAATTAAAAGCAGATTTTTAAACTTTCATATGAGAATTAGGATATTTTTCCACTATAGGGACCTTGGCATTTTTTAAAAATCTTGGAGCAATTCGTACTTCAGAAACAGATATGTTGCCAAATGATATAAACAACTATGAAAACAAACCTGATGAACTTTTATGTTATTTATATATGGTACTGGTTAGTTATCCCGTCGACCAAATTACTGTCGCCAAAGTTTAAGATTAAATGCCAATAATGGTTGATCGTAAATGTCGCATTCACTTGACAAAAGGTGTTTACGTCATCAAATGATTTTTATTTTGACGTTTTATTTGTATTTTTATTAATGTTATAATGACTAATTTGTTTTTTCGCTATTTTAAATAAAAATTACGCCAATTTGTATAATTAGGCGAGTGGTTTGGCGATTTATATAATTTGGCGAAATTGGTCGACGGGATAACTAACAAGTACCTTATATACATATAAACATTTTATTTATACATGTATAACATTTTGTTTTTTATATACAAATTATTTATGTTGGTATTTAAAAATAAATAAACGGGTTCCTTAAATTAAATAAATTGTATACAAATGGAAAAAATTGCTTGTGTATATGACACCGTAAATAGGTTGCCAGAAAATACGTTATCACATTTCTTTTCTTGTCAAGGCTATTTTCTCTATTTCGTCAACGCTACTACATCGGAAATGTACCGAATTGCGGTTATATTTTGGTAAATGCTTTATTGTTTTAATATCGAAATATATCATATCCTATACTGATTAAAATTTTTAGGTATATTCATTTTTTCTATTTAATCAGCATTTTCGGGCAAGCATATGCAATTTTATTCAGCTTGAAGTTACGTGACACCTTCAAAACTCTGTAATCAAGTTTTGGCGACCAACATTGGCCCAATTGAATGTATACGGCCAAATCAACACCCCCTGTTTGGAGGGTTTAGAAGCGGAAATTCTGTGTTTTCAGATTTTTCTGGTTAATTGTGCTACAAACCCTACTTACTTGTGAAATTTCATGATTCTACGACTTTTAGAAGTACCTTAGTTATTTGATGATGCGAAGTGAGTCAGTGACAAAAAAGCGCTTTTTCGGAATTTAATATTTCGAAAACTACTAAATACAGAAACATGAAATTGTGGAACCTTAGTTCAGTTTGACCATATGAACATGTGTATAGAAGAAAAAATTCTATATCTCTCCCTAAAACGACGTTATGAGGAGGTGGAAAGTATGCCGAAATGTTTCAGGAAAAGGTAGCTTACGGCTTGTGCGAACTTGACGGACGCACTGCCGTGCTCCCAGATCATATACAGATGTATAACTTTTTCAGGGGCAAAGTAAAGTAAATCTGTTGTTAAAATGTTGAAATGACTGAATGACACCAGGATTTACAAACAAATTGATTTGAAAATAAGCAAAAGCTTTTCTTCACGTGCATTATAAAAGTAAATTTCCATTATGTGGAGCAAATAGAAGTCATGTTTCACAGCATTTCTATAAATGGAAACGTTATAAATAATATACATACAAACATTGCATTTTTCTCCCACAAACATTGCATTGGCAAAATGATAGTTAGAAACTGTTTACTTTTCGCATACTCTGCTATTTAGAAATGGTGAATTGTATTTATTAAATTACCGTGATTTTTACTTTCTTCTATCTTTACAAGAAGAAAGTATTGGATTCGTGAAAATTTTCAACTTCCGGTTTTCGACGGATTTACACGTTTTCAAGGTCAGATATCCCCAAAAACATGTTTTTACAAAATGTCTGTCTGTCATTTTTTGTCAGTCTGTCAGCGCTCTATCTCAAGAACTAATACACTGAATTTAATAAAAATTTATATTCAGGTACTCTCTGATATAGATTGGTGCTGATTAGTTTTTGGTGTAAATCGTCCAATAGGTGGCGCCGCTATGCTGCATTTTGCAGGATTTCCGCAATAGCTCTGTCTCAAGAACTAATGCACACATTTTCATCAAACTTCAGATTCAGTTAGTCCTTAATATGAAATGATACTGGCTACGTATTGGTGTAAATCGTGCCATAGGTGGCGCTGCTGTGCTGCATTTTGCACGATTTCTTCAATAGCTCTATCTCAAGAACTAATGCACGAATTTTCATCAAACTTCAGATTCAGATACCTTGATTAATATTGCTGCTGGTTATGTGTTGGTGTAAATCGCTCAACAGGTGACCCTACTATGCAGCATTTGTCATGATTTGCACAATAGCTTTATCTCAAGAACTAATGCACGAAATTTCCCCCAAACTTCATATTCAATTAGACGTTGGCATAAGTTGATGATGATAAGGTTCTGGTGTAAATCACCCTATGAGTGGCGCTGCTATGCTGCATTTTGCTGGATTACCACGATTTCAGTGACAGTCATATCTCAAGAACTAATGCACAGAATTTCATCTTTTTAGAATGCTCATGATGAGCATAGATTGCCATTTAATTTTGGCATTGTGATAATGAATTTTGAAGTGTTGATATGCGTGATATAGAAGAAAGTTTTGAGATTGGTACATCCGACTAGTTTTTTTCTGATTTGCTTTGACGTAGTAAAAGAAATAATTGTGATAAAATTTTATTTCCTCTTTTCTTGAGAATAAGCTAGAGGGTTCAAAGTTTTTTCTTGGTTTTTGCTAAATTCTGCACAATAAAGAAAAAAAACCGTAACTCTCGTTTAAAAAAAAAATTTCAAAAATTTTGTTTATCAAACAAAATTTGTTTAAATTTGTAAGGAGTACTTCTTTATTTCTGTTGCTAAATCTTTGTACAAAGTCATTCTACACTTCGCCTTCATTTCTTAACTCTAGTTTAAGTTTCTATGTAGGTTTAGGTGTTTAGGTTTATCCAAGTTTCTATGTTAGGTTTCCATGTACATTAATGCAAATTTTTGTTGCAAAAATTTGATCGAACTTTTTTTTTCATTTTGCAATAAAGTTACATAAAAAAATTATACAGTTCTGGAATTAAACTCTATAAAAGTTTAAATCAAATGTAGTTTTCTTAAATTTTTACTTGATTGGCACTAATGCTCTCAAAGCAAGACATCACATTTTAACAAACATGACAAACAAAAATGTAGAAATTCTAATATACATCTGTTTCTTATTTTTATGTATCTTAATCAGATTCATTTTCTTTTGCTACTAAACTATGTTAGCAGATTTCTCATGAAAGCAAGACATCATATTTTAACAAACATAACAAACAAAAATGTAGAAATTCTAATATACATCTGTTTCTTATTTTTATGTATCTTAAACAGATTCATTTTCTTTTGCTACTAAACTATGTTAGCAGATTTCTCATGATTCTATTGAGTTTACAAATTTGATAATCAGTAGTTTATTTGCAGAAGTTAGCATTTAAAAGGCATAATCATTTTTTAACATTTAATTCATTTGATTATTATTATTGAACTTAATATTAATATTTAAATTTTTGAGTACCAGTATTCCAAAAGTAATATTTCAATGTAAATACTTATTTAAAAGAATAGTTACATAATTATGTGTTATATTTTCTGAAAAATTAATTTATTAAATTCCTGTGCATTAAAGCTCGACGTATTAAGTTCCTTAAACAGAAAAAAAAAGTTACACGAAGTTTGAAAATAACTACATAACTACATAACAGATAACTACATAACAGATTATTGATGATAATGATTTTTCAGTGTGCAAATCTTGTACAAATTCTATAAGTTACAATTTTCTTTCTTTCTTCCTTTTCTATTTCTTTCTTTTTTTTAGATAAGAAAATATATCTCAATATGCTGAAATACTTCATGTATAAAAATTTAATTCTAGCGTTTAATAGCTTGAAAATTATTAACTTCTGTAGAGCATAATTTATTTCAGATGAATGAAAGTACTATGAGATGTACATTTCCAACTGGGCGAAAAATGTCCAGATTAGGATTCGAACCAGGGATCTCTTGTTTGAAGCTACCAATGCCCTGCTATCTGAGAGATCCCGGATGAATCTGGCGGATTGACGTAAAATGTCCGGACCAGGATTCGAACCAGGGATCTATCCGACAGATTCGTCCGGGATATCTCAGATAGCAGAGCATTGGCGGTTTCAGCCAGGAGGTCCCGGGTTCGAATCCTGGTCCGGACATTTTTCGCCCAGTTGGAAATTTACATCTAATATGATTTGTTTACCAATTAGAATAATTGTGTTAAAATTTATCTAGTGTAATTTCGTATCCAGCGATTTCTGGAGTTCCATTACCTGGGATTTATTCTGTTGAGCTGAACCAGGTTTCAGACCAGATGCTGTAATCATCAAGGTTAGCTGGGTGAAAATGTTCGGCCAGAATCATCCGGGATAGCTCAGATGGCAGAGCACTAGCGGCTTCAGCCAGGAGGTCCCGGGTTCGAATCCTGGTCCGGACATTTTTCGCCCAGTTGGAAATTTACATCTAATATTTCTATCAATAGTTATAGCATTACGTACGTACGTACATACAGAACCTGCGTGCACTTAGCTCTCAGGCTTTGATAGCCCGTGAGCTAAAAACAATAAAACTCACGGATCAATCATAGATTATGAAATACATTCCAACACATTCAGAATACTGTAATTGGTTGCCTGTGTAATTTACATAAATTGAGGTCATGCAGAATATTTTTCATTAAGACATTCAAAAAGCTACGAATATTTAGGACACTTTTTCCAAAAATATAATCTAATTTAAAGTGAACCACATTCTTAATGATGTATAAATTTCTACCTTACGTGCGCATTGTAATAACATAATAGAAATTGCATAATTAGGATAGTATTAGAAAAATTGTTTGAGAAATTTCAACGAACAGCTTCTTTCTGTTGTAAATCATTTGAATTTATATTAGTATGTCTTGTGTTTATTATTAATTTCTACAACTGGATTAGTATGAATTAATTATAAAAAAAAAAATGTGATATTAGTAATATTTTGTGTTTGACATTAAGACTATCATGTCTTTATTTCGAACCACCGAAGCTTCTACACACTGAAAAAAATTCTAGCTAGAAAATAAATTGTGGCTCTAGAAAAAATAGTTCCATGTGATGCTTATAAGTTGTGGTTCCCTTTGCTATAGAGAGTTCTAATTATCCCTATTAAAATTCAATTGCGTTTTCCTATATGGTCGTGGTCAAACTTATTTAATCTCTGCAAATAAATGCGAATACAAGAAGTGAGTATGAATTAATTCTAGAAATCAAGTTATAATATCTCGCAATTCAATCGATTCGTAATATGATGTATCGCTTCATCACTTAGAGAACTATAGACTAGAAATTCTCGATCATTTCGTCGGTCTATTCATTTTATCTGTTTACATTATTCGCATAACTCGGAAATCTATATTTCTAGTTTAGGGATTTAGAAAATGACTACCCAATCTTTCTAGATGAGGGCGGCATATTTTTTCTTTCAGTGCAGTTGCTAAAAAATGTAAGACTTATTAAGTTTTTTTTTTTTTTTTTTTTTTTAAGTCATTGGAGAGAAGTAGACCCACTATTAAAATTACTCAGAGTGACAGAATTTAATAGGGTGTTAATGAACGCAACACAGCGATGTTTTTTCCTGTTGTTTTCCTCAAATACTAAACAATACTAGAAAATTCTGTGATGAAAAATAAAATCATAAATGACAAAATAACTGAAATCTTTGTGATTAGTTATATGTAAAGATGTGTGTCTGTGTGTGTGCGCGCGCGTGTGCGTGTGCACGTTCATGCGTGAAGATCGCCATTTAGAATTTAAAGTAAATTAAAAATATAAATGAGTAAAATCACTAGTTTCAAAAGGTTACTTTCAAAATAATAGGTTAGATCTACTATTTGATAATTGCTACGGATTTTCTGAAGGTGATTTTATACATTAATTTTTCATTCGTTCATTGACAATATTTCAAAAAATACCATATAGTTTTGAATTATTATCGTGAATTCAGTACATGACCCATTTATAAATGATGTTAATCGAGTGTCTGTATGTATTGATATTTATTATTTCATCTCTTAATTAAAGAATTTGGCAGATATTGACGAACAAAGCTGTCAATGCATTTTAAAATTTGGCCGTTCGCGAATCATTTAATGTTAAAAGGCATTTTGGGATAAAAAAGAAAATTTTCAGGATTAAGAAAAGTCTTTCTAACCAATGATTTTGTTCAATTTTAAGGACCTTTCATGCTCGAGCTAAAACTGCAAAACTTCCTATCTAACGCAAAATGAATATATACGGCCTTATTCACTATCTATAGAAAATAACAACAACAACAACAACTACAACAAAAATAGACATCATTTTTTACTTTCTTCTATCTTTGCAGGAAGAAAGTATTGGATTCGTAAAAATTTTCGACTTCCGACGGATTTACACGTTTTAGGGGTCAGAGATCCCGAAGAACATGTTTTTACAAACTGTCTGTCTGTGAATCTGTGACTGTCTGTTTGTGAGTCTGTGACTGTCTGTATGTATGTGACACAAATTTTGTGGGCGCTCTATCTCAAGAACTAATTCAGGGAATTTAATAAAAATTTATATTCAGTTAGTCACTAATAAAAAGTGGTGCTCATTAGTTTTTCGTGTAAATCGTTCAACAGATGGCGCTGCTATGCTGCATTTTTCCTGATTTCCGCAATAGCTCTATCTCAAGAACTAATGGACGGATTTTCATCAAACTTCAGATTCAATTAGTCCTTGATATGATTTGATGCTGATTAAGTTTTAGTGTAAATCGCCCTACACGCGGCGTTGGTATGCTGCATTTTTCACGATATCCGCAATAGAACTAATCTCAAGAACTAATGCACGAATTTTCATCTTACTTCAGATTCAAGTATAATTTGATAAATATTGGTGCTGATTATATTTTGGGTATAACTCGCACAACAGGTGGCGCTGCTGTGCTGCATTTTTCACCATTTCCGCAAAAGCTCTATCTCAAGAACTAATGCATGAATTTTCATATTTCAAACTTCAGATTCAGTTAGACATTGGTAGATTCATGAAGCCTCTTCTTTCTGCTCAAAGTATTAATTTTTTTTTCAATCGAACTTATACCTTTGGAATGGATCATTTTCTTCTGATGGACTGATGGATTCCATTATTATGAAACAGCCATTATAAATGAAGTGTTAGGTGAAAATGAAAGAGCAGTCGTAAAAAGTTAGAACTCTGATTTTCTGGTCAGAATGGGGGAAAAAATGGCCATAACTTTTTTTAAAAAGGTTATGGCCATTTTTTTCCCATTCTGACCAGAAAATCAGAGTTCTAACCTTTTACAGCTGTTCTTTCATCTTCACCTAACACCTCATTTATAATGGCTGTTTCATAATAATAGAATCCATCAGTCCATCAGAAGAAAATAACTCGGTTAAAAATAAAAAATCCAAAATGAGATAATGATCAAATCATGATCAAATCGCCCTACAAAATAATTTTCTGTCTACGGCCTTGTTCGTAGACATATAAAAATAATTGTGATTATTAAAGGACGGTGTGATTATTATGGAATGTATCAAAGATAAGACACTGACAAATTTTTCTGGTATATGTATGAATATTGTGAAATGATTGGGTGACATAGACCAAAAATAGGGATTTTGGACATTGGTCCTCTTCTACCAAGGGGCAGATATATAAGCTGTAAATCTTATCTCGTAAATTTTTGCTTCCAGTTGAATTTATGACGTTACTAAACACATCTGGGCTATCTCAATATCGTCTATAAATTTCCAGCCAAATGAACTGAAATCATTTTTGTCTATACGATTGCAACATAGGTCATTAACATTGTGGCACATCAGAGAACTTTGACCGGATTAGAAATTCATTTCAATTTAAATTGGCAGTTTTACGTTTTGTTTCAATTATACGAAACGAAAGACTTTTTTTTTTTCTAACTCTCTTTTCTCTTTGTTTTACTGTTTATTTCTACAAAACTTACGCATATTTTTTAAATTACAAATCTTAAAGCTCTATACAAATATGATAACAGCATTTTAAAGTGCAACACATTTCCATGTTGCTTTAGTTCGTGCAATAAATCTGTCATATGAACACGAACCTCCCAGCTGACTGCTATTTCGGGATGAAGAAACATCTGGTTATCAAGCGGGAACTCAGAAGTGTGATGTACTGTTACTCATATAGCAAAATAAGTATCATTTCTGAGCTCTATGTTTCCCTCATTTGACAAGAACTAGTCAACATTTTATCATTCCTTTATAGAAAATACAGGGGATAAAGAGAAGATTACTTTCTAAGTATAGAATTTTCATTGTTCGCCTAGCACTATCCTAGAAAAAACGACTCAACGTTCTCGTTTGAGTTTAGATTTATTTATTTTTTTAATTCTTTCGAAGATTACTAAAGTGTTCATATTTCGGTATTGAAAAGTATCTTTTTTTCCCCTTCTACCTATCTAAGAATTTTAAATTTTGTAAAAATCACTACATTTTTTGTTTTCAACGTGATCCTTTAACAATTCTGTGAAGTTTACAGCAATAAGTAATTATATATATATATATATATATATATATATATATATATATCCCCACGAAAAGTATACTTTAGGTTCATTTACAAATATTCTTTATAGTAAGATACCTCCATCATATAGATTCCATGGTGTTCGTGATGAAATCAATTTGATGCGAAATTGAATGTTAAAAGCTGATGCATGATTAATAGTATCAATCTAAATAAAAACCCTATTTATTGCAGATTTGTTTTAAATTTTTGCTATACAAATGCGATTATATACTATTAAGATTCTTGTGCGTAAATAAAATCTTGCAAAAATACACGTTTTTTTTTTGTTTTTTTTTTCGCGTGTAAATAAAGCCTCTCAAAAAGGCATGTTTTTTTAATACGTTAATTTTAATTATTTATTTTATTTTTATTTATTTATTTGCTTTAACTTTAAAGTGAGACCAATAAAATACATCCAAGTACAATGTTAGTATTTCTCTTAAGAGAGTAATAAGAAATATCTTACTTCGTTTCTATTACAAATAATGAAGGTTTTTTTTTTTTTACTTATTTGTTTATTTATTTTTAAATTTTAATGGAAGCCTTAAAACCTTCGCAGAACCTCGACGGAGTTCAAAACTTCGTTCATAGACAATCTTTCTAGCAAGATAATTGTAGGCTGAAAATATAAGGTCAGAAAATAATTTTGTAATAAAAAAAAATCGCTTCAAGAATCATTCTATGTTATATGAATAGTACCAAAAATTTTTTTCTCATTGTGACAATTTTACTTTAATCATACCAAAATTTACCTGATATCAGTTGAAGCTTTTTAATAAAGAATAAAACTAACTTCGCTAGAGGGATTTTTCTTATTGCAAAATCTTCAGTAGATTATACATTTGTTTTATATGTTAGAAGATGTTTGTATGTTGAAAATATAAGGTCAGAAAATAATTTTATTATTTAAAAAAATCGTTTAGTTTCATTCTATTTTATATGAATAGTACAAACATTTTATTCTTCATTGTGATAATTTTACTTCAATCAAACCAAAATTTACTTTATATCAGCTGAAGCTATTTAATAACTAATAAGGCTTCTCTAGAGTGATTTTTATCATTGCAAAATCTTCAGTAGATTATACATTTATTTTATATGTTAACAAGATGTTAGTATGCTAAAAATATAAGATCAGAAAATATTTTTTTTAATAAAAAATCACTTAGTTTCAATCTATTTTATATAAATAGTACCAACATTTTATTCTTCATTGTGATAATTTTACTTCAATCATACCAAAATTTACTTTACATCAGCTGAAGCTATTTAATAAAGAATAAGGCTTCGCTAGAGTGATTTCTATCTTTGCAAAATCTTCAGTAGGTTACAGATTTGTTTTATATGTTAACAAGATGTTTGTGTGCTGAAAATATAAGGACAGAAAATATTTTTTTAATTAAACAAATCACTTAGTTTCATTCTATTTTATATGAATAGTACCAACATTTTATTCTTCATTGTGATAATTTTACTTCAATCATACCAAAATTTACTTTATATCAGCTGAATCTATTTAATAAAGAATAAGGCTTCGCTAGAGTGATTTCTATCTTTGCAAAATCTTCAGTAGGTTGCACATTTGTTTTATATGTTAACAAGATGTTTGTATGCTGAAAATATAAGGACAGAAAATATTTTTTTAATTAAACAAATCACTTAGTTTCATTCTATTTTATATGAATAGTACCAACATATTATTCTTCATTGTGATAATTTTACTTCAATCATACCAAAGTTTACTTTATATCGGCTGAAGTTACTTAATAAAAAATAAGGCTACATTAGAGTGATTTTTATCATTGCAAAATCTTTAATAGATTATACATTTGTTTTATATGCTAACAAGAGGTTTGTATACTGAAAATATAAGGTCAGAAAACAATAATGTCACATTGACACCAGAATTATGGAATCAAAATTTTCCTTTTATTAAGTACACGAAGAAAAGCTTTTACTTATTTTCAAATAAGTTTGGTTATAAATTCTAGTGTCAGTCAGTCATTTCAGCATTTTACGCGTAGCCCCTGAAAGGGTTAATAAAGAAAATCACTTGAAGAAGTTTCATTATTTTGTATGAATAGCACCAACATTTTGTTCTTCATTGTGATAATTTTATTTCAATCATGACAAAATTTACTTGATATGAGCTGAAAGTTTTTAATAAAGAATAAGAATTTGCTAGAGTGATGTTTCTCATTGCAAAATCTTCAGCAGATTATACATTTTTTTGACATGTTTTGTTGAACATCTTTGCGTATGTATAAATCGGGAAGATCTGGCGTTAATAAAAATCTCATGTCGCTTCTTATAAATCTCTCAACCATCATGCGTGAGCTATTTTTTGCAGAGAGAGGAGGGCATATGTTGTACCATCATCCGAATGTAACACACATCATCCGATCAAGCGAAAAGATCAGCTGTTATCCACATGCACATCCGTGACTCACAACGCCTCGTAAGCGTGGTAAGATCCCATCGTTTCCATTTTTAGAAATAAAAATAATGTTTCAATATAATTCAAAATGTTCTTTTAGGTTTTTGTTTGCACGAAATTTAAATAGATATTGAAGATCGGATTAATGTATAAAATGGTAGTCTTGTATAGTGTTCATATCAGAAATTAAACTGGATCTTAAACCTAACATGAACATCACTAAAAATGTAGCATAAGATTTTTGTTTTTTAAAGCTTCGAAGTTTTATGACCGATAGAGAGATATAGTCATGTTATCTGACCTTCATGACGAAGGATTATGAGTTGTTTTTTTATGAGTTATACATCCATGATAGGCATAACTCTTAATGATTCATCTGTAACGAAATTATTAATGCCACACAATTATACAGTTTAGCCTATATATTTATATTTAGAAAACTTTTTCACTGTTTTTTTAAACTATCAAGTTTAATTTTAAAAATATTTTTATTTAAAATAATAATTTTTCCAATATCACTCGAAACAATAGTACATCATTATGATGTCTCGATTTTTCTCTTTAGTAATCGGATATTTTAAAAAATGTTTCACTACTATTTCAAACTTTAATTGCTTAAAAGACGCACAACAAACAGGGTGAAAAAGTGTCCAAGCCGGGACTCGAACCCGGGTCATAGGTATAGCGCACCGACGTTCTGCCAACTTAACCATTTGGAATGATACCCGATGAAACCTTTGAAATTTTTCTACAGAAAAATTTTCAAGAATTATATTGATGTTTCACGTTGAAATTTTTTTCTGACATAGTTGGATATAAATCTTAACTATAATAAGGTTTGGCTATTTTCATTTATATTTCTGGCAGGCGAAACGTCAATTGTGATTCACATGTTAAACATCAACGGGATTTCATCTTTTGCTTTCAGATTCGTCAAAAAACAGAAGATAAACTTGAAATTAACAAACATGATAAAAATAAGTGTATTTATTTAGTTAATTAACTCTCACCTACACAAAAATATATGCATTAAAGTAGGGGTGCACAACCTTTTAAAGAGAAGGGCCACTTACAAAAATTTCTGGGTTGTCGAGGGCCACATCAGTAACACAGAGAGAATTCTATTTCGGGGAGGTGATCTGTGGCCTATAATCAGATAAGAAATACGGTTTCAGAGGGGGGGGGGTGCCCTTCTAGGTTCCCTACCCAGTCAACATGTCCAATTCAGTTGGCAAGGATATATCAACAGTTTACGTTCGTATATATAACAGAGATATAGCAAGGATTATTTAGAAGAAGCGATAATATTCCTTGACTTTATTCGGGGGAGTAAATTTTGTTTTATTAAAAGTGCTAAAAAACAAACACAGGCATGAAAGTGGATAATGCCAAAAACAGTGAACGTTATGAACGAAGGGGGGGGGGGGGGGGAGGAGGAGCCGATCAGCGAAATTTGCGATTTTTCCACGCCTGATCAACGATATCCTCGATTTTTCCGCGGCTGATCGGCAAAATTTTTAATTTTTTCAAGGCCAGTCGACAAAATTCGCAATTTTTCCGCTCCTGATCGACAAAATTCGTGATTTTTCTGTGCCTGATGGATGGAATTCGCTATTTTTCAGTGCCTGATCGACGAAATTCGCGATCTTTTCGTTGCCAAACGACGAAACTCACGATTTCTGGCAGCCCGATTGACAAAACTCGCAATTTTTCAGTGCCCGATCGACGAAATTTGCGATTTTTCAACCCCTGATCGACGAAATTCGCGATTCTTAATTTGCTCTGACGAAATTTGCATTTTTTTCCCGCGACAAGTTGACGAAATTTGCGATTTTTTTCTTGCGATAAACTGACAAAACTCGCGATTTCTTCGCAGCCGATCAACGAAATTTTAAATTTTTTTCGCGCACCATTGAGAAAATTCGCGATTTTTCCGTGCCTGATCAACGAAATTTGCGACTTTTCCTGCCAGAGCCAAACCAACGAAATTCGTTATTTTTCCGTGCCCGATCGATGCAATTTGTGATTTTTTTGCGAATGATCGACGAAATTGCGATATTTTCACGAATGATCAACGAAATTAACGATTTATCCACGCCTGATTGACGAAATTAGTGATTTTTCTGCGCCTGATCGACGAAATTTTCGATTTTTAAGCACCCTATCAACGAAATGTGCGATTCTTAACTGACTTTGACGAATCTTGCAATTTCTTCCTAGGCAAATTGACGAAATTCGCGATAAACAGACGAAACACGCGATTTTTTCGCAGCCGATCAACAAAATTCGTTATTTTTAATTGACTGACGAAATTTGCTATTTTTTTCCGCGGCAAATTGACGAAATTCGCGAATTCTTCTCGCGAGTTACGAAATTCAAGATTTTTGAGCAGCCGATGAACAAAATTTGCAATTTTTCCGCGCATCATCAACGAAATTGACAGTTTTTTCGTGCTCGATCAACGAAATTAGCGATTTTTCCGCACCTGATCAACAAAATTTGCGATTTTTCTGATCTCGATGGACAAAACTCGCCGCGAATTTTTCGTGCCTGATCGACAAAATTTGCATTTTTTCCGCTTCTCATCGACAAAATTCGCGATTTTTTTGTATTCGATCAACCAAATTCGCAATTTTTCCGAGCTTTAGCGACAAAATTCGTTATTTTTCCGCACCCGATCAACGAAATTCAATTCTAAACTGAGTGACGAAATTTTCAATTTTTCCCGTCGCAAACTGACGAAATTCATTATTTTTTTCCTGCGACATATGGACAAAAAGTGCAATTATTTCCAGTTATAAATTGGCGAAATTCGCGGGCGACATGTTAACCCATCGCGGGCCACTTTTGGCCCGCGGGCCACAGGTTGTGCATCCCTACATTAAAGGGTGGGGCAGATGTAACGCGCCTTTTTTATTTGCTCACGTTTCTTTATTAGAGGGAATGTCACAATCAGGCAGTTACGATAAATATATTGTGATACACAAAGTATACAGGTACGATAAAAAAATACATGTGCATCAAGCACAGACCAGTAGTATTAAAATTTATTTTCAAAGTGCAATCCGTTGTAAGCAAGGCATACACTGACCTTATCACCTTTGGAAGGGAGCTTCCGAGATCGGAAACACAGAATGCGGTGAAATTTTTTTTTAAAGAATGAATTGAATTAAAATTTTAATGAAATAAAATTTAAATGAATATTTTAAAAAAATTATGGAATTTTTAAAATATTTAAATAATGAAACAAAATTAAATTAATATATTGCAGATTTAAAGCACATAATTTTAATTTATTTATTTGTGAAAAAAAAGAATTTAAATAACTTTAAATAATTTTAAATAGCAAAAGAAATATTTTTTTTTAATTGCTCAAAATTGCGTTATTTTCTATGTAAATACTGTGGTTGGTTTGAGTGCATTTAAACTAGAGATATATAAACATCGCATGTTTCGAACAAAAATCAGCGAATTTCGGCACCCAGACTAAGAAGTCCGCAACCAAACTTAAATGACAATGTATTCCCATTATGAGGATTCTAAAGGTAAATGCTCCGTGAATTGCGTGCATCTGAACTGGAGATAAAAGGGGTGTCCAAATGAAAAGGAAACTTTTGCTGTAGTGCCGTTGTTTCTAATCACAGTCGGTTAATGTATTTGCTGATAGATGACGTGGAATTTTTCCCAGTTGTGCATCTGTAGTGAGAACGGCTTTGCCTCAATTTATTCCGTCTTGAAAAGGTGTTCTGTGCAATCGGATGAATGATGGATTCCTCGAGATTAGCGCAAAGAAGGATTGTTCAATTCCTTCGCGCAGAAGATGCGAAACAGGAGCAAGGAATAGTGTTACTGCATGATAATGCTAGGCCACATGTGGCCATTAAGACTCTCGACAAAATATCGGTGGGAGATCTTGAAACAGCCTCCATACAGCCCGATATCTCCCCATATCACTCCCATATTTTCGTCTCCTTAAAAAAGTCGCTGAAAGGCAACGGTTCACATGTGACAAGGAAGTGCAAGACATCTTGGAGAACTGGATCCACCAGCAACACCGGAGTTTATACACTGAAGCCATCCACTCCCTTCCTACGCACTGGGATTAATGCATCAATATTAATGGCAAATATATTCCATTAATATTGGCCATTAAGACTCTCGACAAAATTTCGGTGGGAGGTCTTGAAACAGCCTCCATACAGCCCGATATCTCCCCATGTCACTCCCATATTTTCGTCTCCTTAAAAAAGTCGCTGAAAGGTCAACGGTTCACATGTGACAAGGAAGTGCAAGACATCTTGGAGAACTGGATCCACCAGCAACCCCGGAGTTTATACACTGAAGCCATCCACTCCCTTCCTACGCACTGGGATCAATGCATCAATATTAATGGCAATTATATTCCATTAATATTGGCCATTAAGACTCTCGACAAAATTTCGGTGGGAGGTCTTGAAACAGCCTCCATACAGCCCGATATCTCCCCATGTCACTCCCATATTTTCGTCTCCTTAAAAAAGTCGCTGAAAGGTCAACGGTTCACATGTGACAAGGAAATGCAAGACATCTTGGGGAACTGGATCCACCAGCAACCCCGGAGTTTATACACTGAAGCCATCCACTCCCTTCCTACGCACTGGGATCAATGCATCAATATTAATGGCAATTATATTCCATTAATATTGGCCATTAAGACTCTCGACAAAATTTCGGTGGGAGGTCTTGAAACAGCCTCCATACAGCCCGATATCTCCCCATGTCACTCCCATATTTTCGTCTCCTTAAAAAAGTCGTTGAAAGGTCAACGGTTCACATGTGACAAGGAAGTGCAAGACATCTTGGAGAACTAGATCCACCAGCAACCCCGGAGTTTATACACTGAAGCCATCCACTCCCTTCCTACGCACTGGGATCAATGCATCAATATTAATGGCAATTATATTCCATTAATGTTGGCCAATAAAACTCTCGACAAAATATCGGTGGGAGATCTTGAAACAGCCTCCATACAGCCCGATATCTCCCCATGTCACTCCCATATTTTCGTCTCCTTAAAAAAGTCGTTGAAAGGTCAACGGTTCACATGTGACAAGGAAGTGCAAGACATCTTGGAGAACTGGATCCACCAGCAACCCCGGAGTTTATACACTGAAGCCATCCACTCCCTTCCTACGCACTGGGATCAATGCATCAATATTAATGGCAATTATATTCCATTAATGTTGGCCAATAAAACTCTCGACAAAATATCGGTGGGAGATCTTGAAACAGCCTCCATACAGCCCGATATCTCCCCATGTCACTCCCATATTTTCGTCTCCTTAAAAAAGTCGCTGAAAGGTCAACGGTTCACATGTGACAAGGAAGTGCAAGACATCTTGGAGAACTGGATCCACCAGCAACCCCGGAGTTTATACACTGAAGCCATCCACTCCCTTCCTACGCACTGGGATCAATGCATCAATATTAATGGCAATTATATTCCATTAATATTGGCCATTAAGACTCTCGACAAAATATCGGTGGGAGATCTTGAAACAGCCTCCATACAGCCCGATATCTCCCCATGTCACTCCCATATTTTCGTCTCCTTAAAAAAGTCGCTGAAAAGTCAACGGTTCACATGTGACAAGGAAGTGCAAAACATCTTGGAGAACTGTATCCACCAGCAACCACGGAGTTTATACACTGAAGCCATCCACTCCCTTCCTACGCACTGGGATCAATGCATCAATATTAATGGCAATTATATTCCATTAATATTGACCATTAAGACTCTCGACAAAATTTCGGTGGGAGGTCTTGAAACAGCCTCCATACAGCCCGATATCTCCCCATGTCACTCCCATATTTTCGTCTCCTTAAAAAAGTCGCTGAAAGGTCAACGGTTCACATGTGACAAGGAAGTGCAAGACATCTTGGAGAACTGGATCCACCAGCAACCCCGGAGTTTATACACTGAAGCCATCCACTCCCTTCCTACGCACTGGGATCAATGCATCAATATTAATGGCAATTATATTCCATTAATATTGGCCATTAAGACTCTCGACAAAATTTCGGTGGGAGGTCTTGAAACAGCCTCCATACAGCCCGATATCTCCCCATGTCACTCCCATATTTTCGTCTCCTTAAAAAAGTCGCTGAAAGGTCAACGGTTCACATGTGACAAGGAAATGCAAGACATCTTGGGGAACTGGATCCACCAGCAACCCCGGAGTTTATACACTGAAGCCATCCACTCCCTTCCTACGCACTGGGATCAATGCATCAATATTAATGGCAATTATATTCCATTAATATTGGCCATTAAGACTCTCGACAAAATTTCGGTGGGAGGTCTTGAAACAGCCTCCATACAGCCCGATATCTCCCCATGTCACTCCCATATTTTCGTCTCCTTAAAAAAGTCGTTGAAAGGTCAACGGTTCACATGTGACAAGGAAGTGCAAGACATCTTGGAGAACTGGATCCACCAGCAACCCCGGAGTTTATACACTGAAGCCATCCACTCCCTTCCTACGCACTGGGATCAATGCATCAATATTAATGGCAATTATATTCCATTAATGTTGGCCAATAAAACTCTCGACAAAATATCGGTGGGAGATCTTGAAACAGCCTCCATACAGCCCGATATCTCCCCATGTCACTCCCATATTTTCGTCTCCTTAAAAAAGTCGCTGAAAGGTCAACGGTTCACATGTGACAAGGAAGTGCAAGACATCTTGGAGAACTGGATCCACCAGCAACCCCGGAGTTTATACACTGAAGCCATCCACTCCCTTCCTACGCACTGGGATCAATGCATCAATATTAATGGCAATTATATTCCATTAATATTGGCCATTAAGACTCTCGACAAAATATCGGTGGGAGATCTTGAAACAGCCTCCATACAGCCCGATATCTCCCCATGTCACTCCCATATTTTCGTCTCCTTTAAAAAGTCGCTGAAAAGTCAACGGTTCACATGTGACAAGGAAGTGCAAAACATCTTGGAGATCCACCAGCAACCACGGAGTTTATACACTGAAGCCATCCACTCCCTTCCTACGCACTGGGATCAATGCATCAATATTAATGGCAATTATATTCCATTAATATTGACCATTAAGACTCTCGACAAAATTTCGGTGGGAGGTCTTGAAACAGCCTCCATACAGCCCGATATCTCCCCATGTCACTCCCATATTTTCGTCTCCTTAAAAAAGTCGCTGAAAGGTCAACGGTTCACATGTGACAAGGAAGTGCAAGACATCTTGGAGAACTGGATCCACCAGCAACCCCGGAGTTTATACACTGAAGCCATCCACTCCCTTCCTACGCACTGGGATCAATGCATCAATATTAATGGCAATTATATTCCATTAATATTGGCCATTAAGACTCTCGACAAAATTTCGGTGGGAGGTCTTGAAACAGCCTCCATACAGCCCGATATCTCCCCATGTCACTCCCATATTTTCGTCTCCTTAAAAAAGTCGCTGAAAGGTCAACGGTTCACATGTGACAAGGAAATGCAAGACATCTTGGGGAACTGGATCCACCAGCAACCCCGGAGTTTATACACTGAAGCCATCCACTCCCTTCCTACGCACTGGGATCAATGCATCAATATTAATGGCAATTATATTCCATTAATATTGGCCATTAAGACTCTCGACAAAATTTCGGTGGGAGGTCTTGAAACCGCCTCCATACAGCCCGATATCTCCCCATGTCACTCCCATATTTTCGTCTCCTTAAAAAAGTCGTTGAAAGGTCAACGGTTCACATGTGACAAGGAAGTGTAAGACATCTTGGAGAACTGGATCCACCAGCAACCCCGCAGTTTATACACTGAAGCCATCCACTCCTTTCCTACGCACTGGGATCAATGCATCAATATTAATGGCAATTATATTCCATTAATATTGGCCAATAAAACTCTCGACAAAATATCGGTGGGAGATCTTGAAACAGCCTCCATACAGCCCGATATCTCCCCATGTCACTCCCATATTTTCGTCTCCTTAAAAAAGTCGCTGAAAGGTCAACGGTTCACATGTGACAAGGAAGTGCAAGACATCTTGGAGAACTGGATCCACCAGCAACCCCGGAGTTTATACACTGAAGCCATCCACTCCCTTCCTACGCACTGGGATCAATGCATCAATATTAATGGCAATTATATTCCATTAATATTGGCCATTAAGACTCTCGACAAAATTTCGGTGGGAGGTCTTGAAACAGCCTCCATACAGCCCGATATCTCCCCATGTCACTCCCATATTTTCGTCTCCTTAAAAAAGTCGTTGAAAGGTCAACGGTTCACATGTGACAAGGAAGTGCAAAACATCTTGGAGAACTGTATCCACCAGCAACCCCGGAGTTTATACACTGAAGCCATCCACTCCCTTCCTACGCACTGGGATCAATGCATCAATATTAATGGCAATTATATTCCATTAATGTTGGCCAATAAAACTCTCGACAAAATATCGGTGGGAGATCTTGAAACAGCCTCCATACAGCCCGATATCTCCCCATGTCACTCCCATATTTTCGTCTCCTTAAAAAAGTCGTTGAAAGGTCAACGGTTCACATGTGACAAGGAAGTGCAAGACATCTTGGAGAACTGGATCCACCAGCAACCCCGGAGTTTATACACTGAAGCCATCCACTCCCTTCCTACGCACTGGGATCAATGCATCAATATTAATGGCAATTATATTCCATTAATGTTGGCCAATAAAACTCTCGACAAAATATCGGTGGGAGATCTTGAAACAGCCTCCATACAGCCCGATATCTCCCCATGTCACTCCCATATTTTCGTCTCCTTAAAAAAGTCGCTGAAAGGTCAACGGTTCACATGTGACAAGGAAGTGCAAGACATCTTGGAGAACTGGATCCACCAGCAACCCCGGAGTTTATACACTGAAGCCATCCACTCCCTTCCTACGCACTGGGATCAATGCATCAATATTAATGGCAATTATATTCCATTAATATTGGCCATTAAGACTCTCGACAAAATATCGGTGGGAGATCTTGAAACAGCCTCCATACAGCCCGATATCTCCCCATGTCACTCCCATATTTTCGTCTCCTTAAAAAAGTCGCTGAAAAGTCAACGGTTCACATGTGACAAGGAAGTGCAAAACATCTTGGAGAACTGTATCCACCAGCAACCACGGAGTTTATACACTGAAGCCATCCACTCCCTTCCTACGCACTGGGATCAATGCATCAATATTAATGGCAATTATATTCCATTAATATTGACCATTAAGACTCTCGACAAAATATCGGTGGGAGATCTTGAAACAGCCTCCATACAGCCCGATATCTCCCCATGTCACTCCCATATTTTCGTCTCCTTAAAAAAGTCGCTGAAAGGTCAACGGTTCACATGTGACAAGGAAGTGCAAGACATCTTGGAGAACTAGATCCACCAGCAACCCCGGAGTTTATACACTGAAGCCATCCACTCCCTTCCTACGCACTGGGATCAATGCATCAATATTAATGGCAATTATATTCCATTAATATTGGCCATTAAGACTCTCGACAAAATTTCGGTGGGAGGTCTTGAAACAGCCTCCATACAGCCCGATATCTCCCCATGTCACTCCCATATTTTCGTCTCCTTAAAAAAGTCGTTGAAAGGTTAACGGTTCACATGTGACAAGGAAGTGCAAGACATCTTGGAGAACTGGATCCACCAGCAACCCCGGAGTTTATACACTGAAGCCATCCACTCCCTTCCTACGCACTGGGATCAATGCATCAATATTAATGGCAATTATATTTAGTTGGAATGTTAGACGTGAACTGCAATTACAATTTTCTGTAATTAAATTATTCTCAAATGAAATATGCTTTAAATATAACCGCAGTCTTCTTTCCATTTGAATGCCCCTTATACAAGCATAGCACTTTTCAAACAAATCCTTGATTTCTGCCCTTTTCTTAGATGTCTGCAACTAAAATTGAATGACGATGAATTCCCACATTCTGGATGCAAAGCGTGAAGTTTCGTTAAATTATGTGCATTTAAATTGTTGATATAAGCGTTGCATATTTCGAACAAATCATCGAATTTCGATACTCCCTCCTAGATAACCGCATGCAAAATAAAATGGAATGCCGATCTATTCCTATCATGAGGATTCTAAATTTATGTTTCGTTGAATTTTGCGCACATAAGCTGGAGATATAAGCATCACATAAATCGAACAAGTAATTGATTTTGCCCCAAAACTAATCAGCACCAGTTCACATAAGAATAGAACATCATATGAAGTTTAATCCTATCCTACGCAGTATTTCGTGAGATAGAATGGCCACAAAGTTTGTGTCACATACAGACAGATAGACACACAGACTCACGGACAGATATTTTCTAAAATCTATCTAATCGTATTCCACATCTTCTAAAATGTATAAATCAGTCGAAAAACAGAAGTCGAAAATTTTCACGAATTCAATACTTTCTTCTTGAATAGATAGAAAAAAGTAAAAAATGCGCTCAAATGAAAAAAAAAAATGACAAAAGGTTAATTCCATGCGAACTTGTCATGCCTGTCACACACTACGATTTTTGGCTACCAGTATTTTAAAACGGAAAAATGAGACTTATTTTATTGGAGATATCTCATCAATTGAATAAAGCGAAGCAAACTTTTCGAAAATAACGGTGGCCAACAAGCATAACGATCTTCAGCTGTGTGACAGACATGACAAGTTCGCATGGAATTAGCCAAAACAGTTTAAAAGTTAATTTTTAAACTAATAATATATCACACAGGATAGCAACTTTAACCAACTAAAAACTTATTATGATAATCAATCTTGCTGGTAACTTAATTTTTCATCTAATTTATGGTCTCCTAATTAAAGCCACACTACAGGCTGCGTTTCATCTCCAGGTTTGGGCAAGATTCACTTAACCTTCCATCTCTCCAGGGTCGATAAAAATTGCATTAAGCGTATTTGAGGAACTAAACTATGAGTGCCCTGCGTCAGATTGACCACTTAATCGGGACATACGGTATACAGCATTCCTGACCCCAGGTCTCGAATGCGGAAATGAGCACCGCAGGCCATGATCCTACATGGATTATGTTGCCATTTATTTCATTTTTTTTTCAGAGAAAAAGCCTTCACGTTTGTAGTTATTACTATCAATATTATTTTGGTCTTGTTTTTAGGTTGTTTCTTACATCCTTCTATTGTCTCATGTCTTCATTGCGACTAGCAGCATGTTTCTATTGGAAAATACACTATGGGTATTACACGAAGCAAAGAAGAGGTACGGGAAAGCTTGAAGCAGCAAATCAAAGAATTCAACGAACGCCTCCAAACATCGCTGATACGGAGCAACCAGGCTAAAGTCACCTTCATCACACTTACAGATATATGGACAGAAAGCAGAGGAGAAGCTATAGCCACACTACAAACAATAGCATCTGAAATCGACAGGCACCATCATAATGTCAATATTGCTAACCTCACAGGAACATCATCAAGTATTGCTGGTGGTGCAGCCGCTATTGGTGGACTCATACTTTCGCCATTCAGCGGTAAGTTTTAAAATACAGAGATACAAATCCTCTTTTGTTATAATTTCGGCAATATTTATAGGCTAACAATGAATAAGATTGACATTATTCTCCATCTGGTAGATACAAAATGGAGCTTAATGTACAATTCTAGATATATACCGGGTGTCCCAAAAATGACTGATGGATTTTTAAATTCCATAACTTGCAAACGGTGACAGATATTAAAAAAATTCTTGCAGGAGGTTTATGTATGATGTCAGGAGTTTTTTACTGTGATTCTCAGTTTTAGTTACAAATAGCAGCAATAGATGGCGCTGCAAGCAATAATCGCGAAATACAGGCTCGATTTTTCTCTTCTTCCATGCGAAAAAAGGAGATTAAAATGTATTGAATGGATCCCGAAGTACCAACAATCGGGTCTGGACTGAGCGCCTATTGCTCTCAGCGCCATCTATTGTTTGAAATTTATACTAAAATCATGAATCACAGTACAAAAATTCCTGACATCATACATAACCCTCCTGTAATAATTTCTTTAATATCTGTCACCGTTTGGAAGTTATTGAATTTTAAAAATCATCAGTCATTTTTGAGACACCCGGTTATATATATATATATATATATATAAAGTTATGCACCATCCTATGCTATTTTATCACCAAACTATAACAGAGAGATGCGAGAGGCACCATTCGACTGCAAATTTTGTCTACTTTTCGAATAAGAAAACAGCTTTTAAAATGTGGGCGTTTACAAAATGAAAATTATATCAAATTTGAATTTTCAAATAGTAACACCCAATTTTACAAAGGTATAGTTCATGAACATTTTTTTCAACTTTTTGTGGAGTTACAAGCGGTCAAATTTTTGAGAAGGCTGATGTTAAATACACGTGACAACCTTTAATTTATATCCCATCCCTCACAAAAAAAAAAAAAAAAAAAAAAGCAACATAAGATTTATTCTTTATTTATTTTTTAATGAGATACACTTTATACACCTACACATATTCCAGGCATTATTTTGATTCAAAAGCATAAATTATAAAAAATATTAATAAACTGGTATGTAAAAAATATATAAATTATAACCTACACTGATTTTTTTTATCAAATGAGTTATTATGGTCATAAACATGGGTATGCAAGTTTACATCCCATTCCATCTTTTTGAAATATAGATACATGTTACTTTCCGTCTGCCTTTAGGGACCGTCTTACGTTATCAAAATATTCACAGAAAAGAAAATTTTAGAATGTAATCGTAAAATATTTTTATCGAATATTCTTTTATATAAGTGAGTTTATTTATGTTTAAGCATACAGTATAATTTTTTTGGTTACTAACTGTATGTTCCCGATACTTTTCTTTGTAAGATCTTAATTTTATTTTCTAAAAATTATGGATACACCCTTAACACATTTTCTTTTATAACTCTATGAAGATTTAAGAAGTATATAAACTATATCCTTCTCCTGGCTGTTTAGATCTAAGGCACTCGAGAAATGTCAAAAATGGGTGTTGGCATTAAAAAAGGAAGTTGGCGCAATAGTAAATGTGTAGATGACCCCTACTTCAAAAATTTTTATTCATTTTCGGAAAGTCGATACAACTTACAGTCGAAGGGCACCTTTCATTTCTCCCTGCGATGGTTTGGTGATGAAATAGCATATGGTCGTATGGTTTATTATTAGCCCCCGGTATGCTATTTCATTCAGACAACAATTAAAGTGTCGTCAATAAAAAATAACATTTTACACGTAACCATAAGCCATCCGTAAAACGAAGCAGGTGTATCATTGTACAGTTAAATATTGATAATCTTCTGCAATTTTTTTAATTTCTAACCGTCACACATTTTAAATTTTTACGCCGTCGTATAGGGGGATATTGTACTTTTAAATGCAATTTGTTTGAAAACTGCATCTTAATTTATTTTGGGGATACTAGGGGGCTCTGCCCCCTACGAGCTACGCTCGCCAACCCCCGTTCAGGCACACCAAAATCTAAAAAGCACGCTAATTTGATCGGCTTTAAAAATATTGAATTAAAATAAAATAAAAAAAAAACAGTTGCGATCTCTCTGTAAACGGGTTTCAATTCGTTTTCCTTGGATTGGGATTTTTAAGACCAAATCTGCTGCTGTTAAGAGATACAATGGCTGTTTTCGTATTTAATTAAAAAAATTAGTTAAACATTTGAAAATAAGCTAACGTAAAATGAATTAAGTAAACAGTGTCATTGTCTCCCGGTATTTTTTAACAACACTATAAGATAGTTCTTTTAAATAATTCATTTTAAAGGTATCGTTTCAAATCTGACGTAATTTACACCAAAGTTTTATTTCTCTTATTAATATTCATGTGAAAATACTTTTGTTGTTAGAAGGAAATAATATTTGCGCTGTCTTCGAATTCACGATAATAGCTGAAAAGATTATCTCAAAATATCTCGCGCAAATATATTTTTCAATTTAAATTGTTTTGCCATATTTTTTGGCCATTTTAAATATGACGTAATTTCCTCCATTTACAAGTTTTAATGCATAATAATGATTTTTTTTTATTTTAAGATTTTGTTTCTCAAATTCAAGTGTAAATATGGTTCTTATGACGTAATTTTCCTGCTTTTAACATGTAACCATTTAATTCTAATTTTAAAGTTTTTTTTCTGTTTGTATAGTCACGTGTAAATAAATTTTTAATTTGAAGTAAACATTATTTTTTGCGCTGTTTATACAATTGGCAACAGTTTAAATTAATAACATTTTCTAAATTTTGTAAAAAATATCTCTCGAAATGCTAAAAATTTGAATTTAAAATAGAAATAAAACCTCAAAAAATGAGTCTAATAAGAAAAATAAATACAATCTGCACACCGGGAACTTATAACGTATAAAATGATCTAAAAATGATTAAATTCTCATGTATAGCTTTTGCTCCAATAAAACTTTTTTAATAGAACGATTTCCTCCAACTTTGGCATTAAATATCTCTTAAAATAATTCTTCGATTTAAAAACTGTCTGCATCAGCGTGTTTATCAAACATTTCTCTATAATACTGCCGATTTTCATATTTTTGTATGCAACAGTTTTTTTAATATTAACGATGAAAGGCCATGCTTAAGCATTCAAATTGGATGCCGATCTACCCGGAATATCTACGCAGATTTTCTTTGGTCCATTTCCAAATCAAAACTTTTTTATATATATAGAAGGATTAATTTTTTTTACAGTTTTTAATGCCATTTCTGTAATGGTGGCAACTGAAATACTCCATTTCTGTAGAAAGTAAAGGGAAAATATTAGATTACTATATGTTTTTGTTGCCATTTTCTCATTACAACTGAAAAAAAAAATTGTAATTAAAATACATGCTATGCCAAGAATACCGTCTGCTACAAAAATGTATTTTAAAGAATATTTGTGTGACTTAGTTTCTCCGCATTTAATGAATTCCTATCAAAAGGCTGAAAGAATGCAGTTTTATTAATCCGTTCGTGTTTGTTACGTTAAAAACAAATGAAGGCATGTGAATCATTAGATACCTGATATTTTGTCGAGTTTCTTGAATGACGATATCGTTTTTTGCTGGTTTTGTATATTATTCCGCGATACTGACGTCATATGCATACTTTTCTATAGATATTGTTTAAGACTGGATCGTAAATGTGGAATTCTTCAGCGGATGAAATTTTATATAAAATAAAAGCGTGTGTTTTAAGTCTTAAAACTGAAACATGTTTTGTATTATCTATATTTATGCATATATGTATATATATTTATTTTTTTATTTTTTTCAACGGCGGCGACACTAAATTCTGTAAAAGCAGAATTCCTGTTTTCTAGTTATCATTATTATTTTCTTTCAGGACTGTACTTAACAATTATACGAAGCTTCAGTTATATTTAATTTTATGCATACTAAGAAAACTATGACAAGTTAAACCGGACACTATTTTGAACATTTATAGCAAACTACAGTCCGTCTCATAAATATAAAGACACAGATGTTTTTGAAATTACATTTTATTAATCCAGTTAACAGAAATTAAATTTTATACCTCATATTAAGAACACTGAAATGAATCTCTTATAGGGGTTTTAATTTAAATAAAATAATTTCGTCTCGAATAATGAAAAAAATAAAAAATTACGCTGTCTCATAAATATAAAGACAAACTTGAAACTGCTTCTTATGCAAATTTTTTTTCGAATGCGCGCGTACAGAATTAATGCGCACGCGCAGAAATACACTTTAACTTACCCAAACGAGCAAAGTTGTGTGACTTGTTTCAATTGCAAAGATGTCGTGGAACATTGAAATTTCTAAAGATGAAATTTGTAAAATACGTGAATTTAAAGCTAATGGCTTAACAGTTTGTCAAATATGTAAAAAAAAAATGGGAGAATCACAGCTGCACTTTATAAAATTTTATCAAAAACATACAATTTATATTCGAGAAAACGATCTGGTAGACCGAGAAAAACTAATGAAAGACTCGATCGTAAGATCACGCGACTTGTTTCGTCGCAAAAAATGTCATTCCGATAAGTTTCTCAACGAGTTTATAGTATGGTCCCAAAGGATACAGTACATCGTCGTATAAAAGAAAGAGAAAACATTGTATGCCGACATACGTGCAGATATTCTTTACTGAAAAAAAAAACACAAAGAACGGATGTTAATCTGCGTTAAAGATCATATGCACTGGAAGGACGGATGGATGCAAGACATTTTTTCAGATGAAAAGAGATTTAACATGGATGGCCCAGATGGTTGGAATTCCTACTCGCACGACTTAAGACGTTAATCTCGAACCTTCTTCAGTAGGCAGGAAGGGGTAGGTTCTGTTATGGTGTGGGGTGCCTTCTCTTTTAATGGAACTACGGATATTGCTTTTATGGAAGGTAAACAGACATCTAAAGAGTATATAAAACTGCTTGATAGTCAGTTGTTGCCAATTCCTGAAATTTTCGGTGGTCGGATTTTATTTGTACCATCAGGATAATGCATCGATTCACACGTCAAGACTCACAAAAAATGGTTTGCCGATAGCAATGTTCATGTCACGGTGTGGCCCGCACGTAACCCTGATTTAAATCCAGTTAAGAATCATTGTGGCGCTCTCGTTCGCAGTGTATATGCATATGGAAGACAGATTTAAAACGCCCTTGAGTAGAAAAAAGAAATCGGACGAAGTTGGTTTGATGTAAAGCCAAAATAGTTATACAACTTAATAAAAAGCATGCCAGGTAGAATATTTTCTGTCATTAATAAGAATGGATTATTTATTGGACGGTAATTCAAAAGTATGTAAAATGTCTTTATATTTATGAGACAGCAAATTTATTTACATTTATCAATTTTCGAGTTGAAATTATTTAATTCTAATTTAATTTACTGTGAGATGTTCTCTTGGCACATACTTTTCGTTATATGCATAAATATAAGTTTGAATACTGAATTTTTTAAATATTATTTCAAAAATATCAGTGTCTTTATATTTATGAGACGCACTGTATTTCACTAAATTGACTTTTTCAACTTACAGATAAACACACAAAAATTACATGATCTTATGAGACGCACTGTATTTCACTAAATTGACTTTTTCAACTTACAGATAAACACACAAAAATTACATGATCTGATGAAAAAAACTGTATAGCTATCAAATCTTTTTTAATTTTTTGTTTACCTCTACTATGTCAAAATTACGTAAGATTTTATAAACCTTTGAGAATTTTGTAAAAAATTGCAAAATCCAATTTTCGAGCCGTTCCAATTAAAAAAATGTTTTAAGATTGCTAATGGATTTTATCTTCTTTTCTATATAATTTCCACATACAAAATATGGGAAAAATCAAAAATGGTCCTTCAAAGAAAGAAAAAAAAAAGTCGAAATTTTATAGTATGACCCTATTTGAACGTCCGAATTTTTATATGAGATAGCATCTTGCACTTTCAGCACAAGCGATGTTATTATTATCAAATGTTTGATCATGTTATTTTCTAACATATTTTACATAAAAACATTGTAAAAGTTTTTTGTAACTGTGTAAATTTCTTGTTCGTTATATCCGAATTTTCCTCTTTAGAAACAAGTTTTCTGTAATGTATTTTTACATTACATCATTTATTATTTTATATTCCGCTCATTAAAGCTGAATTTTCTGTACATCTGAGATTGCTATAAACAAATTCGACTTCATCGCCGCCGCCAATGAGAGATAAGAGAGGGCCAGTGCCCCTCTCAGGATTTTGAAATTTAATTAACATATATATTTTTTATTTTGAAAAAAAAAAATAGCATTCATTCTTTACAAATAACTTAAAATAATGAAACACTAAGAGAAAAAGGAACTGAGATTTTATTGTGTGTGTGTGTGTGTGTAGGAAAGGGGGGGGGGGGAGTTGCTGTGCCACCTGAAATTCGCGTGGAAGTTAACTTTTAGTTCTGTTTTTCTCTTTATTTGCATGTTTTTAAAATTTATCTTAAGCGGGGGGTGCAGCCCTAATTCAAAATAAAATTATTGTTTCAAATCTTCTTTTCGAAAAAACACTGGTATTTTTGAATAGTTAATAAATTTTAATTGCTAAATTTAAATTTCTGTTCTTCTCTTTACCTTGACACGTTTTAAAAATTGTCCCGTATAGGTGACCTTGATAAAAAAAAAAAAAAAATTCTTAGTTTAGCTTATCATTGTATAAAACGCGGCCAAGACTATTCACCGGAGCATACCTGTTCCAAAATCTTATTCTTCACTGGATTACTATCTGCTGGCGCCCATGTTTGAATGTATGTTGTTTTCGTAATATTTTATGTGAATTTCTGTAACATTTGAAACTATAAAATGTTCTATCTTTTACTGCAGGTGGTTTATCATTAGTACTTTCAGCGGGAGGACTCGTTGGAACTGTCGCCGGCTCAGCGACGACACTTGGTGCTAGTATTGCAGAAGTTTATCTCACTAAAGACCTGGCTGAACAGGCCTCGAAAATTCTTGAAACTGATGCATTTTACACAAAAGCTCTGAGTGCAGCTTTCAGAGAGATAATCATCCAAGAGCAGGATGTGATAAAAATTCTGGTCGAACTCAAGAATGAATCCTTGCTTGAAGATCTTGAAAAAGTACTTAGAACATCATCATGCTGCGATGAAATCAAAAGGAGGTTCAGCCATTTACGGAGCGGTGCTAATTCTATGGAAGATATTTTAGTATTAGTAAAGTGCCTATATCCTGATGATAGTATTTTTTTGCAACAACTAAATAAAACTGATAGTCTACTTGGTGCTACACCGGCATTTTCTGAAACTTTGACGTCATCCTCCAATTTCTTTCAGGTACATTTAAGTTATTTCTGCGATTTATTTTATGTTACAACCCTGAAAAAAAAGTAAACATCCCCAACTAATTTTGCATTTCGCCACAAATAATGGTATAAAAATGAAAACCGGTAATAGTCGGTTGAGGATAACGTCTACTTTTATTTAATATTTTAAAATGTTTCTTAGAAGGCTATCTTCATATTAAATTGAACACTACTTTTTTTTTTCAATAGACATCCCCAAATCTATAAAAAATAATTCTACGTCTTTCAATCATGGGTGTCCATATGAATCAATTTTATAGAGGGGCTGAGAAAATCTATTTTAAGGTTATCAAACCTTTTAGCAAACAAATATGCTAAATTATATTAAATCCCTGTTTATCTCGAAAACCTTTATATTTCGCGTAGTTGTTAACCCTCCATTTTTTGAGTACCATTAATTCTGAATAACAATATATACTTTCTTCAATAGAAGAAAGTATTGTAATCGAAATGTTTTTCGACGGATTTACACGTTTTAGGGGTCAGAGATCCCTAAAAACATGTTTATAGAAAATGTCTGTCTGTCCGCGTGTCCGTCTGTCTGTCGCCATTGTATCATCAAAAAGTGTATGAAGTTATGCATAGAATCGAACCAATTTTTTTTTTAAGTTTTTGGCCATGACAAGCAGGTCCTTCCTTAATTTTAAAAAAATCCGCCGGAAGGGGGCGCTGTAATAGTGATTTTTGCGCAATTTTGAATATTGTACCATCGAAAAGTCTATGTAGTTATGCATAGAATTGAACCAAATTTTTTGTGTATGCTTTTGGTTAAGGCAAGAAGGCCCTCTCTGCATTTGGTAAAATTCCGCCGAAAGAGGGCGTTGTAATAGCGATTTTTGTGCCATATTCAATATTGTACCATCGAAAGCGTATAAGGTTGTGCATAGAATTGAACCAAATTTTTTGTGTATGTCTTTGGCCATGGCAAGAAGGTCTTCCCTGAATTTGGAAAAATTGCGCCGGAAGGGGCCGCTGTAACAGCGATTTTTGTGCGATTTTGAATATCGTACTATCGAAAAATGTATGAAGTTACGTATAGAATTGAACCAAAATTTTTGTGATGATTTTTAATGAGAGCTTTTCTGAAATTAAATAAGAAAAGTGTTACTGTTCGGAAATAGTGATACTCTAAACACGGTAGGGCTGGAAGCTATGATCTCAAATTGTATATATTTTATTCCTGCATTTGTAATCGAAAATTCCCTCCACTTTCAGCCAAAGAAAGAAGTGATTTAATAGATTTTCAAAAACTGAAATTGAAATTTAATGTTATACGGCATACAATCGGTACAATTGGAGCTACGTACTGTTTTAGTGGATCTCATTCTGAATTTCAATTCGTCGATAGCTGATGCCTAGAGATTTTAAGTTTTGGCGCATAGTTGAAGATTTGGCGATGATATTTTTATCATTCATATATGCTAATGAAATGTAATTTCATTCAAATATCGTTAAAGTACAAAAATTAATTTAACATTACAATTTTTTATATTAAAAATCAATTGATTAGTTGAGGAATTTTTCCGAATATTGTAACATTTCCTTCTTGTCAATATGAAAAATACAAATCTCTAAAAATATGAAATTCTTTATAGCGGCTATCACTAAAACCACGTGCATGAGCGCTTCGCGCCTGTGAAAAAATAATAACTGGATTCGGCTAAATCGTTGTATCTCTAAAAAATACGAAATTCTTTGTAGAAGCTATATGCTATAACGTGTGTATGAGAAAAAAAAATCACTGGATTCCGCGAAAACGTTCTTTTGGAATCTAAGAATAGGAAATTCGTTAAAACCGGAATCACTATAATGAATATTAAAAAAAAAAATCAGATGTAAAATGTTACTATTATTTCAAATTATTTTGTATAGCTTGATTAAATATTGAAAAATAGAAACTTTCCAATTTTTTTTTTCAAATTTTTCGCTGTTTGGATCCGAACTCGAGTCTACAAAACTAGATAAAAACGATACGCCACTGAACTACTACTCATTCATTTCGAAACAGCTTAGACCAAAGTTTTAAAGAAACTTGCTTGCTAAGGCTGTTTTAGCGTGAAAAACTTACCAAAAGTTAGCCTGTTAAAGAAAGTTAGAAAACAAAACTGGATTTGATCACGTGATCGTCAATTTCGACGAATGAGGTTCCAGAATCCGTGCTATGAAGAGCTATTATGTAGTATCCGATTACATGCCATAAACTGTGTCATGATGATATTTCAAAGGCTATGTTTCAAGTGAATTAAAATTTGTAGCCTTTTCTTTTCTGTCAACCATTAAAAAAAAAAAAATAAATAAAAAAAAATGTATATACAGAAGAATTTCTCCTTTAACACTATAGGATTTTAGTTTGTCGTAATCCTTATATGCTTTATACACGTTCTTCAAATCTTTGCTTTAAGAAAATTCCGTAATCGGGTTCAAAGTCAGTTGGCATAGGTTTAGCGAAAAATGTATATTGTTGTCTTGTTTGACGCAAATCTTGGCAACTGACCTGATTGCAGTAAATTAGCAATTTTATAAATTAGAAAAGCACGTGCAACATAAAAAATTGTTTCATTTCGCATACCACTTACTATTTGTAATATTTTTATACTTCATAATACCCGCAAATGGCACTCTGAAAGATTGATTTCGAGATTCAAAAAGTCTAAATTGTCGTTTTTATCAAAATTATTGGATAATTTTTTACGAAACTCAGTGAAAAAAAATATATACACGGTGATTCAGAACTCTTTTTCAATAATCGACTTATAGGTTAGCAAGAATCACACGGGACTTAGGGTCGCAAATGCAATGCAGACGTGCCACATGCCCACAAAGTTGGAGACGGCTACCGTGTGCTGTCGAAACCAATGTGCCCAGTCCAAACGGTGCTGGTAATCACCGGCGGTCAGAGACTGCACACGTTGCACAGGGTACGGATACTACTCGTCCGTGTGTAAGATACGCGAAACGCTGGATTGAGGCGCATGTACATATGCTGCAATACGTCGAGTACTTGCCCCTGTGTCGCTTTCGACTTTGGACAGTACTGCTTCTTGCAGTCTACGTGTTCGCGTTGTTCTCTGAACACCAGTATTGATCATTCGTATGTCGAAACGTCCCGTTTCGCTCAATCGATGATGCAGACGTGCGAACATGGTATGAGTAAAGATACATCTGGTTGGAAACCGGGAACAATACAGTTGCCTAGCGGCTATTCCACTGCAATTGGCCGCTCCGTGAACGAGATGCATATCCGCCAATTCACTATTCGTGTACCAATGCATTCTTCCTTCAGCTCATACACTCGAAATACGCTTTTCCTCGCTCCTGCCTACCCAGCTATCCTCGCGACCTCTAGCGCCCTCTTGCGCGTCAGGATTGCTTGTGCGAGCCTATGTTCCTATATGATTCTTTCTTGTTATCGTCTTCCTAACCTACCTGTCGATTTTTGACAAAGAGTTTTGAATCACCCTGTATATAGAAGAATTGCTTGTTTAATTGTATAAGATTTAAGTTTTCGTAATTTTTGGCAATTCTTATACACTTTTTATGCTTTCTGCAATGTTTCCTACCTGTTCAAAGAGCAGGCAATGAATGAAAGTAATTTCTCCTGGAAATGACACCATGGCAAATCGATCTGTTGACCCCAAAACCTCCTAATCTCTCGTTTTCGAAATCATTAGAGCCCTATTAAAGAACTCAGAAAATATATAACGAAGAATCGCTCGCTTAATATCATGAGATTAAGCACAAACTTAAAAGATATTTTCGATTCACTGTGGCCCTCAGTTATGCCTTCAGTCGCCGAGTGCTAAATGACCTTCCAACACAAATATCGTTGGCGGAATTGTCATATAATTCAATAGGGTGAAGATACCATTGTTGAGATGTTAAGCACTCAGTCACACTACTTAGTTCACATTTTCTTATTGTTTGCAATAGAAGTCCTTTTTTCCAATAGAAGCTTTTAGGTAGATTTCGTAAGAAATACTACCTATTGCAATTTCCCCTATATTGGAATTTCTGAAAAAAAAATTGCAGATCTACGCCGATCATGACCCCTAGAACCCAAAACCACCCCCCAGTTCAAAACTTTATCTATCTACCTATATATATATATATATATATATGTAACTTTTTTATGGACACAATTACTTCTATAATTCTGCACAAATCTCTTCCAAACTGATAAATAAAATCAAGGGGTAAAAAATCTTGGACAAGTTCGTTAATGGACAAAATCGGACTAAAGGGGGTAGAAATAGGCAGGGGTTTTGTGAAAATCGAAAAAAACCCACAACTTCTTAATTATAATTCATATCTAATCAGTTTAAAGTTATTATTACTTCTAGGAAAAGCGCCGAAAATTTAGGTATCACAGATTTTTGATAAAATTAAAAATGGGCTCAAGGGGCGCAAAAATAGGGTTTTAAGGAGAAACAAATTCATAACTTCGTCAATTCTTAAGATATCAAATTCAATTAAACTTATTATAAATCTTCTTAATATTAACTACAACTTTTATACTGACAAGTTTTTGATGGGACCAACACTTACCGAAAAATAAAATAAAATAAAATAAAATAAAATAAATGGGGTGTTGAAGAAGAAAAAAGTGCATAACATCGTCAATTCACAAGATATCCAATCCGCTTAAATTTATTATACATCTTCTCAATATTATCTACAACTTTCACATTGACAAGTTTTGGATAGGACCAACTCGTACAGCAAAAACATATTAAACGAAAATAGGGGTTGGCGAAAAAAAATTATCGTGTTAAAGGTGTACTCAATCCAAACGGCTTATTTTCTGACTCATTTTTAAATTCATTTTACTTTAAACGCATCCAATTGGCAAGTTCTCTTTTTCAGAAACTGTATAATTCGCTGTATTGGTCGATTTTTTGATAAAGTCAGAATATATTTTTAAAAATACTATCAAAGTGGGCATTTTGAGCCAAATTTTCCGAAGCGATAGTGCTGGAAACGAAAAAAAAAAAAAATGGTCGTACTGAGAAAATCATTGTTCATAAATCAAGTTCTAATCAATTGAACGAAAAATAAAAACACAGGTCCCTTATAAATCTCTTCAAAAAATCACGGCAGCAAGTTTCATGTTTTTACTTTTAAAAATGAGTCTGAATTTGTGTCAGAAAATTTCGAGTTGTTGAGCGTGGAAAAATATTTTTTTGAATACCGCCTTAATATGATTCTGATAAAACCAGCTCTTATAGAAAAAATGAAATTAAAAATTCGTCGAAAGCAGTCAGATAAAATTGTTAAACTGGATTTTATCTCTAACCTTGATTTAGTTTTTGTTCGTGAAATTAGTAATTAACTTCTAAATCTACCTCCATCTGTAGGCTGAACCGGACGGGATTTTTTTTTCTTATTAATCATAATATCCTTTAACAGTGAGTTTTAAGAAAACCCCGAAATATTGATTCAAAGCCCAAGAAATGAGATTTTTTCAAAGCCATTTTTAATACTTTCCAACATAGTTGAAAAGTGTTTATGAATTCGGATTGTCTGTCTGTCTGCCTGTGCTCTAACTCTTACTTAAATATACTCGGATTACAATGAAATTTTAATAGGTGATTGCAATTTGCTCTAGATTGTCCGGTATCAAAACTGAAGTGTGTAGCATTTATAGTTTTTTTACAGGGGCATTCAAAAGATTTCTATTGCATTATGATCTATATGTGAAAATCATACGGTAGATTTACGTGGATTTTAGGTTTTTTAGAACGTATACATTGTTTGGTACTCAAAATTTGGCTTCTTTTTTCTATCTCAAGTAAATTATATTTTGCAACCAATAGATATCAAACTTATGCACAAAACTGCTTGTGTTTAATTTAATCAGTACATGTTTCGCATTTGTATCCCATTATTATATAATCTGAATATATGTATAGCTATAATTTTAGATGAAATCTTTTAACTTCATATTTATTTGTTTTTTTTTTTCTATTAAGGCTATGAAAGAACTTGCAACCCTGGGACCTGAAACACTGAAGAGTATCAGTGGTGCTGCTTTACAGAGTACAGCGGCTAGCAGCGCACAAATGGCATCTTTTACATCGCAACTAGTGACTGCAGGTTTGGGCGCAGTATTTGTCGCCCTGGACATCTATCAGTTTATGAAAACATCAGAAAACTTCGGCCACGGTTCAAAAACTGAACTGGCAGAAAGAATGAGAAGTATTTCTGAGGACTTAGAAAAGGAACTTCATAACATAGAAAGAATTAACGAGTTTTACAGAAAGCAAATTCATGTTGACATTGTTAGTGATACAAATTAGTTAACGTTTCCCAGATAGTTTTTTAGGGTGCGGGAGGAGGGGGTGAGTAGCGTTAAAGAAAAAAATATTTTGTAAATGCCGATCCATTTAACCTTGAATCTTTTCTTAACATTGAGCAATACCTGAATACAGTTAGTGGATGAGAAATAGTACATTGTACACTGAAAGGCCAATTTATTATACAGTAAGTGCTATAAGTGAGTAGGTCCCTCTGACTAATGACTACTCAACAAGATCTTGGAAGAAAGATGGTAGTAATGTTTCCCAACAATCCAGAAGTTCCTGTTGCAAAGCATGCACCGAACATGGCTGTGGTGTAAAATCTCTGATGGAGATTTCTAGTAGGCCCCCAAATTGTTAATAGCTTTCATATCTGGAGATCTGGGAGGCCGGGTGGGAGTTTTAAACTCATTGGAAAGCTGTTCTAGCTAATCTTTTGTAAAGCGTGATCGATGCGGAGGCGCATATTATCGTATTGAAAAAGGACATAACTTGGGGAAAATGTCCTGCCAAATGTTTATCCAGTATCTTAATATATCCTGCACTTGAAAAGTATATATTCAACGCTATAAGAGGACTTAGAGATGCCCATATAAGTTAACACCAGACTGTTACGGTGTTAGAGTACCTCCACTTGACTATAGAATTCTCATCTGGCACGAGAAATCCATCGCTTTCGCCACATTCGTACTGTTCATCAGCCTGACAAAGTTGGAAACTTGATGCATATCAGACAAAAGGTTTCTAATCTAATCACCAACGATACAGGTCTGTGAGATTTTGTAAACTGCAACCTCAAAAGACTGTGCTTTCTAGTCAGAAGAGGAAAACGATGCAGACTGTTACACCCATTTTTGCTATTCTTTGACGAACAGTCTCTGTGCATACGCTTATAGAGGCCATGTGTATCAACATTCTGAAGGGATCTGTTACAAGCACGCCTTTCTGTTCTGAGATAAGAGGGTCACTCTGAAATTTTTGAGATACAACTAGGTTTTTAAAGTTATGCTTACAAAATTTTAGGTGTGTTCAAAGAAGTCTCCTCCAGCATTAATGCACTTTTGTAGACGAATTTTCCACAGATTAAATGCCTCAAGCCATTCATTTCTTGGAATAGATGAAAAAAATGCATTTATAGCCACATCAATCTCTTCTTCTGAATGAAAACGACGTCCACGTAAGTTCTTTTTTAGATTAAAGAATAACCAAAAGTCACACATAGCTAGATCAGGTGAATACGGCGGATGTTCTATCACTTTAATTCTTTTTTGTTTAAGAAACTCCACCTGTTAATCCGGCTGTATGTGAAGATGCATTGTCATGGTGAAGCATTAGTCCCCTAACATTCACTTCTTGTAGAATTTCTGGAACACATTTAGTGGTATACCAGTTTACTGTTACTGTCTTCTGTCCTTCCAACTTGATGGCTTTGACCAATCCCGTACTTCTGAAGAAAACGGAATACATCACTTTTTTCAGTGCGGGTTGTCTTTTCACCATTGTCAGCGTGGGATCATCTTCAAAGACCCATACTTTGCTTTCTTGACGTGTTGGAACGTCAAAAAACGGTATGTACGTTTCATCACCCATTACAATTTTAGAAATGATGCTGTGGCCACCATCATTTAGCAATTTAAGAGTTTCTTTATTGATTCTGACACGCTCCTCTTTTCGGTGCTCAGTTAGATTATGGCGAACCCAACGGTAAAAAAACGGTAAACTACTTTTTTCATATGCAATTCTTGATGAATAATTTTGTGTATGGCTGCGGATCCAATGTTAAGTTCCTTCTGTATCATTTGATAGGTACAGCGATTATCATCCATTAACATTTTTCGTATGGCAGACACATTATCCGGGATTACTGCCGACGGCGGCCCTCCTGTGTGTTCTTCATCCCGAAGAAAATTGAGACCTTTGCTAAATTCTTTAACCCTCCGTCTACCAGACGGGTCCATTGGACCCGACAGGTACATACAAAATATTCATTCAAACCAGAAATTTCTTTAAAATAAACTAAGTATATAAACCAGACAAAAATAAGGTAAATAAATAAGTTAAATAGTTTTAAATAAAAATTCTGGTATAGAACGTTTTATTAAAACTTGAATAAAATTCCCGGTAGATCTAGGGTTAAACCATCTGAATACAGTAGCACGAGCTGGAGATTCATCACCAAATGCTAATTTCAACCGTTGAACGCATTCTTCTTGATTTAATCCTGCTTTAAAATCGTAGAAAATCATACACGAAAATGTTCTCGCGTCAACTCCATTTTCTCTTCTGTTTAAAATTTATTCTACGCTAAACAAGTTGAAGTAAGTCAGTAAAAAATCGTCTGATGTGTTAAAATACTTTGTATTTTAAAATTAAACCGTTATTTTTATTTTGTAAACTCTCGTCTGCGCGTATCTTAATAATTTCTGAGTAACCCTCGTATTAAGAGTCTTTCTTGATCGCGATTTTTTCGATATTTGCCATACTGCTGGTACATCCTCATTGCAATATTACAGGACATACAACATTGGAAATACATACAGGAAATTTTGACAGTCTGTGAAATGAAATAACCAGCTTTGCGAACGCCAACTACTTGCCCGTAATCAAAATCCCTTAAATGGTCCTTACCCATGGCGGTTTTCTCTTTTCTGGCGTCCAAAAGTCTTTATATATAGGCAACGATTTTTTCATATTTTCAATAAGGCGTATAGGTTACTCTTTTGTGAATTTGCATGTTCCTGGTACTAGCGTGTATAATAAATTGTCCAATCAGTGTATTAACAAACAGTATAGCTTAGAAAATTATCCTGTCAAAATCATTTGCTAGTCTGTTTTATTTTTGCAAGTTTCATTGGTGCTAAGAATATTAAAAATGAAGTCAAGCGAATTTTTTAATAATATTTACAGAATGTAAATATTACTAAAGGTAATTTTTTATCCAGCAATTTACTATCCTATTGACGAATTCTTGCAATATCCTTTTTAAGGATAGTAAATTTAAATGGATAAAGCTCAAAATAATAATGGTAGTCTTATTAGTTTTTATTTCACCTGAATGTTAACTTTAATCATTACTACTTTCTCTCAATCGACTATGCTTTATACAGGTTGATTAAGAACTCATAGTACAAACTTTAAGGTGTAATAGAGTACACTACAACAGACAATTTTTGTACAGAAAACAGGATAGTAATCCACCAATCCAGCCAAAAATACAGGATGCCTGCCTCAAATCTGAAACTCAGGTTCTTGTTCATAAATTTAATAATAATAAAGATATTTTAACAAAATGTACAGCATACTTATCTTGATTTTGTGAAATACAATAAATTCACGAAAATGTTTGGAAATGCTCAGTATTTCGGTTAATGAGACAGTTACTACCCCTTCCTTAAAGATTGTACTCTGAGTTCTGAACTACCCTATACTAATGCGCTATAAAATCTGCAAATATGGTAACATTTTGTTAAAAAAAAAAAAAGATACATTTTCCGCCCAGAAATTAGAGTTAAAAGTAAAAAAAGCTTACTTTATTAAATTTGTGTTTAGACAAGTCTTTTAACTGAAATAAGTCAGCTCAAATTATTTTTGCAATTCCTACTTCATCATTCCTGAAAATGTTACCGTCAGTTAGGGTACTTATTTTAATCATTCGGTAATTCTATATCATCCTCAGGAAAAAGTTATTTTGTGAACTTTAATAGTGTGATAAGGCTTCGAATCTTTGAGAAAATATTTAATGTATTACGACAAAAGCTAGAAAAGGAAAAATTACAAATTTAATTAAATTGACAGTTCATTTAATAAAGTTTCCTAGATAAAATGTGACTATGACATTTATAAATTTAAATTAGATTAACTGCTGAGGGCAATAATATGAAAGACAACTTCGAACGAACGAATCCAGCAAAAGCTACATTTTTAAAAATCTGTTATGGGTCTATACAATATGTAGTAGTCCATAAATTTAACTTAAAATATTTGTAGTATAATACAGAAAAATCTCGACATCGGCGTTCTCTTCTTCCTTTCTTTCTTTCCTCTTTTTTTTTCTTTTTCTTTTTTTTTTTTTTTTCATTGGTTGCTTTAATTTATGAGTGAAACATAAATCCTACTTTGAAAATTAAAATAAAAATCACATTAGTAAAACTTCTTAATAGCAGACACTCAGGCTTACTATTCTGGGGAGTCCGTTTTTTAGAGATGAAAATATATAGATATGTAATGTATTGGGACTTGAAAAAAGTGCTTGCTAAATAGAGGTGACTACTATTCAGGAGTATCGTTATGAGGGTTTTACTAGATTTTACTTTTTCAAATTCCTCACAACCAAATTCATCGTTCTTATGTAGAATTTGTAATTCAATTAACAAATAACTTTAAAAATAACGATATTTCTTACTACTAGGTAATTATGAGAAAGACATTCACTATATAAACCATGTAAACATCTCTTGTTAATTATACAATAAAGTTGTTTAAAAATAAATTCTACTTTAAACGAAAAACTTGAATGTCTCTCGAAAATTTCCGTATGGTGCCTTGCGATTACGTCTTAACAAGTTTTATTGTACAGAGAATAAAATAACATCTATCAGTATAATTTTTTAATATTCTTTTTCTATGCATGGTACGTTCTGCTCCAATTAAAGGAAATCGTTCATGAACTTCTTTGGAACTATACAGGTGCTATTTATACCTTTAAAGAACTGTAAAAATGGTATTGTTAATATAATTTTTGACAAAGTTACTATAATTTAAACAGGCAAAAGAAATAACTCTTTTTATGTTGAATACTACTAATGGCATTGATAAAGCTTTATGAGTACTATATTTTTATACCACATTACATCATGATGCACAATATGTATTCGAAACAAAAATAGTAATAATAATAATAAAACAGAAAATTATTAATCATACAACATTTGTTTTGGAGCATTGTTCATTTTAATTGGAGAAATGATGTATCTAGATTCGATTGTATAAGTGATTTCATATATGGAGTGGATTTATGTATGTATCTTAAAATATAAATGCATATATTTTTCAAATGTAAGTACACTAAAATTTTTATCAAATTAATCACAGTAAACAATATATTTTTAAATGATTTTGAATGCTAAAAATATGGCGAATTATCTGTGATATATTTATTGGGGGAAATAAAATGTTTTTTTTTTTTTCAATTTCTTCTTCTTTTTTTAATGTTGTTGTTGTGGTTGTTTCTTCTAGCTATTCCTATTTGTTTAAAGCATGATTCAAAATACATTTCGATGTTAAAGCTTTAGAAAAACATGAAAAGTATCAATAAAACTTTGTATACTTGAAAAAAAAAGAAGAAAAAAAACTTTTTAGAATTACATACTATTTCCTAAAGTAAAAAAAAATATATATCAGTTATTTAAAAATTACTCTAGAAGGTGTATTAAAACTCGGGTATCGCCTGTATAACCCTCGACATTAGGATGTCTGTGAAAAACTTTTTCATAGTCTGGTTTTGTAATATTATTATTATTATTATTACTATTATTATTATTTGGACAAATCATAGCTGAATGGTTTGTCGCCCTATGGAAGTTGAAAAATAAATTTGATGGTGTGACACATCTTTAGGTCATGTGTACGTTTTAAGTTCTGGGCACAAAATGTAAGTTTAAAAAAAGTTTTTTGCTTCACTTATTTTATTCTGCTCTCCGAGGGACCGTACTTACCTTGCATGATCTCATAATTGTAAGCAGGAAAAAAAAAAAAAAAAAAACATTTTCCCCCTCCAAACTTACTGTTATTAAAATCCAGTGGCATTATAATTTATAGGTCAGTGGAACCCAGGCTTAGGACCCTGAAAGAAACGATTGCACGCTGGGAGAACTGAAAAAGTTTTATTTAGCAACCTTTACTTTAACATTTTGCTACTACCTGAAACAGTAAATAGTCAACGCATTATTAAATACTCGAATACAATAGCTGTTTTCTTGTAAGTCATCTTGAATATACAGAGTGATTCTGAACTCATGGGCAAAACGTTAACCCCTTCGGGACGGGAGCCTTTCACGAAAATTTTAATCTTTTGTCACCGTTTTTTAAAAACAGAAATTTGTGTCTTCTTGAATCGAAAAAATGCGCTGTTAAATAAGGCAAATTTTACAGTAAAATTTTACTGGTGAGGAAAAACAAGGATTCTGAGCGCTTCAGGTAGCACGTATACGTGTCGCTCGTCCCCAAGGGGTTAAGGAAAGATAGAACACATTTGTACAACCTCTAAAACATCAAACGTTAAGATAGAACACATGTAGACAAGCTTTAAAACACCGTAAAATGCATGGTCGTAACTCAAACAGTGAAACGCTACGGGGCGCTTTCTGATTGAGGAGAGAGCCCCGTTTACTACATAATTTCTAGTAAATGATTGCTCATTTTATTTATGTGAAATATTGTTACTAATTAGAATGTTTATATGGATAAAAATCAGAAAAAGAATCAAGAAGTTGCAAAATAAGTAATTTTATTTTATAAACAACTGAGTTCAAAAAAGGAGAGGGGTATTTTAAATTGAACCAAATTTCCTTCGGATAAATAAAACTTTAAGAGGGAATAGAACACATGTAAACAAGCAACTTTCGTCATAGAATGTATATGGGCGTTTTGCAAATGGTGAACCGCTAGATGGCATTGTCATTAAATGTATAAAACGCTAGTTTTTCGCACGTATCGTTATTTCTAGTGTGGATTGAAAATGGATGACTTATTTTACTAATCAGGAAAAGGTGGACATGGATTTCATGTGTGGTGTTACAGATGAGAATGCTCGGAAGCCCAAATTCTATAGTAAGCAGACTTTTCTACACAATCAGAAAAAAAGCCCCGTAGCCCTTAACTGCTTGAGTTTCGACCATGCATTGTATGGTATTTTGTGCTTATCTAGATATAGTCTATCTCTCTTTAACACGTTCTCTTCCAAAGCTGATATGGTGCATATGTTCATACACCTCAAGATCATATCTGCAATTTCGTACTTTTAAATTATTTTCTGTTTTATTATTTGAATTCTATATGTATGACGAATTAATTTTGGCAGCAGATAAATTCACACGGGTATGCTTGTTGTTGGCATATGAAACATTGCAGTAATTTTCTATGGCAATTCTCGCAATCGTTGATTTAGATAAGAAGTTCAATAACGAGTTATCTCGTAGTTGGCAAGGAAATCCAGTTTGTTAACTACGAGATTCTCGTAGATGGCAGCGAACGTGTTAAATAAGTTCAGAATCACCATGTAAAATAATGAAAGGCGCAGAGAAAAGTGGTCTAGAACTTCGAAATTTAACTTTGAATCTGATTCGAAAAAGTTAAAATATTCCAAATAAAGTTAACAGAATATTTCAGGATTTAAAAAAATATAAACATATTCAATATCAATTTAAGTGCATTAAAAAGTATAATTATGTGATATGACCAAATTCTAAATGAATTATTTAAATGAATGTGGTATTTAGATTGGTTTTGAGATGCATATACAAATAAAATTAAGTTTATCTCAAAAGTTTAGGCAGGACTAGAAAATCGCGTTCATTAAATAATAAAACAAAATTAAACAAAAACATATTATTTACTTATTATGTTCCGCAAAATTATTAAAGTTAATAATATCAAAATGAATAAATGGATACATTATTATAACTTTAATAAAATTGATAAAAAACTGTAACTATACAATATCTCAAAATCTTAGGTATAATTAAAAACCACATCATTTAACACTTTTTGCATAATGCTATTTATTAATAGTAATTCGCTGATACTTAATTACTCGGGATAACTTCAAATAATCGGGTTTGTCTTGAATCAATTAGTTTTTAAAATATTATTGGAGACAAAGTATACTATCCTTTTCCAAAGATCCCTTTTAGTTCTTTAATAGAGTCACATTGCTTGTTCTTGTATGCCTCACGATTTAAGATAGCCCAAATTGTTCTCAATTGAGTTGGTATCTTTACTTAAACCTGATCAGTCTAAAACGGTAACATTTTGCGCGGAAAGCCACTATTTTGGACTATGTGAGTATCAGTGGTGTAGTCGTAAAAAAAAAAAAAAAAACAGAGGGTATACGCTCTAAGCAGAGGGTATACGCTCAAGGCAGAGCGTATACCCTAGAGTGTATATACTATAGCTTTCTTGAGGAACAGAGGGTATGCGGTGTTCCTTAAAAAATCCAGAGGGTATACGGCGTATAAACCCGTATACCCTCCACTACATCCCTGTGTGAGTTGTGGATTGAAGCATTGTCATGCTGAAATCTCCACACTGAACCCCTTAAAATGTCATTAAATGGAGGTAGACGTTGCTCAAGTGTCTTGATACTTTGTTAAATTTCGTGTCCAATGGAGAACAGCATGGGAGGTTTTACATTCGTCAAACCACCAAAGACTGGCCTTGTCTAATGAGGAAAGTACGCGGCTGTTTCCTGAAGTCATGCAGTAGCAATTCCAATCGCCAGGACCTCCATATTTAATTACTTTTCGTGATTGAATAATACGATGAGCCACTTGCCCCTAGCCCACTTGGTCACGCACGACTTGTACTCATAAGCCCAATCCGTTATGCTAGGGATGCACAACTTGTGGCCCGCGATGGTTTAGCGCGTGCCCCGCGAATTTCGTCAATTTATAACTGGAAAAAATTGCAATTTTTGTCCATATAGATCGCAAGAAAAAAATCGTGAATTTCGTCAATTTTCCGCAGGAAAAAAATTTAAAATTTCGTCAACCATTTAAAAATCGCGAATTTTGTCGATCAGGCGCGGACAAATAACAAATTTCGTTGATCGAGTACGGAAAAATCACGAATTTTGTCAATAAGGCGTGGAAAAAATCTCACCGATCCCAAATTTCACCGATCAGCCACGAAAAAACCACGAGTTCGTTGATCGGTCTCGGAAAAATCACGAATTTCGTTGGTCGGGCACGGAAAAATCGCGAATTTTATCGATCAGGCTCGGAAAAATCGCAAATTTTGTTGATCGGGTACGGAAAAATCGTCAATTTTGTTGATAATCCGCGGAAGAATTTTAAATTTCGTTGATCGGCAGCGGAAAAATCGTGAGTTTCGTCAGTTTATCGCGAGAAAAAAAACTCGAATTTTGTCAATTTGCCGCGGGAAAAAATGTAAATTTCGTCAGTCAGTTGAGAATTTCGAATTTCGTTGATCGGATGAAAAAAAACACGAATTTCATCAATCAGGAGTGGAAAATTGCAAATTCGTCAACCGAGATATGAAAAATCGCGAGTTTTATCGATCGGACTCTGAAAATTTTGGAATTTGGAAAATTTTGAAATTCTGAAAAATTTTGCCCGACCACGAATTTTGTTGGTCGGATACGAAAAAGTCGTGAATTTTGTCGATTAGGCGCGAAAAAGTCGTGAGTTTGTCGATCAGGCGCGAAAAAGTCATAAATTTCGTTAATCGGGCACGGAAAAATCACGTATTTTGTCGATGATGCGCGGAAAAATGGAAAATTTCGTTGATCGGCAACGGAAAGATCGTGAGTTTCGTCAGTTTATCAGGAAGAAAAAACGCGAATTTTGTCAATTTACTGCGGGAAAAAAATTGCAAATTTCGACAGAGTCAGTTAGGAATTGTGAATTTCGTTGATCGGGTGCAGATCGTTAATTTCGTCGATCAGGTGCGGAAAAATCGCAAATTTCGTCGATCGGACACGGAAAAATCGCTAGTTTTGCTGATCGAGCTCCGAAAAATCGCGAATTTCTGTGGTCGGGCACGAAAAAATCGCGAATTTTGTCAATCAGGTGCAAAAATATCAAAAATTTAATTAATCTAGGGCGCTTAAAAATAGCGAATTTTGTCGAACGAATGAGGAAAAATAGCGAATTTTGTCGATCGGCTTCAGAGGAATTGCGAATTTTATCAATCAAGCGCGGAAAACTCGAAAAGTTTTTGATCGGGCGCAGAAAAATCGCGAATTTTATTGACCAGCTGCAGAAAAATCTCAAATTTCGTTGCTTGGTTACTTCTCTCCTTTTTGTTTAGAAAGTTCACATTTTTTTTTCGGCACTAGCCACTTTCATGCCTATGTTTGTTTTTTAGCACTTATAATAAAACAAAATTTACTCCCCCGAATAAAATCAAGGAATATTATCACTCATTGAAAACAATACTTGCTATATCTGTGATATATACTTATACAAACGTAACCTTTGCCAACTGAATTGGATATGTTGACTGGATAATGGAACCTAGAGGGTTACAACTAACCCCCCTTCCTCTGAAACCATGTTTTTTATCTCATTATAGCCATCACATCACCTGCTCGAAATAGAATTTTCTCCGTATTACTGATGTGGCCCTCGACAATCCAGTCATTTTTGTAAGTGGCCCTTCTCTAAAAAAGTTGTGCACCCTTACATGGTATATTTATGGTGCGATTCCAGACGCATTTTGCAAGACATTTTTTAAAACAAAGTTCTTGCACTCGCTTATGTGTTTATATATTGTGTTGTTTGAGACATTGATATAGATAATATTTTAAATTTGTCTAACGGACATATTTTGTTTTGACACAAGTCTTTCAACTTTTTGATCAGCCTCAATAGTTGTTATACGTGGTCGCCCACTTTGGATTTCGGTTGAAATTGTTATTTCTAGGACATGCTTAATATATTCCTTGCTTTTACAGTTTTAATATTCTAGAAATTTAAATAAAGGTCTTACCTTTCGATTTCACCTTAACCATCCACCAGGACGCTTTAAGTACGTTTCTTTTAAATATATTATTTTAATTATATTTAATCGAGTTAACCCGGGAGAACTCGCTGCATGAGATTTTCTCTCACAGTCGTACTTTTTTAAGACTCTTATTTAAATCATTTTTCATTTTAATTAAAATTTCAAAATGTTTTTCAATTATTTTACCTATTTTGTGAATAAAAGTACTAAGCCAACCAAAAAAAGTTGATATTATATGAATGTAAAGTAAAAGAAAAGCAATTGGGCTTTCTCACTAGCGAGTTCTCCCGGGTTAATAATCCAGGTATCTATCTTTAATATTATATTTATTTCAAACATGCCATTAAATAGCTTATATATATTTGTAGAAGTTTATTTTGCATTATTTCCTGTCAATACATTTAACTAATAACGATGTGAAACATTCGGATTAAAGAAGTCCTATTCTTTTTTTCTTTCATACAACCCTGGTATACATCCACTATGAATAATAAAATTTGGATAGTCTTAAACGGAGGTAACTGAACATTTAGATTACCTTTATATTTATTAAATAAAGTAACTATTGATTTACACAAAGCACTGAGAATCGAATTGTAATATGAAAATAACATTTTTTTAAACTTAGACTGTGGACACTTGAGTTTTACCTTACGAGAGATACAGGGTTGAATAGAAAGCAGTTATCTCAGAACTTTATTTCCAAAATCAACGCTCAATTATTGCACGCACAATACTGTATCTGGGAGAGCAAAGTAGACTACAGAATCTTATTGTTGAAAATCGTAATAGTGTATGATCATTTCTGCAAGAGAATTTCTCGCAATACAATGTCTGCAAAGTTGCAGTCTATTTAAGTCGCAATAATAGAGTGATGACTGTGAAAAAAATATTTCTATTTTTTTTTTTTGTTGTTGTTTAATTATGTAGTTCTGCTTGTTAAAACTTCTCTAAAGCTAAAATGTAAAGAAAAAAAATAATTAAGTCAAAAGCTACTAACTTAAAAAAAAGTCTATTAATTTCTGGGTCACATGTATTTAATCTGATCTTGTAAATAGGAAGATTTAATAAAAAATAGATCTTACTCTTTTTATTATAGAATAAATAAATTGTGAATTCACATAAATTATTTTATCCTCTACTAATTTATAAATACAATTAACTAAATAATGAACCTGTATTTTTTTAATAATTTGATTTAAGAGATCTCATACTTTTTAAAGATTCATAGAGCATGCAAAAAGTGTTTCTGCTTTTCTTATTCGTATTTTCTTTTAAATACTTGTTAGAATTGCAAAGAATCTTGTAAGATATTTAAGGTTGGTTTCAATTTCTATAAAATTATAAAATAAACACTCTGAAGATATTAAAGCAACAACAATATATATGAGGAGATGAGTTTCAAAATTTTAAAAATTGAATTTTCTCAATCAATCAATTCTATTGGAGAACCTGCATCGAAAAAAAACAACAACAACAAAAAAAAAAACACACACTACAATCTTAAAAAAAAAAAAAAAAAAGGTTTGATCGTGTATTTCTGGCATTGTAAAATCTTGGTTTACAATGAAAACCAATGGATTCAATCAAAGGTTTTTCGCGATTTCCCAAAATTCAATTTTCTGGATAAGGCGAGTTTTGAAACTCACGTTCTCATATATGGGGCATTCTCACAATCTTTTGACTTTTGGGGGAAAAAATCTGGCGAAATTAAACTTGCTAAAATAACATTTTAATCTGACAGACGAATGCCTTAATGATTCAAAATAAAGAAAAAAGGGTCAGCAGCGAAAATATTTTTATTTAACTGAGATTTAAGTTAAACTTGCGAGTTTAATTTTCCTTACCATTTTACCCCTATAACTTTTCAATTTCTTCTAAATTTGTACTTATAATGAATTTGCATAGTACCCACAGGACATTCAAATAAGAAATAATACAAATGTAGTACTTTTAATACAGAATTTTTGTATAACATTGTCTTAAAGGGGTGTTAAAGAAGGGACGGTAAGGTAAAAAAAGGGACGAAATGGTAAAAAAAAGAGACGGTAAGGATGGAACGGTAAGGAAAATTACCACCTATTTTTAGGAAAATCATGTTAAGACTAAGTGTTCATTGATTTTTCGAAACAGTTGTTAACATTGGATTAAATTATTTTTTTTTTATTATTATTTACCTCGAAAAGTGCAGAAATAAACCTTGGGGACGGTAAGACTACCAATAAAATCCACGGTGCTTGAAATTGATATTTAAATGCTGATTTATATTCTGCAGTAAATTTTCTGTCAAAGAATTTTAGATATTCTTTCTCTAGCATACTTCTGCATGAGTAAAAACTTGAAACAAATTCTGTCGCTGCATCTGAAGTGATTTTTTGTAAAATTTTAGAAGAAGGATGGTAGAAAATCTAAAACCCAGGGACAGAGTTAAAAAAATAATATCAACCCTAAAAATGTGTGCAGGTTAATTTTTAGCTACATATTTATATAAAACAATAGTTCCAGTTTCAGAAAAAAATTACATCGAATTATTTTTATTGAAACAATTTTATCCAGCCAACTCCAAACTTCAAAATCAGCATCAGGGACACGGGACGGTAGATGAGTTTTCCATGTGTTTGGACCCCCAACATCGTCCAAAACTTATTTATCTCGTTAATATTGTTGTGCAATCATGCAATGGGATGTTCCCAAGTATATGAAATGAAAAAAACACACAAAAAGTGTATTAAATAAAAAATTATTATTCAGGCACATGAAAGTTAAAAGATTGTGAGAATGCCCCATATATATATATATATATATATATATATATATAAAATTATTATTCAGGGACATGAAAGTTAAAAGATTGTGAGAATGCCCCATATATATATATATATATATATATATATACACACACACAGGATGTCCACTCTCAACGATGTAAAATGGCTAATTCCTAAACCATTAGGCATAGACATATAGTTCCAATTACATAAATGTTTTAAATGAGGTAAAGAAGTATTTTAAAAGCGATTTGGGTCAGTAAAAACAGGGTACACGACATTTCGGTCTGGCGTTTCAATCCCAATGCCATTTCGCTATCCATCACCTTATAACTCGGACTCTAATTGTCGCAGGCCCGCCAAACGTTGATGGTTCAACATCATTGGGGGCCATTATCATTTTTTATCAACTCCCCCAAATTTTATAAAAAGCTGGATTTAAAAGTCTGAGAAATTCAAACTTTTATAAATCATTATAATGAAATCACAGCGCGCTAAAATTTTGTGTGCTTAAACAATGTGACATAATTTCACAAGGGGCATTGCCTCTCTCTCTCTCTTCGTTTTTTTTAAAGTTTTTAAATTTATTATTGTTAGCAGGTATTTTATATAAACTGTAAAATACCTTAAATATATATATATATATATATATATATATATTCTGGTGGATTTCATGCATTTCATTAGAACCTCTAAATTATCACCAGTTGAATTATAAACAAAAACTGTGCATATTTTTTTAGGTAGCTTTCTTTACAAAAAAGCTACCTATTGCTGCCGTTCGGAGGAAAGCGATTTCAAAAAATTTTGGTATATTTTCATCGATCATGACCCCCAGACCCCGAAACCACCCTCCGTTCAAAATTGATATATATATATATATATATATATATATATATATATATATATCTGACCTATGTCACACTGTAACTCCCGTAATTATGAACCGATTTCGATGTAATTCGGTGTGTACATAGTACATACCAATGTCTCGACCGAGTTCGTTGGCCAGCTTCATCCGCCGTTTTGTTTCAAAATGGCGGCCATTTAAAATTTTTAAAAAAATTTAAAACTTGCAATTTGGTACCAAAAAATTAAAAATGGAAAAATATTTTTTTCTTATGTATTTGACCTTTATACAAAGATTCCGGAGCAGTTTTTGTTTCGTCTATATCTTAAAAAATGGCTGAGTTATAGCATTTTGAATTTCTAGCGTGGCTGACATTTTGAAACGTCCTGAAATTTGTCACGCGATAAAAGGCGTATTTATCAACCGAATTGGATGTAATTCGGTGTGTACATAGTACATACCAATCTCTCGACCGAGTTCGTTGGCCAGCTTCATCCGCCATTTTGTTTCAAAATGGCGGCCATTTAAAAATTTTTTAAAAATTTAAAATTTGAAATGTGGTACCAAAAAATTGAAAATGGAAAAATATTGTTTTCTTATGTATTTGACCTTTATACAAAGATTTCGGAGCAGTTTTTGTTTCGTCTATATCTTAAAAAATGGCTGAGTTATAGCATTTTGAATTTCTAGCGTGGCTGACATTTTGAAACGTCCTGAATTTTGTCACGCGATAAAAGGCGTATTTATGAACCGATTTGGATGTAACTTCGTTTATACATAGTACATGCCAATGTCTCGACCGGGTTCGTTGGCCAGCTTCACCCGCCATCTTGTTTAAAAATGGTGGCCATTTAAATTTTTCAGAAAAATTTAAATTTGAAATGTGGTACCAAAAATTGAAAATTGAAAAAATATTTTTTTCTTATGTTTTGACCTTGATAAAAAGATTCGGGACCAGTTTTTGTTTCGTCTATATCTTAAGAAATGGCTGAGTTATAGCATTTTGAATTTCTAGCGTGGCTGACATTTTGAAACGTCCTGATTTTTCTCACGTAATAACGGGCGTATTTATAAACCGACTTGGATGTACCTTGGTGTGTACATAGTACATACAAATATCTCGACCGAATTCGTTGGCCAACTTCATCCGCCATCTTGTTTCAAAATGGCGGCTATTTAAAAAAATTAAAAAATAAAAATATTTAAATGAGATACCAAAAAATTGGAAAATGAAAAAGATTTTTTTTTGTATGTGTTTGACCTTAATACAAAGATTCCGGAACAGTTTTTCTTTCGTCTATATCTAAAAAAAAATGGCTGAGTAATAGCATTTTGAATTTCTCTTGTGGCTGACATTTTAAAACGACCTGATTTTTGTCACGCGATAACAGGCGTATTTATGAACCTATTTGGATGTAACTTGGTCTGTACATAGTACATACCAATGTCTCGACCGAGTTCGTTGTCCAGCTTCATTCGCGATCTTGTTTCAAAAGGGTTGCCATTAAAAAAAATTTAATTTAAAATTTAAAATTTAAAATGAGGTATTAAAATATTGGAAAATGAAAAAGGTTTTTTTTTATGTGTTTGGCCTTGATACAAAGATTCCGGAGCAGTTTTTGTTTCTGAAAATTTGTTCTTTTGTTGATATCTTAAAAAATGGTTGATTTATAGCACTTTGAATTTCTAGCATGGCTAACATTTTGAAACGATCTTGTATTTGTCACGCGATAACACACGTATTCGCCTATTTCGATGTAAGAAGGCATGTGGATAGTATACATCAACACCTCGACCAAGTTCGCTGGCCAGATTCATCAGCCATCTTGTTTCAAAATGGCGGCCATTAAATTAAAATATATATATATATATTTAAAGTGAGGTGCAAAAAAATTAGAAATTGAAAAAGGTTTCTTTCTTAAGTATTTGATCTTGATATAAGGATTCAGGAGCATTTTTTGTTTGTCTTTACCTTAAAAAATGGCTCAGATATAGCAGTTTCAATTTCTATTGTGGGTGACATTTTGAAAAATCTGATTTTTTGCATGCGACAGCACTCCTATATATTAACCGATTCCGATGTGAGTGAGCATGTGCACAGCAATTACTAAGGTCTCGACCAAGTTCACTGCTTAGCCTCATCCACCACGTTGTCTTAAAATTACAGGCACTTTAAGAAATTGCCGAATTTGGCAAACAAATATAAGTTACTTTAAAGAAAAGCAGCTTGGATAAAGCTGACTAATTTCGCGAAATTCTCATTCATTATATTGATAAAAATTAGTATTGAATCTCCTATATTCGGTTTCCACTAAATTGAGCTTCGTGTGTTTGCATGATATAAGTTGGCTTTTTTTAAATAAGGATTATGAAAGCTACCTCTTCCTCCCGGCACTGGCCGGAAGGACTTTTTTTTCTTCTTCCAATTACATTAATAATGAATGTCTTCAATAATTCAATTAGATAGTTATAAGCTATTATATGAAAATATTTCCTCAATTCACTCCTCTTTTAATTAATCAGAATTGAGATATACTTATTGAAGCACAAATATTTAAATCTTTCTTACTATTTTTATAATATTATCTTGCATGTTATAAATTTGTTTTCATAAGTTACTTTACCATTATAAACATTGAGAAGGCAATAGCGATTTCTTACTAGGAGGGCAATGAAAAATTATATTTTGTTACAAATGTAAGTAAGAACGAGTAATAAGCCTTAATTACGTCCACTAATAACAATATCACAATATATATATTTCAAACGGAAAAGTCAAAACATATATTAAAATATTTATTTGCTTAAATGATGTTACTAAAAACACATTAAAAGTAAATTAAAAGACTATACTGACATGTTTCAACTCTTTCACTGAGTCGTCATCAGAATGCATAAGAAAAATGGAAAAAATCATCGAATCGTACAAGTCCTCAACAAGTAAGCATATAACGGGTCCTACATTTTCGCTATCGCACATGTTCCCTCTATGTCGCGACTTTATTTTTATTTTGTTATTATTTATGACTTATTTTTATTATTTTTATTAGTTATGACTTATATTTGTTTTCAGAAACTCCCCCCCCCCCCCTTCCTCCTTTTTTTTTGTTTAATTGTTGCTTGCATTTTTTTTTAACAGTATTCCCACCGCTTGAAGCAAATTTTTGTGAGACAATTTTATTTAAACTGGGCCTATTTCTTTTTAATAAAATGATTATTTTTAATTTTATGTAATAATGTTACTGATATTTTAATTAATTTTATTTTCATTTTTTTAATGACAAAACTAAGTTTTTTTTTTTTTTGCATATGTTGTTTTTTCAAAAATTTTTATTACCTTTTCCCTCCCTCTTTCCCAGAACATAAGTTTAATAAATTTTAATTTAGTTTTATTATTAATTATATTAATAATTTTAAATTTCAGTAACTTTAAATATAAAATAAATAAACAGGTAAAGGATAAATTTCAGTTTATAGCTAATATTAAATATAATGATAAACTGAATATATAATATATTATGTACTGAGTTTATTTTAAAGTAAAAATTTTTAATTTATATTAATAATGTTATTAATTTAATAAATTAAGAATGTATTAAACTAAAAAAATATATTTAATAAAATATTAATTTAATTTTTATACCAAAATTACTAACTATTTTATTTTTTAATTAATAACAATTATTCGTCAAATAATGTTTTTATTAAAAAAATTTCAATTTATTCTTACCAAAAAATAAAAAAGCATTTTTTTAAAAAAAATCAGTCAAAACCATAAAATTTAAGTAATTATTAGTAAATAAATAATAATAATAATAATAGTGCAACATTGTACAAATACGTAAAAATAAATAAATAAATAATAGTGTTAGGTGATATTATTGTCCAGATGTAGATTTTCATTTTTTATTTATTTTTTTTTTAAGCACAATTATAGTTTACAATTCACAAAGAGTAAGATATTATTAATTAATTATATTTAAAGAGCAAGAAATATATTACAGACTAACTAATAAATGAACAAACAACACATTTATCCAGAGAATCCTTATCAAATTTATACACCCGAAATGGTTAGGGGCTGAAATGGCATCGGGACCGAAATGCCAAGATCAAAACGGCTGGACCGAAATGCCAGGATCGAAACGGCGGAACCGAAATGTCCTGCTTCCGTAAAAACATTTCTTAAAAAATTACGAAAGTTAAATTTTTATACGGTCCACCCGTTCTATAAGGTATATTTAGTAAAAATATCCTATTACACTAAGTAAGACAAAAAAAAAAAAAAAAAAAAAAAAAAAAGTCCCACTATTCTATTATTAAAATTGACCGAGTAATAGCTGTTTAAAGTTGAAGCTTTTTTTTTTCTTTTTGAGAAATAGTCATTAACAAATTTACTAGAAATATAAATAATCGTCAGATATAAAATAATAATAATAATAATAGTTCAGAGTAAAATTAACATTACAATATAAATTTGAAATCTCTTTTCATTCTGACATGTTAAAGAAAAATATACAACTTGTACTTAAAGTATGTTAAAAAATAACAGAATTTTTGTTAAATGAAATGATGACAAGCAACAGTTGCAATTCTTTACAAAAAGATACATATTTTAAAATGCTTAGATTATCCAATCTAAAACTTAATGAAAATTAAAAATATCTTAAAACTTGCTCGAAGTGAATCCATTCGGCTGCAATGCAGGAATGTACACTCGAAATAAATCCTTCTAATACTGTAAGCCCTTTGTGTACGATCCCTCGAAGCATGGCTCAACTTACCTGTGTTCAGATGCAGAAAATTGGCATAAGTCATGAAATTCAAAGTTTTATAACTCGATTAAATTTATTGTTAGATGAATAAGACTTTTTTGTCTTACTTGTTAGTGTAATTGGAAATTTTTATTAAATATCACTTATAGGGCCGGGGGACCGCGTAAAAATTTTAATTTCGTATCTTTTTGAGAAATGTTTTTATTGGTCAAAACGACATTAAAAATAATTTTTTCCCTCATTTAAAACATTTTTGTGATTGGAATTATGTCTATGACTAACGGTTTAAAAATTAGCCACTGTACACCATTGAGAGTGTACACCCTGTATAGAGGATAATTAATGTAAGAGAATTTAAAAAAGATTTAAAAATTGTATTAATACCCATAAAATAACTTAAATCAGTGTGTAGGGTTTGACCTACTATTTGCATTTAAATGATCTCAAAACTATATTCTTTGGAATGAATATGAAGTACAAAAATCCTCTTTTGGAAAGTATTTAAAAAATCCATAGAAATTTGGAAAACGCAAAAATGTAAAGGTCGCCCCAATGAAAGTGGCATTGCTATAATAACTTCGCCATTTGAAGAGAAAGATGGTTGTGGATGCTCCTATAGGGGGCGCAGAGTGCTGGGAATGCATGTGATATCGTCAGATCCCGCCAGATGCATTTGTGATAGTGTGGAAGCACGTTAAAAGGTATCGTTCGCATAATGGATGCCTCCAAACGGTGTCAACGTGCCGTCGTGCAATTTTTAACAGCGGAAAATGTGAGTGCTATTGAAATCTATCGTGAAATGCAAAATGTGTATGGCATAGAGTGTATGTCACACAGATCGGTATTCCGATGGTGCAGGGATTTTCGTAGTGGAAGAAGACAACATACGCTTGACCAAGTCGTGACCTGTCGTCAGTATTGTTCCTCCAACTACGAAAATCCCTACCCCATCCAAATACCGATCTGCGGGACATACACTCCATGTAGAGGTCTGCACGGGCCCGGGCTTGGCCCGAGGCCCGTACCCGGCCCGGCCCGCGGGCCGGGCCGGGCCGGCGGAATGGAGGAGAATTTTCAAACGGGCCGGGCCGGGCCGGGCCGGGCCGGCAGAATTAGGGCAATTTTTTCAACGGGCCGGGCCGGACCGGCAAAAAAATTGAACGGGCCTGCAGGGCCGGGCCGATAAAAAAAAATTAATCGGGCCTATCGGCCCGATATAAGAATTTGAAAGATGCAGATAAAATACGAGGCCATTTCCAATGAATATGACTTTTTCGAGAAGTATAAATGTGCGTTACGAGCCGATGCGCGTTTAACAACATCAATACAGAAATGTAACATGTCCATCGTAGAGATCGGCATCGTACAGTTACATGATGCCTGTTCCCGGGTTAAATTTTATCGGCAGACTTGTGCCGGGACGGAACTGGTCTTAATCGTTCTCAGGATGTGTAGGACAGGCATTATGTTTTGTAAAAGTATTAATAGCAATAATGAACTTCTGTTAACAGTATCTTTGGAAATGTACCTTAAGGTGGTTCTCATATTTACTGCTCAACAATGCGAAACTTTCAGACACATTTTCTGACTCATTTTTAACTATAAAGGCATAAAATTGACAGGTCTAAGTATTGAAGGCATTTGGAATCGAATAGCGTTTTCATTTTTCATAAATTACGTACAGAGATAACAGAGACTCTTGTCACGTGACTGTACGTTTTTCTCCTTTCCTGTGATATCGCTTCCGGAAATTCGATTCAAAACGCTAACTTTGGCAGTATTTTCTGAAAGATATATTACTTTTATCTAAGAAAAAACGGCATTTACATGGTTTCTGAATAAGAATACCTGCCAATCTCATGCCTTTCTGAAAAGAAATGAATTCATAAATGTATCAAAATGTAGCTCCTTTGGATTTGAGAAAAGGCTTAAAAATGGCAGAAATATTTTCACAAATCTTCATTTTATTATAAGCTTCAAAAGTTATCATGTTTTTTAACACTTTATTCTAAACTACAATAATCTTTTAATGAACCCTTATTTAAATTTTGAAACGTCTGTAAAGACGTTGACTAAAACACTATAAGTAATCGTTAATGTTTACTATTGTGTGTTTTCTATTTTGCGAACACATAGTAATTTAAAATATACTGTAAAATGTTCCCATAAATATGCATGCATTATTCATTAAAAGAATCTTAATTGTATATCGAGAAAAAACGGAATTTTTTGTTGAAATTGAGTCGGGCCGGGCCGGGCCGGGCCTGTTTTCACTGATTTTTGTACGGGCCGGGCCGGGCCGAGAACGGTAAAAATGTAAACGGGCCGGGCCGGGCTCGGGCCGAACTTTCAATTTTTACACCGGGCCGGGCCGGGCCAAAATAGCTTTCCTTCGGGCCGGGCCGGGCCCGGGCCTGGAAATTCCGGCCCGTGCAGACCTCTAACTCCATGCCATACACATTTTGCATTCGACGACAGATTTCACTAGTATGCACATTTTCCGCGGTTAAAAATTGCATGACCGCGCGTTGACATCGTTTGGAGGCATCCATGATGCGAACGATGCCTTTTAACGTGCTCCCACGCTATCACACACGCATCTGGCGGGATCTGACGGTATCGCATGCATTCCCAGCACTCTGCGACCCCCCCCCCCCCTCTATAGGAGCATGCGCAGTCATCTTTCTCCTGAAAGGGCGAAGTTATACAGCAATGACACTTTCATTTGGGCGACCCTTATATATTGAAGTTATAATGAATGAATTGTAAAAAAATAATCTAAATGTTTAATTATCTCAATGGTATTAATTTATTCTATAGAAAATAGAATTATGTGCACACAGAAAAAATGGCTTTTTTTAAAATCTGTTCAGAATTCATTACAGAATAAAAATCCGTAATATTTTCCCCACTTTTTAAAGATTTAAAAATGTATGAGATCCTTTAAATGTTACACAGAAACTTATAATTAGTTAAACATTATGTATAAGATAATATACCTTAATATCAGTAGAAGTTTTAAAGAAAAACATTACAAAAGGCATCTTTTTGAAAAGCTTTTATTTCAAAAGATTTTCCAGTGTTCTAGTTTCATTTTCTATCACAGTAATAATCGTTGAATAGACAAAGTACAAAATATAGAAAAAAGTTTTTAAAAATTGCACAAAAGAAAAAATAAAGAAAAGCTTTTGAAAAAGTTAGACACTCGTTCTTTTTATGTCTTCCGTTACCTTAATACATATCATTTAAAATTAACAATACAGTATTCCATTAACAACTTAAGAAGCAAGTCATCAGATACTTTTTATAACTATGCATAATATGCAGATACTGTTGTTATGAGTGTTGACTACTTCAATACTTCACCAACATTTGACACACAAGTAACCCAAAATCGAAAGTGATACAAATATAAACTGTTCTACTCTGAAAGACTAACTTCAGTTAGACATATTTAGAGCAAAACAAAACTAATTAAAAATTAAACAATAAAATGAAAAGTGCTATGATTCTAATCACACACATGATAACTTGTAGATTCACAAATCTGCAAATTATCAGTGCCGAGGATATAAAAAGAAGAAAGCAACTATTGAAGAACTCTGTCACCAATCACAGTTGGAGCCTTGATTTTCCGCATTTTTTACACACACAATACCTAATAACTAAGAACATAAAGGATCGCATAAAATATCATTATTATTTCATTGAATACATGTGCCAGTGAAGGGATAGATAGTGAGTGTCAGTTCGTGGTTGATTCAAGTATAGTAAGATTATAGGATAACCAGATGCTAAGTATTTGATCGTGTAATTGCAACCATCTACAGGGAGAAACATGTGGAACAGAGATCCGAAAAATGAATCTCTTTTAGGATTCATATTTGGCGTTTGATGAGACTAAAATCATATTTTAATTAGACTACCGTGCACGAATTCTTACCTAATATAGGCTGATGGCAATGCCTATATGTTTCCAAATTTCATCCATGTCAATGTTCATGGCAAGATATGCAAAATTATTTTCAGATGTTGACCTGCATTGGAACTATGTATTACATAAATGAGCTCTGGAAATTAATGTATATAAAAAAAACTGCAATAAAATTAGAATACAGTTGTTTCATTGAATACTGCAATAAGCACGCGTGTTGCTGTTGCTGTTGTTAATCACTCTTGTTTCACTTTGCACTGAAGAAGGGGCTCCTGAAGGAAATCTTGAAACATCTGTATTCTAAATTATTTCCGGTTATTTCGTTCCTTTTTTCTGTTTTTACACTTTTTTGTTATAAAACAAAGGATTTCTCTAATGACCTTATCTGTATTGTATTTTTGAAAGACTCATCAAACCCCCTTTCAACATTCCCACTAAGGTAACCAAGAAACAAACAGTGCGAGTGCAGTGATTGCAGAGATTGTCTTTACACAGACGAAAGCTCGCAGAAAAGAAAAATGGACGCAATTTCTATGCGAAATTTTTTAATACTCTTCTCCAGCCAAATCTTCTTCGCCTTCCATCGAATCAACTCCGACCTCTTCGTAATCTTTTTCAAGGGCTGCCAAGTCTTCCCTGGCTTCGGCAAATTCTCCCTCCTCCATGCCTTCGCCGACGTACCAGTGCACAAACGCACGTTTGGCATACATGAGATCAAATTTGTGATCGAGTCTAACCCATGCTTCGGCTATGGCTGTTGTGTTGGACAACATACAAACGGCACGCTGCACTTTGGCCAAGTCACCTCCTGGAACAACGGTGGGTGGTTGATAGTTGATGCCAACCTGTAACAACATAAGTGTCAAGTGTTATTAAATATTAAATTGAAATATTAACTTCGAAATATCATATTAAAAAAAGTTTCATTGTAAAAAATATTTTTAAACAAACTTCTATTTATATATATTTAAACTATGAGCCTACTATCATTGCATTGTAAAAGAAAAATATGAACAAATTTTAAGATTAAAAAAGTTTGCAGATTCTGCATTGTAGTAATTCCAAGATTTAGAGTGTAAGTACTTTTTCCCTTTGTATTGAAATATGTATGATTGTTAAAAATAAGGTTTATTGAAGATGCCATTTTTCCAAGGAGCTTTATTGAGCTACTGTGCAGCTATTTTAACAATGCGAATATTTGTAAAACTTAAAATTGTTTTTCAGAGGAAGATCTTCTCTACGTTGGTTGTTTTTGTTCTTGGGCTCCAACCTTCGTTGAGATCTACTGTAAAGAAATCACTGGTGACTGTTTTGGCTACCAATGTATTTAAACATTAGTTTTTGTGGTAGATTTATTTTCACATGCTGTAGAAACGATTTTGGTGTAAAAATACTGGTGGGCAAAATAGTTGACAATGGCACCCCTGCACTAGTATGGTTGACGGATTACTTTTACTGCCGACCACAGTAACACTAAGCCTATAAGACTAATGAATGTACTACTAAAAATAGATGAAATTAAAAATATCGAAAACAACTAATTGTTAATCGGTTTTAACTTTCGATAATACGAAAAATCTTGTAAAAAATACAAGAACTTTGCATTCCCCCCCCCCCCCCCCCCATAATATTTTTAAAGAAAAAAATATCTATAATGTGATAATGATGCGTGTAGCGTGGTAAGTATACTTTCTCATTATAAATTTGTTAATGGGTAAAACGTACAAAAATTGAATAGGAAAGTTTCAAAAGTCCTTTAAAATCTACAGAGCGTCCTAAACTTTTACAAACCAAATAAAAGGGATAATATTAAACATCAAGACAAATACATTCTGTTACGAAAGCGGGGTCATAATCCACTTATTCAGTCGTAGGAATGCAGGATGTCCCAGTCCAATCTGAGTTTCTATTATAACTTCCAAAAGTGATGTTCAGCTGATTTTTCAACAGGCTTACCATGATCTGTGTAAAATGTGATGGCATCAAAGTGATTAAGTCAGTGACACTGGGAATACAGGGAGTCACATTTTGGAATACGGAATGCCGATTTCAATGTTGTTTGGACGTAAATGACGTTAACACATGTTATGATATTATTCCATTTTATACAAAAAAAAAATGTAGGTCTGTTAAACTTATTAACAAAAAAGAAAAAAATCAGATTCAACTTAGACTGCAACTCCGAGTTGCATAGCAGAAAAAAAAATATTCATTTAGACTCCTCTTACATCGCCATCAGAGTTTAGTACCATATTTTTTACGAATTTCTAACTTAGATTGCGTTTTCTCAAAACCTAATTTGGTAAACTTTTATAGTTCTGTTCGATATTTTCTGATTTTCTGTTTCAAAGATGCAAGGAATTCCGAAATAGCGACAGGTAACTGTTCCATTGCTGATACATTTTTCTATTGGTCTCACTCAAAAACGGGTGAGTGTATCGAACTTTTTCCAGTACACACTTATTCTTCACTCTGCCGATAGAACTTTCTGTGAAAACTCTATTACTTTTTTTCTTTTGTAGAAAGTTGGTGTAAAATCATCAGAAACAGTTAAATGGACAGCTAATCATTTGCCATAAGCTGATGATTTGCCCCTATGGGTTGTTTTTGCTTGAACTGCCTTTGAGTGATACCATGCCTTTTAAGCTGAACGAAATGTTATTATGGTTATAAAATAGAATGGCTTCCATATTGTATTATTCCTGTAAAAATATTTTTACTGTATTGTGAATAATGAGTAAAATCTTAAAAGTTATAGATGTGGATCTCAGTCGGGTACATATAGTTTATGATCAATAATCTTTTCAAGCGTGTTTTAGTGATATTAAACTATTTCAAAAAGACCTAAGTTGATTCATATTATTGATTCACTACAGCATATGTATTGTTGAATACTGGTGTCTGCTGTATTTTGTTTGGAGTTATTTTTGAAGCAGCATAAAAGAAATATGTGCATTAAGGTTTATAGACGGAAATTATTAAAAGTTCATTTCATTGAAATTTTACTTCTTCAATCTTAAAAAAATTCTACATATTATTAAGATTCACTAGAGCATAATCTGTATAAAATGTTGAGTGTAACATTTGCATTCATAACTATTTTACAAAGCCAAATGAAAGTATTTGGATAAATTACAGTCTGTGAATGATAATTCTTTCAAATACATGCTGCTGTTATTGATATTATGCAATTTCAACTCGTCAAATTTAAAACATGTGATTGCGATACAACACAGTATATTGCCTTCTGTCAGGGGTATTGTTAGGATTTATAGTTACTACACAAAACCGCACAAAATAGTTTAAATAAATTACGCCCATGGAAAGATTATTCGATCTTAGCAAATTGAAGAGAAGCGAAGCTTCTTATGTATCCTCTCCAATCTGACAATGCAATGTACAATTTTTTTTTGGCAATAGCTCAGTCAATTACAATGTAACTTACCACAAACATAGTTCTTAGTAATGCAGAGATAGTAACGTCTCTGAAATTTTGAAATTCTATTTGTGACATGAGTAATTTAAAAGTGAAAAGCGAACTCCACTTTTGGACAACTCATGAAAAACGGTTCCTACTTATTCATAATTATGATATGTAGTTACTCTTCACACAGGGTGTTAAAAATACTGCAGATGGAACCTCACTGGGTTTATTGTGCCAAATCACATTTACTCATGTACCCCATTTGTCTACGGACCTGATTACGAGAGATTAACCATGGTACCGTATTTTGGCTATAAAATGAAATTTGCCAATGAAAAGAGAGATTTTTAACTTTTACAATTATGCAGAAACTTTTGGTACACCCTGTAATGACAATTTTCATTAGTCTTTACATTCTAGAAATGAGAGAAAGAATAAAAGGCTTTGTGAAAACTCAATGTTAAAAAGGCAAAGATGCTCCATGTGCGAAACGCCCGCTTTTTAACTTAGGGCGCTTAATTCATACCTTATTAAATTATAATTTGAAGATTTTCAATGCAGTGACGAAAAAAAAAAAAGGATTTTTGGATCGATTTTCTTACCTTGAATCCTGTCGGACACCAGTCTACAAATTGTATGGTTCTTTTCGTCTTGATGGTGGCTATGGCCGCATTCACGTCTTTTGGCACAACGTCTCCTCTGTAGAGCAGGCAGACAGCCATGTACTTTCCGTGTCGTGGGTCACACTTGACCATCTGGTTGGCGGGTTCGAAACAAGAATTGGTGATCTCAGCTACTGTCAACTGCTCATGGTACGCCTTCTCGGCCGAAATGACCGGGGCGTAAGTTGCCAGAGGAAAATGGATCCTATGAAGACAAAAAATGTATATATTTATGTCGGTTGCAACTAGTAATTATATGCATACAAGGTGGTAAGAAATAAATAACCTGTACAAAGTTCAAGTTGAAATAAAAAATGCCACTAAAATCCACAGGTAAAATTTTATTATTTCTAGATGAGAAGTAACTTCGGACCTCACTAATACATGATGTTTAAGTATTGTAATAACTGCCTTCCAGCAAATTATTGATCCCAGCTATTATTGCTGGGATAAAATATGATATATATGATATCGTCCGGTAGCTTCAGTACCCCGAACCCGACCCTTCCTATTTTTTGATGTCTTTAATTTAATCAATTTCCCTTTTAAATTTGTCTGGTTTCAATTTTTAAATTTTTTTTCCAACCTAGCTTCCGCTAGAGAGTCTCGGCAAAAGGGACGTGGGTAGAGACCTCGGACGGACACGCGGAACTCCGCGCTCCGCGAATTCTGCGGCGGTGATGGTTCCTGCACATTGAAAGCTGATATTTTATCCCAGCTATTATTGTATTACACTCTGAAGGAATAATGCAATGAAAGTTCGCTTGGGTGCAGAAATTTCCACTTTAGTTTGTGTCAGATGCCATGACAGACGAAACCGAGGAAAAACAAACATTTCACATATCCTGTGACCGTAAAGAGGTTTGGACGAGGGAAAAGTCACAAGCGAGATTAACATCAATCGGTTACTGATACGACAAATTATGAAAGAGGTCCTTAGATAACTGCCTTGCAAGATGAAGCAGTGCCAGAAATTTATGATGTTCGACAAAAAGACAAGATTCAAAGACGGATAGCAACAATAAACAGGGCCGCTTATGATCAGCATTAAAAGAATTTTCGAAAGTTTCGCAGTCGAACTGGGCTATATAAACAATACAAAAATCTTATTCAGTTGAAGGATATTTATAATCTATCAACCATTATGGAAAGACGAAAACAGCCCTAGTCGGTTATGGTTTGGAGTGGGATTTGTTTAACTATTAGCAAAACATCGCTTGCTTTTGTTGATCAAGATGTCAAAATTAACCATCAAATGTTCTATTAAAATATCCAAATAGTGTTTTGCTTCCTTGATCCACCAGAATGTTTGAGAAAGAAAAAATGGACCTAACAACAAAAACAAGGACTCCTTGTACACATCAAAATGTTTACATGTTAATTATTAATGCAAATAACATGCGCAATAAACTTTTTTTAAGATGAGCTACTATGCATGAAATAATTAGAACATTTGTGACAGAAATTATCAAAAAAGTCTCACCTGGGATAGGGTACGAGATTAGTTTGGAACTCAGTTAGATCAACGTTGAGAGCACCATCAAAGCGAAGTGAGGCAGTGATGGAGGACACGATCTGTCCGATAAGTCGATTCAGGTTGGTGTAGGTGGGTCTCTCGATGTCCAGGTTCCTCCGGCAGATGTCGTAAATGGCTTCGTTGTCCACCATGAAAGCGCAGTCTGAATGTTCCAGCGTGGTGTGCGTGGTGAGCACTGAATTGTATGGTTCAACAACGGCTGTTGATACCTGCACGCATTAGAAAATATGTGAGTGAAAGTGGTACTTGTTGAGTATATTAGCAATACAAAGAACGAAATACTGAAGCGATTATATGACATATACTATTTAAAAAAAAAAGAGTCGACTTTAGAAAGGAAAACAGAACAAAGTCGGTCGACCGTCAATAAAGCTAAAGTCTAAAGAAGAAAACATTGGGTTAAAACTTATAGTTTCTTTACAGAACATCAATCGTGGGCGCTTTGGAGAAAATCTCACCCAAAGCACTATTTCTACTACAGCCAACCCCACCTTAAAGGGGTAACATACTCTAAAAATGAAAAAAAATTATCCATGTTTATTATTATTTTTTTTTTTTTTGCATAATATTATTCTACACTATGCACTGCACGCAAAAATTCCTCGATATGTGCTCTGGAAGCACCCTAAATGTGTTTTTAAAGGTACTTTTTGTTTTCCTGAAAAATAGCATTTCTTATCTCAATTTGTACCTTTCCTCCAAAACCACAATAGCTGTCTTGGTAATTTTTTCTCTCTGTTAGTTTGCCTTATTGGGCATAATTTGAATTGATGGAATTTCTAACAAATATTTCTTTTTCAATTCCTACTATTAGTTCACACTCTCCCTATATATATATATATATATATATATATCTTGTTCAAATTTTCAATCGTTAATAAAATACTTATTATTCATCCTATCAAGTTGAAATAATTTTTTTTAACTTGTACTGGATGACAAATGATGTTAATACAGTTTTTTCAAATATTAATTCATTAATTAAATTTTAATTAATTAATTTTAGTTTTATATGGGAGACAAAATGGCGTCCATTGGTTATTGAACAGCATTTAATGCATCTTCATATCTTAAGGGGGGGAAGGTTACTATAAGGGGGACCCTGTTCCGTCACCAAAAGTGACGCCAACTTGGCAATATCTCTAATATTTCGCCAAATTCCCATAGACTTCCATTGTAAACCAATAGGGTTTACTTGCTTATAGAAAATCAACAAATTGAGATGTTTTAATGCAACAAAAACTAATATTAGCTTAAGGGATTATATTCAATTTTTCTTTGATGACCTAAGTAGGAATTGACTTTAAAAACAAAACTTTTATATTACTTGTTTAAACGCAAAAACAGTACAAAAGTGCCCTTTTTAAAAACCTCAATAAAATATAAGTATTTACTTTTTTAAAACCCTTAATTTATTTAATAAAAATAGATTCAATAAAGTTATATATATATATATATATTTTTTTTTTTTTTTTTTTTTTTTTTTTTTTTTTTTATGGTGATCGGATGTGTGGTTCAGGAGAAACATACATTTAGTTAGCATGTAAAACAGCTCAGTAGATTATCCCCTTAAAATAAAATAAAAGCAATCTAGTTTTGGATCAATTGTTTGGAAATCAAATAATTCTAATTTTAAAAGGCTTTCGAATTCCACAAAAATTCACTTTTAATAATTTTAACATTATACACAACTTCTCGGAGCTCTTTTTTAATAAATAAGACCTACAGAAAGTAAATCATAAAAGACTAGAGAACAGGAATTCTGCTTTTTCAGAATTTAGTGTCGCCCCCGGCATTTCCATTACTTCATTTTCTTCTGATGGACTGGTGGCTTCTATTATTATGAAACAGCCATTATAAATGAAGCGTTAGATGAAGATGAAAGAGCAGTCGTAAAAAGTTAGAGCTCTGATTTTAAATTTATGAAAATTTTTGAAAATTATGGCCATTTTTTTCCATTCTGACCAGAAAATCAGAGTTCTAACTTTTTACGACTGCTTTTTCCTCTTCATCTAACGCTTCATTTATAATGGCTGTTTCATAATAATGGAAGCCACCAGTCCATCAGAAGAAAATAACTCGGTTAAGCGGGATTCGGATAATCGGGACTCTACCGGAAAACATATTTCAATTTTAAGACTTAAAACACACGCTTTTATTTTATGTAAAATGACGTCATTTGCATTAATAGAGAAACTTAAAATTAAATATAGTTTATAATAGCTCCATGTTTTATCATAAATCCTTCATTTATATTTTTCTCAAAATAGCACGTATTTTAATTAATTTTTTTTTCCATTTTTATGAGAAAATGGCAACAAAAAGATATAATTGCTATTTTTCAACAATTTTTTCTTTACATTCTACAGAAATTGAGTACTTGAGTTGTCAAAATGAAAAAAATGTCGCTAAAAACTACAAAAAAATTAATATTTCAAAAACAAATGGAGATACAGTTTTAAAACAAATTGCATTAAAAAGTACGTTTTTCTTTTAATACAACGGTCTAAACATTGAAAATGTGCGATGCTTAAAAGTTTTAAAAAATGCTGTAGAGTATTTAATCGCACAATGAAACATCGGCTTTTGTTTTATGGCTGGCGTATACAAGGTAACGTTATTTATTGGAGACAAAATAAGCTAGGAGAAAGAAATAGCATACCGGGGGCTAATAGTGACATAACTATGCATACGGAAACCAGGGGCAAAACTGCTTTTTAGGATATCTAACGCATTAATTCTTGACATATGGATAAATAAAATATCATATCAGGTTTCATATTTCTTAACGTCCTAAGCCCAAAATTGTTTTCAGGGCGTCTGATAACGAAGAATGGGATACACACAGGGCTGACAGCGTTCTAAAATTATCTCACTTTGATACTACTATTTTAAAACTATAACCTTTATTGTAGGTTTTAATTGCAAGATTATGAAGGAATCTACGAGGAAGAGTTTTGATTTGAAATAGTGGTAAGAAATGCAGACAAATTTATAGGAACGCTGCGAGCCCTGCACACGTTCTAAATTAAATGAAAACAATCTAAATTCCACAAATACCTTAACTTACAACTTAAAAAGTATCCCATAAAAATTTAGTTATTTGTTTATGAGTAAAATAGTTAAATTTAATATTCAAATTATTAAAGATACTTTATAAAGATAAAACATTAATAAGTAATGGATACAGCTTATTTTCGTGTCTTGGGTCCGATTCTTAAACTTAAGCTCTCGGACTTTCTTACATTAAAAGAATCCAGCTGCACAGTCAATACCACAATCGAATTACAAAAAGGAAGACAAAATGGTACATAAATCATCAGTGCTTTCAATAATACAGCCCTGATGACATCGTAATTCGGCATATTACAACCAAGTTTTACTGTTCATAGAATGAAAACATATTCATTTTATATAAGGTAGAACTTACTGCTTATTAGAATTTTCTCTTTCAAAGAGATCCTTTGCGATTTATTTGACACAGTGAAACAGGTTGATACTTAAGAGTGCAAATGTGCTATGTCCGATTTCTTAAGCAGTTGGTGTTGTTTATGACGGTCAATTATCTACACGAAGGATATAATAGGCCCGAAGAGGAGGTGAGTACTCTCCGTGGTTCTTTGCAGGGCAAAGAAATGGAATAGTACGTATACGTTCAAGATCTTTGCCGTGGGGGTCTTTCTAAGGGAACCTAACCCGTATTAACGCAAGAAAATCCAAGGTTCGAAGAAAACCACGAAAAACTTCGAACGATTAGGCCGACGGGCGCGATTGTGTTTGAACCCAGCCTTTCTCGTCTACCAGGTTTGAAAGCATAACTTCTTGGCCACTGGTAGGGCTGTTAAGCAATTGGAAAGAACAAAACTGTTTTGTCTCTTGCATAACTCGAATACTAAAAGCAATATTATTTTTTAAGGTTCGCTCATTGTATACATTCCAATATTACAAAAGTGTTTTTAAAATCAGAACCAGGCGTTTAGAGTTATTTATACTTATAAAATATCTTATCTTAATGTCCAATTTATATTCATCGGATAAAAAAAAAAAAATATGTTTTAAACCAGAAATTTTATTTAGCTTCAGTACATGAAGGGAATTCAGTACCGAAGATTACCTAAAATTTTGGGTTCAAACTTATTTATTTGATTTGGAGATTATACACCAGAAATTATGATAAAAAAAAAGTTTGGACATAAAACATAAGGGCGGGAAAAATATTTAAGTGCAAATTGTACATAGTCCTGCAATTTCATATTAAATTGCTAGTATTTTCATCATTGTTTCATTAGGTATTGTGTTTTTTATCTCTCTTCTCGTTTTTTGTTTAAATTTACTGTAGCTTGCCTGCATTAATCTCAATTTGCCTAAATTTTCTAAAAAATAATGATTTTTAGATAATAATTTATCTAATGATGAAATGATTACATAAATTTAATAATTTGGTTGACAAGGTTAAAAATCTTCGTACTTTTAGGAAAGCGCTGCAATTCACAATGAATCATTTGAATAAGAAAAACAGAGGAAAATGTTGTCCATGACTCACTTGAGGTGCAGGGTAGATGGAGAATTCCAGCTTGGACTTCTTCCCGTAGTCTACGGAAAGCCTCTCCATAAGTAGAGAAGTGAATCCGGAGCCGGTGCCTCCACCAAAACTGTGGAAGATAAGAAAGCCCTGAAGTCCGGTGCATTGGTCTGCGAGTTTGCGGATCCTGTCCAAAACCAAGTCCACGATCTCCTTGCCGATGGTATAGTGACCGCGGGCATAGTTGTTGGCAGCGTCTTCCTTGCCCGTTATGAGCTGTTCTGGATGAAAGAGTTGTCTGTAGGTGCCAGTGCGAACTTCGTCTAGAAAGAATAGAAATGAGTTGAGATGCTCTAATATCATAATCGATTGAAGAAAAACTTTAGTTATAATTAAAGTTCGGAAACGTCAACAAGATGATCCAAGCCATTGAGACGTTGCGGATATTAAGGATGAAATCGAAAAAGATCGTTTTTTTTATCATAACATGGAACACTGTAGTAACTGGTGCAATCTTTTGCAAGCTCCAGTTGGTCCCTAATAATCTGAATAATGCTTCATAAGACAAATTGAACAATAAACAATAATGATAAATGTGTATATATTTAAACTGCTGAATCTCAAAAAATGTTCTTAACAAGTTCACCATTAATATGCACAATGCACCAATTCATCAGAATTAAATTTAGATTGCCATAAAAGACGTTTTTTTCTGTTTTTTGTACTGTGATCTCAGAGACAACATTCATTTATGGGTCTAACAAGGCTTCTGTATTTAAATATTAATATAAAATTGTTCAGATGTGTTAAAATTTGAAAATTTAACCTATGAGACAAAAAGAACAAAAAAATTCTGTTAAATTTTTTAACAGATTTTTTAAAAACATGCTGTCTACGTTATCAAAAAATCTCATAAGGCTTAGACGACTCAGAGGGGTCTCGAAGCGTACCTCTCCTGTTAAGGGTTAAGGGAAGTTAACTTTATACTTTGTTTCAGCTAACGATAGGAAATAATATTCTGTTTCGTAAAGAAACACATACATATTATTCTGCACCGCATTATTTCCTACTTTAAGATTGAGTAAAGTGCCCAAAATCTATCTCGTGGTCTAAATGTGTCGCCCTTGGTAATTGTTGTGGATATCAATCGTTCCTCTTGACAAGCTTATGACTCCTGTACTTCTCAATCGAGCGTTGCAATTGAGAAGGAAAGAAAATATAATCTTTCAGTGCAGTATTTTTCCTTCTCATGCCTCGAAGTACATATTTTTTAGCATTGCACCATTGATATTTGCAAATTGGAGCACCTTTATCACGCTCAAACTCTTCATACCTGTGAGATTCATAGCCAGGAGCTAAAAAAAATGTTTTTAACCCTTAACCGCAAACGTGAAAATGGTACACACACAGTAATTTCCGGAATGTGAGATTTCTAATTTCTAGATATTGCTATAGAAAATGAAATAAAGTAGAACTCTTAATAATTTGCCATAAACTGTACTAAAGTCCATTCTTCAATGCTGATGCATGGGCATTTTAATATGATAGCAGAAAAAAATATTTTTAAAAATGCCAACACAGCATTCTTGCAGACGTCAAAGTTAAGTTAGGATAAGTTTTAACAATCTCGAATAGTACTATGTTTCCAATTAAGGGTTGTTACTTATAGTTCTAAGTTCGCCCCCCCCCCCCCCCCTCAAATCAAATACTGCAATTTAGACAAAAACTTTCCAGTTTTGATGTAATTCCCAGCATTAATTCTTGAGATATATCTATCACGGAAATCCTGAAAAATTCAGCAAAGCAGCATCACTTGTTCAGCGATATACACTCAAACCTAATCAGCACCAATTTATGTCAAGGTCTAGCTGAATCTGAAGTTCTATTAAATTCTGTGCATTAATTTTTTAGATAGAGCGGTCACAAAATTTGTGTCACCAAACTAACAGATAGACAAACATTTTCTAAAAATAGTTATATCTTGTTCAGGCATTCAAAACGCGTAAATCCATCAAAAAACAAAAGTCGAAAATTTTCGAGATTCCAATACTTTCTTCTTGTGCACTCAAGTGCCAGAAAAACTGGCACACGTGCCTAATATCGTGTAGGGAACCCACTAGCATGCAGAAGTGTTGAAACACATCGCCGCATGGATTCTACTAATATCTGAAGGTATCCTGGAGGCAATTCACACTATGAATCTTGGAGGGAAGTTTAAAAATCCGTAGGAGTACGAGAAAGTAGAGATCTCTTCTGAACAGCACGTTGCAAGCTATCCTATATATGGTCAACAATGTTCATGTTTGGGCATTTATGTGGCCAATGGAAGTGTCTAAAGTCAGAAGAGTGATCCTGGAGCCACTCGGTAGCAACCCTCGACGTGTGGGGTGTCGCATTGTCCTGCTGGAGTTGTTTAAGTCCGTCGGAATGGACATGAATGGGTTTAGGTGATCGGACAGGATGGTTATGTACCCTTAACATGTCAGAGTCGTCCCTTGACGTATCAGGGGCCCCATATCACGCCAACTGCACACGTCCATCTGTTAGTTTGGTGACAGAAATTTTATCGCCGCTCTATATAAAAAATTAATGCACAGAATTTAATCAAACTTCAGATTCAGTTAGACCTTAATATAAATTGATGCCAATTAGGTTTGAGTATATATCGTCTAACAAGTGATGCTCCTATGTTAAATTTTATCAAATGCCATCACAGAGGCTCCACCAGCTTGAACAGTCCCCTGTTGGCATGTAGGTTGCATGGATTCATAAAGTTGTCTCCATATCCATACTCGTTCATCTCCCCGATACAGTTGGAAGCGTGATTCGTCAGACCAGGCAACATTTTTCCAGTTATCAACAGCCCAACGGAGTTGTTGGAGAGACCAGGCGCAGCTTAAAGTTTTATGCCGTGCAGTCAACAACAGTACACGATGCCTGCGGCTCCAAAAACCCATATTAATGACGGTCCGTTGAACAGTTCGAACGCTGATACTTGTTGATGCCCCAGCATTAAAATCTGCAGCAATTTAAGGAAGTGTTGCACGGCTATATTGTTTATGTATTCTCGTCAGTCGTCGAATGTCCTGTCCTTTCATGGTCTTTTTTCGATCGCTCTGCTATCGGAGATGTGATGTTTTAGCAGTATACCTGATATTCACGGTAAACTCGTGAAATGGTCGTGCGCTAAAATCCAAATTGCATCGCGCCCCACCAGTGGCCGAGAGGTTCTGCTCTCGAAGCTGGTAGACGGGAGGTACCGGGTTCGAACCCAATCGTGCCCGTCGGCCTAATCGTTCAGTGTTTTGTGGTTTTCTTCTAACCATGGATTTCCATGCGTAAATACGGGTTAGGGTTCCTTAGAAAGACCTCCACGAAGGGCACTATCCCCTGGGCCTATATCCCTCGAGTTGATAATTGACTGTCAAAAATCAACCAACCAACCAAATTGCATCGCTATATCGGAGATGTTATGTGCCATCTCTTGCGCCGACTACAAATCCACACTCAGAATAATCTGCAACTGTAGCAGCAGGAACCAATCTAACAAGTTCGTCAGACACCTGTTGCCTTATATTGGGCCGACCACATGAGGCTCTGCTGACCGCATCGCGTTACGATTGGTTACACACCTCCATTATTTGCATACTCAGGCCTGTACAAGTTTTTCTGGCTCTTCAATATATATATAGAGGACAGTAAAAATTCTCAATGATACAGATGAGATGATTGAAAAATTAAATCTTTTAATTGAAACTAAAGTTATTTGAGTTTAATTTGTCTGTGACCATTTTCAATGGAATAAGACAGAACAAAATGTATAGCTTAACATGGATGTTGAACCTTTAAGAAAACCTGAGTTGAAAAGGGTATTCGAACAACAATTTAATTAAACAGATGCCGCAATTATTTCTCAAACGCTGAATATTTAAACTCTCTGTGGTCATTTTTATCTGAAATAGTTCAATTCTAAAAGATTTCGGAATCTCTTTTAATTGCATTAAAGAAGACAATACTTTTGTAAATATCGGCTATTAAATAATTAAAAAGTTAACCTTTAAAATTTTATTAAAATATTACAAGCTTATAAAGAAGTATTTATAGTAAACTGATAAAATTGCTAGATCAAATTTATTTCTGTATGAGACATGATAATGTGTAAAATTCTAGGTCACAATGACAAAAAAAGAATGCTAAGCTCTTTTACATTTGGAATTCACTGCCGGAAGTAATCCAATCTGACAATATAATGCTTAATCCAGCCATGCAAATGAGCACCCATACAACTGCAAAGATGTTGAGAATTGTTTAATAGCATAAATGTATGTAAGAAAAATGAAATTGACACTGCTCTAAATTAAACCTTTTAAAGCTGTGCTTTTATTGGGATTAAAAGTAACATTAATACAGTTAAAAAAAAAAAAAAAACATTCCGACGGATGCTTTAAACGCTGCGGCAGAAGCAAAATCAGAAGAACACTTTTTGACAACAAACTTATTATCATACCTTATATTTTAGATTTTAAATACAGTAGAACCCTGCTAACAGTAGAGCCCTTTTTATTGCAAATTCTAAGAAATAAGATAAATCTTGTTAACAAATAAAAAATTGAAGTGCATGTTATACGTTTAATGAGTCCCTGAGAGGAAGAAATTGTTTAGCTTTGCACGACGAAGAGATGTAAATCTGGATAATGCTGCCAATATTATGTCAATGTCGCATCAATATGAAATCAGTTGGCGTTGCATCTGAATGTTTCTATGTCTAGCGAACTGCTATTTCTAGCGCATTTGCAGCCTCACATTTTGATATACAAACACTATCTGCCTCATCATTCTTTTTTGGAGCAGAGTCATCTAGATGGGAAAGTCACTTTTTCTCATTCTTGGCCTGTGAATTAATGGATCGCCAGATGTGTTCTTCTAAATACACATCTCTTTTACATTATCCTTTTCTTATTCCGTTTACATTGAAAATTTTGATAATCCGAAATGTTGCTAATTTGAATAGGTAAAGGTCCCAATTAGTTCGGATTATCGGGGTCGAACTGTATCTAGATTTTAGCCACATGTAGCTTCTGCTTAGAAGTTAAAGAATATAACTGTACAGATTAAGAATACCTTTGTAATTTTATTTTAAAAGTCAAGAAAGTCATTGCTCACTGCGACACAATTAAATGCAGCCAATTATCATTAACTAATAAAGAAGATGCATCATATATTTGTGTCGACAGTAAGAGATAAAATAGAATCACGGTGCTATATGTGACGCGTGTAGCGAATATATTAAATGTACAGTAAATCCATGCAGTTATTGCATGGATTTAGATACTCTTCCCTCTCATTTATGCCATATGGAATGGGAAATTGTTTCTATACAATTAGACACATATTGAGATATGCTCGGAAAAAAATCGTGCCTCTTTTTCATTTCAGAGATAGAGAAAAATTGTGATTTCGTGCGTCTCCTGATTTAAAAAATTGTCGTAAGAGGAAGAGAGCTCACTTTGAAACAAGATAAGGAAAAAGGGGGCACATGTGAATAACGCCCATTTCATGTAATTAACGCAAGATAAATTTAATATATGAAATCAATATTTATAATAATACATGAAGACCCCAAAAGCCAAGGGGTATAAGTGACAAAATTGAAAAAAATGTACTATGTGCTCAGACGACCTGGAAATATGCTTTTTTCTTTTCAGGTAAAGAAATGTAAGTGATTTTCTAATTATGTGTTGTGTTTTATAGATCAGCCACTTTTGACAAATAATGATTAATATTGATTAATTATAAATTTAAAGAAAATTGCACTCTACTTTTTTCACATTTATTGAAATAAGAGTTCAAAGATCACTGCGAAACAAGCAGCAGTTTCCTATTTCAATTCCGTCAATTATTATCGATGTCCAACTTTAACGTCAATTATCTTTGAACTCAATTTACTCCAAATCGAATTTTTGTCACTTGTACCCTTGGCTTCTGATTGTCTTCATATATCATAAGCTTTTAATAATATAGTGTCAATATTTGTAATAATATATTATATGCCAATATATGTAATAATATATGGAATAATATCAAAAATTGCCATATTATACAAAAATCTTTGTATTTTAGATATTAAGCCTAAAATATATGTAAGAAAAAATGTTTCACAGAAATATGTGTAAGAATATTACACAGATGTAAGTGTAAGAGACACAGTTTATTATTATCCTAACAACTATTGACAATTTCTAAAATATTTTATCTGACGTTAATTATATGAAATGGATGTTATTCACATGTTCTTCCCTTTTCCCTTCTTCTGAATTCGTGCGATCTAGAATTACTTATGAACGATCTAAAGAAATTGATAAAGACAATTTTTCTAAAAGAAATAGACGACGACTTTAAAAAATATATTTTTTGATAGTTACAAAATGGACGGAAGGACTAACCTTATCATAGCTGGAGAGAATATTCTTGAAGACATTGATTGAACGAGCAAAGAGCTACAAAAATTTTACAAAACACACTCTGCTGTTACGAGAAGCATCTAACAGCAAAACAAAGAAAACATAACAATGAGAAAAAGAAAGTTTTCCAATTCAGGCTTCATTTCAAATATATTTCTCTTCGCATCAAAGAGACAAACAGGGTAATAAGGAGAAAAATATATTCTAAATAATAACTTACAGGTGTAAAATTTATATTGCAATCTTATTTTTTGCAAATGTTTATTCTACATGCAATAGAATAGGATAATTGTCTATCGAATAAGGTCGTTATATTTACATTAACTTCATTGATTTTCTAATCCATCATCATGTTATTCGAAAAATTTACCTCGACTTTTGACAGAAACGTTCGTACTCTGAATTATAAAAATTCTCTTTGAATATACTTCTTGAATGCAAACTTCTTGATTTCGTATCTAAACTTATGTGCGTGAACAAAACTTTACTATCTTATAAAGATATCTAAATTTTCAAAATGTGATTGAGCTCTTAAAATGTGGGTTTTTACGAAGATTATATAGAATGCTAAAGCAGTTTTAACTCGTGGTTGTTTGTCTAATGTTTAAGGTGAGTATTTCTCTGAGATAATTGGTATTTTTTACAGTCCCATATGAATTCACTAAGCTGCGGTGTGATTGTTTCTAATCGTTATAAAGTTGGTTTTTGACTTCTTCAATAAAAAGTTCTTAGGTTCATGGAACCCAATGTTTAAGTACTGAGACTTTCATTGCTAATGTGGTTTAGATATTCAAAGAAGAACGTTTGGTTTGTGTTTGCCATTTTGGAATTTGACAGTGTTATTTAAAGTTAAGTGAAAAATTAGTTTATCGTATAAATTTATTGTTGAAGTGGTTTTGACTTATTTTAAGGTTAGTCCAGCCGATTTCACCAGTTCTCCTTTAAGTAAATCTTATTAAACTTTCTGTACTTGCTAAATTTAGATATTTGTGTACTCATTTAATCAGAAGTTACGGCTTATCAAAAAGAATAATTTACAGATTTACATCATCAGTTATGGTAGAAATTGTTGACATAAGCCAGGTTTTCTATTATATAGATAAAGGTTCTGACTTACCAACAACGGTTGGTTCAAGATCTACGAAAACGGCTCTGGGAACGTGTTTTCCGGCGCCTGTCTCGCTGAAGAATGTGTTGAAGGAGTCATCTCCTCCGCCCAGCGTTTTGTCGCTGGGCATCTGTCCGTCGGGTTGAATACCATGTTCAAGACAGTAAAGTTCCCAGCAGGCGTTTCCGATCTGAACTCCGGCTTGACCAACATGAACACTGATGCATTCCCTCTGTAAAGAAAAAAAAGAAGCCTTTAAAACAAGCATTCTTAAAATAAATACAGATCATAATAAAGTAAGAATTTAAAATAACTCCTTTAAATACAATAAAAACAAAAAGTTTTAAAATGACGCTATTTTAATGCAGTACTGATAATAGATGAAAGAGTAAAAAAATGTTAATGTCTAAATGTCAGTTTTGAAAATCAACAATTTATAAAATAATCAATACAGAACAATGCCGTTTGCACAGAAAAAGTATTTTTGAAGCGGGTTTTTTTGTGAAGAAATTAAAATGGTGACATATTTTAAATTATTGACAATCAAATGGCACTTCATAGTCTCCATGCAAAGTGGCAGCCTATAAATGTTATTTATTGTCTGTAGCATGGCTACCAGTCGAAGCACAACTCTATTTTCAGCATTAAGCCGCATTTCCGTTGGTAAGGCAAATACGTTGCCTAATTTCATCTTTTGATGTTGCCACTGGTGCTGATTGTTCTTTGTATTCTTCTGATTTCAAGCATCCTTACAGCCAAAAGTCACAAGGTATCGATTTGGAAGATCTAATTGGCTATGTACTAGGAAAGGATTGGTGCGGTTCTCAAGAATACTGAGGATAGCTTCACAGACTCAGCAATATGCTTAATGGCAACGTACCTAGTTCAATTTTATTCGACTATACAGACGATCAGCAACAAAACTGATATTAGCCAGAGTTATCACCTGATATCTAATCTGTAACTTTAACCGACGTATGCAGATTAAAGAAGAAATTAATATAGGTATAATATTTCTTTTCTGAACAAAAAATTACGCTTCGTATCGTTTCTGTGCAAACGGAATTTTTCTTTTTCCATTAGTTGTAAAGTTACAGAGACACCAACTTACAAAATTTGTAATCATGTCTGAAGAATGAGCTTTAGTATTTTACGATATAGACGAAAACAGCTTATATTTTAACTTATGGAAGATTTCCAACGTGTACCTTGCAGATTGAGATATCAAAAGAATAGAAAATAATCAGAGCGCAAGTGATCGAGGTCATAATTTAATATCCAAGTTCTGCAACAGGATTTTTTTCTCCTGATTAAGAAAAGCTTAATACTTTGCTTAATCTGTCTGATATTTTTTTTTTTGTTGCATTCAAGTAAATATATTATAATAATGGGCTCTTAGAATTTCTTCTGTATCTTCTCACGCAACAAGCGTTGCTACCGTAAAAAAACGAAGAATAAAAGAAAAAGGTTTAAAAAAATACTAGAAAGAAAAAAACGTATTTCGAGATAAAAAGAAAAGCTCAGTGCTGCTTAGTAGTTTGGCATGTGCTACATGTAGAAAATAAAAAGATTCATTCTTTATGGATGCCTTACTTTTCTTAGATTAAAGAAGTGGTAATATATATGGTAATTTTTAGAGGATATTTGTTGGTAAAATAATTCATCAGCTGTCTTAGAATATAGGCGAGGGGGGGGGGATGTAAATGATGTAATCTAGGGCAAAATTGGACAATTTTTTCATCCATTTTCATTTTCACATCACATAATCATTTCTCAATTAATTTTCAGAGAAGCATATCATAAGTTCCTGTTTTCGGTAAATGTATGTGAGATCTATTAGATTGTCTAGGCCAGGGTCAGGCAACCCATACGCAAGATGTATCACATGGTCTCTTAAATCAATATTATATCAATCTTCTCGCAAATCTATTTTTTTTAATCGCTATTATACAAAAATAGGAAATGATTTTTTTTACTATATACCTGTCTAACATTAGCACTGGTATAATGTATCAAATGTCATACTTATTGTTGACACTCATATCATTTATTTACCAATTATCCTATGCGAGGATTTCCACTGCAAACTTTGAGATTATTTGCTGATACGTGTTTCATTAATTTTTAATTAACTGCATGTTTTAATCTCAACCTTTCATCCCTTCGGGGTCGATAAAATGAGTACCAAGCTTGCTTGGGAACTAAACACCTAGGGCTTTGGGCTGACCACCCGGCCGGGGCACATGCTGCATAGCATCTCGGAGCCAAGGGTCAAGTAAACAGAGTTGGGCGCTATAGGCTCTGATCCTTCATGGATCATACAGCCACAGGTTTAATTTTTAGCATGTTTTAATAAAACAACGTGTTTTAACGATATATATGTGTGCTATGTCAAAAACCTGTCTAAAAACCTTTCGTATTATGCCTTATTCAATGTTGTGAATTTTGTACATTCATGAAAAAAGGGATATTGATATCGGAAATAATTTATAAATATAAATTAAATGTTGGAACATCCTATGTTAACTATTATTATTATCTTCAATTATGATCTATGTCTATAAATTAAACCTAAGGTCGACTCAGCGATATAAGCGATCCACCTGCTAATCTAAAAAAAAAAGTTGTCAATCACTGTCCTACTAGGATATACTTTTTTTTTAATCCAAAAAATTAGAAATTGTGTATTCAATACTATGGAAATCACAGATTAACATTCCTCTTTCTTTGGGTCTTAGTCATATATTACATGTTTAATTTATGACAGAATTTCACAGAATGAACGCAATCATCTGCATGTGTACACATGTGGGGGGCAAAAGGCAATATACAGTCCATTATCAAAGGTTTATCGACCAACCATCACACATATTTCAGGGTCCAATTGAGACCTCCTACGTGTCGCTGACCCTTTATCATCTCTAGAAAAGAGAGAGAAGGGAAAAAATTATGAAAAGTAAACGTTCCGGCAAGAAAGAATGATGCTATTCATGATCAGTGAACGGTAACAGAACATGTGTGGGAACCAGACTGGGAACAAAGATGAAAAAAGTCAATAACAATGAAATATCATGCCTATCAATTAAACGTTTACTGGAAGTAACATATTATTTTCTGATGATCAATTAAAAGTTGAACCAATGATGCAAGACACCTACTTGTTTATGAGGTGCATATGTACCACAGTGTGTCCATAATGTTCCACGAAATTTTTCTTAAAAAAAAAAAAAATAGCATGAACCTCGAATTGGATTAGTTGTTTTAGGTTGTCTAAAGTATTTCTATTTTTCTTTTTTTTTAAGTATCAGAAAAGGAAAGTACGCTGTTAAAGATTAGCAGCAAACTGTTCTGTCATTCGACAGTTTTTATAAAAACAGCTACACAGTCGTAATTTATCTCTAGTCAGATAATAATCTGGTCAATAATTGCGCTTTTAGAATATGGTCAAGTAAACGTTATCTTTAAAAACGGTCGAATGATGTGACAGGTTGTTGCAAGTTTTTAACTATGTATAGTTATTTATTTGCTCAACTGTACTTTTGAATTATTTTACACATAATTTCTGAACGTCAGTAAATAATACACAATGAAACGGTATTTAAAATAGCAAAAATATCTTCATCTATTGATACACGATGTTTAGTCTTTGAGTTTCAAAGAAATTATCGCAAATAATGTTACCTTTACTTCACATGTGATCCTCATAATGAAAAATTTATCAGATATGATTTTTGTTCTGTTATTATTTACGTAATGTATGTCCTGAAACATTCAAGTAATATACTGGGTATCCCATAAACTCGTTCCATTTCAAAAAAAAAAAAAAAAAAAACTAGTCGGACGTGGCAATCCCAAAATTTCCTTCTATCTCATACATGTTAATACTTCCTGAAAAATGCAGCTGGTTAGATGATTTGCACCAAAATCTAATCAGCAACAACTTAAGTCAACTTCTAACAGAATCTGAAGTTTCGTGAAAATCCGTGCGTTAGTTTTTGATAGAGCTATGGCGGAAATCGTAAAAGCATTTGCATAGCAGCGCCACCTATTCGGTGATATATACCAATATCTAATAAGCAACAACTTAAGTCGACTTGATAACTGAATCTGAAGTTTGATTAAAATCAGTGCACCCCTTCTTGAGATAAAACCATTGCGGGAATTAGAAAAATGCAGCATAGCAGCGCCACCTGTTGAGCGATTTACACCAAAACGTAGTCAGCGGCAACTCATATCAAGGACTAACTGAATCGGAAGTTTGATGAAAATCCACGCATTAGTTTTTGAGATAGAGACAATGTGGAAATCAGGAATAATGATGTATAGCAGCACCACCTGCTGAGCGATTTACATAAAAACTAATCAGCACAAATTTATATCAGGGACTAACTGAATATAAATTTTTATTCCGTGCATTAGTTCTTTAGATAGAGCGCCCACAAAATTTGTGTCACACACAGACTCACAGACATACTCACAGACAGACATTTTGTAAAAACATGTTTTTCGGGATCGCTGACCCCTAAAACGTGTAAATACGTCAAAAACCGGAATTCAAAAATTTTCACAAATTCAATACTTTCTTCTTGTAAAGATAGAAGAAAGTAAAAAAAAATCCCATTGGAGTACGGTTTGCATCATAAGACTTTTCAAAGAATTGTAGATTTCGTGGCAAAAGAAAAAGAAAAGTAGTTCAATTTAACTAATTATCGTCACCATTTATTATATCACAATTTATTTTAGCAATTTTCATCAATATGTAGTACTATTACAGTTCATGTTATTAAAAGGCAAAAAATACCGAGCTAATGTAACAGACATTTATTTGCACTTGAAAATCCACAATGTTCTCATGTTTTAGCATAGTTTAAAAGCATGTTTTATATTCTCAATGTGTCTTCTATTAATGTGGACCTTAATAGCACCTCCCATCGGTCAAATTTTGAACTTTTTTTTTTTTCGGCCACAAAAATCCTATTCTTTGACAAGTTTTATGGTGCAAACGCACTCTTAAACGAAAGTTTGTTAAGTTCGTAATTTTTTTTTAAATGCATTATTGTAAAAAATACACTTCCTCTTTTCATGTTTTTCATGTTTTCTATCTTTTTTTTTCTTTTTTGAAAGTATATAATGACAATAATCATTCTTATTTATCACTTTATATGCAAAGCACATAGGAATGTAACCATACATAGAAATAAATTTACAAAGAGGAATACTGATTACTGAGTTATTGATTACTATGACATATAATTTATTACCATACCCTCTCAAATCATGAAAGTAATAACATCCTTCTTTGGAAGTCGGATAAAAATTGTTTCCCCTTTGATTTCACTAACTGATTACTTATTATTTATTACAATAATACTCTTAAATCATTCGCTACATCTAAAAGTAAAAACCGATTCAATTTTGACTCCACCAATTGATTTCTTATTGTTTTTTACATAAATGCTGTCAAATCATTCCCTATGTTTGAAAGTAAAAATTCGATAGCTCGAAAATAATTTAATTAAAAAAAGATCTAAAATACAGAGTGTGACTACTGTTCTAAATCTGATTTGAACAAATTGAACCAGTTTAAATAATTGAAGTCTGTCCCATAGGTTCGTTGACCCTTGCGTGCTTGTGGCACCTAACCCTTACAAATCTCCTGGAAGCACGGACTCATGATTTGAGCGGAAAAAAAAGAGTGTAAAAAAGAGACAGAGAGTGAAAAAATATATTTTTATCCACATCACGTTCTGCATGGTACATCAAAAACGCCCTCTAATCTCTATCTCATTGGGATAGAATAGTCTAAATGTGAGGCATGCGTGAGTGATATTAAGAACTTAATGTCAGCTATAATCAAGAGCGACCTCCTCATAAAACTTTTCTGAGCTTTCAACACCTCAAAAATGTGTTTTTGACACCTTTTTTCTAAATTTTTGATAGTTTACTTTTCTACATGTGTTAGAAAAAAAGACCTGAATGTGCTTTATCTTACTTGGATGGCTATAAGCAGAAAGCTTACTTTTCCACGCTTTTGAGAACGAAGAAAAAAAAAAACTATTATTCAAAGTTTTTAAAGAACTGTTTCATAATATTATTGTGGGATAATTGCAATATAAATATCCTACAATATGTACCAAAATATTCCAATCTCCTAGTCATCCTCCAGGAAATGTACAAAACAATATCGCAAAATACAGTGGGACTTCCCGTTAACGAAGTTCATATTTAACGAAATTATCTGCTGAACTTTGACTTTCAACATCATTAACATGTAAATTAATCTACATATTACGAAAAATATATTCTATACAACGAAGTTTTTTTCACTTAAGCCTGTTCGCCATTCAGTTTCCGAATCCCCCTCGGTAATATTAAGTGTATGGGCGCTTGATGCATTCTTATATTTAAAATATCTCCTAGGGAAATTAATATTTTTAACTTCTACTTCTTGTGTACACTTCCTAAAACATGTCTCCTTTTTTCTTAGTTCTCAAAATATTTCTAAAGTATAGGCTTAATTTTATAGGAAGTGTTAAAATCTTACTCACAGTTCATCCTCTTTTAACACATAAAATATTAAATTCAGCACAGAATTTAGAAATATTTTGAAAACTAAGAAAAAAAGAGACATCCTTTAAGAAGAGTACACAGAAAAAATATGCTAAAAATATGAATTTCCCGAGAAGATATTTTAAATATACGAATGCATCAAAAATACTTAGACTTAACATTACGGAGGAGAATTCAGAAGCTAGGTGACTACCCCCCTTAACAGTAGTCAAGGAAGAAAAATGGTGTGAGAGAGAAGCTTTTTACTCATTTTAAACATAGCAATACGTTGTAAGTGTTAGCTGCGTAAAAAACCCATTTTTTTTTTTGAAATAATTAAAAAAAATCATTATCATAAAGATCACACCATCAGTTCCGTGGTCAAGATAAAGACAGGGAGGTATTAAAAAATAATAAAAGTAAATAATAAAGTAACATGAAATATTAACAGCATAAAAGTTAATTCAGCAGCATTATTCTGTTCAGTCTAATACATAATGTTACAAATAATTTATAGGGAAAATGGCAGGTCTGTGGATATAATCCGTATTGACATCATGGTTACGAACATAGAATCTAAATAATGTAATAATGCAATTTTAATAAAACCTTTTTCACGATTTGCAAAAACCTTGGCATGATGTTAAAATATTTTTTTTTATCAGATAATCGCCGTTAATTTCAGAAGAGCAAGTAGCCTCCACTGATAGTAAATCATTATACAATTTTAATGGAAACTTTTATTTTCTTCATAAAAATTAAATCTACAATTACTATTTAAAAATATCATTTTCTAGGTATTGCTTTTAGCCTTTACGTCTGTACTGATTTTCTAATGAATATATAAATCGTAGAAAATGTTACCACTGCATCTAAAGTATTCGAATTGGAACACTTACTATGATCTCTCTTATTAGATTTCCTCTCTTTCATCTACTTTAAATTAACTAACTGATAACAGCATCAGTATAGATGCAATATAAAAAATTCTTTTCGAATGACTCACAATAACAGAATTATTTGAATATCGCATTTCAATAGCACAATACAACTTCGTGACAATCTAATATTTTTAACATTTTCCTTAAAACACACCTGCCTTAAATAAACAAAATGCAATTCATGGCAAAAACTGCTATTAAGACTCAAATATAATATTTTTTAACCATATTTAAAACAGAAGATAACAATGGAATGATATAAGTTTCATCTATTTCCAGCCTAAAGTTAAACTTTTTATAACATGAAATTGCGAATTACTTATTTATAAAAATAATTGCTTGAAATGAGATTCTTGGTCAGTCATAAAAGAGATATAAAGTAGATTTTGACACACACGGTGTTTATAAAGTTTCTGTACATTTTTGAGAAACAGATTTCTAAATTCAATTTCATTGTAGGTGATCTGATAGAATACTTTCAACAGAAGAAAGAATAGTCATTGTTTGTGCCCATCGAAGTGGATTAATTTCTGAACAAATGCAGGAGGACTTCATCGACAATAAGTTCTTGTCCTTTACAGATTCCAACACACGCTTCTTCCACAGCTATCTTGGGGATACAAGTAAACACATAAAAACCTTTTGTGCTCTTCTTGACACAACATCTGGTGTTATCGGAGTTCTACCTGAACTATCTTCATCATTAACAACAAGGAAAGGGCATGTTCAGAAACAAACACTTACTTCAACCAATCTATCAACTATATTTTTGCTTTAATGATCATTGCAGGGATCGTCATAACGACGTTGACCAATAGTACCACTGAGCTGTTAATCGTAGACCAATCAGAACACATAAATTCAGTACAGCAGGAGTCGTAAACACGGACAGGAAATTACTGTAGATCCATAGTAATTTTTCCTACAGAGACGTTAGCTCTGCACTTTCCTTATACCAGTTCGTTTGAATTTGTTTACAAAGTTTTTCATACCTGGCCTGATTATCTGAATTTCATTTGGGCCTGATTTTCTAAATTTGCGGGTGAAACGAAGGCCATCTTGATATACATTATTGAGATAGCCCTGGTTAAGCCTTCTTGACCCTATTCATGCGTCAATCCACGAAAGAGAAAAAAAAAAAGCTATTCTATTTTCTCTTTGTATCATTCTATCAGAACACTTGCAAAGAAATTGGATTTAAACTTTATTTCTCGAAAACGTACAGAGACTTTATAAACACTCAGCATTTGTGAGATTTGTTTCATCCTTTTTGTTCATAATTCAGATTAATTTTTTATTTTCTTTATCTTCATGTCATTTCACAATCAAAGTCGGCTGCATTCCGTCATAACAACAACAATAAAACAAAATCCTGTAACGAAATGGCAAGAAGTTATAAGAAAAAAATATAATAAAGAGAGAAAAGTGTCTTCAAGCGAATGATTCTTAACTTCCGATCTGCACTGCTTATTTTTGTTTATTTATTTACTTAATGCACGTCAATTGGCTTAATATAACGACAGTAGTTTGGCACAACACTTTTTTTGTGGCAATTTTTTTAATTTATGCTCATTAAGTTTAAGCCACATTATTGCCAACACTGTTCATATATGAGAGGATTCTATATTTACATCATTTACCTGTCTCTCTCAGGAGGAAAAAAATAAATGCGATACCATGTGTATTATGAAAATGTATAGTAGTATTATGTACTTTTAAATCTCGTGTTGATTAGAAATTTTTACGAAAGCAGAGCTAAAAGAAAAAAAAGGAAAAAGAAAAAGAACACAGACACCACATAAAAATACCATTTTTGGACCCTGCTGAAATTTATATGGGAACACAATAAAAAAGAACTCTTTCCAGCAAAAAATAATTGTCTAAATCAAGTTATGCGCGGACATGCATTAAAAAAAAAAAGATAGACTCTTGATTATCCGACGCAGCCGGTTAACCGGCACAACTAACATATATAATTAAAAAATATACTTGTGGCTGTATTCTAAAATTCCAGTCAAAATTTTGTTATTATTATTATTTTTTTTAACTTATAATCAATTATATAAAATATTAAAACATGGTGAAAATTCTAATAAAAGATTATAATAGAGATAAATTGTTTCTATACGTTGTAAATTTTATTAAATAATATACAATTTTGTTACAATAATCATTTCAAATGTATCGATTCTTAATAGCTTGACTAGCGGGCATGACCGAGCTAGGCTCGGTCAAAAATAGCCTTGTGTTCAATGCGATATTTCATTCTTACTGTATAATTTTTGCTGTTTAGATAAAATTGGTATGATACTAAGCCATAGGGACCCACTAATCGAAATTTTTCGAACACACGACCTAACCAATGCTCATCTGGAACCCGAAAACGATAGAATACAAAATTTAGTCAAAATCGCTAAAGTCATTTTATAGATAAAATTAGCTTGACCCACGGTAACCCCAAAAAGACCTACTAATCTAAATTTATCGAACATCTGACATATCCCAATGGTCTTCTAGTGCTAGGAAACGGTAGGTGTAATAAAAACTTTTGTCAAAATCGTTTGAGCCATTTTGTAGATAAAGTTAGCTAAACCTTGACCCATAGTGATCCAAAATGACTGGTTAATCGAATTTTCTTGAGCATGTGACCTAGACCAATGGTCCCTTCTCGAACCCGAAAACGATAGAAAACAAAATTTAATCAAAATCATTAAAGCTGTTTTCAAGATAAAATTAACTTGACCCACAGTAAACCAAAAATTACCCATTAATCGAATTTCCTCGAACACGTGACCTAACCCAATGATCTTCTCCTGCCCGGAAACAGTATAATACAAAATTTTGTCAAAATCGTTTCAACTTTTTTTAAGATACAATTAGCTTGACCCACAGTGACCCAAAAAATGACTCACTGATCGAATTTTCCAGAACATGTGACTTAGCTCAATGGTATTCCATGCTCAGAAACGATATAATACAAAATTTTGCCATAATGTTTTGAGCCGTTATTTTAGATACACTCAGCTTGACCCACAGTGATTGTATAATACAAAATTTTGACATAATCGTTTTTTTAGATACAAATAGCTTGGCCCACAGTGACCCAAAAATGACCCACTAATAGATTTTTCTCGAACTTGTGACTTAGTCCAATGGTCATCTCATGCCCGAAAACGGTATATTACAGAATTTTGTCAAAATGTTTTGGGCATTTTTTGGATTCAATTAGCTTGACCTTGACCCATTATGACCCAAAATGACCCACTAATCGAATTTTCTCGAACACGTGACCTACCCCAATGGTATTCTCATGCCCGAAAATGGTAAAATACAAAATTTCGTCAAAATCGTTAGAGCTGTTTTCTAGATAAACTTTGCTTGACCCACAGTGACCCAAAAATGACCCAGTAATCGAATTTTTACTAATATGTGACTTAGCCCATTGGTCTTCTCGTAATCCAAAACGACAGAATACAAAATTTAGTCAAAATCGTAAGAGCCGTTTTTTACATAAAATTGGTTTGACCCAAAGGGACCCAAAAATGACCCACTAATCGAAATTTCTCGAACATGTGACGTAGCCCAATAGTTTTCTCGTGCCGAAAAACGGTTGGATATAAAATTTAGTCAAAATCGAATGGGCCGTTTTTTAGATATAATTAGCTTGACCTTGACCTATTTGACTCAAAATGACCCACTAATCGATTTTTCTCGTACATGTGACTTAGTCCAATGGTCATCTCATGCCCGGAAACGGTATATTACAAAATTTTGTCGAAATGTTTTAGGCCTTTTTTGGATTAAATTAGCTTGACCCTGAACCATTGTGACCCAAAATGACCCACTAATCGAATTTTCTTGAACGTACGATCAAGACCAATGGTATTCTCATGCCCGAAAACAATAGAATACAATAATTCGTCAAAATCGTTAGAGCCGTTTTCTAGATAAACTTTGCTTGACCCACAGTGACCCAAAAATGACCCTCTAATCGAATTTTCTCCAATATGTGACTTAGCCCATTGGTCTTCTCGTAAGCCAAAACGACAGAATACAAAATTTAGTCAAAATCGTTAGAGCCGTTTTTTAGATAAAATTGGCTTGACCCATAGTGACCCCAAAATGACCCACTAATCGAAGCTTCTCGAACATGTGACCTAGCCCAATAGATTTCTCGTGCCGAAAAACCGGTTGGATATAAAATTTGGTCAAAATCGATTGAGCCGTTTTTTAGATATAATTAGCTTGACCTTGACCCATTATGACCCAAAATGACCAACTAATTGAATTTTCACGAACACGTGACCTAGCCCAATGGTCTTATCATGCCTGAAAATGGTAAAATACAAAATTTCGTCAAAATCGTTAGAGCCGTTTTTACACACACACACACACACACACACACATACATACACACACAATTTTTGCTCGCATTATAGTATAAGATAATTTCGAATACACTTGCGATTCTTTGAAATAAACTAAAAATCTAAGAGAAAATTTAAAATAAAAAGAAAATACATGTGATTGTATACTTTAAAACATTGTTTCTTACAAAATTTTCGTCTTTTTTTATACAAAAATATTCCTTAAAGGAAAAAAATATTGCCATATCAAAAATAACAGCTAAAACATTATTTGAAAATTTCATTGTAATATCTTGTCTATCACTTGAGACAATAAAGAATCAAGGTATAATGCTGCAGTCTTGAAAACGAAATTTTGAGAAAATTGGATTTAAAATTTTGTAAAAAAAAAAAAAAAAAAAAAAAAAAAAAAAAAAAAAAATAGCAGACAGCGTTTTTTAATAGCGACTGCATCTTATTTCCAATTGACGTAAAAAAAAAAAAGTTTTAAATTACAAAATTCTAAAAATAATAAATCAATTACATAGTAATAACCAGTTAGTGAAAAATTGACTATGGTAATTGACCATAGGAAGTCACACTAAAAAAAAGGTGAAACATTAAAAAATACTTTTTGTTTGTAGAGCTCAACAACTAAATGGGCAAAAATTACATAAAATGTGCATTTATTTTTAAAGCGTAATTACTTAACTACAGACTGACGAAAATTCACTATTACATTGGTGTACTTTCAAAACAATGAAAGCGTAAAAAGAAAAAAAAATCTATATCTAACTACAATCTCATTTTACTATATACTAATTCATTTCTGAATGTTAACTCATAATTACATTTTTATGATAATTGGTTCATCATTAAAATTTAATATACTTTCTAGATATACAAGAAAGCTTTCGAATTTTCTGCTAGACGAATTATTATTTTTTATGATATTTTAATCACGCACACAATGTTAAAGTTACAGCTTTTCTTTTAATACTATAACGTAACATTAGTAACTATAGGAACGTTTTCTAGAGCTAAATATTGCACTAAATATATTTATCTGTGTTCAGGGTGGTACACACAAACAAATACGTTTTTATGTTGCAAATATAAGAATGGAAATTCCCTTCGTTATGAAAAATATTTGAAACTATGACGTAAATTTCTTATTATTCTTAAAACTCTAGTAGCAGATGATGTGAGACAAGTGACTATCGTTACTGATTATTTTTTAATTCAATATTAAGATTATTTTTAGTACATAACCTATTTAGTTATTCATTACGTATAAAAATAATCGGTACTTGTTAGTTATCCCGTCGACCAATTCCGCCAAATTATATAAATCGCCAAATTATACAAATTGACATAATTTTTATTTTAAATAACGAAAGAACAAATAAATTAGCATAACATTAATAAAAATACAAATAAAACGTCGAAATAAAAATCACTTGATGACATAAACACGTGTTGTCAAGTGAATGTGACATTTACAATCAACCATTATTGGCATTTAATCTTGCAATTTGGCGACAGTAATTTGGTCGACGGAATAACTAACAAGTACCAAATAATCAAGATACCATTTAGAAAATTTAACCTTACAGTCTAATACAGAATTCAAATTTTGTTAATCCAACTCGAAATTATTTGTAAACATTATACACCGCTGTTCTTTTAGCACTTTCCAACATTGTTGAAAAGTGTTCATAAATTCTGTTTGTCTGGCTGTCTGCCGTCTTTCCGTATTCTAACTCGGGTAAATATAGTCATGTTGCCATGAAATTGATATTGGGGTTTAATATGGCATGTCGATATTGAAAATGAAGTGTGTAGCATTTATGGTTCATTTACAGGAACACTCAAAACAATTTATTTACAATTATAATATATTTCCAAATTTTAATAATTGTGAAGCCTTACTGCAGACAAACAGTAATACTTCAAACAATATATTTCTGATATTTTCCTATAAATCTCTCATATATGAAAGACTTAAATTAATTGAAAATTTGTAAGAGTCATTATCAACAGTGGTTCTATTATCGCACATTAAAACTGATTAAAATTTATCACGATATGATTCGAATCATTATAAATTTCTTTTCGCGTTAAATTAATTCAAAACTTATAACGATAATTTACAGCACCGGTACTGTTAGATATCAAAACTGGTTAACATTCATAACGATACGAAACACTATAAATTTCTTATACGTGAAATGGTTTAATTAATTCAAAATGTATAATGACAATTTTCAGCAGCGGTAGTATTACACATTAAAACTGACAAGCACACATCATACAAATCGATGTAAATCAAAGAGTCAATGTAAATTTCCTGTAACCGTAATTTACAACAGCGATATCATTCCTTAATAAAATTGGTTAACAGTCATTCCGAAACGAATCAATGAAATTTTTCTATTACACGAAAGGGTTAAATTAATTCAAAACTAGTAACGCTAATTTTCAACAGTGGTACTGTTACACATTAAAACTGACAAGCATTCATCATATAAATCGATGCAAATCAAAGAGTCAATATAAATTTCCAGAAAAAGGAATTTACAACAGTGATATCATTCCTTAATAAAATTGGTTAACATTAATTTCGAAACGAATCAATGCGATTTTTCTATATTAACGAAAGGGCTAAATTTATTCAAAACGTATAACAATTTTCAGCAGGATTATTATGACACATTAAAACTGTAAAGCATTCATCATATAAATCGATGTGAATCAAAGAGTCAATATAAATTTCCTGTAACCGTAATTTACAACAGCGATATCATTCCTCAATAAATTTGGTTAACATTAATTCCGAAAAGAATCAATGCGATTTTTTTATTACACGAAAAGGTTAAATTAATTCAAAACTAGCAACGCTAATTTTCAACAGTGGTACTGTTACACATTAAAACTGACAAGCATTCATCATATAAGTCGATGTACATCAAAGAGTCAATATAAATTTCCTGTAACCAGAGGCGTCGCGATGGGGGGTTACGAGGGGGGGGGGGGGACCTCCCCTTCCAATATATGTGAACTTGGGAAATTTGAGCTTAGAGTTGGGAAATTCTAGATTTTTGAAACACTTTTTCTTTTTTTTTTAAAATAAAAAGTAAAAAAAAAAAAAAAAGAAAAGAAAAAAAAAAGGATTTTTTAATGTTTTGCTGGCTACCTTTCTGAGTTCTGTAACAGTAAACTAGTTAAATTTTCAAAAGAAATACAAAAAGCAGCCAGACTCAATTTGTCATTGTGTTTCTCTGTGCTACGAAAATATCATACATCTACCAGACCTGAATTTCCCTAATTTTGTACATCAACAGTGTCTATCTAATCTATTTCCTCCAAAAATTTGTTCCTCTCTCAAAAATCTCAAAATATCCTGAGGCTATTTTCTTATGAAGTACGATTATGACTCGTACATAATAGAAGACAAAAGCTTTCATTAAATGAACCAATAATTATAATTTTTATGTTTTTAATTTTAGTATTTTTCTTTGGACATTTTTTTTTTTTTACATATAAGTATCATCATCATTAAACACACATTGCACATATCATTTTAGTGGGAAAATAGAGCAATTTGTTACAAGTTGGGAAATTTTTAAATTCTCCCTCCCCCCCCCCCCCAAAAAAAAAAAAAAAATGTAGCCACGCCCCTGCCTGTAACCCTAATTTACAACAGCGATATCATTCCTTAATAAAATTGGTTAACATTCATTCCGAAACGAATCAATGCGATTTTTCTATTACACGAAAGGGTTAAATTAATTCAAAACTTGTAACGCCAATTTTCAACAGTGGTACTATTACACAACAAAATCGGTTTTAAGATTCATCACGATACGAATCCTGTGAAATGTCTCATTTCAAAAATAACCATTTTTTTCTCTTTCCTTTTTTTGCAATTTGTCTTCTTATGGCTTCATTCAGGTGAACCATAAGTTCGTCAGGTTTTGCCGAGTCCAAGGAGCGAATTTAGTTTGACAGGCGTCTTTTTTACGAATTAAAAAGAGCCGTGTAAATATCCGCATTTGGAAAGGCGAGTGACCTGATGTAATCTAGAGCTAAATTATGGCTTCTATGTGAGATTCTTGATCTATTTTGTTAAAAATTTAAACACATGAAAGGTGTTATTTCATTCAAACAATAATAATTAAAAAAAAAAGAATAACACTTCAGAATTTTTCACAGATTATTCTTTTTTCCACAATTACGATCTCAAAGACAACGTGAAAAAAAGTTAAAATTAATCTATAACTATTTGAAGGTTTCTCAAAGAAACATCTTCTTTATTGTAAAATTTAAGAGAAAATAAAAGTAATAGAAAGGAAAATTAGATGAGGAAGTCAAAAATCAAGACACACATGTAGAAAATGACTGGTGATTCAGTAAAAGAGGCCTCTTACGACGGGATCCTTTAACGTTAAAATGAATTCTCAAACACAAGAGAACAGGAATTCTGCTTTCTCAGAGTTTAGTATCGCCCCCGATGAAAAAAAAATATATGTATATAAATATAGATACGTTAGATTCCAGATTATCCGAGTTAATCGAACTTCTACCTTTGGAATGGGTCCTTTTCTTCTGATGGACTTATTGCATCTATTATTATGAAACAGCCATTATAAATGAAGTATTAGGTGAAGATGAAAGAGCAATCGTTAAAAGTCAGAACTCTGATTTTCTGGTCAGAATGGGGAAAAAAAATGAAAAAAACTATGGCCATTTTTTTCCCCATTCTGATCAGAAAATCAGAGTTCTAACTTTTTACGGTTGCTCTTTCATCTTCACCTAACACTTCATTTATTATGGTTGTTTTCCCTTTACTTTCTACAGAAATAGAGTTTCCAAAATTAAACAAATGTCGCTAAAAACTACAAAAAAATTAATATCTCAAAAAATAAATGGAGATGCAGTTTTCAAACAAATTGCATTTAAAAGTACTTTTTTCCCCCCAATACGACGGTATAAAAATTGAAAATGTGCGATACTTAGAAGTTTAAAAAATTACAGTAGAGCATTTAATCGTAAAATGATACTCCTGCTTTGTTTTACGGCTGGCTTATACAACGTAACGTTATTTTTTGGAGACGACACAAAATAAGCTGGGAGAAAGAAATAGCATACTGGGGGCTAAAAAATGATTAAATATGTACTCTGCTGCACTGTTCAAGTTTGGACGACACCGCAATATAAAATTTTTTTAAGTAGATCAAAATAAAACCACTCGTAGAAGGAGACTTCTGGTTTTATAATCGGTCAGTTTTGGCCATACTCCCACAAGAGCGCGTCTTTTCACAAGAACGTGAATTTCTTCCCACTTAATTTTAATCCACAAATGTCACATTGACACCAATACTTTGAAACAAAATTTTCGGATTCTTATGTACACGAATAAATGCATTTACTTTTTTACGAATAAATTTGATCTTAAATTTCAATCCTATTGTGACATTAGTGGATTAAAATTATGTGGGAAGAAAATCACCCACTAAAGCCTAAGATGTTTACCAGCCGGTTAAAACAACCGTTACCCACCAACAATGATCTTAAAGGTGGCTGCTAGCTTCATAGTTTGAAATTTTGCTACCTTTCTTCTGCATTTTACTATAATCTGAAAGCTTTCTCTCTCTCTTTTTATTTATTTATTTATTTATTTTATTTTTTGCTGTTATTACAAATCGATTACTCCAAAAATTCTTAGGAAATATACCCTAAGTCTTAAAGGAACGTACCCTAAGTCTAAAATTTCACTGCACTATCTAGAAAATATATTAAATATAAGTTAAAATGCTTTGGGAGAGTGGGCTATTATTGAGAAACGCATTGTGTAAATTGATTGAATTTGCAAATGCAATCATTAAAATAAGGATATAGCATTTATACAGTTACCAGAGCGAAATTTGTCATTTAAAGTTACGTAATTATGTCGTTTATTTTTTTAGTATTTAGCATATATGAAATGTCTGGAAATATAAAATTTTATGCAATGTATGGATTCTTTAAACTTACGTTTTTACTCATAACTTGAAAAACAATGAATGAAAAATTGTTTTTTCGAGTTACCACAAATGGTAATGTAATCGAATTCCTTTGTAGGCTTCTGTAAAATAATAGTAAGTGCACAAGTAACACATAATCTTAAAGAAAAATCATGCTACAGGTGAGTATAACAACCTACATGCATATATATATATATATATATATATATATATATGTGTGTGTGTGTGTGTGTGTGTGTGTCAATTGTGTATTGCTTATATTTGTGGGATATTGCCCCTGATGAAAAGTTCCACAATATAAGTGTTATTTATATCCTTGATATTCATTTTTCTTTGCATTCCTTTTGTAAATTTTTACTCAGGCTTATATTGCTCCTCCACTTTTTGAAAATAAATTTTCCACTTTTATTTTATTCAACTATTTTATCAAAAGTAATATATTATAATATTAAACTATTTAGGTTTTTCAATATTTTGAATTTTCTTTATGGGTTCTGTATGCCAATTAGCTTTACTATAATATTTTTTATAATGATTAATGTATTATAATTTTACATGGAATCTTCATTTAGAATTTTGGTTAACATCGTTATATGAACTTGTTAGATAAATTTTGATTCAAAGGTATTTTATGTATATGTATATATATATATATATGATAAATTTATTTATTTTATTTTAATTTAATTTCATTTATTATTGTTTTTTTAACTTTACTTATTTGTCCACTTATTGCACAGTAGATTCGTGATTCTATTTAATTATATGCACTGATTTCTCATCATCATATTGATTCCTTTTATATTTATAGCAAAACTTTTATAAATAAGAAATGAACTCTTCCTGTGACATACCTGTAACTACTCTAGTTTGCCACTATATCAGTACAGTACCGTGCTTTAAAAAAAAGAAAAGAGACGTGGGAGAGAAAGAGAGAGAAGAAAACTATGTTAATAACGCAGTTCCTATTTGCTAAAAATATTTAATGTAATCATAATAAGTGCATTTATTCCGAAAAAAAAATTGGTGGAAATTAGTAAAAGAATACAGATTGATCTAAGATGGCTTCCAAAGGACGGATTACTGAACCCTTAGAGGAAGTTCTTATACAGTCACGCAAGGAGTGTCTGCTTATAAAAAAAATTGGACGTATTTAGTCGGCATTTATACATAGACCATTGTTTCGATTCCAAGAATAATAGCTAATATAGACTATTGGGAAAATTCCACGAAAACAAATGGTAAAAACTAAATACATAAAAACTACTAGTGTTTTAATAGACGGTTGAATGCCAAAGTTTAGACTGAGAAAATATACCGTGAATGTTACGATATGTGATGACGTTTTTCTTTTTAATGCTGTTATATGATTCACAGCTGTATTATTCATTGTATTTTTTTTTTCGTTCATTTTCTAGTAAATTTTCTGGAAAGCGTAAAAAATAATAACTAATTTTGAACATTCTTCTCTTCATTACATATGAAGATACATAATTTTTTTTTTGTTTCGTTAGAAATGCCATGACATGATGAAATTTTATTCAAATTTTACAAAAAAGGAAAAAAAGGCATATTTTCAGCTTAAATAGGACAATCAATATGTAATAGATATAAGTAAAATAATACAAATAATAATAATAATAATAGAATAAATAATAATATAATAATAAAAATTATAAATCCTTATAAATATTTTAAAATTCTTTAAAAAGCTAAAAAATTCCGGTTCTAGTTTTGAAAACAATCGTATAGTTTCCCTGATAAAGGTCTTAAAATGGCAGAAAAAATGAAAAAGGTAAAACTTTGGTTTAGATAGCATTTAATTTACAGTTCCCTAAAACTTCCGTAACCTGGAAAATGAAAATCTCGATTATAATTTCCGGAGTAATTAACACTTCCAAGAAATTGCAGGCGTACTTTCCAAAGGTATAATTTTTTTTACACTACAGTTTTAAGAAGTTTCTAATATTTTATTTTTTACAATTTGCTGACGTCGCATTTATTACGGCTGAAAAATGACCTCCCCCCGCACACTCCTCCTCTCCAACAAGAAAAGTTTATATATTAGTTGGGCTTTAAAGTACTAGAAGATAATTTATTTTAAAACATCAAATTACCTTAAAAACTAAAAAGCTAAAATTCCGACAGATTCACAAATGTTCAATACTCATTATTATATTTATTTTTTAAGGCTCGGGGCTCTTGAAGCTTTAAAATTTTTGAAATTTTAATTTTTTAAGATATTAAACTCCTATTTTTTCTGAACATTTTGATATAATTGTTTCCTTGAAATTCCCATTAGAACAGAAGTTATGGCTTTTAGAATTATACCCGCCCAATAGCTGAAGCGACGTTTCCGAAACTTTGAAGTCATTTTTCTTCAAATGACGTTTTTGGGCATAACGTGCACGATATATCAAAAACTTCTGAATATTTTTGCATGAAATTTTCAAAACGTATGTTTCATGTTAGTCTGTATAAACTGAACCTAAAATTTTATTTTTATTGTTCAAACAGATATATTTTTTAATGTGATTATACTGTTGAAATTTTCAAAATTTTGTATTAGCTAAATACAATTTTGTATTAAAAATAGAAAAATGATATAAATACAAATTTATTTGTGTTAAAAGTAATTATTACAATCTGAAGTATAATTAGGCACAAAAAAATTCATTCTAGCTCTAAAATTTATTTTGTAATCCGGCGCGTAAGCTGTTATACCAATTTTCTGCTCGACAAATTCTGCATCTTGCATTTTTTTAAATACATGAAATGAAAGAACGCACTAATAATTTTCATCCCATTAAAAAATGCGTTTTAAAATCACATATGTTTTAAAATGTTAAATGTTGAAAATGATCATTTTTCCAATTTTAAGAGTCCTGAGACCCCTTAAAAACTAAAAAGCTGAAATTTCGATAGGTTCACAAATGTTCAATACTCATTATTATACATTTTTTAATAACTTCTAGGACTTTGAAAACAGTTTATTTCTTTTTGTTCACCGTTAATTGTTAGGAAGTATGCCGAGAATGCTAATCATCATGAATTATGAATAAGTTTTTTACTACCCTCCTCCAAATGATACACGTAAAGAAAAATGAATGAAAGAAATGTTAGACAAGTCTGGTGCGCAAAAGAGCTGGAAAAAAGTACTAGACAGTGAAAGAAGCCTTAGAAATAGCGCTTTGTTCAAGTGATTATATGACAAGAGAAAGTTCTAAATCACTATAATGTAAATGATATCGGGAAGCAGATCGCATATACACTGTGTAATGAAATGCATAATTAGGTAACAAATCATTCGCGAAAAATATATAAATTAAAAATACCCCAGCATATTGTGAATTAAAACACAATATTCTTGCATTTTGTTTCGCAAGTAACATTTGTTAAAGTTCTAAACGCAACACTGACAATTACAATGTTTTGTGATACTGTAATGGCTACGCGTACATTTTGCTGTATGAAACAAAAGCCTCTCTGCTAGAGTCTCCTCACATCCTCTACTTAGTAAAGAGTTACTACATTAGTATTTTCTAATTCGAAATGAAAAATCTTTAAAACCTAAGTTACCTTAGTTAAACTTGGGGCCTTTAGATGTTAAACTCCTACATTTTATGAACATTTTGAAATAATTGTTTCCTTGATATTCCCATTAGAACAAAAGTTATGTCTTTTAGAATTATACCCACTCAATAGCTGAAGCGGCGTTTCGGAAACTAGTCATTTTCTCCAAATGACGTTTTTGGGCATAACGCGCAGGATATTTCAAAAACTTCTGAATATTTTTTAATGAAATTTTCAAAACATATGTTTTATGTTAGTCTGTATAAACTGAACCTAAAATTTCCTTTCTATAGTTCAAAAAAATATTTTTTTCAATGTGATTATACGCTTGAAATAAAAAAAAAATTGTATTAGTTAAGTACAACTTTGTATTAAAAATATCAAAATGATTTAAATACAAATTTAGTTAGGTTCAGAGTAATTGCTAAAATCTGAAGTATAATCAGGCGCAAAAACATCCATCTCTAGTTCAAAAATTTATTTTATAATTCTGCGCGTAAACTGTTATACCAATTTTCTGCTCCACAAATGTCTGACGGTTTGGAGCCTCCTATAAATACTAATTCTGCCCTCTGGCAATTTTTTAAGTACATGAAATGAAAAAAACATACTTATATATTTTATCCCAATAAAAATTGTGTTTTAAAATCATATACATTTTAAGATATTAAATGTTGAAAATGTTTTTTTTTTCCTTTTTTCCAATTTTATGAGTTCTGAGACCCCTTAAATAAATAAAACGAAAGATGTTCTTGATATTTAAAAAAAAAAAAAAACAAATGCTAAAAAGAAAAGAAAAATAAGTAAATAAATAAATAGAATGCTAAATTCATCTTTAAAAAAGTTAAACTTAAAATTACACTTCGTGCAAAATCCTTACAAGATGAGAAAAATATTTAAAAATATGTTAAATTACTTTAATACTTTTTAGTACTTTCAGCTATAAACACAGCCTTCGTCAGAGAATACAAAAATACTATTATTAACGTGTTATTTTCAAATTTCAAGTAGTTGGTGTCGAAAGGAGTGAAAGTGAAAGTCAATTTTTAGATCCGGAAAACATTGGGAAAATAATTGGAGGCTCAGTTTGCTTATAGAAACATAAAACAAGTAATATTCCACTTCCCTCTATATCCATAGTATTTTATTTTCCCAATGTTTTCCGGATCTAAAAATTGACTTTCACTTTCACTCCTTTCGACACCAACTACGTGAAATTTGAAAAATAAGACGTTAATAATAGCCTTTTTGTATTCTCTGACGAAGGATGTGAGTATAGCTGAGTATAGCTGAAAGTACTAAGAAGTATTAAAGTAATGTAACATATTTTCAAATATTTTTTATCATATTTTAGGTATTTTGCACGTAGTGTAATTTTAAGTTGGAAAAATAAGTATTTTACAAATACCAATATCTTATGTATGGTATACCAGTATCTTATCTATGACAAATATGAGAAACTTTTGTACTTCTATCAGAATTTTATGTGTGAAAAACATATGTTTTCTTGTATATAACGGTCTTAAAATTTCATTCTACGGCTACAAACAACAACAACAACAAAAATAGTTTTAAGCAGTAACAGAAAATAAATAAGCTTACTTGTGTACTTCAGGTGTCAATGTCTGAAATTCAATCTCTGAAAAGACTAAAATGGCTGATGGCAAAACAAAGACACCTCAAAGGAATTATTTTTTGGTTAGTTTATCAGAAAGCTCATTAAAAAAAATTAGTAGAATAGATATATGTATATATAAAAGAAAATTAGGTAAGTTTCAAGTCATTAGAATTTTAAAGAAACAATCATCACTGACTTATGCTTATTAGAAAACGAATACCCGCTCAGTACTAGTTCAACATTCAACATTTCTTCGGCTTCACATCAAATGAAGCACCCATGAAATTGCGTTGATTATCTTATTAAAATGTAGCCTATATCTAATATCCCAATGTCCCAATATCATCAAAATAAAACTGCAAATATTGTAGAATAAAACTAGTGGGTTTCTGAATGGAGATTAATAAATATTAGAGATTTTAAAATGCGCCTATTCAATTAATGAGAAATATTTACATAATATTAGCCGGCTATTTTGAGATAATTTCATTCGCAGTGAACTGACTGGTTTATTTTAAATCTATATATCCAGTGTTTGAATAGAAAATTGTAAACTTATTTCCATCAATTTATAAATTAAATTCTATTTTATTTTCATGTGTTTATTTGAAATGCTGTATTAATAAAGAATTATCGTATGGAAGCATATATATATATATATATATATATATATATGTGTGTGTGTGTGTGTGTGTATTTAATTTTTTTAAATAAAATACTTTAACATTTTAGATTTTTTTTTAAATTACTATAAGTTTATCAATAATTATGACGATTTTATAAAGAGTTTAAAATAATAAACTAATTTTTTAAGCACATATAATAAATCACTAATGCACGGAAAAAACTATTTAGTTAAAAGAACTAAATTTTGGTTAATATAGCCGGATCCAAATATTTGTCTATACGGACCCAATGATTCTGTTAGTTCAATAAAATTTTATTGAACTAACAAAATCATTTGGTCAGTCCAATCAAATATTTGGACTGAGCTATACTAACCAAATATTTAGTTCTTTTAACTAATAGTTTTTTTCCGTGTGAGTCAAATTAAGATGCAGCTCTTAAGCACAGTAAATGATTATAGTAGAACGCATTTATCTTTTCTGAGTAATAAAATGAATTGGACAAAACTGCTTTCAGTTTCTCTTAATTCATACTGAATGATACTCAAAAATTCACGACTGCTGCTGATCTCCAACGATAAGGTATTATTAAGTTTCAGAAATCCGTGTATGACGCATTGTCGCATTTGCACATAAAGCTCTTTGAGTGAAATGGATCTATCATATTACTACTCTGCGGCCTTCGCTCAGAGGTGAGTTACGAAGAAGCAAATGATGTTCAGATACTGCCCTTCAAAAGCAAAAGGGAGCAATAGCGATCTTTTTGAATTATTCACTCATTTCGCTGTAACTGAAGCAATAAATCTGCCATAATCAATCTGTGGCCCACAAACCTTTTATGTACGAACACATAATCATTAATCCATATTTATCAAAATTTGAAGTGCACATAAAAATTACTGAAGACACTACACTATTGTTTTACAGACTATTCTTTTTACTACATAATTGTTTTATGTATTTTTATGAGGGAGACGAAATCTGCCCTGTTATTTAAATTAATATAAAATTAAATTAAACAACCTTTACATGTATACATTTTTTTTTCAATTCCTACTATTAATTCACTCTCTCCCTACATTTATTTATTTATATATTTTGTTCAAATTTTCAATCGTTAATAAAATACTTATTATTCATCCTATCAAGTTGAAATAAATTTTTTAAAACTTGTACTGGGTGACAATTGATGTTAATACAGATTTTTCAAATATTAATTCATTAATTAAATTTTAATTAATTAATTTTAGTTTTATACGGGAGACAAAATGGCGGCCATTGGTTATTGAACAGCATTTAATGCATCTTCATATCTATAAGGGGGTTACCATAGGGGGGACCCTGTTCTGTCGCCAAATACCGCCAAGTTTGTCGCCAACTTGGCGGTGTATCGCCGAATTTGGTGACCAAAATGAGTCGCCAAAAGTGACTCCAACTTGGCGATATCTCTAATATTTCGCCAAATTCCCATAGACTTCCATTGTAAACCTACTTGCTTATAGAAAATCAACAAATTGAGATATATTAATGCAACAAAAACTAATATCAGCTTAAGGGATTATATTAAATTTTTCTTTGATGACCTAAGTAGGAATTGACTTTAAAAACAAAATTTTTATATTACTTGTTAATTCTGTACTCAAATACAAATTAAAAATTAATTACATTTGAATTGTATATTTTTACATTTAAGATCAAAAAAAGTTTTTTCATTAAGAAAAAATCTGATTTCTAAGAGAAAATTTCTTCATTTTTATTTCTTATAAAAAATTTCGTCTTATCTTTTACACTTGGAAATTCTGCGTTACTACATTATCCTAGCATTCACATTCTCCACCTTCTCCCCCCCCCCCCCCTTTTTTTTTTCACCCAAACCACTATTCTCTTACTTGTTCGTTTTATTTACTGAGAGAAATTCTGCGATGAAATAAGAGGAAAATATCTATTCGAAAATAATGGTATAAAAAAAGGGAGAAGTTGATGTAATGCATTACGCATTATAGCTTATTAAATAACTGATACCGATTACATTAATTTTATTTTATAGCTTTGCTGCTGCTTTTGTTATCATACTATTTCAATTACAAGCTAAAAGGAACTTCTTAAAACACCATAAAACCGTTTTATGGTGTTTTAAGAAGCTCTTTTTAGCTTATCATTCCACACCAGCTTATTTAATCTTTTGATATTTCAATTACCTCTGCCATTTCATGAGATTACCTTCCCTTTTTTTATATTATTACATAAGTATAGTGTGCTACGGCTCATCTAACGTATAAAAATATCTTTGTGGCTTGCGAGAAAAAAGTTAAGTATTGAAATTCCAGGATTAGTTATAATTCAATTCGCATATTAAAATGCAACTGGTCTGCCAAGTCTTACCATTGTATTTTCCTGCCCCCAGCCCTCCATGTTTTCATACCTTTGGGTGCAAAAAAACACAATGATAAACCTACCAGTCAACCATTAAAATCGAGTTTGCAGGTGTTTATGACTTGGCAGACCAACTGCATTTTAATATGCTAATCGAGTTTTAACGAATCGTGGAATTTTAGCTGTCAACTCGATGAAGTGATGGTCAGTACAACCACGTCCTGGTCTATAAACAATTTCAAAGAAATTTTGAAGAAAATAGAAAATTTAACTGAAAGAATTTCTTGAAAAAAAATTGTTTTTAAATTACACTGTAATAATAAAATAAATAAAAACGATGAATATATGTTTTTATTTAGTGTGCTAAAAATAAATAGATTATTTATTTAACAAAAATCTGAAGATAAAAGGAAAAATCATAAAAGGGTAAGGCTCTAAAAACAACGCGATAAGGAAATTAAGCCACAATGAATATAATAAAAAAGATAATTCCAAAACATTCATTAAAAATTAAAATATATTTTGAATGTGATTAAAACTCCAATTTACTTAGAGTATGTTTGTGAGCGTCTCATGCTTTTAATTGTTTTGTTTCTACCTACAGATTCTTGATTTGTAAGGCAAAAGCAAAACATCTTTTACTTTTTAGCACACATAATAAATGCGTACTTTTTAAAATCTCAAAATTTTTAATTATTAGTATACAAACAAAACCATGTTTTTAATAATAAACACACATACTACAATATACATTAAAACACACATTCACACATAAATAACGCCTGCATTCAACAGTTAAAGGTATATATAAATATTTTACAGATTTATGTGTGAATGTGTGTTTTAATGTATATTGTAGTATGTGTGTTTATTATTATATTTCGTAGATCGATGTAATAGTAAAATCTATTCATCGTTGTCCGGTCATCCAAGGCTGTTGTAAATGGCTGGTGACTTCCCCAACATGGTTTATTAGTGAGAAATTGCAGACGCAGGCATCGGCCGGAGTAGCTCAGTGGTTAGAGCGACTGCCTGGAATGCAGTGGTCCCGGGTTCGATTCCTGGCTCTAGCTAATTTTTCACTCCAGTTGGGTTTATTGTATTTATTGTATGCATGTCTGTAAAATATTTATATATACCTAAAACCATGTTTTATTTATCTTTTATTAGTAATTATTATTCATCTAACACTAATAAATGAAGTATAACATTGAGCACGCTATCTTTCATTTTTTATATTAATAAAACCCCTAAAGATTATAGAATCTTTCATTGTAAAAAAAATAAAAAAATAATTAAAATAATTAAATCGTCAAACAGGGATTTGAATCCCTGACAGTTAGTTTAAAGGCCTAACGCTCTACTGCCCGAATTAACGTGTTTGAGAAACGCGTTTGAGATTTATGACATATCTCGGACTTTTATAAATTTGTTTTCTCAATGCGTAATCAAAATTTAATTAAAATTAATCTATTAATTTGTATTTAAGTTAAAAAAAAATGAAAGTATTTTATTGTCATCAATAATATACAACTAGTACAACACTTCAGAAATATAGCACTTAATAAGAGAGTGAAAATCACCTAATTAGTCATTTTTATATACCTGTATGGCACATGTGCCTTTCGTTTGATTTTCATTACAAGATGAGTCGCTCTTGCTAATCATTGGTTAGCAAATGAGAGAAGCAGAATGACTTTTGCTTGTTCCAGAAGACACAGCTCGAAGTATTACCGTCAAATTTTAACTCGACTTTAGCTCATTCCAGAAGACACAGCTCGAAGTATTACCGTCAAATTTTAACTCGACTTTAGCTCATTCCAGAAGACACAGCTTGAAGTATTACCATCAAATTTTAACTCCGTGAATTTTCCTACATATTACCTTGTATAGTGCCGTAAAATTTTTATAGAAATATAATAAGATTCTCCACCCCCATAAATTGTGATTTATTATTGGAATAGTCGCAGTTATTTGTTTTAATTCCAGAATTTAATATTTTCACATTGTATGATAACTTTAGATTTATTAGCATTATTTTTGTTACATTTTTTCAGACATAATTCATTGCAACAGCATGTTTTAAGCACTCCGTTTTTGCTGCACAGAGCGATTACGAAGTAAAGACGTATGTAGCTTCGCTATGTTGAAGAAGACACAGACACAGACACAGAAGACATAATTCAAAGTATTACTACCAAATTTTAATTCTGTGAATTTTCCTACATATTATATCCTATAGTGCAGTAAAATTTTTATAGTAGTATAATAAGATTTTTAACCCTAAATTGCGATTTATTATTGGAATAATCAAAGTTATTTGTTTTAATTCCGGAATTCAATTTTCTCAGATTATATAATAACTTTAGATTTATTAGCATTATTTTTGTTACATTTTTTCAGATCTAATTCATTGCAACAGCATGTTTTAAGCGCTTCGTTTTTGCTGCACAGAGCGATTACGAAGTAAAGATGTATGTAGCTTCGCTATGTTGAAGAAGACACAGACACAAAAGACATAACTCAAAGTATTATTACCAAATTTTAACTCCGAGAATTTTCCTACATATTATATCTTATAGTGCAGTAAAATTTTTATAGTAGTACAATAAGATTTTTAACCCTAAATTGCGATTTATTATTGGAATAATAAAATTAATTTGTTTTAATTCCGGAATTCAATTTTCTCACATTATCTAAGAACTTTAGATAAATTAGAATTATTTTTGTTACATTATTTTCACATTTAATTCATTGTAACGGCTTCTATGTTTTAAGCCCTTCGTTCTTGCTACACAGAGCACTTGCGAAGTAAAGGCGTACGTCGCGCTGTGGTGAAGAAGACACAGCTCGAAGTATTATCAATATATTTTAACTCCATGACTTTTCCGACATATATTTCTTATAGTGCAGTTAATTTTGATAATAGTATAATAAGATCCCCCCCCCCCTCCCCACTAAATTGTGGTTTATTATTGGAATATTCGCAGTTATTTGTTTTAATTCCGGAATTTAATTTTCCCACTTTCTTAACTTTAGATTTATTAGCATTATATTTATGATATTTTTTCACATTTAATTCCTTACAGCAGCTTCCATGTTTTAAGCACTTCGTTCTTGCTGCGCAGAGCGATTGCGAAGTAAAGACGTATGTCACTATGCTGCTTCTGCACCGTTCTCTTTTTCCTTTTACACTGAAGAAACGACTGCACTATATTCAAAATATTTATTTGAAACAGCTACAAACAAATTTTTTCTTCTTGCTTTATTTTTTAACTGTACTTTACGTGTCTCGCACGGTTCGTAGTAAAGTGCTTTTCTAATTTTGCACATGAATGTTTGTTACACATTTGAGAAAAATATTAAAACATTAAATTTACTTACACATTATAAAACATAACGAGCCCTTTGCTTTTTTTTGTGTAATGAGAAATACGTTAAATTAATAACATGTATCGTTAAATAAAATAAATATATAATAGAAAAAAAATTAGTATATCAATTAATGCATATTTAAAAATCCGATTTTCACCATCAGAAATTTCACGGCTTATGCTGAGTTATTACGTTTTCAAAATTAGTTGCCAATTATTTTATTTTATTTTTATGTGTATGATGTGAATGTGTGCGTTTGTGTCTTAGAGAAGAACAAATTTTGAATTTCTTCTTCTTCTTTTGTCTTTTAAAAATCCCTTAACTTTTAAATATAATTAATACATAAATATAATAATTATAATATAATTATATTATTTTCAAAGTAGTTTTTAAAAATGCAGTTCATCATCATATTATTTCAATAATTTGATAATTAAAACTGAATTTTAAACAAAGGTAGTACATAAAAAGTAATCTTCTGAGGCAATTTCTATTTTGTTTAACATGACCAGTTGGAGTGCAACTTAGGTTGGTTTCATGGAATTCTACGGTTTGTAAGAATCACTGATCTCCCCAGAAGGCATAGATAAGCCTATCAACTTTATTTCGGGCATTCCGACTTAAATTTCATTCCATTGATGATTTCAAGCGTTAAAATATTTCTCTTAAAGATTATTTATAATAGATAAATTATATTCAATACTTCTACTTTCATTTTAACATTTTCGAATTATTTGGATAGGCGTAGTTTGAAAAAATACAAATACAGTAAACTCTGTCTAAGGCAGAATCGATCGGGACTGAGAAAATTTTCCGTGGTAGACAATATTCCGGCTTATACAAAAAAGCTCCCCCCCCGCCCCACACAAAGAAAAAATCCCTCGAATTTGATAATTTTTTATTGATTTTCCTGACTCAAAAATCGGTTGAAAACTGAAATTCTGAAAGATCTTTTACCTTTATAGATAAATGAGAAACGCTATTCAATTTCTTAGTACTGCTGTAATACATGCGAATTGGAAGTTTACACACACACACGAAAAAAAAACAACCCCCCCCCCCCCCCCCCCCCGCCCATTAAACTTCGAGAATGAGACAGAACGCTTAACTTTGAATTTGAGTACATCCTTAAAGTAGGTATAATATATTGCACTTTCGAAAATATATATTTTGATAAATGCTCATTCTACTAGAAGTATTAACTTTTAAATATAATTTTGCATATGAAAAAATGGCACAAGCATAAATTCCTTAAAATTTAAACAGTTTCTGTCCTGTTGAATTAAGTTTTTCAAAGTGTTACGGAATTTAACTAACATGCACGACATTGAGTATTTGACTTATCAGTTTTAAAGTTTAATAAACAAAATGCCTTTCATTTTTAAATTATGCTTTTTTTCCGCCTTATGCAAAATTTTGGTTTCGGTGGGACCTTAAAATACTTCCCGTTTCCGCGTTAGACAGATTCCGCCTTATGCAGCATGAATTAATGTAATTTTCTATGGGTTCGCCGGGACTTGAAAAATTTTCCGCGGTAGACAGATTTCCGGCTTGCACAGAGTCCGCCTTAGACAGAATTTACTGTAATTAATTCGAAATTTTACTTGTCATGCTTATTAGATTAATAAATGAAGTTTTAGATACTATAACCAGCAATACACTTTCTTATTTCTAAGATCATTTTTTCGTTTCTCTAAGGTATACATTTATCGCCTACGTCACCAAGTTAAGAAATTCTCCTACACTGTAAAAAGGCAAATGTTTCTTAATCTAGAAAATAGAGCATAACAACGAATAAAAACTAGTCGTTGGGGGCCACCGTAATACTTGCCCATCACGGATATGCATAATATAAAATATGAAAATAAAACATGTGTAAACTTGTTATAAAATGCATATCCAGGGATAACTATCGTTACTGAAATTTAACAGACTTTGTCGCACTATTACGTTCTAAGTACATACCAAATTTCAAGCCTCTATCTCAATCTGTTCGGTAGATCGAGTGTTTAAATCGTGCCTTGATGACGTCATAAACTTTAAATGCTCTATTACTGAATTGCGTAAAAGAAACGTCCTTATAACTCCAAAAATAATAATCATATTAACTAACAGTTTACTGCGTCAGATTAAGCGTCTCATTTCCAATTAAAATATACCTTTGAATTGAAATTTGAATGAAATACAGGGTCATGAAAACTCGAAAAGTGTAGAAAATATGATTGCAAATATCTCGGCAACTATTTATTCGATCTACTTCATTATTTATGTTTTGTATTGTCTTTTATATTCTCTCCTTAAAATAAACAATTTCGAAAATTTTTATGTACCTTTTACCAGAATGAATATTTCGAGAGTCCGAAAAAAATAGTTCCGGATAATCGAGGTTAATGAAATTAAATATGCTTCTTCTCATTCTTGCATACTAAGTACACATTAAATTTCAAGTCTTTATCGCAATTTGTACGCGAGATAGAGTGTTCACAGACACACATACAAACAGAAGGACGGCAATTTTTTCTTTTTTCCTAAAAATATGTTTTTCGGAATCTTCAGTGTATTTTGAACATATTGAAATTGATATTTATCACTGAAGTGTACTGCAAGCGTCTTATTATAGAGCGTGGTGAGCATAGAATTTATCGTTCATTTACAGATACACCGAAAAGAATTTGGCTGGAGAAGAAAATGAACAATAATTGAACTATTGAAGCCTACGAACAATAATTTCTGGAAGTGCGCTTTTAAATTTAACTAATATTACTTGGTGTGTATAAATTCTATAGATCATGTACAGGGCTGCATAAAAGTTTTCAACAACATCCGTTTATTGGCGGAAATTGCTGAGCGGAAATTTTCATTTGTGCTATGCGTTTAGATGAACTAACTTTTAGCATACATATCTACCGATAAACAGGGCTGCACAAAAAAATCGTATATTTTAACGACTATTCATGGTAATAGCAGTGAAGTTTTGTTATAGTATTCTGAATGTGTTGGAAAGTGTTTCATAATCTATGCTGTACGCATGATTTTTCGTTCTTGTTAAATCTATGTAATGGCTTCTGAGGTTTCTAAAAATAAAGAACGCTTTTCGGCATCGTGGGTAACTCGGAAGAAGTTAATGTATATTTTTGTACATGGTTACATCATATTTTCATATACAGTAGAACCTCGATTATCCGAAGTAATTGGGACCAACCCTCTTTCGGAAAATCGAAATTTTCGGATAATCGAGAATGTTTCCATTTTAAGATTAAGGAGAAACATATGCAATATTTCTTATTATGGTAACAAGTGCTTAATAAAAATAAAGCAATAGCAAAATAGAAACAAGAATAAATTACCTGAATTTTAATTTTGAAATTAAGTACTTTTTACGTATATCACAAGGGTTTGAAAAAATGCTTTGTTTGTTGCAATTTCAATTGCCTTTGCTTTGAAGCTCTATCACGGAGTTTTTTAATATTATTAGCTCACCAGTATAACAGTCTTTTTGCTGTTCCAGCCATATCAAACCTTTTGCAAAACATTCAAAAGCTTCAGAATTGCTAATTTGTTTGTTTTCTTTGTTCCACTCCGCAGCTTATGGGAGCTCAAGTTAAATTAAAAAAAACTCTAAGAAAAGGGATCGAAAATATTTATATGTACTCGTAATTCGGAGAAGATCGCTTGAACACAAAGAATATAATGGTTTTAAAAAAAAAGCCTTCAAAATGGATTTTGCACACAAGTAATGTGACAGTTAAAAAAAAAAAAAAAGCTTTAAAGATGGATTTCGGTTAACCGAGATTTTCGGTTAAAAGAGTTTTGGATAAAAGAGGCTCTACTGTATTAAGAAACTTTTTTTTTTTTTTTTAACAAAGTACGTTGCCATGAAAAAACAAATATATTAAGAATTATTTCGAAATTTCGCACTGATAAAATACAGATTAAAGGTCTAGCTATTATTCCCATAAACAAAATCCACAATTGATAGATTTAAATCATTTTACTAAATTTTTTGATGCGGGATAGGAATAGGTGTAGGAATAAGTTGGTTGACCCGAATAAAGATGCATGAAAAAATGTCCTTGGACAATTTTTGTGATCATAAAATTGTAACAAGAATGTGATAGCAAGAGTGTAATAACAAACCAACTATATGAAATAGTAATTAATCATTGGGATCCCTAACATTTTTAATAACTTTTGAAATTTTAAATAATAAGCTACAATCATCCTATACGATTAAAATCCTTTCCACAAAGTAGCATATTGCAATGAAACACAACTCTATATCTGAATATCTGATAGGCCTTCGATATTCTATATTTGATATTCGATAGTGTTACAATGCAATCGATTTCCGCCCTTCTCTTTTATATTCGCTTAAATCCTTGATTTCCAATCACCTTAAAATAGAAGAATAAAAAAAATGCGGCATATTATTTTTTTTCTAGCAACAAATGATTCATGGAGATTTTATTTTATTTTATTTTATTTTTAACAATATGCCTTTATCTGAACCTATGTCGCTTGTTTCCTATTTATCTGCCTGAAATATTGGGCACAGTCACTTTAAAGAATCATCTTACATTTGACTTTTTGTAACTAAACTCTTTTCAAAGCAGATCAAAAATAAAATTTAAATGTATGCAAATATAAGATAAATACAAGAAAAAAGTCTTTGTGCTGAGACGAATGCGTTACGTGTAAAAACCTACGCAAGTAAATGAATGATACACACAAACAAAATAAAAAAATGACAGAGGTGAACTCTAGAGGTACATAAAGGAATTTATTCTTCAATGTAAAACATATGAATTCATATCTTCAAAATCACAATTTTTTTTCAGATACATATAAAAACATGATACATGACTTTAAAAAAACAGAAAGCAGAGATTCACAAGAACATAGAATAAAATTACTTTTGCAGTCAGCAAATGTAAGCAGTTTTTCTTACTTTCATACTATAAATTTTTTGCTTTGAAGATGGGAATGCTTGTTGAAATTTCCTTGTTATTTATCCACCCCCAACATTGCTCTTTATACCTGCATATACCTATATTCTTTTATATGATTGTGCTGCTTGCAATACATACACTTAGTCCATTGATTTCAGAATGGTGTTTCCGGTACTACGAAATTGCAATCCATCCAAAATATTAGAATTCCCAAAGATGCTACTCTGTTGGGATTTGTTTTCAATAGCAGCCTGTATTAGTTGCGTAAACCTTAAAATTCTGTTTGGGTGAATTGAAAGCGTTCGCTGTGTAGAATATTTCTCAAATTGGAGTTTCTTGAGGTATTGTACCACGGCTTTCAATGATCACTGGATATTAGAATATAAATCACAAAATACATACAAATGTACTTTAAATCATTGTAATTAACCACTAAACCTGTTATAAGAATCAAATCAGATAATAAAAAAAAAAAACAGGAAATGCATTGTTTCCAAGAAAATTCTTCTTCAGATAACTGAAAGATATCCTTGGAAATTAATGCTTCTGGTATAACGAATGTATACAATGAATGAATGAATACATACGATGTATTTGATCTACAAACTATGGAAAAGGTCAAGTAAGTCAGAAACTTATTTTCAACATCAGCCCTCTACTTACAGAAGGAATGATTTACGTAACTTAAAAGAAAAAAAATCACATCCAGGGAAAAATAGGAATAGAAATTATACACATTACAGATTTAAATGGCGAAATCGACTTTTAGATTCAAGTTTTTATACGAGTATAGTAAAATTCTTATTTTTCTTTCTCGTGAGCGATAAAGTGTGTTTTATTTAAAAAGATTGCTATTAATATTTCTCATTTTGAACCTACAGTAAAATTTCAAGCTTGTTAGCTTTCTAAATTTAGACCAAACTTTTTTTTTCTTCTTTTTTTCATCGCACAAACCGTCATCCAACTAGAAAAACTAATCTTAAGATAAGGCAGAATTGATTTGGGAAGACAATTGATAAAACAAAACTGCTAAGGCAAACTTTCAAAATTTGAGATTGCCAAGCATTGAAAAAAAATGTTTTTTTAATCAACAAAAATATATAACATAACCACGAACAAAAATATGCAATAACCTTTTCCAAGTTAAGGTTAGTTGGGGTAACTGGAACCACGAGGTAACTGGGCCATAGGCTATTTTATAAAAAACTGTTGGTGTTTTTTAAGTTTTAGCTTTTGTGAACAATGCCCCTTAATATCTACTTCCTAAAACAACGTGTATCAACTCAATCATAACTCTCACTTTGCTGTGATAGGTTGACAAAAATTTACGTTTCTTTTTTTAAAAAAAACGTCTATATGGTTGAACTTCCTCGGCTGATTATTAAAATACTGTAAGTACTTTTATTAAACAATCATTTTTTTTAAAGATTAGACATATAACAGTATTAATATTATTAGGTATCTATACATATTTACTTCATGTTTCAAATGTAAGCCCGGTGTCCCAGTTACCCCATAAATTTTTCAAGAATGGGGTAACTGGAACATGTATCTGGGGTAACTGGATCATGCTGGATCCAGTTACCCCAATAGTTATAAATAATATTTTTGTGTTTGTCTTACAACGGGAAGTAAATTTCTTCATTGTTTTTTGCTCACAATAAAGAAAATGATAGAATACCTTATTAAAATTATGTAATGAAATTTAAAAAAAAGCATATTCAGTGGTATCAAGCCAAATTTCTTGGCCCCTTGAGAGGCGGTGATGCCGTTATGGCATCACTTAATTTTAATTCCTAATTGCCACATTGGCACCTGAATTTTATAATGAAAAATTCACCTTTATTAAGTACGCGAAAATATACTTTTACTTGTTTTCAGATAGATTCTCTTGTAAATATTGGTGTCATTAAATTATTTCAACATTTTACGAATGCAAGTACCTTGCCCCTGAAAGCGAGATAGCCAGACCTTGAAATTGTACTATACACAGGGGTCGCATTCTATAGGGAAACTTTTATCGTTCCTACCACTATTTTGAAAATAATATCTTCATCGCACCTTTCTGTAAGGGTTCTGGTAGGAACAATAAATTTTTCCCTATATAATGAGACCTCTGGATAAAGTACTTAAGTACTTACGTAGCCGTTTGTTCATAGATTTAACTTGCTATTTTTTCCCTTAAAATACCCATGTGACTTTTATACTTATTATCTATACTAAAGTACATAAGTACTTCCTTAAGTTTTATGTTTTTGGTATAAATAAATCTAATATTTTCACTTTTAGTGCTTTTTTTAGACACATTGACAGCAAAGGTTTCCCTTACAACGCTGTTTATTGACATATAATTTACATGATCTGCCTGGTTTAAATTTTTTTAAGTTGTTTACATTTTTTCAAACAGGACCTGATATCCGATATGAAAAAATATGAACGCGTGTGGAACATAGATCCCCCTGGTCCAGTTACCCCATTTTTTGGGGCAACTGGACCCATGAGGAAAGAAAGATGAAATATGCATATTTTTATATTTTTAAATATTGAAATGTAATTTTGAGCATTTCTGTCTGATAGAGGGAACCTAACTGAACACATTTACAGAAGTTCAGACTTTAATTCAAATGAACATTAGTTTTTTGAAGCTGAATTGTCAGAAGCTCCAGCTCCAGAGTCACATTGTAAAATCATGTCCTAGTTGCCCCAACTAACCTTACTCGTGGTTCCTAAAAGCTTTCTGAAATTAATATATGTTATCGGGGTTTACCACGGCATGTTCGGTATTGAAAATGAAGTGTGTAGCGTTTATGTTTCATTTATAGGGACACTCAAAAGAATTCCGTTACATTACGACATATGGGAAAACATCGTTTACGGTGCATTTCAAATAGTATTACACTATTTCAAACATATTGAAATTTATGTATACCACTGAGGTGTACTATAAAGTACTTATTGTAGAATCTGGTGTGCATATAATTTATAGTTCTTTTACAGAGACACACAAAAGTATTTGGTTACAGTACTGACTATGAAGAACAATTGTTAGAAGTGCGTTTTCAGTTGTGGTACGCGTTTTAAAATTTAACTATTTTTTTGCTTATTACTTGGTGTCCATAAATTCTATAGATCATATGCAGGGATACACAAAAGATCTCAACTACCTTTCCATTTATTGATGGAAATTTTTTAATAGAAATTTTCAGTTGTACCATGCGTTTAATTGAACCACCTTTTAGCATACTACGTAGTATACATAAAAATTTAAAGATCATATACAGGGCTGCACAAAAAAACCGAATACTTTTTTAGACTGTTGATGTTAACTGTAGTAATTGGGTTTTCAATTGTTTTATGCATTTTCTAAATTGTTTATTTAGACATGTTGGAAAGTGTTACATAATCTATGCTAGTCGCATGATTTTTTGTTCTTGTTTTAGTAAATAAATCTGATAACCCTAGTTATATGAATCAAACAATTATAAGAATAAAAAGTAACAATTATAAATGTTTTATTACTGTTGAAATCACTCTAATGGTTTTAAAATGTAAAAATGTAAAATTGGGCGGGCGTTTCCTTATTATTATCTCGACTGATTCACGACGTTCAGGGCGTCGCGTCGCGCGCATCTTTTAAAATGCAAATGTGTTGAGTCAGGTTGAATGCTTTTTTCTCCCTGAAACTAAAAAAAAAGCAAGAAATGGTATTTGTATTCGAGAACAACTTATTTTGAGCGGAAAATAGCGTGTGTAATTCAGATTCATAATAGTGCTTTCAAATGAAGATCCAGGAAGTCGAGAGTAAACGGACGCGAATACAGACGTGGCGAATCTCATTAAACCATGTACGCTGAAAACACTTGCTAGCAATTCATTTGAACATCTCAAAAGATATTTATATAACATGAAGCTTCATAAAACCATATGAACATTTTTTTTTTTTTTTTTTTTTTTTGTTGAAAATACCGAGAATTACATCTTGTTCGAATGAACGTTTTATCGTTGGGAATATCGCAAATATATTTATTTCTTCATTTAAATTTAAGGTTTGATATGCAAGAAATTATTTATTTTTTAGGAAAATACGGAGAAAAACAATTAGTTTTTTGAAAAAGAATGGAAAAATATTGCAATTTCGTGTATAAATAGAAATAACAACTTGTTTTGCGACAATCTATATATTTAAAAGACAAGACTTTTTTTTTTTTTTTATCATCTGCGCTGAGCTTGTTACCGAACCAATTTTGCTAATTATTTTTTTTTTAAAGAAAGCTGTTCATTTGTAGATATTCCCGCACTAGCTGTATTTTTAAATATTCCAATTTTTATATTTTAAATCTAATTTTAAAAGGTTTTTTTTTTCATGAAATTTCTTCAAAATTGTGGCTATCGGATTACTTCCATTGTTGCAGAGGAAAGAGAAATCATGAATTTTATTTACTTTTATTGATTATATACTTATTGTTGCCATTTTCTCCTGATAAATAAAAATAACTTTTTAAAAATATGAGCAGAAAATGACGTCGAGTTTGAAAAAATAAACCCTTTCCTCTTAAAGCTGTTACATTTCGATATTTTTTTTTATTCCGCTGATACTGAGTTTGAGACGCTAGGTGAAATCCGTCCATGAGTGAAAATGAAATTTTAAAAGAAATCATAAATTTCTTTTATAAAAATGTTACAGCCATTGCGTCTAAAATTTCTGAATTTTAATTTTTACTCGTCGGTGCTGAGATTAGAACCGAAAGTCAAGAGTGCGAATGCTCACATGCAAAGTTTTAGCTGACAAACGTGACTTCAAGTTTGAAAATATAGTTATTAATAACTTATTGCGCGTTTATTTATTACAGTAAACGCTCTGTAAGGCGGACTCTGTGTAAGATGGAAATCTGTCTAACTCGGAAAGATTTTCAAGTTTATACGAATCCAAAGTCATAGAGTAACATTTGTCTAAGGTGGAATATTGTCTACTACGGAAAATTTCTCGGTCCCGATCGATTCCGCCTTAGACAGAGTTTACCGTAATTTTTTTTATGTCAAATACGGTTATGGGAGGTACGTATGTAAATTTTCAGACGGTGACAATAACGTTAGGTTTAGATTTCCTGGCAAGAAAATTCTATGCTTATGTCAAAGGGAAATAATTTTTGCTGTTTCTTCTATCATAATACCAAGCATAAGAGCCAATTTGATAACTTCATCCTAATTACTTATCTTGATTATATGTTACTAATTACGTATGCGAATAAAGTTTATTTTTCAATAATTTTAACGGTTGAATATTGTGGAAACAGTATTTTGGTAACTTAAGGTTAAAATAATATTTTTTTGTAGAGTTAAAATATCTAATATGAGATGGATATTTTTTTATGATGATTAATTTTGCAGCTTTATAATAAATCAATGTAACAGTTCTTTTTTAAAAGGATTCTTTCGTCCAAAATTCGACGGGTTCCACCTCGTATTTGTCATTTATTTTATAGCTTCAGTTTTCTTTCCATATTGCTGATTTCTATAATAAGTATTTGGCAGCGATCGCACCCAACAGCTGAATAAATTAATAAGTTTTTCAAATTAAAAAGTAAATTTATAGCTTTTTTTTTTTTTTCAAATCACACTAGAACACGATCATTCTAAAACAGGGTTTCTCAAATTTTCTTTTCCGGCGTCCCGGTGCACTGTTATACCTCTCCTTTGAGGCCCACTGAAAATTTTTTCGTTTCCCCTCCCCATTATTATAGATAAAATAAATCCATTTAAAGAGCTGCACGCAAATTTCAGTTATTTTAATTTAAAAAAACAGTTTACTTTTACAATAATACAAGAAGAATGATACGTACTAATTTATGAGATGGGATTCAGTTGCTTTTGAATAATATTCTTCCGGTTTGGAGAAAAAGTTGTTAATTTAATTTTTAAATCCTGCTTACCTTCCCGTCGGCTTCTATATTTATTATTTAGAAATATCGGTTTTAAAAAGCCTGCTTAATATTTACAGGGTGTGACAAAAAGCATTAAAAATGTCGTTGCTTTTTCGATAAAGCTGGGATACTGTTATCGACAAGCTACACAAAAATCTATCAGTGGAACTTTGTCGAAAATATCCTCGAGGGTCAAATCACACGATAGTTCAATAACAGATTAAATTTCTGAATCCAGCAATTCTGTCTCGGATTCCAGCCCATTTCAGATGGATTTTGAAACTTTCCCTTCCTCTTTATAGATTTTCCATGAATAAAGGAGGTGATTAGGCTGAAAATTAGCCTTTATAATTTTTAGAAATATTTATCGAACATTTTACTTTCATGAAAAAACAAGAATCAAAATTTAAATATCATTCTTTCCAGACTTTTCTTATACGGTCCGACATTTTGTTTTCGTGGGATACCCGGTGTAGGATAATGGCCCGAAATTCGGGAAATACTGGTATAAAACATAAAAATGCAAGTTCATCTGCTCATAGAATTTTACTTTATAAGGATTTAAAATTGAGGATATGATCTGCCGAGAAATTCTAAAAGGTGTACGATATGGATAACCGAAAATAATTCTAAGTCATATCTAACATATTAAGCAATTTTAGGCAAGAATATTTAGTATCCAAATTTTTTTAAACATTTTTCAACCTAGTTGAAAAATGGTTACGGCTTCGATTTGTCTGGTCGCCTGTCTGCATGTCCTCTAACCTAACTTGCGTAAATATATTCGGGTTTCCATGTAATTAATATATTTTATTCAAATTTACTATGGCATGTTCAGTATTGAAAGTGAAGTGTGTAGCATTTATAGTTCGTTTACAGATACACTCAAAAGAATTCCGTTACATTATGGTTTATGGGGAAAATCGTTAACAACGTAATTTAATTATGTTACACAATTTCAAACATATTCAAATTGATTTTCATCAAAGAGGTGCATTAAAAGATACTTATTGCAGAATAGAGTGCGTATAGCATTCATTCCTCTTTTACAGTGACACGCAAATTATTTCGGTTACAGTACTATCTATGGGCGATAATTGCTGGAAGTGCGTTTTCAGTTGAAGTGTTCATTTTTAAATTTGACTAAATTATTTGCATATTTGTTGGTGGCTGTAAATTCTATAGATCATATACAAGGCTACACAAAAGGATTCGAGTACATATCCGTTTATTGTCGGAAACTGTTGTAGGGAGAAAGATTTTCAACTGTGTTATGCGATTCCTAACTGAATTAAGTTTTTGTATACCAAGTAATACATATACAAATCTGTAAGTCATATACAGTTCTAAAGATAAGAATTCAGATACTTTATACCCACGATAGATGGTAAATGCTGAAACTTAGTTTTGATATGTGGTATGCCTTTTTAAAATTGTATACTTCGATATAATAATATATATATACTTCGATATAATTGTATACTTCTTTTGCCTTATTAAGAGGTCTCAGGACTCTTAACGCTACAAAATTTTCGAAATTTTTATTTCTTTAGATGTTAAACTCCTATCTTTTCTGAACATTTTTATATAATTATTTCCTTGAAATTCCCATTAGAACAGAAGTTATGGCTTTGAGAATTATACTCGCTCAATGGCTGAAGAGGCATTTCCGAAACTTTAAAGTCATTTTTCTCCAAATGACGTTTTTGGGCATAAAGCGCAGGATATTTCAAAAACTTCTGAATATTTTTTCCTGAAATTTTAAAACATATATTTCATCTTAGTCTGTATAAACTGAACCTAAAATTTCATTTTTATTGTTCAAAAAATATTTTTTTAAGTGATTATACTGTTGAAATTTTCAAAATTTTGTATTAGCTAAATACAACTTTGCATTAAAAATATAAATTTTTTTTAAATACAAATTTATTTAGCTTCAGGGTAATTATTACAGTCTGAAGTATAATTAGGCACCAAAAATTTCAGTCTAGTTGCAAAATTTATTTTGTAATCCTGCGCGTAAGCTGTTATACCAGTTTTCTACTCGACAAATGTCTGACAGTTTGAAGCTCCCTATAAATACTAATTCTAAATCTGGAAATTTTTTAAATATATGAAATGAAAGAACGTACTTATATCCTGCATCCCAATTTAAATTGTGTTTTTAAATCATATACATTTTAAGATATTGAATGTTGAAAATGGTCATTCTTTTAATTTTTTCCAATTTTAAGAGTTTTGAGACCCATGAAACTGTGAAATTTTGTTAAAAATCTTCTGAATGTGTTAAAAAGTGTTTCATAATTTATGTTTTACCCATGGTTTTTGTTTCTTTTTTATTTTTAATTCCATTGTGATGTTTGAAATAGAGTTCACATATACGAAATTTCCTTATCAAGACTCATATATAAAACTTTAAATATCTTTTAAATATAAAAGTTTATAAACCATTATTTATTTATTTATTTATATAATTTCAAAATAAATACTGCTTGCTAAATTAATATATAAACTAATTGTACTATACAAAGATTTGTATAACTGCATTCTTAATAACGGCTCAAAACTTTTTTTCTCTACAACAATACTATTAGCGTTGAGAAAACTGTTTTACAGGCTAAGTTATTTTCCAGCGTCAACGACCCGCGTAACTGAAAATAAATTCTTTGTTGGCTTAAAACTTATTTTCATATTTGCCGGAAACAAATTAAAAATAATCAAATATTAAGTTATATAACTCAGATCTAAGGAATATTTTAAAATTATTTCTAAAAATAAAAAAAATAAAAGAATATTCCAACAAAATATGATATATATCTAACTGGATATCACAGATCATGTATTTGATCTTAGATAGAAATGTGAAAAACACCGTTGTTTTTAACCGAAACACTCGTCTGCAAGTTCATCTAATCCTGGTCAATTCTAAAGATACAATAAATAAATAAATAAATAAATAAATAAAAATAAAAATAAATAAATAAATGAATAAAAATCCGTGAATTGACATACATTTTTCCTTTGCGTACACTGTAAAAAAAGGGGGGGGGATTAAAAAACGGAGATTCTACTGGCAATCGACACGCCAGTACTATTTCCGTGTTTTAACAGAAATCCCCCCCCCCCCCCCACACACACACAAATTCCATAAATCTGTTTTTAGGAAATTTCCCCCCATAAATTACAGAAAATTTCCCGTTTTTCTGGAATTTATAGGAGAAATTTTCCGTTAAAATACGGAAATAGTACTGGCGTCTCAAATGCCAGAAAAATCTCAGTTTTTTTTTTTTTTTTTTTTTTTTTTTTTTTTTTTTTTTTTTTTTACAGTGTACAACATTCCGTTAATTCAGGAAAATTTCTCCTTTAATAGATCTTATCCAGAAATCCTTATATTTATTCAGGCGTCATTGAAAAAATTCATACACACGAACTTACGAATTTATAAGTTCACAAGGAGCGTTAAAACCATTTTTTCAATAACGTGAATAACTGAAATAACTTAAACTGTAAAACAATTTTCTCATTACTAATACTATTGTCGCAGGGAAAAAATCGTAACGTTTGTAATTATGCTTTGTAGATTCTTCTACGAATAGTTATTTTGAATATTATCTGTTACCCAGTGTTTACTTGTGTAAACATCAGGGCGCGAAATGGAAAAATCTACGAACCGGAACGCTATTTCAACATTATTGGTAATTAATTGGTAACTAATTTTTTATTCTTTTTTTTTGAAAGTACTATAAAAGTCCCGATTATCCGAGTCCTGCTTAACCGAGTTTCCGCTTTAACCGAGTTATTTTCTTCTGATGGACTGATGCCTTCCATTATTATGAAACGGCCATTATGAATGAAGTGTTAGGTGAATATTAAAGAGCAGCCGTAAAAAGTTAGAACTCTGATTTTCTAGTCAGAATGGGAGAAAAAATGGCCATAATTCCCCCCCCCCCCCAAAAAAAAAAAAAAAAAAAATTATGGCCACATTTTTCTCCATTCTGACCAGAAAATCAGAGTTCTAACTTTTTACGGCTGGTCTTTAATATTCACCTAACACTTCATTCATAATGGCCGTTTCATAATAATGGAATCCATCAGTGCATCAGAAAAAAATAACTCGGTTAAAAATAAAATATCCAAAATGAGATAGTGATCAAATCCCCCTACAAAATAGTTTTCTGGCTATGGCCTTGTTCGTGGATATAATGGTGGACATAATGAAAATTTGTATTAAATTTTAGAGGTAACAAAACCGTACACATTGGCAGCTATGTGATTCTATTAGTGTCATGAGAATTGCAGGTGATATAGCCTCTTCTTCCTGCTCAAAGTATTAAATAGTTTTTTCAATCGAACTTATACCTTTGGAATGGATCATTTTCTTCTGGTGGGCTGATGGATTCCATTAATATGAAACAGCCTTTATAAATGAAGTGTTATGTGAAGATGAAAGAGCAGCCGTAAAAAGTTAGAACTCTGATTTTCTGGTTAGAATGGGAGAAAAAAAATGGCCCCCTTTTTTTTTTTTTACGCCATTTTTTCCCCCCATTCTGACCGGAAAATCAGAGTTCTAACTTTTTACGACTGCTCTTTCATCTTCACCTAAAACTTAATTTATAATGGCTGTTTCATAATAATGGAAGCCATAAGTCCATCAAAAGAAAGTGATCCATTCCAAAGGTATAAGTTCGATTGAAAAAAACAATTTCATTCCCCGTTTTTCTTAAAAGTAACGGAAATGTACATCAAAGAAATGTGACTAGTACCATAAAAATGAATGAATTAAGTGAAAATTTATATTTCATCTCCTTAGTTGGTGACGATTTGTGTAAGTACGATTTATACGAGTTTTTTTGCTTATCGGATATGAGCTTGGTCCATATTAACTCGGATAATCGGCATTTTACTATATAGCAAATTTATATTTAACCGTAGAAAAACCAATTTTAAAAAATGCATTCAAAATTCCAAATAATTAGAAAAAAACGTCACAGATAGCATAGTAAACTATATGTATGAAACTGTAATAATATGTTTTAGTAATTCCACGAACCGGAACAATATTTTCCATATTTTCACGAACCGGAACAATATTTGTCACTATTTCACGAACTTGAACATCGTTCCGGTTTGCTCCGGTACATTTCGAGCCCTGGTAAACATACTCTAAGAATAATTGAAATTTAGATAAAGGTTACAATACAAAAATAATGGATAATATTTTTATTGTCTCAAGTAAACTCTGGTAGGCTATGGTTCTGTTACAAATGCCTTTTAAGACAATTATTAACTTAATAAGTGATTAATTTCCGGCTGTCAGAACCCATTTACAGTGGCTAATTGTTACTCTGTAATTACCAGATAGTTATAAAAAAATACTTTTTTAAATCTTAGATTATTTTATAAATTTTATTATAAATTTTTTGTAGTAATTATAGAATTGTACATATTTTATACCGTGCAGAATGGAAAGGTGTTATATACGTCTAAATACTTAAGAGGTTAATAAAATCATCATAAAAAAAAACAGCAGCTTTTTTTAATGAGATATAAAATATTAAATAAAATTTGGCATGTTCAAATAGGCTAAACACTACACAAAGCCACAACTTCGAGGACAGCCATTTGACTTTAAAATTCAGAATGACTCACTGAATAACAAAAAATAAATAAATAATAATAATAATAGTAACAAAAAAGTAAAATAAGTGAACTTTCTAGAAGGAACAATTGTTCTCACTTAGTACAGCAACGAACCGTGACGTCACGTGCACTTTGCGGAATTCCACCCTGCCATCTTATGGTGTATTTTACTACGGTTGTGCCATCGTGATCTTTTTTTTTCTTTCTTTAACTCTACTCCCACTCTCATGAGTAATTCATTCTCTCCAGCAGACTTCGCACGCTCTGTTGATCTGCCTAGCCAACAGGTTTCCCGATAGTCAGGTATTAGTGATAGAACACGAAATGTTACAATGTCTTTACTTTTTTCAATTCCCTCTTTTCTCTAAATCCATAAAAACAAATAATGGAAAACGTGTTGATAAATGTCTCAGATAAAAATACCGCACACGAAGACATTTCTTTACGATTAATATTTTATGTTAGTCCTCTTTCACTTTTAAGCTCTCCAAGTACAGTCGGTCCCACTTAATCGGGTAACGGATAATTGCATACCCCGCTTATATGCATAGAATGCCGTGGAACAGAAACGCTCCCCATAAGGCTAATGTTAAATATACTCGGTTTATCGCATAACAAATCCCGGTTAAGAGTGTATTCGAAAAAATGTTTTTCCACTCTCAACAGCTCGAAATTTTCTGAGACATTTTCAGACTCATTTTTAAAAGTAAAAAGATGAAACTTGCTGGGGGTGATTTTTGAAGACATGTTTAACATGCCGTGTGATTTCATTTTCAGCTCAATTAATTAGAATTTGATTTTTAAACAATTATTTTCTCAGTATGACCATTTTTTTCATTCCCAGATCGCCCGCTTCGGAAAATTCGGTTCAAAATGCCAACTTTGACAGCGTTTAATACAGTATTTTCTGCATTTATCAAAAAATCGAGAAACACGGCACATTATGTAGTTTCTAAATAAGAGCATTTCCCAGTTTGATGCGTTTGAGAGCAAAAACGAATTTTAAAATGAATCAGAAAATAAGCAGTTTGGATCGGAATACACCCTTAATTGCAGAAATATCTCCAATCTACTAGTAGTAATCCTGATTTTATGAATTCCTGTTATAGTAATTAATGGGGATAAAAAAGAAGATTTTTTTTTTTTTTTTTTTTTTTGTAACAATGATTTGCTATATTTACAATCGAAGAGCAGAAATCGTCGTGAAAGATGACTTATCTTAATTCCGGAAACTTATGAGAGTGTTGAATTTGGACAATTGTGTTTTTCTTTTAAAGCTTGCCGTACATACAGTAACTCGAGATGTTGGGCGTACTTTTTGAAAAACTCTGGCATCGGGGGAAAATAGAATCGAGACGGTCAAGAGAATAAAAGACCAATATTTAGCGCTGGAAGTGGAGAAATGCAATGTCGAGATAGGAAAAAAAAAAATCCTAAACGAATTTTTGTATAGGCGAAAAAAAAAAAAAAAAAAAAAAAAAAAAAAAAAGAGAGAGAGAAATTGGCAAATAATTGAAAAATAAAAAGAATTTATGCAGAAACTTTTATTTTCAAAGGTATGATTTAAAAGCAAAAATTTTTTATTTAACTTTCATTTTAATGTTCACATAAATTATAATGAAAAATTAAACCATGTACCGTAAATAGTGTTATAATACCTTATACTTTATTACATATATTGTTATATATAGAGTAATAATAAATTATTTATTAAAGTTATTAATACAATAGTTTTCAATTTATTAGGTAAATAATTATTGTCCATTAATATGTATCATATCTGAGGTATATAATCAAATGATAGCGTATACTGATAACATTAAATGCTGTCCTCGCTTAAATGCATACAATTCAGTGGAACCAACTGTATGCAACTAAGCGGGGCCGACTGTATCACATATAAAGTCAAATTTAGTTGATCTGTACAAATACAATTATTAGGTCGCAGGTCGTGCTGCATAAAACGAGATAAGAAACTTACTTGGGCTTCACATTGGATATACACTATATGGTCAATGATGATTGGTCACTTGCGATTTTAGACGTTTTGCTAAATATCTAGAAAAATACATGAGGAATTATCCTGAAACTTCAGATGTGTAAACAAAATAGTATAGGTCATATATTTCCGCCAAGATTTTTTTCCGAAACCCCATAGGGGACCGTCAATAAATTGAAAAAGAACGAATATCTTTTGGATACAGGCATGAAAGTGGGAAATGGGAAAAAAGGGGGAAAATTTTTCCGTCTATACAATAAGGCCAAACTCTTATAATTGACACATTTTCATAGTTATTCATACAATAAAATAGATTATAACTGTACATATGATTGTTATTTTCTTTTTGTAACTTTGAAAGTATTAAAAGAAAAAAAAATAAATAACTATAAATGTATAAATTGATTAAATCAAAAAAAGAAAATTGGAAACAGTTTGCTAAAAGTAAATCCATCCAAATGTAACTGATGAACTTATGTGAAGTAAAGAGATTAATTTTCAAAATAAATATATTATTTTGGATGATTTGACTGTTTAAGACTTAAAAAAAAAAAAAAAAAAATCTATGCTAAATATATGTACGCCATCTTTACTCCAGAAATACATTTCCAAAAATGCATCACTAAAATTACCAGAAGTGTTTTATAAATAGAAAAAAATATTCTATTCCAAAAAGAACCTTATGGACCTTCCTTTCCTTAGTTTGACAGCTATCCATCAAAATCCTCATACATTCCAAAAGTGCTATAGGTAATTTGGATATTTCAAAATAAAAAAATGTGTTTTTAATGATAATTTTGTATATATTTTTTTTTTTTTTTTTTTTGGAATGAAAACTAATTAAAAACGCTATTTATGCTTTAAAAGACACAGTTTCGTTACGAAAACGCAAGAGAGACAAAATATTTGCTCACGCGCAGAGATACAGACTCGTACTGAAATGACAGCGCGATAGCGCCACTTAGCATTTTTGAACTTGAAATCTGGAAGCGCGATAGCACTGCATAGCCGTCAAACGGTTAAAGAACTTAATTTACATCATTCAGATGCTTATGATAAAAGCTCGTCTTTGATTTGATAGTGCAGCTATTCAGAAACAAACTTCAAGGATTTGAGTAGACAAAATGTGTAATTATTAAGTTTTCTAGACACTCCCCCCCCCCCAGGGCCCGACTTATGCAGGGGCATGCGGGGCAGCTGCCCCGGGCACCCCTGCTTAGGGGGCCCCCATAAGAATAATCAGGATTTTCATTAAAAGGTGCCAAATGATTAAAATTAGCCAAAAGTGACCAAAATTCCTATATTTTCAAACATTTAGGAAGAAGTGCGGTCCCCCCTCCCCTCTCTACTTCCAGTAGCCCCTGCCCCCATGCAAAAAACAAACTATATGATTAAAAAACTAATGATTAAAATTTTATTAGGGCAACTTAGTATTCTATTGTTTTAAAAAGAAATTCTTTATTAACATTTTCCTCGCAGCGTGGCAAGTTAAAACCATTAATTATGATCAATTTAGGTCATTTTCTTTTAGACATCTTATAACGTACGTAGATAAGCAAAGTAAAAAAAACTACTCGTGTCAACCAATCTATCATTTTTTCTGCTATTATCCTACTAGTATTTTTTCTTAAAGTTGTGACCATCATTTTGTGATACCCTGTTTACAGATGGGAGCAGTTCCGGGTACAAAATTTATGCATACATATACAATACGTATGAAATTTAGTACTAGTCACTTCCACATTATTCCAAAAGAATCCTATAGATATATAGAAGGGGGGCCCCCCAGAATGATGCTTGCCCCGGGGCCTCCCATAGCCTTAGTCGGGCCCAGCCCCCTCCCCCCCATATGCTTCTAATGTTTTCTTTGCATTTTTGCATCAATCCAGAGAATGTCCAAATTGGCTTTTAAAAAAGGTGGAATTCCTCCTTTAGGAGGAACTCTTTCATGCCTGTGGATAACCCTGAAAAAACTAATATAGCAAAAGAGTTCAAACCGTGGAACATGATTAAGAGGCTTATTGTAATAAACTGCGTTCATTTTTATGAGGATAGCATGTATACTAGTATAAAAATTAAGGTTTTTATAAAAACAGTCTTAAATTTGGCCAAGTTTTTTGGTTATAATTTGCACCGTTCTTAATATAAAAAAAAATGATCTTTTCAGAAACTATGACAAACAACATTGTACATAATACCCTGCAGTCAGAATTAAAAAATAATAAAAATTGGATGAAAAATGAGCAGGTTTACTAAATAATGTTTCACTGTGCATGTGCGAATACAATCAAAATATAATGTGCAAAATATATTAGCTAAGTATAAGAGCAACTTTTGTGAGTCTCAAAATCATAGCTTGAAAATTCTAAAAATTATCGTCGATAGAATAATCTCGAAATCCGTTGTTCCCAAAAGGAAGGAAAGCAAAAAGATGAGGGGTTGTATCCAAATATAGTAGTACGTGCAATATTGTGTACGCTATCTTGGCACTAATGAACAGATATTTGGATACAGCTCCTCATCTTTTGCTTCCTTTTGGGAACAACGGATTTCGAGATTATTCTATCGACGATAACTTTTAGAATTTTCAAGCTAAGTTTCTGAGACTTTCACAAAAGTTGCTCTATATACTTAGCTAATACATTATGCACATTACATTTTGATTGCATTCGTGCATGCGCAGTGAAGCATTGTTTAGTAAACCTGTTCATTTTTCATCCAATTTTTATTATTTTTTGATTCTGATTGCAGGGTATTGTGTACAATGTTCTTTGTCCTATTTTCTGAAAAGAGCATTTTTTCATATTAAGAACTCCGCAAATTATAAGCAAAAAACTTCGCAAAATTTGGGACTGTTTTTATAAAAACCTTAATTTCTCTACTAACATACATGCTATCCTCATAAAAATGAACACAGTTTATTACAATAAGCCTCTTAATCATGTTCTACAGTTTGAACGCTTTTGCTGTTTTTACAGCATTATCCAAAAGATATTCATTCTTTTTCAATTTTTTGACGGTTCCCTATGGGGTTTCGAAAAAAAAAAATCTTCGCGGAAATATATGACTTATACAATTCTGTTTACACCTGGAGTATCAGGATAATTCCTCATGTATTTTTCTAGCTATTTAAGAAAGCGTCTAAAATCGCAAGTGACCAATCATCATTGGCCATATAGTGTACAACACATTGGAGTAAACAATGAATTTCAGGGCCGGCTACAAAAGGGGGGAGTGAAGCACTCCTCCCCTCACTTATCGAGCTAACTATACTTTTTTTTATATCATTTGCTTACAAAAAAAAAAAAAAAAAAAAAAAAAATGCTCATGCTCCTCAACCTTGCCTTTATATTTTTTTAGACCTGTAATAACACTAAAGGACTTATTTTCTATCTTTGAATATAATTAAGGGCCACAAAGATTTTTTTGCGCCAGGGCCGTCTTTAAGGAGAATGGCGGCCCTGTTGATTCTGCGCCAGTGTCTAAATTTTCTATTTTGTTTAGGCCAGAATATTTGTTTCGGAATTTAGAGGTAAAAAAAAAAAAAAAGCTGTTTTATAACACTTATAGGTGGAAACAAACATTTGTAAACGCTTTTTACAGAATTATTACAGATGTATTGCAATGAAAGTGTTTTATAATAAAATAATAGTGCATGTGTCTGGGGGGGGGGGGGGTCTTATTTTTTTATTGCAAAAATATTATAAACAAACGCTCACACACATATATATATTTCATATCTCTGGTTTTTTATGTTCTAAATTATTATTTATTGTTTTAACACTTAGCATTAAGAAAAATCTATTTTATTAACCGTTCTTTCATATTTTTCTTTTTCTTTTAATTAGTGTTATTTCCTTTCTTTTATAATTTAAAAAGCAACTAAATTTACATTATTTTATTTTAAATTATAGTTTAATTTCAAATATTATTCATTGCTAATTCATTCTATATTCTCATATTCTTATATTAAATTTAACAAAATTATTATTTTTTTTTTCATATTTTATCTTTAAATGTAAATTATATTTTTATTCTTCTCGCGAAAATATAAAATTTATTATTTTATAAATATTTATCTTTTTGTCTCAATTATTACAAATCTCATTCTTTTTTAAATGTTAAGTAAATTATATGAATTAAATTTTCCTTGAACGATAATAAAAACGATTATTATCATATTATTAAATTCAATTCGTCATAATGAACTTTAATTTTTTATACTATCAAGTAACCATAAGATTTTCAATAATATAGAATTTTAAAATGATTGAGACAAAAACTCTTTCTTCCAAAATAAAATATTGCTGAATAAAACAGGAATCTATATTTATATTTTTGATAACGTTCTATATCACATCACCTTCACATAGCATCCCGCCTAGCATAAACTCTTTTTAGTCAACGATTAACTTGATATTATCTCACCAGACATTCTTGAAATAAAATAAGTTAGGTCAGTGTTGAATTCAGACACTTTTCTCCGAGAGGGATTTCTGGGGCTCCGGGTGGGACATTATAGAGTTCCGGGGGGGAAATTGCACTTTTTGACCATCGAAAACACAAAATCTCAAATCTTCCGGGGGGGGGGGGACATTCCCCCCCGGGCCACCCCTTGAAATCAACACTGAGTTAGGTAACGATTAGAAATGAATGAGATGCATCACTAACATGAGAAATTAAATGCAAAAAGTTCTAGTAGCTAAGTGAACTCGAAGATCTGTTGACTATCGAAACAATCTGCCGAAATCTTAATCTACACTCACTTAGACTGGTCAACTGATTGATATCTGACTATTTTTCATGGTATTAATTAAAAGTATACATTTAAAGAAAAAAAAATCTATATTTATCATCTGTAAATAACGCCACATAGCATCACGCATATCGGAAAGATACGAACGGGGACTTTCAGGAAGCGATTAAATTGACGATATTATCAAAACAGATGTCTCGAAATAAAATAAATCAAATGACGAATTGAAATAAATGATGCATTGTCAACCTGACGAAGAGATTAAAACATGTATATAGTAAATACATATATAGTAGCTTAGTGAACTGGCGTGTTTTTTTAACTATCTAAACAATCTGCCGAAATCTAGATCTCGTATATTATGGTTGGTCACGCTGTGGCCTAGGATTTGTGGTTGGCTGATCAAAGTAGTCTTCTTGCATGAATAAGCTGATCAGCGAACAAAATAATAGCACCGAGTGAGATAATAGAGTTTACTCACGGAGGAAGAACTACATTAATCCGTGAGTTTACTGTAGTTCAAGGCAAGACTTGTTTACTATTTTAAGAAGAAAAAATCAATGATCAGATATGTATTTCGCGAAAACAACGCTAGTTTTAAATCAAGTAACCTGAAGATAAATGCAAAGGAGATGGGTAGATAGATATTGTTTTTCGGCCTCCTAATATAGTTTTATTTTACCTTTATCTCCCTTCTCTCTCTAAGATGTTTTAACTGTTTTATTATAATGTAGAATCGATATTTATTGTCTCTTTGATTGATTTTGTTTCAAACTTTTTTTAATTTGTTATGCATTGACTGTCTCTATATTCGGATCTTTAGATAATCAGACATCTGTATTTGACTATCTAAAGATCCAAAACATAGGTTTATTTAACGAATTTTAATTTATTATAGTTATGTAAATTTGATTTTTGTTTTCGATATGAAGCGCTTATAACACAATGATAGATTTTGCGTGAGTTAATTACGTGAGTTTGTAAAAAATGAAATAAATCATTTGTAAAAATTACGCGGCGTTGTGAACGCTTCATATCGAAGAAAACCAAACTGATATTTTTAAAAAGTCGAAATATATTAAAATTGGTAAAATAAACCTATGTTTATTCACAACACACCAATTTTCAACACATTTAAACAATGTTAAAACAAAATTCAATTAGATAGGCAGTAAATGTGCATCCCAAATTATGATTAAAAATCAAAACGTCTTAAAAAAGATTTTTTTTTTTTTTTTTTTTTTTTACCCTTATAGGGATGTGTGTGTGGCGAGAGATCAATCATTATTTACATATCTTCTTTCATATTTGTTTTGTGAAAAATAAATAATAAAATTTAAAGGGAGTTTTTTTGTTTCTTTTTTTTATCTCTTAAAGCATCATTTTGAGATTTTATATTATACTAGGAGACTCTGCCCCCTACGAACTACGCTCGTCAATCTCCGTTCATGCTCTAAAAATCCTTTAATTTGATCTACTTTGAAAAGATTACGGAAGATTGAATTATAATTGCAAAAGCAGTGGCATTCTCCTGTAAACGGGTTTCCATGCCCTTTTACTGAGGGATTTTAAGGCCGAATCAGCTGCTGTTAATTGCTGATTTTGTGCTGGACTGAATAAGATTAGTTAAACATTTGAAAAATAGCTTCCCAGTATTTTTTAACAACGCTATAAGAAAATTATTTTAAATAATAGATTTTAAATGTAACGTTTTTCACCAAACTTTTCTTTATCTTTGTAATATTCACCTGAAAATATTTTTATTGTTAGAAAGATAATATTATTATTTGCGCTACCTTAGAATTGGCAACAAAAGTTAAAAAGATCATCTCGAAATTTGAAATAAATCTCTCGTGTAAAGATATTTTTTAATTCAAACTATTTGGCAATATTATTATTTGCCACTTTAAGTATGACGCAATTTCTTCCACTTACGACTTTTAACGCATATTAATGAATTTATTATTTTAAAATTTTCTTTCTCTTTTGATATTCACGTGTAAATATAGTTTTTATGACGTAATTTTCAATATTTTCTTGCTTTTAATACGTATACTGAGGGATTTTAAGGCCATGCATGTAATTCTAATTTGTAAGTTTTTGAAAGTGAAAAATCTCCCATATAAATATGTTTTTTAATTTAAACTGTTTGGCAATATTATTATTTCGAAATTTGAAATAGGACGTCATTTCCTCCATTTACTGCTTTTAACACATATTAAATAATTGATTATTTTATAGTTTTCTTTTATTTTTAATATGCTTCTGTAAAAACATTTTTTATATGACGTAATGTTCAATATTTTCCTGCTTTTAACACGTAATTATTTAATTCTAATTTGAAAGGGGGGTTTTTTTTGTTTAGTTACATGTGAATAATTTTTTTATTTAAAGGAAATATTATCCTTTGCGCTGTTTTAACAATTAGCAACAATTTAAAATAATAACCTTTTCTAAAATAAGGAAAAAATATCTCTGGAAGTGCTGAAAATTTAAATTTAAAATATAAATAAACCTTCAAAAAATTAGGCAAATTAAAAAAAATAAATGCAGTCTGCACACCGCGAGTTTCTATTAAATATCCTTAGAAAAAATTATTAAATTCCTATGTATAGTTTTTGCTCCTATAAAACTTTTTTAATGGAACGATTTTGACCAACTTTACATAAATCTCTCTTTAAATAATTCTTCGATTTAAAAACTGTCTATTTCGACGTGTTTGTCAAACATTTCTCTAACCCATTTACATATTTTTGTATGCAGTAGTTTTCTTAATATTAGCAAAAAAAGACCTCCGGTGACAAAAATACATTGACAACGGCGATGACAGCGTTACTTTTTTTTTTTTTTTTTTAGAATAGAGATATTCTTTTCGTTTTCCTGTGGAATTTCCTATATCTTGAGTCTCCTCTCAACATTTACATATTCTTTATCTAAATTTCTGCTCTCAGCATTGATTTATTTATCTCTAATTCAAATACGAAAGAATAAATACTTAATTATTGTTATAAATTTTCTCTCCGTACAAAAATAATTGCCATATTTATAATTTGCACCACGTTAAGTTGATAGATGCGAGAAAATTGACACTTTATCTACACTTTATCGAATAGAATTTCTTTATTATACATTGATTTTTTGTTTTTTGTTTTCTAGAGCTATGTTGAAAGAAAGCAAATTGAAGTAAAGAAAAAAAGTGGTTCTACATGAACGATGGAAGAATTTAAAAAATGAAAGCTTTGAGCACGATATTCTAGCTGTTTACGCCAAATATATGACTTGCTGGCCAGAAATGTTTCTAGGATACGGCCAAAAGCTGTACTAAAGTAATCTCGGGACAAGTCCACCAAAAATCCTCCACATGGGGTCTGGGGTGATTAAATATATGAGAACGTGAATTTCAAATCTTGCCTTATCTAGAAAATCAAATTTAGGGGAATCGCAAAAAAACCTCTAACTGCGTCCATTGGTTTTCATTGTAAGCCAAGACTTTACAATGCCAGAAATACAGGATTAAACTAGTTTTTTTGCAGATAGTAATGTTTTTCGTTGCAGGTTTACCAATAGAATAGATTCATAGAGAAAATTCGATTTTTTAAATTTTGGATAAGGTGAATTTTGAAACTCATGTCTTCATATATATATTAGAACCTGGGACATCAGGACCTGATTTTACCGGTCGGCACCTGATTCGCGGTTTGGGTTAGATTGTGTTATTATTATTATTTTTTTTTTTCGATGCGAGTCGGGTTGAGTTTTGATTCTTTCGGGTCGGGTACGGGTTGACCCGACATTTAAAAAGAAATTTCTGAATATTTTTTTAATGAAAAAAATTAAATATTTGGATATTAATGAGCGTAATATGTATTCATTTTTATGCAAAAAAGATATTTTTATTAGAGATATATTTGTAGAGTACTTTTCCATAAATGTATTAAAATATGAATTAATTTTCTCTCATTTCGGTTTCGTGTTTGAAATTTTCGGTTTCAGGTTGAAGGGTGTCGCCTTTCAGATTGACATTTTTTTAAGGGGGGGGGGGGGGGGGTGCCGGGTTCTGGTCGGGTATAACTCGACCCGTGCAGGACCTCTAATATATACGCACACACATATCGTCGGTACCATGTCAAACTATCCAATGTGAAAATAGCCACTTTTCAGGAGGGCGAAAAAACTGTTTATATTGTGGATTCAAAATCAGCGCCAGGCAGCAGTAAACAATTATTATATTTTTTGGGTGTTGTTTTATATCCTATTTAAGCATGCAATTGAGATAAATCATTTGAATAATTTTACTCAACAAAAAATCACATTGGATAGTTTGATATGGTATAATTATTTGTACTTTTTCAGTTTCGTTCAACTTTTTCAGCTTCAAACTGTCCAATATGCCACATTGGATAGTTTGACTTGTAAAAATTTTATGCTTTTCCCAGGTTCGCCATTCCATAGTAGCGAATATACCATATTGTATAGTTTGACTTGTAAAAATTTTGTGCTCTTCCCAGATTCGCCGTTTCATAGTAGCAAATGTGTCGTATTCAATAGTTTAATTTGTAAAAATTTTGGCATTTACATATTCAATATTCTTAAGATTCATTCTCTTAAGATTTTTCTTTAATAATTTTAATAACGTATATACAGTAAATTAATAAAGATAAATGCTGATTTTTAAACATTCTGTTAATTTTATAAAACATAAGATAACAAAAATATCTCAAATAATGGGGTGGGCACTTCCAATCCGTAATTATGAATAGTAATCTTTGTGCTATTAATTCTAAGAAACTCATGGGCCGCTTTCTATCACTATTTTCGAATAGAAATCTTTGATTTATTTAATCTCCCATTAACCCTTTACGGTTTGTGGTTTAGTTTAATTATGTTACACTATTTCAAACATAATGAAATTTATATACATTATTGAGGTGCACAGCAGCATGCCTATGTTAGAATATGACGTATACAACAGTTATCGTTCATTTACAGCGATATACAAAAGATTTCGGTTAAAGTGCAGTCTATTAGCGATAATTGCTGGAAATGCGTTTTACATTATGGTATGCGTTTTAAAACTATGTGCATACTACGTGGTATGTATAAATTCTGTAGATTGTATACAGGAATACCTAAAATAATTAGTTAGCATTAATTAGTATGATTCTGAACTGCTTAAACATAGTTTTTAATTGTGTTCTGCATTTCAAAACTAGACTATTATTAGTATATGAGATGTTTGTGGAACATAAGTTAAATCATATACAAGATCAAAAAACTAGAAATATGGACAATTATGGATGATAATTTCTGGAAGTATTATTTTAGTGGTTTTAAGCACTATTAGCTTGCATTAAATTTTTAGCTTATTATGCTGCATGTATAAAAATCTGTAGGTAATATACAGAGTTGCACAAAAAATTCAGTTATGGTCGTCTATAGGTAGAAATTACTGAAAGTGAATTTTCAACCTATTATACTTTTTAACACATTCCAATAAGGTTGAAAAGTGTTTATGAATTCGGTTTGTCTGTCCACGCTCTAACTCACGTAAATATACTCGGATTTTCATGCAATTAAAAAATGTTAATGTTGCTTACAATGGAATGTTCAGTATTGCATATGAACTGTGTAACATTAATAGTTAATTTACAGGGTCACTCAAAAGATTTCCATTACATTATGGTACATTGGGGGAAAATTATTTGGGGAGTATTTTAATGACATTACGCTATATCACTGAATTTCATTACAAGAAGATTATGACAGAATAGGGCATGCATTCGTAGCATTTGTCGTTCATTTACAGGGACACACAAAAGAAATGGGTTAAAGTACTGTCTTTGAGTAATAATTGCTGGAAGTGCGTTTTTTAGTTTTCGTATGCGCTTTTAAATATAACTATTTTTTTGCATGTTGTATGAAAATTCTATATCTCTTATACAGGGCTGCACAAAAGAATTCACTAAAAAACAATTACCGTCATTAGACAGAAAAGTACTTGAATCAGTTTGTGAAGCCCTGTAAATGATCTATAGATTTTTATATAATCTAGATAGTATGCGACAATTTAGTTTAATTAGGAAACGCGTAACGCAATTTACACTTTCCACCTTTAGCAATTTCCGGCAATAAACGGAAATATACCCGACCTTCTTGTAAGGCCGTGTATATTATCTACAGATTTTTATACATGTTACGTAATATGGTAAAATTTAATTTAGGCAAAAAATTGTTATAAACACACTTCCAGAAATTACCAGTCAGAGCCAGCAATGTTTTCAGTTCTTTGCGTAGCCCTGCATATTAGGAAATTCTTCTAACATATTTTAGTCTAGTAAAAAGAAATAAAAGACTACAATTGCATCACTCAACTAAAAATCTCCTTTCAGAAATTCAAGCCCATACAAAGTAATGCTTACAAATTCTTTTGTATAGCCCTGTATATGATCTATACAACTTATACGCACCACGTAATATTCAAATAGTTAAAAACTCATACTATAATTGAAAACGCACTTCAATCAACTATCGCTAAAAGACAGCAGTGTAGCAGAAATTTTGTGTGTCCTGTAAATTAACGATAACTATCGCACATGTACTACAGTACTATTTCTACAGTAAGCAACTTGTAGTGTAAATCAATTACAGATGTCAATTTCACTTGGTTTGGAATATTTTAACATTACTAACATACACTTCAAACATTTTTTTCTAGCTATAAACCATTATACAACAAAATTCTTTCGTATGAACCTGTAAATAATAATAAATGACTTACACACAATATTTTGCATAAAACATATTTTAATACACTTGATATATCCATATTAATTTCGTTATGTTTAAATATCGTAACACCATTAAAAGACATCGCTCTTTTTCCCTATTGAGTGTATGTAATGGTATTCTTTTGAGTGACCCTATGAATGAATTAAAAATTCTCACATATCATTAACAATAGAAAACATATGCTATAGTAAACGTTAAAAACATATGTCAATTGCGTGAAATTTCAAGGCATAAATAAAACAGTTTTTGTCTTCCTGATAAAAAGACTATTTTCATATTGGATAGTTTGACATGGTACGGATGCTTAGAAAAAGAAAAATATTCCAACATTTGCGGCAAAGGATCGAATATGCCATATTGGACAGTTTGGCATTGTAAATTTTAGAAAAAAGTGCATATTGGATACTTTGAAACAGTCATTATCTAAATTTCTAAGCAAACTAGAGACGTGCCGATTTTGCTTTGTACGTATCACGCACAGCACAATAAAATGGCGCAAAATTTGAAAAATGCATTTTTTCACATTGGATAGTTTGATATGGTAGCGACGATATATATAAGTTAAATAAATAATTATACTCATATAGTTGTATTATACTTATTAAATTATGCCAAGGTCATATGTACTGTATATATGTATGTATTTATGTATTTATTTATTTTTATAATAAGACAAACATTTTAATACGAAGTTAGTAAATTATTAAAATTGAAACAAATGATAAATTGTTTACTTTCCTTTTCGAAAGGGGTAGGGGGGCGGCTATCACTGGTATATTCAAAAGAAAAAGAGAACAATTGAGAGGTTGCGGATATTAGGGAAGTATCACAAAACACAAGTTTCGAGAAAAAGCAGTTAAAATCATTATCGCCAGTTTGTATTCTACAGCGAATTTCATGGTGTTAGAGGCGAGCTGGACTCTTATAATACATTGAAAACAGGGCCCTATTAACCTATGAATTTAGGGAAAGCACAGTATGATTTGGGGGCCCCTTCCATCCAGTAAAAGTTCTATTGAACACTACATTCATGGAAACTTTTCAATACAACAAATATTATTCCCAATAGAAGCTTAGCTGAGTTCAATATTTCATCAAATACACTTTTTTAAGGTTCCCTGAATATAACGTAGATAGAATATATTTCGCCCACCAGCAAGAAAAGTGATACATCTCGCAAAAATTCATTTTGCGTTTTATTCCACTAATATGTCTGTCATGGGTGTGTCTTGCTACACAAAAAGTTTCATAATTGTGGTTATACGAAAAATCTCTTTATTACGCTATATGTCCATTTGTGACCACAGAAGAAGAGTGGATTGTGTGGGGAGGTAAAATTACCTAACCCTCTAAACCTCACCCTACGTCTTCATTCTTAAGTGTTATATGCTTTATGAACCTTTTTATTCCTGCATACAGAGCTAAGTGCTATAATTTCATGTTACAATAAAATCATGCAAATTTTCTTTTGCCTCTCCTGTGAAATTTACTTTTGTGGAGATGTGTCACTTTTCTTGCAAGTGAGCGATTTGTGGTTATTACTGACAAGAACATCAGGATGCCGTGTGGTGATTGGTTAACAGCAACAGCCCATTAAATTATTTGGCTATATAAGTTTCCTGAAGTAGTGTGGGCGTTATTTTGCATTAGGCAAACTTTCCTCTCCAAAAAAATATAAAAAGGGAATTAGAGACCACATTTTACATCCATTTTGAGGCCCTTCTTAAATTTTAGATAGGAAGTTTGGGCTTCATTTACCTTTTGGATAATCGGACGCTGGATTGCACCTGATACGACAGTCTTCCATGTTATCGCAAGGAGGGGGGGGGGGGGGGATCTACCTTTGTCGATATTGCCCCAATGTCTGCGATGCATTCTAGTCATTCGCCTCATCTCCCCCCCACCCCCCAAAAAAGTCAGATGATGAAAAATAATCAGAGAGTAAAAAAATATTTTACTTTGAATTTATTTTTCTTGAATAACCGTAATATTTAAATTCATATTAAAATAAATAATTGCTAACATGAATTGAAAAGTTGTGTTTCCAAAGCTTCATTAAAAAAATGCACGACATTACATCCCTTTTAATTATTAATAATTTGGCGGAAGAAATATACACATCATTAACAGAAATACGCAGCGGATTTCAATGACTAATTCACTTCCAACATTAAACGACATTTTGTTTCAATAAGATAACATTCACCTATATGAACACATTAGAAAGAACAATGAAAAAAAGAAAAAATATATCGTTCAAATTTATTCTCCACGTTAGTCATAAAGAAGTAAAAAAATTCGATTACATGTTCCTAAGTATTCTTAAAAGTCGATTTGAATAGATAAATCTGTATAGTAATTCTAATCCATAGTAATAGTTATTCTTACATTGAAAAAATATATAGTTAAGAAAATAAATTTAGTGTATAATAAAGAATTGCATTAATTCTTAAGGTATGTAAATAATGACAGTTCTCTTATACGATTTCAAGGTCTGGAAATAAAATAAATGACTCAGCTAATTGTTGAGCAGTTTTTGTTACTATATTTTCAAAATGGTTTATTATTTTTAAAAGCGTTTCGCTTCGATGGTCAGGAATAACAAGTTCACCGACTTCTGATGAAAGCAAGAGTTGCTGGTATTTCTTTAGTTTTAAGGAGAGTTTCTGGAATACTAGAATAAATAGTAGTTTTTCAGCCTTCAAATTTTGTGTATGATAAAACTCCATTTTTCTTAGAATTTCTTAATGATACGCTCCCATATTCTTTTCAAAAGAATTTTCCGCATAATGAAGCACGATTTTAATTAAAATAGTGAATGAAATTATTTTTTAGTACAGCAGATTGCTTTACTATGAAATGCCAAAAATTATTTTGAAAAGAAAAGAAAAAAAAAAAAAAAAAAAAAAAAAACGCTATTTCTTCTCTTTTTTTTTAGCACAACGGGCTACATTATTATACAAAAAATTCTAAATAAACTGGTGTGATACACACAAGTGTTGAACAAATTTATGGCAGTAGGAAGACCCCAGTCTTGCTTGGTCTTTCATAGTGGTAGCACGCCTTCTTTGCGACTGATGAAGAAAGATAATGTTCTTTCAAAAAGCCTCGCGCATCTCTAAATTTTATCGTGTTATTAGGAAGAATTTTTTTGCCTTTATTTGTGTTATTATAATTCGATATTATATAACTAGACCAAATTTTCTCATACAAAACGATATCTCACATATTTTCATCGTAAGGAATCTCAAAAATTCCTCTTTTTTCTTCCTTTCTTTTTTTCTATTTTTTAACATTTTCCAGCAAAATTAAAAAGTTTTTATGAATTCGGTTTGACTGTCTGTCTGTCTGTCTGTGTCTGTCTATGCGTGCTTTAACCCACGTAAATATATTCGGATTGTCATCGAATTGATATATATATTATTGAGGGTTATTATGGCATGATCGGTATCGAAAAAGAAGTGTGAGCGTTAATGGTTAATTTCCAGGAACACTCAAAAGATTACATTAAAGTCTATGGGGGGTGGGGGCTTTTAAGCGTATTTTAATGATATTACACTGCTTCAAACACATTGAAATTGATATAGATGGCTGATTTTCACAACAAGATGCTTACTAGAATATGGTGTGCATAGCCGTTCATCGTTTATTTACAGGGATACACAAAATAATTCCGTTACACGTTACAGCACTGTACATAAGCAATAATTGATAGAAGTGCATTTTCTGTTGTGGCACACATTTTTAAGTTTAACTAATATTTTGCACATTACTTGGTGTGCAAAAATTCTATAAATCATATACAAGGCTGCACAAAGGATCTCGAGTACACTTCCGTTTATTGAAGGAAACTGCTGAAGGGGAATTTTAAACTGTGCTAATGCATTTCCTAACTGAACTAAAGTTCAGCATACTATGTATCATATATACAAATTTATAGGTAAATATACAGGGCTACATAAAATAATTCGGATATTTCTCCCACTATTGGTGGTAATTGCTAAAATTGGGTTTTCAAATGTGTTATGCGTTTTACAAGTTGTTCACTTAGACATTATTTTTTACCTTATTAAATGGTGAAATTTTGTTACACTAGTCTTAATGTATTGGAAGGAAAGTGTTTTATAATATATGCTTGCAGCGCAGATTTTTTCGTTCTTCTTTTTTCTTTCAGGTCATTGAGAACGCAAGATTTCAAGCTTTTTAGATTACGATTTTCTTGCTTAAAATTATGTTTTGTTAGGAGTTTTGTAACACGCAGCATATTTTATTTCTGCATGTATCAGAAAGTATTATATCAATTATGAGTATTATACCAGACGCTTGAAAAGGAAATAAAAAATATTCATTAAAACTTTTCTGGTTTTTCAGAAATTCTGAAACATAAAAAATAAATAAAAATTTTGGTCTATGGAAACTGAGATGTATTTTCATCCTTACACGGTTATCACATGGTCAAAATTTGATACTTTAGAACACATTATAGCTCGTTCTAAAATTATGCATGGACATACATTAATGTACCAGGGTGTCCCCGAATTCATGGGCCAAACTGTAAGGGAAGGTAAAGTACACATAAAGAAGCAATTTCGGTATAGCGATGTAGGATCGGAAATTAAATATTTTTGCGAAAAACAAGAAATGCTGGGAAAATGAAAACATGCGTTTTAGTGACATAACAACTACAGTAAGTGCCCAAATGTACCTCTGCAGCGTATAGAAAGGGATTGGCATACTGTTTCGCAAATTCCAAGTGTTTCACGAACATTTGTAGCAACGACTGAAAGCCTTGCAATGAGCTCCTCATCAGAGTCAACTGGTGTCTCATAGATGGAACCTTTCTAGGCGCTGCCAGGTATGTATCGATGTTGGTGGTGGTACATTTAAGTGCTTACTGTAATTGTTATATCAATATAACACTTGTTTTCATTTCCTCCGCATTTCTTGTTTTTCGCCAAAATTTCGACACCACATTGCTATACCAAAATTGCTTCTTTATGTGTACTTTACCTTCACTTACAATTTGTCCCATGAATTTAGGGACACCCTGTGTATATATATGGATGTGGCTTGCGCTTTCCAAAACATCCTGACCACATCCTGACCGCAGCAAGAGGGTTCAGCTAATTTTCATGAGAACTAACAAAGCTTGCAAATTTCAAAAGACAATAAACTTGATGACTTAACGATTTTACATCTCTAGCCTGAGAACCGAAGGTTAAAATTAAAGGCAGAGTTCTTTTGCGAGCTGACCTGGAAAGACGTCCCAGTCAGGCTAGGATAGCGCGCCGAAGTATTGACAGCCGGTAAATCTCAGCGAAAGTCCTTTCCCTCTTAAAATTGTAAATATTAATTGTATATAGATTGTATTGAAGTTTTTAACATTAGTCCAGATCTGCATTAAACTCTTAATATCTGCTATCTATTGAGTCTGTCCCTTCTCACACGTTCTCACACACATATATATATAATACAAATGGATTTATAACTTCTTTTGTTGGAAGTCGATTAAAAATTATCTTTTTTTTTAATAGCTATTTTTTTTTTTTTTTCAGAAGAAAAATCAAATTTCAAACATGTTTAAGATTTTAAAAGAAATTTCAATTTTCTATAAAGAATAATGTTTGAAAAAGGAGTAAAAAATATTTATAAATAAAAAAAGGTAATAAATTTATGCCATCTTAATATTTTTAAAATATATATGTATATATCTCAATATATATATATATATATATATATATATATATATATATATATATATATATATATATATTACCATTAATTAAACATAACCTGCCACCGTCAATTATTATGAATTAAAGCTGTAAGTATTAAAAAATATTATAAGAATTATTATGGAAGAAAAAAGAAAAAAGTGGACACCGACAAAAATTGAAAAGCTTATACATTGAATTACGTTATCGAGGGCACAGAATTCAATGATATAAGCAAAATGGTTGTTTTCTGTTGGAAAAATAAGCAAAAGCTAAAATTAATTTTCCCCTGTGCCCGAACAACCACTAAAATCAAGTGAATTGATTAAAAATTAAAGCAGAATAGAAACAAATAATATGAAATGGAAGAATCAATAAAACGTATTTAAATATTTATAGGATATAAAATAGAAATAATAAACACCATACCGATTAATATTTCAGTATTTTACAAAAATCCATGTGCACATGTCTGCCAGTATATCAAAGAGATTAAGGCGAATAAAACAGTTAAGAAATCACAGTAAATGATACCAAAGGATGCAGTTAATACATTTTAAAATAAAATTTGAAATACCATGTAAAACAAATTAAAACTAATATAAAATAAATAGATATTAATTACATTATTTAAAATGCACTATTAAATTAATAGATAACAGTTTAACAATATCGTCAAAATTTAGCTAAAAATACACCCTGGTGTATTATTTGTAACTGAATTGGAGCTAGAATAATTAAAAATATAGCAAACTGAAAGATACAATTTTAGTGCTGCCATCTATGAATAATTATATTAAACAACTATCGCAAGATAAAAATTTGCAAGCTTTTGAATGTAAATAACTGTTTAAACAGCAAAACCAAACAAATCCTTATACATAGAGAATTATAGAACAACCACTAAAATCAAGTGAATTGATTAAAAATAAAAGCAGAATATAAACAAATAATATGAAATGGAAGAATCAATAAAACGTATTTAAATATTTATTGGATATAAAATAGAAATAATAAATACCATACCGATTAATATTTCAGTATTTTACAAAAATCCATGTGCACATGTCTTCCAGTATATTAAAAAGATTAAGGTTAATAAAACAGTTAAGAAATCACAGTAAATGATACCAAAGGATGCAGTTAATACATTTTGAAATAAAATTTGAAAGACCTTGTAAAACAAATTTAATCTAATATAAGATAAATAGATATTAATTACATTATTTAAAATGCACTATGAAATTAATAGATAACAGTTTAACAATATCGTCAAAATTTAGCTAAAAATACACCCTGGATGTATAAATTATAACTGAAATGGAGCTAGAAAAATAAAAATTAAAGCAATCTGAAAATACAATTTTAGTGCTGCCATCTATTAATAATTATATTAAACATCTATCGCAAGATAAAAATTTGCAAGCTTGTGAATGTAAATAACTGTTTAAACAGCAAAACCAAACAAATCCTTATATATAGAGAATTATAAACCTAATATAAATCACACAAAGTATTTAAAACTATTGTTAATAATATTTAAAAGCATTCAATATGTTCTATTAGCTAAATTATTTAAAGTAAACTAAGAGTTTAAATAATGTTAGAACATTGATAATATATAGCATATATCTATATGCTATAAAACAAAATAAATTCAGCAGTAATTAATATAAATAATTATTAAAAATTATCTAAAAATTATTTTTTATGAATTATATATAAGATATTTATATAATGAACAGGAAATAAACATGTGGAAGTATATAGAAGGTGAAATAATACTTAAAATCCCATTACTTAAAACGCACAAATATAGAATGTGGATTATTTTCAGACATCCATAAAAATCCATAAAGAATGAATATGGGACAATCAAAAACATTAAACTAAAAGTGGCATACTATTAGTAATTAATATGATATTGTCCTAAGTAAATTAAAATTTAATATCAAATAATTGTAAATTAGATTAATGAATAATTAAGCTAATTATAATATTAATGAAAATCTCCAACTTACATATAAAATATCAAATCAACATACACATAAAATACATAACAAGAAAATAGTAATAATACAAGAGCCCCGTTTTTTTTTTTTTTTTTTTTTTTTTTTTTTTTTATAAATAATTAACCATTGCGTATTATCCAGACAACACCACCCTCCTCCGTACTCTAACATCTACCCACCCAACCATCCTATAATATTTTTTTATATTCTTTTACAATTTTTAATTTTTTTTTTATATATATATATATATATATATATATATATACATATATATATTTAGTTTTCTTAGTTCTAGAAAAAAAAACCTCTCTTCCAATCGTCTTTACAACACGGAGAAATATCATTAGTGATTATTGCAATACCGCTTCCAGATATGAAAATCACATTCCGTCCGCTTCTAATATTGACTCGTCTTTTTTAAGCAATCTTAAGATGTTTCGTCAAGTCTTGTAAGCTGTCCAAATATATATGGATTGCTGTTTCTAGAGAAACTGTTATATTTTCTGGATTATTATTTCAATCTATCCGGCAAATGAGGAAGCAAAACTAATCAAAATACCATGTTCTCGATCTGCAAGAAGAACAAAATTGAGAAGAAATCGATGGTATCCAAGAGCTGCTGGCAACTCTTTAAAAACTAGGTCGAAACAGACAAAGGATTGGAGTGCCTTATGAAATAACATAAAACGTGTGATGAGATGAATTTTATAAATGTTTACAAAGAAATGTATTTTATTATTCATGAGAAAGAGAATACATAGAAATAAAAGAGTCTCTATTTGGGACTTAATAAATAAGAATAAAAAAAGAAAGTTTCTGCAGATTTTAAGTTATTTAGTGACACTTAGTATATAATGCATACCTCGTGCTTTCGAGAATATTTTTTCAATGCTTCACCACATTATTTTTTAAATGTTACAAAGCGACTTAAAAAAAAAGTTTGCAAAAATTCTTGATATGCAGGGCAATTTTGAATTCTATCTAAAAGATAAAAGGTATAATATCACGCGTCAAAATGAACACATTTTTCTATAGAACCTGAAATCGCAATCCAATTATTCATTTAAAATACCGTGTGTACTATTTAAAGTATAATCCGAGTACCTGATGGCAAGTTCTAGAAGTCCAGAGCAATTGCAAAAGGGATACCGAACGTTCTTGCAGCCATATTCCAAAATGTAAAGAGTCCAAATCAGTATTGTTGGGTCCCTCTGATAGTGGCAATTCCAGCAGTTTTTCTGATGTCATCATATTTGATACAAAGCCTGCTAAAACTTTAGTTGCAATACCTTTACTTTGGATAAAAATATGAACAAAAACTCGCATACTACTTGGAGTGGATCATTCTATTTTTTCTGATTGAATAATGGGATTGCGAAATACGGTTTCACAGCAAAAATTGATTATGACATATAACTCATCATATTTTGTTAGTGGTGTTTAGAACCACCATGTGTATATATTCCTTTAAGGGGGTTGGACACCCAGCTTCGGAATTCTCATCCGTATTGTTAAGTCTATGGACTTTTGATGCATTCGTATATTTAAAATATCTTCTCGGGAAATTCATATTTTTAACATATTTTTTCTGTGTACTCTTCTTGAAGATGTCGATTTCGTATGAAATACTACCTATTGCGATCTCTCCTATGTTGGAATTTCTAAAAATGTTTGCAGATCTACACCGATCATGACCCCTAGAACCCAAAACCACACTCAATAAAAAATTTTATTTATCTATTTATATCACTTTTTTATGGACTCGATAACTTTCGTAATTCTTCACAAATCTCTTCCAAACTGATACATAAAATCAAGGGGTAGAAAATCTCGGTCAAGTTGGTTAATGGGCAAAATCGGACCAAGAGAGTGGAAATAGGGAGGGGTTTTGTGAAAACCGAAAAAACCCCACAACTTTGTAATTTTTATACATATCAAATTTATTTAGGGAGAAAAAAATTCATAACTTCGTCAATTCTTAAGATATAAAATTCACTTAAACTTATTATAAATCTTCTTAATATTATCTGCAACTTTTATATTGACAAGTTTTGATAGGATCACCTTTTACTCCCCCCCCCCCCCAAAAAAAAAAAAGAAAAATAGGGAGTTTAAGAAAATATATATATATATAACTCCGTAAATTCACAAGATATCCAATCCGCTTAAATTTGTTATACATTTTATAAATGCGATCTACAACTTTCGTACTGACAAGTTTTTGATAAGATGAAATCTTACAGCAAAAAAAAAAAAATAAAATAAAATAAAATAAATAAATAAAAAATAAACAAAAATAGGGATTGGCGAAAAAAAATATCGCATTAAGGGTGTACACAAATCCAAACGGCTTATTTTCTAATTTATTTTTAAATACATTTTCGCTTTCAAACGCATCCGATTGGCAGGTTCTCTTATTCAGAAATTGTATAATGTGCTGTATTGGTCGATTTTTTGATAAAGGCAGAATATATTTCAAAAATGCTATCAAAGTGGGCATTTTGAACCTAATTTCCCGAAGCGATAGTGCTGGAAACGAAAAAAATGGTCGTACTGAGAAAATAATTATAAATTAAGCTCTAATTAAATGAACGGAAAATAAAAACTCAAGTTGCTTGTAAATCTCTTCAAAAAATCATGCCAGCAAGCTTCATGTTTTTACTTTTAAAAATGAATCTGAAAATGTGTCAGAAATGTTCGAGTTGTTGCGCGGGGAAAAATACTTTTTTAATACCGACGTAAAATGATTTTGATAAAACGATCTCTTACAGAAACAAGGAATTAAAAATTCGTCAAAAGCGGCCAGATAAAATTGTTAAACTGGGTTTATCTCTAATCTTGATTTAGTTTTTGTTGGTGAAATTAGTACTTAACCTCGAAATCTACCTCCGCCCGTAGACCGAGCTGGCAGGGATTTTTTTTCTTAGTTTTCAAAATATTTTTAAAATCTATGCTGAATTTAATATTTTATGTGTTAAAATCAGGCGAACTGTGAGTAAGATTTTAACACTTCATATAAAATGAAGTCTATATTTTATAAACATTTTGTGAATTAAGAAAAAAAGAGACATCTTTTAGGAAGTGTACACAAAAAATAGGAGTTAAAAGTGTTAATTTCACGAGGAGATCTTTTAAATATACGAAGGCATCAGATGCCCATAGACTTTACATTAGTGAGGGGACCAGCTCCCCTTAATGTATGTTCATACGCAAATTATAGATAAATTTTAAAGTTATTTTAATTAATTAAAGAAAAAATAATCCAGATCATCTTTCGTAAATTTAGTAATGAAGCAAAAGTGTAATCTCTTGTTGTCTGTCTACAGTCGCCTGCATGAGAGTCAGATCATAGTAGGGGGTGCGACGGGCATCCGGAGCCCAGAACTTATAAAGCCCCCTTCTCCAATAAGACTAATAGTCAATTTCGCCTCTAAAACAAAAATTTAAGACCTCAAAAACCTTTTGCAGTCGGGCCACACGTTTATGAGGGACCCCCAATGGAACAAAATATCTTCTTTTTTTTTACCTTTACTATTTTAGCTTTTTTTCTCTCCTCCCCCCCCCCCCCTTTTTGAAAAGCAAGCCGACTCTGGTTTGTATTATTTTTTTAAATGGCCGACGAAGAATCGGGATACTTTATGATAATAACACGAAACGTGTGATCAAATGGATTTTCTAAATGTTTACAACGAAAGCTATTTCATAATTCATGAGAAAGAGAATACTTAAGTATCATTTTACTTTTGTGGCTTATTAACTAGAATAAAATGAGCTTATGTCAAAGTGGTTTTACTTTTGGGGCTTAGGTTAATGATATATAACAGATACTTTTGTATTCCTAAGCGCATTTCTTTAACTTTTTACCATGTTGTTTTTATATTGAAAGTACTACGACAATTGTTCGTTTTATTTTTCTATAGAAATTTAATGAATGGTGCTTCTACCATTCATCTAGAACAGGGCTATCAAACTCACGGCCCAGCAGAGAATCGAAAAATTTCTTAAAACATTGATATTTATGTTATTTTTAAATATTAGTTTAGCAGATTTCTACGGAAATGGACTCCATTAAAGAGCCAGTGCTATATCACATAAAGCCTAAAATGTACCTACGATTTATCCAGAGTTTAGCAAATATTATTAATAGTTATTTATTTCTGTGTTTAAAGTGTTTATTTAACGTTAATATTTCTATTTTAACTAAATCCGACAAATTTCTTAGCTTTTGGGCAATTTCTGAAAACTGTTTTGAGCCCGACCTATGTTGACTGATACATTCTGAAATATCAAATTCTTTGAGGATGTGCAACAACGCTCCCCTAGTCCTCCCCCCCTCCCCCCATACACACACACAAATGGCGTCCCTGAGTGGAGCAGTATTTGAAAACTGAAATAAAAGGACCTATACTTGTATATTTAGCACAGTCTACGTTCATTAAGAACATTTTACATTTCATTCCAAGAAGTACTGCAGATGTTTTGCTTATATCAGATGGATCAACATAATACTATTATGTGCATAGTCACAATGTTTGGCTGATGTTCTCAATAATTTAAAAAGCATTTTTAAAAGAAGGGAAGTCAAATATTATTTTCACGATATTCCTGCGTTTTTACCACGCTGTAAATTATTCATTTTCTAACATTTTTGTTAACATTTTTTTCATTCTATCGTTAATACCGTGTGTTTACGGACCGAGAAATATTTCTCCCTTCAAATGCGGTTCGGAGCAAAGTTTTCGCCTCAAATGCGATCCGAAGAAGGCACCCCTCATCTAGAACATGATAGAATCATCAGTGATTTACAAGGATGTCAACCGACCGGTATTTAAAAAAAATATATCGTTTAGAAATTTTTCATGTATCTGGTATTAACTTTATCTCTACACTGATCAATGAGAGCGCTCCATAATATGGTTAAGTGACTGTTATCTAAATACGATTGAGTGACTGAACAATTTGCTGCAGAAATTACAGTTTAACCCTTTTCTTACATGGAAATTTTAACCGCGTTCTTGAATTGTACGCATGGTATACTATAACTGTTATTGAAAACAAAGTATACAGGGGGATTCGAAAGACCTTAAACAAACTTTTAACGGGGTTAGAGCGCACTACAAACACTTTTTCTATAGGAAGCCATGGTTATTCCATTTATTCAGTCTAAAATACAGCGTGTCTCATTCGAAATCGGGTTTTTGTTCATAACTTTAAAACAAAAAAAAAGATATTGTGAGAGATTGAATAACGACGGATTTAACAGACGAAATTTGTAACAGACTTACCTTTTCTGCATTAAATGTAGTCATAGTACGAGAAGTGATAAAAGTGGCCACCATTCACGTTCCAAATAGTGCTGAACTAGACGCTCTATATTTCCGAATGCCATTGACATTACACACGATATCACTCACTCAACTTTTCGAGATTTTATTACATTTTACACAAAGCAAGGTAAATCTTTCATAAAATTTTATTAAAGTATCTTTATTTTTGTTAAAGTAATGAACAAAAAGTTACGTTCGCACTGGAATGGGGCGCCCTGTATTTGTGACTGAATAACTTAGGATACAGATTTTCTATACAGAAATTATTTGTGTTAGTGTATTCTACATCCTCTTAAAGTTTGTTTAAGAAGTTTTGAATCACCCTGTAAGTGCATCAGTATTAGGAATTCTTGTAAAACTATGCTAAAACTTTTTTTTTATTACTTTATTTATGATGAATTTTATTATTCATCTACAATTTGTTAATCACATATGGTTTCAAAAACTTGACAATTTAAGCTAACCCCCTAATTAGAATCAGGGTTGCAAAAAAGCCGGCTAAAATTTAAAAAAGCCACGCCGGTGGCTTTTATTGGTTTTAACCGGCTTTTATTGGCCAAATTTCGCTTTTATACAGTAAAGCATTTTAATTATATATTACAACTTTTTATGTGTTTTTTAATTAGTTTTAAAGACATTTAATGGAGGTGAAAATCAATATAACCCAAATTTTCAATAATGAAGGCATTAATATTGAAATAAAAGGCCATACCAATTGCTTTCTCTGGTACACACTGACCTTAACACCCTTTATTTTTCATTTTTATTGCTTTATATAATTAAAAAGCTTAGTTATATATTTTATTAACTATTTAAGAGACATTAATATACAAGTCTTATTTTATTTCTCATAAGCATTTATTTAAAATCACCTATAAAGTCATTAAATGAAAACATCATTTCTCTCTATTAAAACAGTATTATGAATAACATATGCATTAATTTATGCATGAATATATGCACTATTTTAAATAGCAACTAGCTTTTCAAAATTTTAATTCAACAAGTTTCATTTAGAGAATTTTTTTTTAATTGTTCTCTTTTATGCAGTTACAAGTACTAAAAATTTCCTCAAATGTTATATCCTTCCTAATGTCTCTTTCAGCATTGTTCATTCTACGATTTTAATCTGTCCGTATGGACATATTTGCAATAAGTTACATAACAGCTTAGTAGTAGAAAAACTTTTTACATATATCATTTTTATAAGTTAGAATATCAATTGCTTATTACTGGGTGTTTGTTCTCAAGTATTATATAAGATAATTTCAGTTATTAAATACATATATGCTATTTAGTTTTAATCAATTTTAAAAGTAAATATCAGTATGTAAGAATGTTTCTATTTTGATGTGTGACATTTCCTTATTCTTTCATATAATCTTTAAAATGTGTGGTATGTGTAGAGCTATAATAAAGAATTCCAAACCAATACTTTAGAGTCTAATTTAATGTATTCTTTTGAATATTTATAATTTTTTTTCTGATATAATGCCTTTACAGTTGCATTCTAACAGTTATAAGGACTTATTTATTTGACAAAATTTAATAGAAGTTTATATTTTTTTAGTAGAAAACATTTATAAGTGTATTAAAAATAAATTAATCCAAATTTTATATGAATTATCTATAAACCACCTTTTTGAAAAATAAAAGCCGGCTTTTTTCAATTAAAGCCGGCTTTTTTTAAGTGGTTAAAACCAAAAAAAGCCGGCCGGCTTTTTTTGGCCTGGCTAAAAGCCGGCAACCCTGATTAGAATTCGTTATTAAGATGTATAAAATAATAAAAAATAGTATTTAAAAACTTAAAAATGGACCTTTACGCTGTGAGTAATACATAAAGAATGAGACAAAATATCACATTTTATACATATGCTAAATCTGTGTATCCTGGGAAATAAAATATACATGACGTTTAAAAAAATGCATAACATTTAAAAATATGCATGGCATTTAAAACTTTAAAACTGTGTTAAAAAATTTGCTGACAGTTTCGTCCAAAAGCATTTGGCCATCTTCAAGGGATTACAAGAATGATATCTTTCTTATAATCTCTTCAGAATGGCTAAGTAATTTTGATCAAAATTTTCGGAAGTTTTTTAACACAATTTTAAAGTTTTAAATGTCATGCATATTTTTAAATGCTTATATTTTTAAACGTCATGTAAATTTTATTTCTCATGTTACACTGATTCAGCATATGTATAAAAATCTGAATTTTTTGGCTCATTGTTCATAATAAATAATATACAAAAATAACAGTCATTCGTAATTAAAGTAAACTTGCAATATATTCACATTTGTTAATAATATAATTCGCACAGAAATTAAAATATGTATATTGTATTAATAACTGAAATTCAGTTGAAAGTCCTTTTGAAAGCGGGGCAAGTTCATTTTATGAAAGAAAAATAATTAAAGCTAAATATTATTACAAATTAACATAAAATTTAAGTTTTTAATCAATTCACAATAAATATCTTTTAATATCAATACAGTTTTTTAACTAATAATTTATTTCAAAATGCGTTCGTTTTAAAAGTGAGGCAAGTCCAATTTAAATTGTAACTTTTCTAAAGAAAAATTAAATATTGAAATAAAATAAATAATAAAATAAAATAAAATATTCATTTTTTTTTTTTTTTTTTTTTTTTTTTTTTTGTTAATTATATTCCATTCAAAGAAAATCGACTTTTTAAACAAATCACTGTATATGAAGTTTGAAAGTGACAGTGAGGCCAGTGACGCATATCAAAACGAGGATTTATTTTTTTTTTTCAGTTAACACGGATAACTATTAGTACAAATTATATTTACAAGAAATAAGACCACAAAAAATATGTAATAAGTCTATTGTTGTACTGTTAAGGGGGTCCGGGACACATTTTAAAATAATTTTTATTTATTGGGTTAAAATGTTGAATTTTTTTGTGATGGTTAACCATATCATTTGTAAACAATTCCACATGATGAAACTTGTCATAAATTAAAAATAAAAATAAAAATTTATTTAAAAAGTGGGGTAGTTTAAAATCGTTATAACTCGAAATATTATTTATAGAATTTCAATTTTTTTTTCATTTAAATAAACAGAAATATATATCTTTTAATTTTGATTCAGCATTTTAAAAAATATAAATTTAAAAAAAAATAAAAATATTTAAAGTAAAAATTTAAAAAAAAGGATGTAACTTCTTTTTAAAAAATCATATTTTCAAAATTATTTTTTTTTCTAATTTTCTGAATCAAAATCAAAGTAAAATAATTGAAAAAGACATGTTCCAAGTTTGAACCATTTATCTTTAACGGTTCTTGACTTATAGCAATTTAAATACGAGAAATAATGAAAAAACCCATCATGAAGAAAAACGCATTTTCACAAGAAGTTGTTTCCATGACAACCATTGCTTGAAAGCTAGATTTTGAAAACAAACCAAAGCGAAAAAATTCGTATTTCCTATTTTAATTAAGATAGAAACATGATTTAAACGTCATTTTAAGCAGAAAAAAACAGAGAAAGTTTTAATGCAATAAAATGCATTAATGAGTAAAATGTGTTCCATATACTAATATAGGTCATGTACAAAATTTAAACATTTTATCATAAAAAAAGTCAAATAAAAGTTTTTTAGAAAATTTTAAAATTTTGTGTTCCAGACCCCCTTAAAAAAAAATAAAAAAATAAATCCCGATGTACAGGATGTCCCAAAAAAACATTGACCTCGGTTTTTATTCCTTAAATATTGAACATAGACATATATTATAAATTACAAAGTTCCGTAAAAAAGGGTACAGAATTTTATGAAATAGATTAAAATTTTCAGGGGGATTAAATTTGAGAAAATGCAAAAGAAAATTTTTATACTGTCCCTGAAAAAGAATTTCCCAATGAGTAAAATGTGTCCCATATACTAATAAGGTCATGTACAAAATTTAAACATTTTATCATAAAAAAACGTCAAATAAAAGTTTTTTAGAAAATTTTAAAATTTTTGTGTTCCAGACCCCCTTAAAAAAAAAAAAAAAAAAAAAAAAAAAAAAAAAAAAAAAATCCCGATGTACAGGATGTCCCAAAAAAACATTGACCTCGGTTTTTATTCCTTAAATATTGAACATAGACATATATTATAAATTACAAAGTTCCGTAAAAAAAGGTACAGAATTTTATGAAATAGATTAAAATTTTCAGGGGATTAAATTTGAGAAAATGCAAAAGAAAATTTTTATACTGTCCCTGAAAAAGAATTTCCCAATGAGTAAAATGTGTCCCATATACTAATAAGGTCATGTACAAAATTTAAACATTTTATCATAAAAAAAAACGTCAGATAAAAGTTTTTTAGAAAATTTTAAAATTTCTGTGTTCCAGACCCCCTTAAAAAAAAATAAAAAAATAAATCCCGATGTACAGGATGTCCCAGAAAAACATTGACCTCGGTTTTTATTCCTTAAATATTGAACATAGACATATATTATAAATTACAAAGTTCCATAAAAAAAGGTACATAATTTTATGAAATCGATTAAAATTTTCAGGGGATTAAATTTGAGAAAATGCAAAAGAAAATTTTTATACTGTCCCTGAAAAAGAATTTCCCAATGAGTAAAATGTGTCCCATATACTAATAAGGTCATGAGCAAAATTTAAACATTTTATCATAAAAAACCGCAGAGATATGTTTAAAGAAAGTTGGTGAGGGGTTAATCATAAATTAAAATGTAAATGTTTACAGCTAGAGTAACAATCATTGTTTTGTTTCGTAATTTTCGTACGACCCCTGAAACGCGATTATCCTACATGATTTTTTTTCCCTTTGTGAACTCATCCCAGGCATCGGAAAGTGGTTTAAGCCAGCACTTATGTATTTCCATATTCCTGCGAATTTTTATGATAAAATGCTGAAATTTTGTATATTAGTGAATGAGGCACATTTTACTAATTGGAAATTTTTTGTACGGGCGTCGTATAAAAATTTAAATTTTATATGTCTTCCAACTTAATGCCCGGAAAATTTTAGTCGATTTCATAAAATTCTGTACCTTTTATTTTTTTACGTAACTTTGTAATTTATAATACATGTCTATGATTAATACAGTAAATTCTGTCTAAGGCGGAATCGATCGGGACCGCTGAAGTTTTCCACCGTAGACAATATTCCGTCTTATGCAAAATACCCTCCCCCCCCCCCGAAAAAAAATATAAATAAAATTAAAAAAAATAAAAATGCACTAGTTCTTTTTTTTCTTGTGCATTCGTAACCTTCAGTACCGTTTTTTAAAATTAAATTTTTAATGAAATTAAACTCTTTATTAAATTTATAGTCTTTAATAATATTTTAAAACATTATTTGAACACTGAAATAAATAGTGTTGATTAGAAATTGCTTCAGTTCTGGAATTTAATGAAAAATATTCACTTTAACAAATACAATAAACCTCATCTTTAACACTGTTTTTGACGAGACGGAAAATAATATTTTATCGATGCTTGTTTTTACTTCCGGTTTACTGAGCATTCCTCAGTAATACATTATGAGTCACATTGTGTTACTCACTTTTATGGTTAAAAATTACCTTTAACCATAAAGTTAAATATGGTTCGTTTGAATTAACCTTATTAATCTATTACGAAATTTAATTAAAATGTTCGAGACTATTTGATGTATATATATATCAGTTTTAAAGTTTCATGAATCAAATCCATTTCATTTTTAAAATATCATTTTTCCCGCCTTATGCAAAATTTTCAGTTCAGTAGGACCTTAAAAACCTTTCCGTTTCCGCTTTAGGCAGATTCCGGCTTAAACAGCATGGATTAATGTTATTTCCTTTGGGTTCGCCGGGACTTAAAAAAATTTCCGCGTTAGACAGAATTTACTGTATTTAAGGAATAAAAGCCGAGATTAATGTTTTTGGAACACCCTGTATATGGGTGATTTTATGTGCAATTTCTGCCTTTTAACGGAAACTTTTGTTTACAGTGGAAATCGTACATTTTCCCTGAATAAACGGAAAATTTCTTTTTCATCCGTTGAATGTTAAAACAAAAATGTTCCTTCCATGATAGACAAACGGAAATGTTCGTTTTCAATCGAGGAAAGACAAAAAAAAAATCCAGTTAATTTTTTTAAATTCAAGTTTTGGCGTATTACCAATTCGTTGAATGTGGCCAGGTGGTGCAGAGAACAGGGCATTCATCCCCCCTTTAACGACGAGAACTGAGGTTCGAATCCTGAGGAAGGCAAGGCGATAAAAATCGGATGGTGACTCTATGCAAAACGAATATATATTCCCTATAATTGTACACCAGTATACAGGGTGATTCAAAAAAGATGGGAAAATTTTTAAGAGGTGATAGTACACACCCAAACAAACATTTTGTATCAAAGAATGCATGGTCGAAAACTAAACGTAAAAAAGTTAGAGGGCGCCAAAAGTTATGTTCTTATACGAGGCAAAAACACACAATGAACGATTAAGTTAAGTTACGAAAACAAATTTAATGGCATTTGATTACAATAAGTGCTCAAAACATTGACCGGCAGCTGTTATGCACGCAGTACAACAGCGAAGAACAGATTGGCGAATTTTCTGAAACACACCAGGCATATCGCGAACTTCCCCAACAGCAGCCGAAAGCTTGTCGACAAGTTCTTCTGCGAATTCAATGGGAGTCTCATACACAAGAGCCTTTAGCTGTCCCCACAAAAAAAAAAAAAAAAAAAAAAAAAAAAAAAAAAAAAAAATCGAGACATGAAAGATCTGGCGAGCGCGGTGGTGCCTGGTGTGTTTCAGAAAATTCGCCAATCTGTTCTTCGCCGTTGTACTGCGTGCATAACAGCTGCCGGTCAATGTTTTGAGCACTTATTGTAATGAAATGCCATTAAATTTGTTTTCGTAACTTAACTTAATCTTTCATTGTGTGTTTTTGCCTGGTATAAGAACATAACTTTTGGCACCCTCTAACTTTTTTACGTTTAGTTTTCGACCATGCATTCTTTGATACAAAATGTTTGTTTGGGTGTGTACTATCACCTCTTAAAAATTTTCCCATCTTTTTTGAATCACCCTGTATATAATTATTATATAGATTATTTCCTTTTAAATATTGCGCTATTGCTCATATTTAATTCTAAAAACAGAAATTCCCCATCCTGAATAACGGAAAATTTCCATCTTGAAAACGGGGAAATAATAAAATGGAATAAAGGAATGTTAAAATTGTGCTAAATTCAGCTTGAGTAAATAATTAAAATTCGTATAAAGCACAAATAAAACGTACTAAAATTGATTTTGGGTGCATATCTATAATATAAAATACATTAAAATACCTTGAACATACATTAAAAATCAAATTAAAATCCCAAAACGTTTTCGATCAAATTCACACGGCCATCGTCAATGGTTACTTAAGTGTTGTTTAAATTTTGTTACCTAGATGAATGAGCGCAAAGAGAAATAACAATATTTAAATAACCACTGACGATGGCTGTGTGAATTTGGCAAAAAACGTTTTGGGATTTTAATTTGATTTTAAATGTATGTTCAAGGTATTTTAATGTATTTTATATTATAGGGTAACTCCGTGAGTGTCGCCGCATACGGGATAGATGCCGCACCCCTTGTATTTCTTTTAATTATCGATAGAGGGTCGTCAAACGCACAGTATAGGTGCGCAATGAGATTATTTTAACCAGTGTATATCGTGAATCCCATTTCGATGTTTATTTGTAGCAGTACAATCCTTAATTTGACGTAAGTGCATGATTTCACTGCCCAAACTTTTAAGCACGTTATGCTTAAATACTTTTCGTACACTAATTACTAAATGCATGTATGATTTCGAAGTAAAAACTAAGTGTAGAGTTTGTATAGAGTACTGTGTGTATGGTTACGCCATTCCCCTTAGCGATGGCACGTAACTGTGATGGCCGACGTCTGCACCATGCAAAATGGGATACATGCCGCACTGCTATTCCGGTATACATGCCGCAGTTTCTTTTGTACGGGATGTTATTAACTTTTCCTTTTCTTTTTTCACAGACTAACCATGTTAGGCATGTTTTCAAGTTTACTAAAACCAAAGGAGAAAAAGGGGAAAATAAAAAGTAAGAAGGACAAGAAAGATGCATGTCAAGATGATAATAATGAAAAATTGGATTACGCGTAACGCAGACGTTCTTTGCAAGGAATGTTTAGAAAACTACTCCAAAAAAGAAGAATTGTAATTGGCTTCGTTGCATCATGTGTTTCATAAAGACTACTTTTTCGACACTTTTTCTGTAGATTGTAGCCAAAAACCAGGTCTCTTAACCCATTCGGGACCATGGGTGCCTATAAGCACCTTTATAAAGAGCTTACAAAATTTGTTTCTGGCACCAGTAAAAAAGAAAAGTAATATTTGCTGTGTTTAATTAGAGCATTTTCATGATTATTTAAGTAAAAGTAACTTCTTTTTTAAAAAGTGGTACCAACCGCATAAAATTTGTGTAAAAGCCACCGGTCCCGAAAGGGTTATCAAATAAATTATGCAAACACAATTTTACTTTTTTTTCTTTTAACTTTCTAATACATTGATGTTACGTTGTTGCTGAAATAAAAATAAAAATTTAATGTAAAAAAAAAATAAGTCGATAATTTTAATAGTGAAAGTAGGCAACCATTATTAATTTGAATCTACTAATACGTTTCATTGTACTCATTTAGTTTCATTTTGTTGTTATATCGTTAATTATAGTCCAGATATGAATATTTCTTTAAATATTTTTATTTATAATTTCATTTTGTTCTTATTACAAGCGCGGCATAACTACCGCACAAGTGCGGCGTCTCAGCCTGAATGTACGGGTGACGCGCCGCAGTGTAATGTTTTAGAAAAAAATTGTTAAAAGACATTAATAATTTGTTTTGATTTTTTGCCGCAGTACACGCGTTGTATATTTAACATTAAATAGCACAGTATGGTTTTTTTATTTTATGTCCACCATGGGACTTTATACACAAATTCAAAAAAATGTGCGGCATAAATCCCGGAATTACCCTATATATGCACCTAAAAACAATTTTAGTACGTTTTATTTGTGCTTTATACGAATTTTAACAAAAAGGGAAGTTTTGTGGAAAAACGGACAATATTCGGCAGCTTTGGCGCCGGTACATTTTCCGTTTCTATTTTTTTTTTTACATGGTGCTTACGAATAGCCCATTCAAATGCATACTATTAAATATTTAGCAATAACACAAAATGAGCTTTAAAAATCAACAGCTAATATAATGTTAGAAACATATGCAATATTCCTTCGGTTTAATTTTTTTTATGAAATAATACATAATCATAGAATTACATCAGAAATATACGTAATGTTTCTTCAGTTAGAAATTTTGATTTTTAAACTTAAAAAGCAATATATTTTTAACAATAATGGCATGCTGTGATGAGACATAAAAAATCGTATTTAACAATTCAGCATTTTTTCATTCGAATAACCATTAATAAAAGTTGAAACAAGTTCAAATAAGGCTGGCATACACACAAGTAAAAAAAAAATTACATATATATTCTACTAAGTATCAAAGACTTGAAAATCAGGAAGTATACGCCTCCATACTAATCGATATCGAGCTAAAAGCAATGAGGACTAAATTGTGACCATTTAATATATTCATACTAATAAGATTCCATTCAGTTTTTGTTGACATCGCATAACAACAAATAAACAAAAGTTACTCGTTGCTAACGTGTATTTGTTGCTAACCTGGTTTTTTTCTACCTTAGTAAAAACGCCAACTGACATTTAAGTGAATTTTTATTTTATTGGTTTTTATTGTAAGTGAGACTAAAATCAATACGATGAAATGTTTCAAACTTAAAGGAATGGCATTGCAAAAGCTTTATAAATTGCGAGAGTGACTATTTGTGCTTCATTGCTTTTTTGTTTGTTAGCTTATTTATTTTTTGTTTGGTTGGCTGATGAGCGTAATTGTAATGGGATTCAGGAGCATTTGAAACGGGGGAACTTAAAGGGCCTTCCTTGTTCTAAAGAAAAGATTTTTCTAAGTCTCATGATTCTAGGGCAAACGTCTTCAAATTATGTCTTCAGTGTTTGATAATTCGTCTCAGGAAAAAAAAAAAAAAAAAAAAAAACTCTATGTACAAAGAAGCACTCTAAGTATTGATTACATTTCGGAAGTGCAAATCAGGAGATTCAATGTCAACTCTCCAAGTTGTGTTTTCATTTTGAACTCATTTTATTCCATATTTAAAACGTTCATCCCTCAGTTTCGTTTTTTACTTTCTTCTATCTTTGCAAGAAGAAAGTATTGGATTCATGAAAATTTTCGAATTCCGGTTTTCGACGGATTTACACATTTTAGGGGTCAGAGATTCCAAAAAACATGTTTTTACAAAATGTCTGTCTGTGACTCTGAGTCTGTCTGCCTGTCTGTCTGTGTGTATGTGACACAAATTTTGTGGGCGCTCTATCTCAAGAACTAATGCACGGAATTTAATAAAAATTTATATTCAGTGAGTCCCTAATACAAATTGATGCTGATTAGTTTTTGGTGTAAATCGCTCAACAGGTGGCGCTGCTATGCTGCATTTTTCACGATTTTCGCAATAGCTCTATCTCACGAACTAATGCACGGATTTTGATCAAACTTCAGATTTAGTTAGTCCTTGATATGAATTGATGCTGATTACATTTTGGTGTAAATCTCCCAACAGGTGGCGCTGTTATGATGAATTTTGCAGGATTTACACGATTTCCCCAATAGCTCTATCTTAAGAACTAACGCACGGATTTTCATCAAACTTCAGATTCAGTTAGTCCTTGATATGACTTGCTACTGATTATGTGTTGGTGTAAATCGCCCAACAGGTGGAGTTTCTGTGCTGCCTTTTTCACGATTGCCTCAATAGCTCTATCTATAGAACTAATGGACGAATTTTCATCTAACTTCAGGTTTAGTTGTATGTTGACACAGGTTGTTGTTAATTAGGTTTTGGTGTTAATCACCCAATAGGTGGCGCTGCTATGCAGGAATTTTCACGATTTTCGCTATAGCTCTATCTCAAAAACTAATGCACGGATTTTCTCCAAACTTCAGATTCAGTCAGACGTTGACATAAATTGTTGCTGATTAGGATTTGGTATAAATCACCCAATAGGTGGCGCTGCTAGGCAGCATTTTGCTGGATTTAGACGATTTCAGCGATAGTCATATCTCAAGAACTAATGCACGGAATTTCATATCTTTAGAATCCTCATGAGATGCATAGATTGCCATTTAATTTTGGCAGTGTGATAGCGAAATTTGAAGTATTAACATGTATGAGATAGAAGAAAGTTTTGGGATTGGTACATCCGACTAGTTTCACATAGGTATTACGCGAAATATTATTAAATTCAGTGCAACTCAGGGACTTTTTATTTTGTATAAAAACTTTTTAATATATAAGAGTTGGGTTGGGTTGGGTTGAATTTTGACGGCCAATTATCTACACGAGGGATATAGGCCCGGGGGGAGTGCCCTTCGTGGGGGTCTTTCTAAGGGAACCTAACCCGTATTAACGCTTGGAAATCCAAGGTTCGAAGAAAACCACGAAAACTCCGAACGATTAGGCCGACGGGCGCGATTGGGATCGAACCCAGCACCTCCCGTCTACCAGCTTCGAGAGCAGAACCTCTCGGCCACTGGTGGGGCTTTAATATATAAGAAGAGCTCTGTCCTCCTGAACCACTTAAAATATAATTAAGTACAATTTTTAGGAATATTTTGTGAATTAGACATTAAAGAAACATGATTTGATACGTTCACAGAATCGAAGTGGATCAAGTCCATAAAACAGTTAATGGGTCAAAATCCCAAAATACGGAAATTGCAGCCCGCACAATAAAATTTATATTTAATGTTATATAATGCAATTTTCTTTTTTACATTCTAATAAAAATATTTTTAGGAGTATTTTCAAGAAATATTATATTCATAGTAACACAAAAATAAAGCAATTAAAAGGCTTAAAATTTCAGATTGTCATTTTCCTGGCATTGTCACACTGTGATGGGTGCAAAGTAAAAGGCTTTCTGCTATCACGTACAAATATCTTTTTCTTGTTTTTTTAATTTCTAATTAATAATTATACCTTATATAACATATATGTGGAAGGTAACAAGTTTTGTATTTTAGAAATAATTTTCATAATTAAAATATGATTGTCACTGAAAATGAATGTCATTGTCCTGGCCTGCTCATTTTAGTTCTTATGAGGTATACAGAGGGCGCTGCAGAATAATTCTTCTTGTTCTTGACACAGTTCAAGTCAGAAGTAGTAAAATCATTGCTACCAGCATGATCTTTTAGATATTTCTTTGAAAATAATGTGTTTAAAGGCTTTGTAAAAATTGAGTAGACTTTTATTATGTCATTTTCTTGGCTTCTATAAGTTACAAATAAAACTCAACATTACACTGAATTTGAGGTGCTATAGAGGAAATATGTTCCTTTAAACAAAATTAAAATGTTAGATATTAAAAAAAAAAAAAAAAACAAGAATGTGAAACATGTTTTAGAATGAAATTGTCATTATCATGGCGGTCATTATTCTGGCACACATATGCGAAGAAAATGACACGTAATTATAATCACATAAAAATGAACTTAAACTTTTCAAACTTTAACAATTTTACATATAAATTCCTTTATTCAGCTGTTCAATCAACATTAAAAAAACAGAAGCTTTGAAGCGATTTAAATTTCCAAAATATCACATTTTGTGATATTTACTCTAATAGGCTCTTTTTACATTCGTTTCATTCATAATCATAAGAGATTAGTGTCTTCTTGTTGCTCTCATTTTCAATTTAGGACTTGGTTTGATGTGGCACAGAACAAATTATAACCTATAGAGCAAGAATCCATCGCAAACTTGGTTCAACAAAAAAAATGTAACCTAACCCATTTTGGTATTGAATGCTTCATTTAAGAAGAGAATACAGCGAAAGAATATATATATATATATATAATCTTCTGATCAGCAATTTAGAAAATACGAATGCATTTCAAGGACATACATTTAACATGAAAGAGGAGTAATTTGAGGTCAGAGCCCTTAATATTAGTTTGGTATTTAATTAGCAACAAAGCGCTGTTTTTTACGTAGAGTATGCAATTTAATTAATTAATGTACATTTTAACCTTGGTCGCTGAACACCCCAATTGTCGAACAATTTGGTTCAGGAATAAGATATTTGAAAGAAATATTATTCGATTCTCTAACGAAAATTTGGTTTCGAACTGTGAGAGTGTCATCGCCAAAACGACTGAATGGAAAAATGTAGCAAAAGCGACCTAATTGATTTGTTGTTTTTTATAAACGAAAAGCGCAAATGCATGAAATATGTTAACGAAATTCGTGTATTCTGAGATTCCTGTTATGAGTTTACATTTTGTTAAAATTAATTTTTTTTATTTCTTTTCGGGTTTTTTTTCTTTCATTCTTCCTTTTTCTTTCGTGGGCACAAAACATACATGCAAGTGATCCCGGTGTTAATGATTTTCATGAATTTTGGATTAAAAAGCAGCGACTTAACTTTGTAGTCGTAATGATATTTAAGAAAAAAAAATGGAACCCTCCTTCCTCCTTAATCCCAAGTTATTCAAAGTTTCACCAATAAAGAAATGGATATTTTTTTCGTTACACTTTTATTAAAACGTTATAAAATTTTCACATGGATGTATTTAAATATTTTACTGTATTGTATTATACAACGTATTATTTGGAATATGTAAATAAAAAGAGTAATGTGAGTCAATTAATCATACTTTCATTACTTCTTAGGATAAAATTTGATTCGGGATATCAAATAATTCGATTTTTGAAAAACATTTCGGAAAGAGCTGTGTTTGAGAACTGGGGTACCATTGTAACTTCGAAAATTTTCTTCTCACAAAAATATAATGCTTTCATTTTGGTTCAATAAATCTTTAACCATTAAAAAGGTAAAACAAAAACTCTCTACGAGTGTTATATGTTATGAAATTTAAAAACAAAGAGTGTAATTAAAAAAAAAACTTTCTAATTTTAAAAACCTTAAATATTTCGAATTGATTGCATTAAATGCTTCTCGAAGCCTACAACAGTTATAATAAGCGACGAAGCAAGCCAAATTTAGTCGCTGTGAAACCCACTAAACTGCAATGCATCTTTCCATTCTCAATAACACGTTTGCGGTGAAGCTCCATTGCGGTTTCTCATTTGGATAGTAATGTGCAATATACAAGCAGTTCAGTTATTTATATCCAGATGCTTGCGATTATTCGTTTTCATCTCGCAATCAATCCTCTCTCTCTTTTTTAGTTTTTGAAAGTAAAAATAAGTAAATAAATAAATAAATAAATAAATAAATAATAATAATAATAATAATAATAATAATAAAATCAGTATATCACAGAAAAATTCCAGAAAATAAAATATATGTATATAGATAATAGCAATTTTTTAATCCATTTTATACTGATAGAAGCAGGCATAAAAAAGTTTTTAATTTAACATAAATGTAAATTATAAATTCAATTATTAAAAAGATATTTGAAAATTTCGACATATCATCCTATAAAAATAAAGTTTTAAACAGATTTACACAACTTTTAATAAATTCTTCTTAGTCTTTTATTTTATTTTATTTTTTGTTACCAATGAATATGGAGATTTTAAAGCTCATTTTATTATTTAGTACTTATTTATGCGTATTAACGGACAACATATTCAAATCTTTATTTTAAATATAGTCCAATGTATTGTTATAAAAATCTCAAATCATGAATCGGTTATAAAATAAATACTTATTGATGAAAAAAAAGTTACGTTTTAACCATGACAATATTGTTTTAAATTATACAGAATATAAAAAAACTAAATTATTTATAAGGGTATTGCAAAAATATAATTGATCCTTTGCATTGCTATACGTGGAGCGTAAATTATGCGAAAAATGATAAATATAGTAAAACTGGAATTACAATAAAATATTTAATAAATATTTAATAGCTTAAATATTAGAAATGTAAATAAATAATAAATTAAATTGGAAATTAGAATTCAAAAATTAGTAATTCGACCTTTTTTTCTACTTAAAAATATTATTTATGTTTTTTCCAAGGGAAAAAAAAAAAAGAACAAGCTTGCTAGCTTCAAGCAACCAAACATTGTGATGAATCACTCAAAAATTTAATGAATGCCTTGCATGAAAAATTCCTTAAGGGGATTCTTCGCGCACTTGAAAACACCCGCTCCGTAATGCTAATCCTATGGGCAGGTTAATTTCGAATTTCTCGTTTCAGTTTGAATATTTTTAAACATTTTTTTTTTTTTTTTTGCATAAGATAGCTGAGCTCGAAACCGGTTTGGTAACTGAAAGTACCTTTTAAAAAAAAATCTGCAACCAAAATCGAAAAAGTAAAAAAGAATCATATTAAAGATCGACCTCATCTAGCCTATGCAAAAAAAAAAAAAAAAAAAAAAAAAAAAATCGTTTAAAATTATTCAAATTGAAACGAGAAATTCGAAAATAACCTGTCCATAGGATTAACATAGGACCCCAAATCCAAAAGGGCAACTTTCTGACATAAGTTTTAATTTATTTTTGTTCGAAAATGCATGAAACTAGCTGGTGTTGTTGCTCAGAAACTATGTAATTGAGCTATTTTTTCCTTTTTTTTTTTTTTTTGCAAACGCAATAGATCTTTCAGAAAATAATGCCAAATTGGGCGATTTGAACCGAATTTCCGCGAGAAGGGAGAAAGAGCACTCAAGAGCGGGCGAAAAACGGGTTTGTCACGTGATCGAATTCGCTTATAACTCATTAGGTAATTGATTGATCAAAAAAAGGAAAAAACAGCTCCACTCCAAATCAGTTTCATGGTCAGGCTTTCCAATTTCATATCTTTCCGTTAAAAAATGAATTTGTAAATATGCCAAAACGTTTTTCGCTTGTTGAGCAGAGCAGTTAAGAACAACCTTAAGGCTCCTGTCCCTGCCGGCGAAGACATTCACGAGCTAATTCTAATCCTATGGGGAGGGATTTATCTAATATCTCGTTTGCATTTCGACATTTTTAATTTTTTTTTTTTTTTTTTTTTTTGCATTGGATAGCCGAGGTCCGTCTCTACATCGCACCTGTTTTACTTTTTCGATTTTGGTCGCGGTTATAAAGTTACCTTTCACTATCAAAACCGGTTCTGAAAATGAAAGTGTCATTCTAAAAAATATCTGCAACCAAAATCGAAAAAGTAAAAAAGGTGCAATGTAGAGACGGATCTCGGCTATCCAATGCAAAAAACATTATTTAAAAATGTTGAAATGCAAACGAGATATTAGAAAAATCCCTCCCCATAGGATTAGCATTAACTCGTGAGTGCCTTCGCCGGCAGGAACAGGAGCCTTAAATGTTATCGCATAATTATTTACATTTTAAAATATAAAGAATATTTGTTGATATTTTTATGCAAGTTAAAAAAAAGAACATGTCAAAATTATACATCAAAATGTTAAAATAAAAATATCAAATGTATCATAGTAATGAAAACAATTCTCTTTTTTCCCCCTTTTCATCATGTTATTAAATAGGACAATAAGTATATCGTAAGGCTCACCGTATAAAAGAAATTTTTCTTATAAATCTCAGGTTAAGATGTTGAAAGTCGTGTTAAAACGATTCAATATACACTGTAAAAAAAAAAAAAAAAAAAAAAAAAAAAAAAATGTAAATCTACCAAGCTAGTTTTTGTAAAGCTACAGAAATCTGGATGCTTACTAAATGTTATCGGCTACCCGGGGATAATTACATGATTTATTATTTTATTTATTTATTTATTGCAATTACATGAATCTTTTACGTTTTAGGAATCCCAGTTTCCTAGAAAAGTCTTATTAACCTTACAGATTTTTGTTTCATAGTGTAAACATGAACCTGTTACATGATTTTTTTTTTCACTTAACCCTTTCAAGGGCGGTGTACTTAAAAAGAGACACCTAATTTTAATTAAAAAATGGACAAACGGCACCAAGAATATTTAATTAAAATTTTCCTATTATAATGTACGTGAAAATAAGTAAGTTTGTATTTTCTAATAAATTCGTTTATAAATTCCGATATCAGTCCATTTTTTGATCAGTTTATAAACAGAATTACTCCACGCCGGTAAGGGTTAACGTAAAAAGTTCTAGGCATCCAGGGTCATAGAAAATTCTTAGTAACTTAATAGTTTTTTTTTTTTTTTTTTTTTTTTTACAGTGTAGGTAATTTTATATCGTATGGAATCCAACCATAAAAATTAAAGTGGTTTTAGATAACAGCAATTTATTTTAATCCATTTTGAAATAATCTTGAACAACATAAAGAGGACAACGAGATAAGTATGATTTAAAGAAGAAAATTCAAAATATAATATGCTGCTAGCATTTAAAATGTCAAAAATATACATCAAAATGTTAAAATAAAATATCAAATGTATGACAATAATCAAATGCAATCCTCTTTATTTATTTATTTTATTTTCAGGTCATCATGTCATAAGACAATAAATATCGCGTAAGGCGTATAATAGGATAATAGAAGAATCGTATAATAGAAGTTTCTCTACTGAATCTAAAGTTAGGATTTCAAAAGTTAAAAAAAAAATTAATGTAGACAACTTTGGAATACAACTATAAAAAAGCTAAAGTATTCATATAAATACAACATAATATCTTGGAAAACACAAAGACAAGAGAACAACAAGGCAAGTATAACATAAAGAAGAAAATATAGAAAATTTGAAATGTAATATACTGCTGGCATTTAAGAACTGTTATAAAATTGTCGAAGATAAGTGATTTTGGTTATATGTGCATATTTGAAGTAAATAATTCATACATTCATTCAACATATTATCAATGCAAAGGACAATTAATGGAATGTAGGTTCTTTTGGTGTGATGCTGGTAATTGAAAAAAATAAGGATATAATAAAAAAGGGATAATAATTTAGAAGTAATAATTTTCAAATGATCTTCTTAATGAATCTTATTAAAATGAGACTTCTTAATTTTATGCCTACGAATCCTTATAATTTATTTTGAAGTAGATTTTTAATCGTTGAAACAAGAAAGATTTGCTTTCAATTTGCAATTATCGTTGATATTTAAGAAAAGTAATATTATGAATTGTAACACAAAATACGAAGCATTCCTACTCCGGGACTTTTTACTTTCCGAACTTCAAGTTAAAAAAGCCTTGAATAAATTAACTAGCTCTTTCTAATTAATACTGTCGTTAGCGTTGCGAAGTCCACTGTCACAAAAAAGTGGGACAGGCATTAAGAAAAATCGGGACAGTGGCTTTGATATCTTTACGTAAAACTAGAGTAAACAAAATCAACAAAGACCTAAAAAATATTCTGTTTTAGACAGATTTCCATCTGAGCAGGTAGATTCCTTTCGGCGAGACCATATATTTTTTTCGTTATAGACAGGTTATGTTTTAACACGTTTACTGCCTAAAATTATACTTGATGCAGACTAACGAATTGGTGGTGGTGGTGGTGTGTGTGTGTGTGTGGGGGGGGGGGGGGATAGAGTCTTTTGATCACGGTGATCATGCCTTTCTTAAACACTCAGCACGATACTAAATGGAATTTAAAAAATTTATACGTCACGAAAAATCGGGACTTTTGGTGTCCCACGCACTGATTGTGCGGGACGGGTCTTAAAAGCATTGACAACAAAGGAATCCCGCATAAATTCGGACACGTGACAACATTAATTGGAACACACTTTAAGTAAGATCTCGTTATATTTGCACAAAGTGTGTATTAATTTCTATTACAGTAGCTGGAAGAAAAAGAAAAAAATTCCGGTAATAAAATATACCAAATTTAAGTCATTAGGAAAATTTTAAATTCAGCATCCTCCGGAATAGGATTTTTCTCTTTACATGTTTATTCTCACGCAATGCTACATCAATAAAAAAAAAAAATTCACTTATAAAATAAAATAAAATAAAACTTTACAGCAGATTTAAAGTATCAACACTTATTCCTTCAAGTATAACAAAAAATTAATTAATTAAAATTAAACAAAGTAAAATAAATAAATAAATATACCAAGGATTACAGGAAAATCTTATTTTTACATCTATTTTAATGAAACCACATATGTTAATCTCACATATAAGTTAAAATATGATTCAAAATATCCCATTGCCAAAAGTACATTTTTAAACGATCTTAGGTCATGATTTATTCATTTCAGAAGTTACAACTTAAAATGTTATTATTAAATTTTAATGAAGCTTTGTGCGTTTATACTACATGTTATTTCCTGTAGTATACTAAACTTTTTTTTTCAAATTTATGGCCGGTTTTTCTATTAATAATTCAACAAAAATTTGTGAAAATTTCCATTATAATTTTTTGACGAGCTGCAACGTTTTTGTTAATTAACAGTGTCTGATTTTTTTTTTTAATTAACAGTGTCTAGAAATTTTTGAAATATTTTTCGATAAAAACACGTAATTTCTTTTGGTATATTTTGCAAATATTTTTATATGCAATTTTTTAAACTCACTTAAATTATATGAATATTTATTTATTTGAAAGTAAAAGAAATATATGTGTTAGATATTAACAGTATAACATTAACATATACTGAAATTTAATTATTATTGTGAATAATAATAATAATAAATAGTCACAATATATTGTGAAAAAAAAATGTGCTTTGTACATATTCAGGTGCATTTATGTTATTATTTTCACATTCACAACAATAAACTATTTTAAAAATTACAGAACTTACCATTTTGACAGAAAGACAATAAGCTTGCGTCTAAAAAATATTTTAAAAATAACTACTTAGCCGGCTAAATAGCTTTTCTCACCGATCTGACTTTTAGGAGTCAACAGCGAGGAATAGAGTAACTCCTGACGGTTCCAGCAAATCCTTTTCTTCCAGCTGAGTTTGACGCAACTTCTCCGATTGGTCGATGAAGCGATGATGTCACGGTATTCATCCAGCTTTCATTGGTGGTTCCTTTAAAAAAATCACGAATATGGTATTATGAGGTTAAAGACAGAACTTGATATTCCTATTTTATTTTATAATTTTTCGTCCAGTGCTTTATGGATTCAAAAGAAAGGACTATGAAAAGACAAGAATGCTGTCTATAGGAATTCACGGATTATCATATCGTTTTACAGTCCTTTGTTATTCTAATCAGAAATAATTTATTACGACAGATAGTTAGAGAGGTTAAGAAAGTAGAATGTTCTATTTTATACATAGTATTAAAAGAAACTAGTTGACCTGAAGAAAATCTAACAATACAAAAATATTTACTCAAATTTAGATACAGGAATAATAATAGTAACATGCATAAAGTGTTACGTGTTAACCATCGGGCATTTCCTATCTTTTATTTAAATTCTCTCGCTTTCGCTCGATTTACTGCTTTGAAGAAGAAAGAAAATATATGCATTGCTAACAGATTGTGTCACACTGACTAACCTTATTGTGGATTTTTCCCCTTTTATTTTCTTTTAGTTTTCTTTCACTTTGATTTTATACTACTGAAACTTTAAAATCATAAAGAGGAATTCACTGCTTTAGCTTTCTATTTATCTCCAGTAGGACGGATTATTAGCTAGTAGGATAGGTTAAATACCGCCTAAGCAAACATATCTATTTTATTATTATTATAATTATTTATCATTATTAATTAGTATTAATATTATTAGTATTAATTATTATTAATTATTCTTATTAGTTATTATTTCTTCTTCTTCTTCTTTTTCTTCTTCTTATTAAAAGATTTAATAAGATCTTTCATGTAATATGAGGCCCAACATAATTTGCGGAATATAAAATTCTACAAATGTAGTCTATTTTTTCCCCAGCAAATTATGTATTTATCTAATCGTCTTGATAAGAAGTTTCATTCGATATTCATTTTTAATTTCTTTTTATCATATTTTGACGTCAGTTGTCAGAGCTGTTGAAGCTGAATTTGCATTATAACATTGTATCATGCCCATTAATTTCATAAAGCTTTCTAACAACACCCCATTCATCAAAATCGATCAATCAATTGATATCATAAGTGAAAATACCTAAAATGAAAAATAGGTATAGTAAAGCCCCTTCAATGAAGAGCACAACTGATAAATACGTTCAAAAGAAAAGAAGTATTACAAAATGCATCGAGTGATGGCAGTTGGCACTGCATTTTGTGTAGTATATGAAAAGATCAAGGGATTTTTGCTAATTATTTTGACAAAATAGTTTTGGAGTGTAATCAAGGGTGGATCCAGCTCACCATTTAGAGAAGGGGAGGGGGGGGAGGGGTCATGGGTTTCTTTTTTTGAGCGGGAGGAGGTCACATCTCTTTATGAGAATTTTTTATATTGAAAGCTATTCCCAAATCCAAACTAACTACTTTCCTTATACTTTCGCGAAGTCATTTTCATTCGTAAATACAAAAAATTTGCATTAATATTCGCAAAAATTTCAAATTTATCGATTTTGTTTGAATACCAACAAATTAAAGTTTCCTATTTTCTTATAAAGGCAAAAATACATTCAGAAAATGTTGTCAAAGTTAGCATTTTTAGACACGTTTTACGAGTTGACAGCCTCAGAAATGTCGCCACAGGGGAACAATTGGCTGTCACTTCCGGAAATTCAGTTTAAAAAGCCTAAAAATTGTCAACGATTAAATATGGCAAAAATTTGTATTGAATTTTAGAGGTAACAAAACCGTACAGATTGGCAGCTCTGCGATTGTGTCAGTGTCATGAAAATTGCAGGTGAGGCCTCTTCTTTCTGATCAAAGTATTAATTAGTTTTTTTCGATCGAACTTATACATTTGGAATGGATCATTTTCTTCTGGTGGACTGATAGCTTCCATTATTATGAAACAGCCATTATAAATGAAGTGTTAGGTGAAGATGAAAGAGCAGTCGTAAAATGTTAGAACTCTGTTTTTCTGGTCAGAATGGAGAAAAAAATGGCCATAATTTCACCTCACCGCCCCCCCCCCCCAAAAAAAATATATATATATAGCCACTTTTTTTCCCCCCATTCTGGCCAGAAAATCAGAGTTCTAACTTTTTACGGCTGCTCTATCATCTTAACCTAACACTTCATTTATAATGACTGTTTCATAATAATGGAAGCCACCAGTCCATCAGAAGAAAATAATTCGGTTAAAGCAGAAACTTGGTTAAGTGGGACTCGGATAATCGGGTCTCTACTGTATATTTCATTTTAAAATTACCTTTAGAATATTTTTGTTGGTGTTCAGAGGGGGGGGGGGGGGTCATGACCCCCGTGACCTCCCTCTTGGATCCGCTATTGAGTGTAATCCATGTTTAACTTAATTAAAATTTTGAGTTGAGACAAATTCTTGAATGTGATCCTCGCTGCAGCTTTCATGATCTACTTCTATAGACATATGTTATTCGTATAGAGAAAATTTTTCTTCAAAAGTAAATCTGCATCAAAATTCAGGTATTTTTTAAAAGACATACAATTAGAAATAAATTATCCTATATACAGTAGAGTCCCGATTATCCGAGTTAATATGGACCAATTTCACCGCGGATAAGCAAAAAACCCGGATAAACCGCATTTACACAAATCGTCAACTACTAAGGGGATGAAATATAAATATTCACTTAATTCATTCATTTTTATGGTACTAGTAACATTTCTTTGATGTACATTTCCGTTACTTTTAAGAAAAACGGGGAATGAAACTGTTTATTTGAAAAAGGCCCTTGATAGTTTTTGTTTGTTAAATGTCAATTTTACTGCAGTTTTTTTTTTTTTTTTTCTGCAGTATTACACTACTGCAAAGCTACCAATTTCTAAGATTTTTTTTCTTTCAATTAAAGTTTACCAGTTTGCCGAAATTCAATTGCCAAAATCTAACAATTGTCAACGATTAAATATGACAAAATTTGTATAAAATTGTAGATGTAACAAAACTGTACAAATTGGCAGCTATGTGATTCTATTAGTGTCATGATAATTGCAGGTGTAGCCTCTTCTTTCTGCCCAAAGTATTAAATAGTTTTTCAATCGAATTTATACCTTTGGAATAAATAATTTTCATATACCGGACTGATGGCTTCATTATTATGAAACTGTCATTATAAATGAAGATTTAGGTGAAGATGAAAGAGCAATCGTAAAAAGTTAGAACTCTGATTTTCTAGTCAGAATAGGGGGGGAAAAATGAAAAAAAAATTATGGCCACCCCCCCCCCCCCCCCCATTCTGACCAGAAAATCAGAGGCTCTAACTTTTCACGATTGCTCTTTCACCTTCACCTAACACTTCATTTATAATGACAGTTTCATGATAATGGAAGCCATCAGTTTAACAGAAGAAAATAACTCGGTTAAGCGGGACTCGGATAATCGGTATTCTACTGTAGTAACATCAATTGTTACAATTTCTATTTGAGCAGTATATTTTCTTGTTTGGCACTACATCATGCAGATGAAGTTAGATTTAATTCTTGAAAATCATTCAGTTTAGTGGACTTTGTTATTGGTGCTTTATTGGTGTTAGAGCAAATTAGAGCCCGATATTTACTGCAGTATTTATATTAACTGAATTATAATAATGTTTTTGAAAACTCTGAATTCTTATAAAATAATAAAAATAAATATATTGTGGTTTTATGTGCGAATAAGATATTTTTTGTGTAATTTTTTTCATCTTTTAATACAGACCTGTTGTACGTAACATACTTAAAGGGTAAATAGAATACCATTTTTTTTTTTATATTTGGCTTCATTAATTTAGCTGCGTTTTTAAAATATGATAAAGATAATTTTGCATGAAATATAGATCCTACTTTTATTAATACATATATTAAATAAATTTTATGTTAAATTATCTTTAATGGTGCCGTCTGGATTAAATAAGGAGAGGTTCTCTTTATATTCGAAGTTTTTTTATATGGATGTTTTAGTGTTCACATTTCTTTTAAAAAGGGCAGGGCAGATTTGCTGAAAAGAGCATTTTCGTCCGGTAAAAAGGGCGCTTATATAGAGTAAAGGGGCACATTTTGTTCAGTGAAAGGACATTTTCATTGGATTATCATTTGTCAGTTCTGAGGAGTGGGAATTTGAACTATAAACCTTTAATTACCATTAAGCCCTAAATTTCCTGAGAACATTTCGAGGAGGAGGGGGGAGGGAAGGAGGCACACTCAGAATTCTCTGGCAAATATTATCAAGGTATACTGAAATTGTGCTGTATTTTTTAAGAATATTATAAAATAGTCTGACTAAAATAACTCCATTTTTTTAATATTCCATTTATGGAAACGTGCCGTTCTGGGAGATTTTGAAATGGAAAATGCATTATGATTTGAAAACACAATACAATATGCAGCTGCTGCATGTTTTTTTTTTTTTGTTGTTGTTGTTTTTTCTATTTTTTTTATTTATTTTTTTTTTTTACATTGATTTAGAACTTACAACACGTGGGTGAAGAGCAGCAGAACTTCTGTTTTCAAAAGTCAGGGAGGAGATGAGAGGGGCGGAGGAGAGGAAAAAGCCAAATATTTTGAAAAAATATATAGAGAGGACACAAAGAAGCTACTGGGAAACAAGGCAGGGCACATCAGCAGTTTAAACGAAAAGAGCAGGGCGCAACGTCCTTTGAAAAACACCAAATGGGAACACTAGGATGTTTTCATTTTTTTCTCTATCTGGTTATGAATACCAATCCTTTTTTGAAGTATTTATCTTCGTAAAATCGAACGTAATTTCTAAACATACTGAAAAAAGTATTTTGCATGAAATTAAAAAATTTCTGTTCTAAATAAGAAGAAGTAAGTTGTAAATCACATTTTCTTTAATTGGATTTTAAAGTTTTGTCGGGACAAACAGGTTTACAAATGTTATGCATCTGAAAGTGAGAAAACAAGAAATGTTCATAATTTATTTAAAACCGAATTACTGACCTTAGTAATGGATTTTTTTTAAACTTTTAAATATAGAACAATTTAAATTTTTACGCCGTTGAAAAGAAAAAAATAACCTCTTGTTCTTCCAGATGTAATTTATTTGAAAATTGGATCTCAATTTACTAATTCTTTTTTTTTCGTTTTTAAAATAATCTTCAAGCATGAATTTCTTTGAAATCTATATCTATCGTGTGCAGCCGGATTAAGAAAAATTACATCAACCCGTTTGCGCTAATAATATTATAAAGAGTTCAGCATTTGTTTCCGGCTAGTATTTCATAACGAAATTAAAACTTTATCAATACATAAATAAGATATAAATAACACACAACTTTAACAGACATCTAGTAACCGAACAATGCGCTTAAACCCCGATCTACTGACAGTACTTATAAGTACCATTAAAATAACTTTTTATAAAATTCATTTAATGCATCGCTTAGTTTTAATGCAGTTTAGAATGAGTTATAGAAACATTACTTTATCTTATTCCAAAAGCATTATGGGCTACACAAAACAAGAATATTTTTAAAAGGGTAATTTATTTTGCTTTTGTCTCTTTTCAGCTTTCTTTGCGTTGGGGAGGGTGGAGGGGATTTCAATTCGGAAATATTTCTATATTTCTATTGTAAGAACATTATATTTGTACATTTCCTAATTCTACAAAATACTAAGAAAAAGATTTAAAATAAAAGATTTGAGTGGGTTATAAAAATTGCACAAAATCCCTATAAATTCAAATTTAAATAATCCATCTAAATCCTTCAATTCTTCTAAAATCCTGCTAAAATTTATTAAATGATGTAAATTTATGTAAATCTTCTAATATAGTTTAAACGATTCACGAAAGAGGTTTTAGAAGATAAAATTTTTATGAATTCATAATTCAGTACATAAAAGGTTAAACCACTGAATTATAAGAATCAGAAAGGCTGCTATCAGTAGCGAAATCTTCGGTGATTTCTCCAGCTATTAACGCCTGGCATATGGTTAATTCGAAAGTATCGCATTTTACGAATTACACAGTTTTATTTAAGGCGTTTTTCAAGTACACTGCTCAACAAGCTCGAAACTTCTTGACGCATTTACTAACTCATTTTTAAACTTAAAGGTACAAAATTAGCAGGGCTGCCTATTGAAGCGATTTGGAATCGAAATGTGTTTTCCGTTTTTTGATAAATAAATTATTTATCGAGTTATAAGCGATTTTGGGTCCCGTGACAACCGGTTTTTCTCCTCTCTTCGGCTGTTTTTTCTCCTTTCATCCGGAAATTCGATTCAAAACGACAACTTTAATGGTATTTTCTGAACGATATTTTACGTTTACCAAAAGATGGGAAACGTCTTTCCATTACATAAGTTCTGAATAACAACACATGTCAATTTTATGAATTTCCGTGCAAAAATGAATTAAAACGTGAATTTGAGAACTTAAATACATAAATACATAAATACCTTAAATACATAATTGATATTTTTCACATAAAATTTATATTTCTCATATTAGTGCTGTTAGTGGGAAACCTAAAGTTATATATTAGAGTTTTCAACTTTAAAAAAAAGAGGGGTTTTCACTTGTATTTTGTAACCTAGGAAGCCCCAGTATGATCCCCTAGTAATGTTAAAAATAATAGTGATTTACTTAATATATATACAAATATACAGTCGTGAGGAAAAAAAGTAAATACCCCCAACTAACTCTGCAACTAATTATAATAATAATAAAAAAAGTTACTGGTATCAACCGATTGGAAATAAAGTCTACTTTTAAATGATGTATATAAAATTTGCTTTGGGGGGGGGGGGAACTACAAATCAAAACCAGACCAAACCTTTTTTCAATGGCAACACCCAATTTTGACAATATATTTTAAATCTTTGGTTCAAACTATGCCTAGAAATGAAATTTCTAGTCATATCTCCTGAAATTATAATCCTAATGTGATAATTTTGTGTGTGGTTATAATATTAAAAAACCCAAACATAAATACATTGAATTTGTAATTTTAAAAATTGTATAATATGAATTATGAAATTAATATTCGAAAAAAATATGAATTGCAACCTACAATTTTTTTGATAGATTTATATTTATTGTGTCCTGCTTTATACGAATTCTCAATTTCAAAGTTTTCTTCCAAGTAGTTTTCGAATTATCATCAAAAAACGTCAAAATGATGATTTAAGGAACCGTCTATGATCTACAGAAAAGCATAACTTGAAAAAATATATTTTACTCGTTTTATTGAAATATTTGGGCTGGCAAGAGTCGAAACATAATAAGTGAGTGAAATGATCATTTTGGCAAAAAATAATACATTAATAGAAGTGACATAGTCATTCTGCAGCATTTAAACAATCGGGTACCGAACTTCAGTTTGGATATAGCCCCTAAAATAGGCTCATTTTAGAATAATTAATTTCTCGGAAACTAATCGTACAAATCTCATGAAAATTTGGATTTAGGCTAATTGAGGGGTGCAGAATTTATTTATGGTGTCAAACTTGGGTATTAAAATAATTTTTAAAAAAAATGGTTTGTTTTTGTATGAATCTCTAAATTTTAAATGTTTATAATTTAAAAACTTATCATCCAAATAACTTGAAATTTCGTTTCTAGGCACTGTTTGAACCGAAAATTTAAAATATATTGTCAGAATTGGGTGCGGCCATTGAAGAAAACAAAGTTTGGTCTGATTTTGATTTGCAGATGGCCCCCTAAGCAAATTTTATATACATCATTTAAAAGTAGACTTTATTTCCAATCGTTTGGTACCCGTATCTTTCTTCTACGATAACTTGATGCAGAATTAGTAGGGGTGTTTACTTTTTTTTTCCCCACGACTCTACTTTCAAAGTAATCATTTTTCTTGAAAATCGTTATTTTCCAAAACTTGTTCCTGATATTTATAGGGAAACAATTAAATTAGACAATATTAGACCAGACATATAGTTATTAAAAAAGCAATCAGAAAAAAAAAAAAAAAAAAAAAAAAAAAAAAAAAAAAAGAACGAAGATGATACTTTTTATTCGAAATAATTCAGGACTAAAATGTAAATGAAAGAAAAGAAGGAAAAAATTACTTTAATGATTTTCTTCTCCCCTGGGATTTTCGAAGAAATTCTTCTGAAAAAAGAACCAACTTTTACAGTTAGTCGCTGTTCATATGTTTGATAATTCGTCTGTTGAATAATACTCTAATATGAGATCTGCGAACACCGATGTATAATGACTTTTCACCGAACAGTGTCTGGCAAGTTTTCAATTCCAGAAAAGATAAGAAAAATGCCTAACACGATCGTGGAAAATTAATAACAGATTCTTCAGTTTTTCAACGTCCAGGAGACAGAAAGAGAGAGAGAGAGAGGTTGGGGGGGGGGGGGGGGGGAGAGAGAGAGAGTGATATTTGTAATAGATTTTATATTTTCCTGAAATTATACTTTTCATCCAATCGTACTATAAATTACTATAAATTGCTTCCGATTTCATACATTATTCATTATCTGCGTTTGAAGATGAATCTAAATAAACATATACCAAGAGATCTAACCATGTCTACCCGGGTTACAAAACATATTGCCCAGTAGGCAAAACATATTTTAAAAATCGTTTTCATTTGGAAAATCTTACAAATTTCTTTTTAGCCCCCAGTATGCTATTTCTTTCTCCCAGCTAATAAAGTGTCGTCTCCAAAACATAACGTTCCGTTGTATACGCCAGCCGTAAAACAAAGAAGATGTATCATTGCACTGTTACATACTCTACTGCATTTTTTTTAACTTCTAAGCATCGCAAATTTTCAATTTTTATACCGTCGTATTGGGAAAAAAAGTACTTTTAAATGCAATTTGTTTGAAAACTGCATATCTCTTTATATTTGCTATATTGATTTTTTTGCAGTTTTTAGCGACATTTATTCAATTTTGGCAACTGAAGTACACCATTTCTGTAGAAAGTAAAGGAAAAATATTTGGAAAATAGTAATTATATCTTTTTGTTGCCATTTTCTCATAAAAACTGAAAAAAAAACCGTAATTAAACTAGGGGCTATTTTGGAAAAATATAAATGAATGATTTCTCATAAAACATGGAGCAATTATAAACTAAATTTAATTTTAAGAATCTATATTAATATTACAAACAAATGAAGGCCGGTGAATTTTTAGACAGCCGATTTTTTTGTCGAGTTTTTTGAATGACGAAATCTCTTTTTTTTTGGATTTGTGTATTATTCAGCGATAGTGACGTCCTAAGAGTACTTTATTGTAGATGTTGTTTAACACTGGATCGCAAATGATGAATTCTTCAGCGGATGCGGATGACATCATTTTATATAAAATAAAATCGCGTGATTTAAGTCTTAATAGAAAAAAAATGGCCATAATTTAAAAAAAATATGGATATTTTTTTCCCACTCTGACCAGAAAATCAGAATTCTAACTTTTTACGGCTGCTCTTTCATCTTCACCCAACACTTCATTTATAATGGATGTTTCATAATAATAGAAGCCATCAGTCCATCCGAAGAAAAGGATTCATTCCAAAGGTATAAGTTCGATTAATTCGGATAATCGGCACTCTACTGTATCTATATTTATATAAATATGCATTTTTTTTCATCGGGCGCGACAGTAAATTCTGAAAAAGCAAAATTCCTGTTCTCTAGTATATTTAATGTTTTTTAGGTGCGTTCATAATTATATAAGTACGTAGCACCTAGTCGTCGTCTGATCGGTCCATTTATCTGCATATAACAGCGCAAAAAATACCGAATGGCTTGAAATTTAATGCATAGAATTGTCACAGAATTTTGTCGAATCATTTCAAATTTTATAAAAATCGATTCAGAACTTAAAAAGATATGAATAAAAGTTTCCTTCATTCTGTTAAATCCTATCATAAGACATTAATTCAATCATATCCCATGATAGGAAATGATTCTAGGTTGTCATGGTGACGACGCCCTATTTAAAATAAGTCCCATTATTCCCGTATGACTAAATTTATTATATATACTCGTAGTAAATTTTGTATTCATGCATTTTTGCATAAGAGTGCAACTGCTATTGCACCAAATTCTGAATATGTATAAAATTAGTTATAGTACAAACGCACCTCATTTGTCACGTTTGACGCACAATTTCAGACTTGTTTCTGACTTTTAGGTAGCTTTCATTACAAAAAGCTACCTATTGCAGCCGTTCGGAGGAAAGCGATTTAAAAAAATTTTGGTATATTTTCATCGATCATGACCCCCAGACCCCGAAACCACCCTCCGTTCAAAAGTTGATATATATATATATCCATATATATATATATATATATATATCTGACATTTGTCATACTGTAACTCTCGAATTTATGAACCGATTTGGATGTAATTCGGTATGTACATAGTACATACCAATGTCTCGACCGAGTTCGTTGGCCAGCTTTATCCGCCATTTTGTTTCAAAATGGCGGCCATTTAAAATTTTTTTAAAAATTTTAAATTTGAAATGTGGTACCAAAGAATTGAAAATGGAAAAATATTTTTTTCTTATGTATTTGACCTTTATACAAAGATTCCGGAGCAGTTTTTGTTTCGTCTATATCTTAAAAAATGGCTGAGTTATAGCATTTTGAATTTCTAGCGTGGCTGACATTTTGAAACGTCCTGAATTTTGTCACGCGATAAAAGACGTATTTATGAACCGATTTGCATGTAACTTCGTTTATACATAGTATATACCAATGTCTCGACCGAGTTCGTTGGCCATCTTGTTTAAAAATGGCGGCCATTTAAATTTTTAAGAAAAATTTAAATTTGAAATGTGGTACCAAAAAATTGAAAATTGAAAAAATATTTTTTTCTTATGTATTTGACCTTGATACAAAGTTTCGGGAGCAGTTTTTGTTTCGTCTATATCTTAAAAAATGGCTGTTATAGCATTTTGAATTTCTAGCGTGGCTGACACTTTGAAACGTCCTGATATTTGTCACGTGATAACAGGCGTATTTATGAACCGATTTGAATGTACCTTGGTGTGTACATAGTACATACAAATATCTCAACCGAGTTCGTTGGCCAGCTTCATCCGCCATCTTGTTTCAAAATGGCGGCCATTTAAAAAAAATTAAAAAATTTAAAATTTAAAATGAGATACCAAAAAATTGGAAAATGAAAAAGATTTTTTTCGTATGTGTTTGACCTTAATACAAAGATTCAGGAACAGTTTTTGTTTCGTCTATATCTAAACAAATGGCTCAGTTATAGCATTTTGAATTTCTATTGTGGCTGGCATTTTAAAACGACCTGGTTTTGTCACGCGATAACAAGCGTATTTATGAACCGATTTGGATGTTACTTGGTCTGTACATAGTACATGCCAATGTCTCGACCGAGTTCGTTGGCCAGCTTCATTCGCCATCTTGTTTCAAAAGGGTTGTCATTTAAAAAAAATTAAATTTAAAATTTAAAATGAGGTATTAGAAAATTGGAAAATGAAAAAGATTTTTTATGTGTTTGGCCTTTATACAAAGATTCCGGAGCAGATTTTGTTTCTGAAAATTTGTTCTTTTGTTTATATCTTAAAAAATGGTTGAATTATAGCACTTTGAATTTCTAGTATGGCTAACATTTTGAAACGATCTTGTATTTGTCACGCGATAACACACGTATTCGCCCAGTTCCATGTAAGAAGGCATGTGGATAGTATACATCAACATCTCAGCCAAATATAAGTTACTTTAAATAAAAACAACTTGGATAAAGCTGACTAATTTCGCGAAATTCTCATTCATAATGATTTAATATTGATAAAAATTAGTATTGAATCTCCTATATTCGGTTTCCACTAAATTGAGCTTCGTGTGTTTGAATAATATAAGTTGGCTTTTTTTAAAATAAGGAATTTGAAAGCTACCTCTTCCTCCCGGCACTGGCCGGAAGGACTTTTTTCTTTCTGTTTTACTTGCCCAAATTCATTTTCACATGAACTGTACCAATTATGTATTAAAATAATAAAGTTTAGAAACGCTTTAAAAACTGAATGATCAAAGTGAAAGACACAGCCTGTGTCCTAAACTCGTTTCTAATCTATCCATAAACAAAGTTTCAAAGGAATTTATTCAGACATTTTACCTTTTACGAAAGAAAATACTTTTAGGTAGCTTTCATTACAAAAAACTACCTATTGCAGCCATTCGAAGGAAAGCGATTTCAAAAAATTTTGGTATATTTTCATTGATCCTGACCCCCAGACCCCGAAACCACCCTCCGTTCAAAATTGATATATATATATATATATATATATATATATATATATATATATATATATCTGACTTTTGTCACACTGTAACTCTCGTATTTATGAACCTATTTCGATGTAATTCGGTGTGTACATAGTACATACCAATGTCTCGACCGAGTTCGTTGTTCGTTGGCCAGTTTCATCCGCCGTCTTGTTTCAAAATAGCGACCATTTAAAATTTAAAAAAAAATTTTAAATTTGAAATGTGGTACCAAAAAATTGAAAATTGAAAAAATATATTTTTCTTATGTGTTTGACCTTGATAAAAAGATTCGGGAGCAGTTTTTCTTTCGTCTATATCTTAAAAAAGTCCTTCCGGCCAGTGCCGGGAGGAAGAGGTAGCTTTCAAATTTCGTATTTTAAAAAAACCAACTTATATTATTCAAACACACGAAGCTCAATTATTGGAAACCGAATATAGGAGATTCAATACTAATTTTTATCAATAGTAAATCATTATGAATGAGAATTTTGCGAAATTAGTCAGATTTATAGAAGCTGCTTTTATTTAAAGTAACTTATATTTGGCTGAGATGTTGATGTATACTATCCACATGCCTTCTTACATGGAACTGGGCGAATACGTGTGTTATCGCGTGACAAATACAAGATCGTTTCAAAATGTTAGCCATACCAGAAATTCAAAGTGCTATAATTCAAACATTTTTTAAGATATAAACAAAAGAACAAATTTTCAGAAACAAAATAAGCTCCGGAATCTTTGTATCAAGGACAAACACATAAAAAAATCTTTTTCATTTTCCAATTTTTTAATACCTCATTTTAAATTTTAAATTTAATTTTTTTAAATGGCAACCCTTTTGAAACAAGATAGCGAATGAAGCTGGCCAACGAACTCGGTCGAGACATTGGTATGTACTATGTACAAACCAAGTAACATCCAAATCGGTTCATAAATGCGCTTGTTATCGCGTGACAAAAATCAGGTCGTTTTAAAATGTCAGCCACAATAGAAATTCAAAATACTGTAACTCAGCCATTTTTTTAGATATAGACGAAACAAAAACTGTTCCGGAATCTTTGTATTAAGGTCAAACACATACGAAAAAAATCTTTTTCATTTTCTAATTTTTTGGTATCTCATTTTAAATTTTAAATTTTTTAAATTTTTTTTAAATGGCCGCCATTTTGAAACAAGATCGCGGATGAAGCTGGCCAACGAACTCGGTCGAGACATTGGTATGTACTATGCACACACCACGGTACATCCAAATCGGTTCATAAATACGCCTGTTATCACGTGACAAATATCAGTACGTTTCAAAATGTCAGCCACGCTAGAAATTGAAAATGCTATAACTCAGCCATTTTTTAAGATATAGACGAAACAAAAACTGCTCCCGAATCTTTGTATCAAGGTCAAATACATAAGAAAATAATATTTTTTCAATTTTCAATTTTTTGGTACCACATTTCAAATTTAAATTTTTCTTAAAAATTTAAATGGCTGCCATTTTTAAACAAGATGGCGGATGAAGCTGGCCAACGAACTCGGTCGAGACATTGGTATGCACTATGTACAAACGAAGTTACATCCAAATCGGTTCATAAATACGCCCTTTATCGCGTGACAAAATTCAGGACGTTTCAAAATGTCAGCCACGCTAGAAATTCAAAATGCTATAACTCAGCCATTTTTTAAGATATAGACGAAACAAAAACTGCTCCGGAATCTTTGTATAAAGGTCAAATAGATAAGAAAAAAATATTTTTCCATTTTCAATTCTTTGGTACCAAATTTCAAATTAAAAATTTTAAAGAAAATTTTAAATGGCCGCCATTTTGAAACAAAATGGCGGATGAAGCTGGCCAACGAACTCGGTAGAGACATTGTTATGTACTATGTACATACCAAATTACATCCAAATCGGTTCATAAATTCGAGACTTACAGTATGACAAATGTCAGATATATATATATATATATATATATGGATATATATATGGATATATATATATATATATATATATATATATATATATCAACTTTTGAACGGAGGGTGGTTTCGGGGTCTGGGGGTCATGATCGATGAAAATATACCAAAATTTTTTGAAATCGCTTTCCTCCGAACGGCTGCAATAGGTAGCTTTTTGTAATGAAAGCTACCTAAAATGGCTGAGTTAAAGCGTTTTGAATTTCTTGCGTGGCTGACATTTTGAAACATCATGAATTTTGTCATGCGATAAAAGGCGTATTTATGAACCGATTTCGATGTAATTCGGTGTGTACATAGTACATACAAATGTCTCGACCGAGTTCGTTGGCCAGCTTCATCCGCCATTTTGTTTCAAAATGGCGGCCATTTAAAAAATTTTAAAAATTTTTAAATTTGAAATGTGGTACCAAAAAATTGAAAATGAAAAAATGTTTTTTCTTATGTATTTGACCTTTATACAAAGATTCCGGAGCAGTTTTTGTTTCGTCTATATCTTAAAAAATGGCTGAGTTATAGCATTTTGAATTTCTAGCGTGGCTGACATTTTGAAACGTCCTGAATTTTGTCACGCGATAAAAGGCGTATTTATGAACCGATTTGGATATAACTTCGTTTATACATAGTATATACCAATGTCTCGACCGAGTTCGTTGGCCAGCTTCATCCGCCATCTTGTTTAAAAATGGCGGCCATTTAAATTTTTAAGAAAAATTTAAATTTGAAATGTGGTACCAAAAAATTCAAAATTGAAAAAATATTTTTTTCTTGTGTGTTTGACCTTGATAAAAAGATTCGGGAGCAGTTTTTGTTTCGTCTATATCTTAAAAAATGGCTGAGTTATAGCATTTTGAATTTCTAGCGCGGCTGACATTTTGAAACGTCCTGACTTTTGTCACGTGATAACAGGCGTATTTATGAACCGATTTGGATGTACCTTGGTGTGTACATAGTACATACAAATATCTCGACCGAGTTCGTTGGCCAGCTTCATCCGCCATCTTGTTTCAAAATGGCGGCCTTTTAAAAAAATTTAAAAAATTTTAAATTTAAAATGAGATACCAAAAAATTGGAAAATGAAAAAGATTTTTTTTTGTATGTGTTTGACCTTAATACAAAGATTCCGGAACAGTTTTTGTTTCGTCTATATCTAAAAAAATGGCTGAGTTATAGCATTTTGAATTTCTATTGTGGCTAACATTTTAAAACGACCTGATTTTTGTCACGCGATAACAGCCGTATTTATGAACCTATTTGGATGTAACTTGGTCTGTACATAGTACATACCAATGTCTCGACCGAGTTCATTGGCCAGCTTCATTCGCCATCTTGTTTCAAAAGGGTTGTCATTCTAAAAAAATTAAATTTAAAATTTAAAATGAGGTATTAAAAAATTGGAAAATGAAAAAGATTTTTTTTATGTGTTTGGCCTTGATACAAAGATTCCGGAGCAGTTTTTGTTTCTGAAAATTTGTTCTTTTGTTTATATCTTAAAAAATGGTTGAATTATAGCACTTTGAATTTCTAGCATGGCTAACATTTTGAAACGATCTTGTATTTGTCACGCGATAACACACGTAGTCGCCTATTTCGATGTAAAAAGGCATGTGGATAGTATACATCAATATCTCGACCAAGTTCGCTGGCCAGATTCATCAGCCATCTTGTTTCAAAATGGCGGCCATTAAATTAAAAAAAAATTATATTTAAAGTGAGGTGCAAAAAAATTAGAAATTGAAAAAGGTTTCTTTCTTAAGTATTTGACCTTGATATAAGGATTCATGAGCATTTTTTGTTTGTCTTTATCTTAAAAAATGGCTCAGATATAGCAGTTTCAGTTTCTAATGTGGGTGACATTTTGAAAAATCTGATTTTTTGCCTGCGACAGCACTCGTATATATCAACCGATTCCGATGTGAGTGAACATGCGCACAGCAATTACTAAGGTCTCGACCAAGTTCACTGGTTAGCCTCATCCACCATGTTGTCTTAAAATGGCAGGCACTTTAAGATATCGCCGAATTTGGCAGCCAAATATAAGTTACTTTAAAGAAAAGCAGCTTGGATAAAGCTGACTAATTTCGCGAAATTCTCATTCATTATATTGATAAAAATTAGTATTGAATCTCCTATATTCGGTTTCCAGTAAATTGAGCTTCGTGTGTTTGAATAATATAAGTTGGCTTTTTTAAAATAAGGAATATGAAAGCTACCTCTTCCTCCCGGAACTGAACGGAAGGACTTTTTTTTCTGATTTTATGAGGAAGGTGCAGGAGAAGCTTGCCAAACATGGGCAATGAATTGTCAATTACGGTTAGATTGACACAATCTTCTCAGTTTTCAATATTTTTAATTATATTACTTCAAATGTTATTTTGCATTATAGTAGCAAACAAATATTCATTCTTATGATGAATCTAAAAAGCATGTTTGAATGTTATTTTAAGATATCATTAAAAAAATCGGTAAATTGAGTTGCAGTTTTCAAACAAATTTCCTTTGACCGTAAATTTTTGTTCTATTTGATGGGAAAAAAAAAAAAAAAACTTGAAACTTGAGCGATTTTTTTAAAAGTAACTAACTATATTTTGGATAAAAAAGAAAACGGTAGAACAGATCGTTGCCACCATTTTTATGAAGTCAGCTTTAGTGACAGACATTTATAATATAGATACAGGACGTGTAAAGATGCTTATTATGGAATACCAATATTTCGGAATGGTAATCTTCGTCTTATTTAATCTCAGAATTCTGCTATTAAATGAGATGAAGATTAATATTCGGAAATGGCCGTGGTAACATGTAAATATCGCTACTCACCATGTGCATAATACTGGGAATTTTAAAAATATCTGACGCAATTTAAAAAAATAGTAGAACATTAAGAAAAACAAATGTGCATTTAAAATTTAGATATGTGTTATTTTTCATTTTCTTTTAAACAAATTTTCCCAAGCCTCTCCACCAGACTTTTCCCTTTTCTTTAGTCTAAGCTACCTGCAATTTGTCTGCTCTTTTCTATTATTATTACCTTCTGCTACCTGTTCCACACATCGTAACATTAGTGCTTTGTCGCAGGATTTGAAAAGAAAATGGAATTTACCCAGAAAATAAAAATAAAAATAAAATAAAATAAGGTGCTCTCTCCGTATTTCTCTTATTTCTAATTTCAGATTTTTTGCTAAAACCGACTCTACCAACATTTATCAAAGAGATTTTAGCTGAATATTGAATTATAGTTGGATAGTAAGCTAAAAATAAAGATTAGCTTTTTTATTCTACAATCGTTTGGGAAAATTAATTGTATACAAAATAAATATAACATAAATAAATAAATAAATAAAAATAAAATCGATAAAAACACAAAAGAAAATTTACAAAAGCACAATCTGTCAGAATAAATTAAGCTTACGGATGTTTAAAGGCTTTATAAGTCCCCGCCCCTTCCATCTTTCTTCAATGCAAAATAAAAGAACAGGGTGTACAAAACACCAGCACCCATTGTCGAATTCAGAATCCCTGTCTTAAAAACCTAATAACTTAGTCTAGCCAGTACTTTTTATTTTATGACATGGGATGAGGCCGCGATAGCTATGTTCAAAACTCTCCGCATCAAATAACGCCGTGCATTTAAACGGACTCTGGTGCACGTTAAATCCGTCATGGATGTTTTCAAGCCGACAAAGTCCTTGGCGGTGTAAATTATCAATCCCAAGGTACCAGTCCCGAGAGCCTGCACTAGTCGCGGAAAGAAACGCTCGAGCTAATGTTAATTCTATGGGAGCATTGTTTACAGATTTCTAGCTAGCATAATTTTTATTTATTTATTTTTATTTTTTGCATAGGATACCTGAGGTCGATATCTTTTATTGTGCGTTTTTACTTTTTCGATTTTGGTTACAGTTTTTTTATATGAGGATAGTTTCACTTTTGGAACCGGTTAGAATCGGTTCTAAAAATGAAACTATCCTCATATTTAAAAAAAAAAAAAACTGTAATCAAAATCGAAAAGTACAAACCCAGAATAAAAGATATCGACCTCAAATATCTTATGTAGAAAAAATTATTTAAAAATATTTAAATGCGGGCGAGAAATCTGTAACCTAACAAGGATTCTATTGCCTGGCGCTCTAAATTACGGGTCTGCATTAGAAGTTCAACCTCTCTCTTAACCTTCGTTTCTCTTCTTCTTCCAAGAGAAGCGATGACAACGCCATGAATTGCATTATTTAATCTGCTGAATTTATTATAAGCGTACGTTTAGTATAATAAATAGCACATTAAAGGATTATTTTAAATATTTATTTAAAAAAAAATTGCCACCTTGGCAAGTGTTAGAAAAAAAGTGCATAACAAAATTATATTTTAACAAAGTTGTAAATTTACATTTCGTGTAAGAATTAGATTTTTTTTTTTTTTTTTTTTTTTTTTTTGTGTGTGTGTGTGTTAACATGCTGTTTAAAGAGCACAACTTTAGCTTCAGGAGCAATTAATAATCAGGTGATTAGTAGTAGAGAGTTATTCGACACAAAGTAAAACAGGTTCTGTAAGAAGGCTTCTAATCACGTAAATCTGTTACTAATCGCTCTATTATCTACTAATAATCACTTGATGATAGAAGTTTATAATTAATTACTTTCGAATCCATTCAGAGGCATCGCAGTGAGGGGTTATGGGGGGGGGGGGGGAGCCTCCCCTTCCAATATATGTGAACTTGGGAAATTTGAGCTTCGAGTTGAGAAATTTCAGATTTTTGAAACACATTTTCTTTTTTTAAAAATAAAACGTAAAAAAAAAAAAAAAAAAAAAAAAAAAATTAAGAAGAAGAATTTTTTATTGTTTTGCTGGCTATTTTTCTGAGTTGTGTAACAGTAAACTAGTTATATTATCAAAAGAAATACAAAAAAGCAGCCAGACTCAATTTGTCATTGTGTTTCTCTGTGCTGCGAAAATATCATACATCTACCAGACCTGACTGCAACCGCTGAATTTCTCTACTGTTGTCCATCAACAGTGCCTCTAATCTATTTCCTCCAAAACTTTGTTCCTTTCTGAAAAATCTCAAAATATCATGAGACTATTTTAATATGGAAGTACGATTATGACTCATACACAGTAGAAGACAAAATCTTTCATTAAATGAACCAATAATTATAATTTTTGTTTTTAGTTTCAGTATTTTTCCTTGGAAAGAATTTTTTATTTATTTATTTATTTTTTTACGTATAAATATAATTATCATTAAACAGACATTCTACATATCATTTTCGAGTTGGGAAATTTTTGAATTAAGTTGGAAAATTTTTGCATCCCCCCCCCCGCAGGAAAAAAATATATGTAGCTACGCCCCTGTCCATAATCGTGTCTTTTAGTCATCACTTTAAGGTGAAAAACGAAGATCGATTTCTGTATATTTTCCACCTACTGTGAATATATTATTGTTATATTTCGTGGTTTAAAAAGAGCCTTGGTGTAAAGAAAAAAAATATATAGCTTCAGAAATTGAAAAGCTTTTTTTTTATTTATTTATTTTTTATTTTTATGAAATAATAGAATTTAGATTTAATTAATTCTAAGTAAACTTTGCCTTTGAATAATTAACTTCCTTCGCATATCTACAAATTCAAAACACAGAAAGTGGAATTGTGCCAGTGTAACATCTAACGGCAGTTAATTACAACTGCAACCGATACATTCTGCATAACTAATAAATAAAACAAATGTCAGACATCGTTACTAATTAGGTAAAATTAAAAAAAGTATCATGCTATTAACAAGAGATCGCAATTGCCATTAATATATCTTTGTAGATGATAAGTGTTAAACTTCATTAGTAGGTCTTTTAGCGACTAAGTAGTGGTGTAACTATATACAGTCGAAAACCTTTCGAATGCTACATGATCACATTTATTAAGTAATTTCTTTTGAAAATTATTATAAAATGTAACATGGAGTAATAGAAGGGTACGTTTATGTTTATCGACAAGGTTATTTTTGAATACATATGATATTTGAGGATGCTAAGCAGGTGTTCTCGTGTATAATGCAACTGTATTTAAAAGAAAACTAGTTCATATTTTTTTTCTTTAACAGTAAAGCATTATCGGCTGCATTACCGTATCCCAAAATAAGATCGGGTCTTACATTATTTTTCTTACAAAAACTGAATTAGGCCTTATTTTCAAGGGATGTCTAATTCTTATGTTTTTCTCGAACAATAATTTATACATTAATTCATTTAAAACAATCTAAATATATTCATATAAAACAATCTATATTTTAGGACGTGAATTTCAAAACTCGCCTTATCCAAAATTTAAAAAATTGAGTTTTCTCTACCAATCTATTCTATTGGTAAACCTGCACAGAAAAACACTATAATCTGTAAAAAAAAATAATTTTATCCTTTATTTTTGGGTGCTTAAGATATTGGTTTGGTTTCAAAACTCGCCTTATCCACTAGATAGTTGGCAACAAAACTAGCTTTATCCCTGCGCATGACCAACGGACGACTAGCTTACCAGCTACTATCACAGTAATTTTCCTTCATTTCTCTGCAACATATTGCTATTTTCGTTTAAAGTTTTTACTTGTTCTATTCATACAAACTAACTAAATAAGTTTTACAGCATGTCTTATGTATAATGGCAAGTGAATAAACTCTTGCATTTTGTGGGGGGAAGGGTGGAGAAGAGAAAAAGAAATGTGAACACATGGGCTAGTAAAGAATACACACAAAAGAAGATTAAAATGTAAGTTCAAAATGGAGAATCACTTTCTATATTTCTTACTGTCAGAATGTGTTAAAAGATTTAATTTTTATTCTCAGGCATAAACCTGAGGCATTTCCGGTCCTCTCAAAAGTGCACTCACCAGAAAGAGAACCTCGAGTATTCAACTTTCTCAATGCAAGATGTATGACGCTTCCACTGCAAGATGTATGACTCTTTTTTTTTTTTTTTTCAAGCAAAGACAAAATTGCATAAGATAACTTTATTTTGAAGTTCACATCTCAAACATCTGCTTCAAGAAACCGTCCAGGTTTCTTTCTTTCCATGAAACATCCAGAAATGTAAAATGTTCATCTTGAAAGTTTTCTTTTAAGTGCATCTCAGTGCGCTTTCAAAGGCATTACGATAAGGTACTATATAAACACTAAGAACCATGGTCATCTTCGAATTTGTGGAAGTGTATTTCGGAAGATTCTTGGAATATCAAAATTCAGAGTGTAAAAGTTGTGCTACAGGCATCTAAAATCTGGACTTTCTTTTTAAAAAGAAGGGGGAGGGAGCCCCCGTGAAGAAAGAGAAACTTAAGGTTGTCCACGGATTGTTAAAAAAACATTTTGATGAAAACTGGTCAGAAATGGAGGTGCTTATTTTCTATAAAAATATTATTTTTAAGGAACCAGAACAGAATGAGATGGTGTATATCTATAATATTTTATGTTATATAAATTATATTATATTACATTCTTTGAAAAAAAAAAAGTTATTTTAATTATAAGCTATTTATGATAACTTTTATTTGATTATTGATAAGTTTGCTTTTTTATAATAAAATGTAATACTAAATTTTAATCATACTTATTGCTCTCGTAAGGTTTATTTTTTAATCCAAAATATTATGATCCGATGACAAAAAATATAAACTATTAATTTCTTTCAGCAAGTATCATAGACGATTGGCAACAAAACTCTTCTTATCCATAGTTTGGCACCAAAACTCTTCTTATTTGAAACATTTTCCAATTAATTAATTAAATGAATTAAAGTAGATTTTCCAACTTAACACAATGATATCACAGAGCAACTAGCTATAAGTATACAAAAAATTGGATATATTCGATGCACGGGGTCGCAGTTACAGGTTTTTCGCGATTTCCCAAAATTTGATTTTTTGGATAAGGCGAGTTTTGAAACTCGCGTTCTCATTTATTCGTGTATTTTCATGGACAAAAATGCACAATACTGAAAATAAAAAGAACCACTCCATGCTATTTTATCATCAAATTATAGCAACAGTTGGGTGCTGAAATGAAAAAAATACACACCTTTTGTAGCAATTAAAAAAATTGTTACTTTTTTTTTTTTTAAGTTTTTTGTATGTCAAGTGTGGCGAATAACAGACAAAAATTTTACTGATTTTGGCCACCAGCAAATCCCAATTTTCAAGATGGCGAACCAAGATGGCCACAAATCCTCAACTTCTTCAAAATAAAGTTGATGACTATTCCATTAATGTTTTCTGAACTCTACGTCAAAATTTTAATCTCATAATGTTATCTTAAATATTGACTATTTTAATAGGAGATGCGGGTTTATTTTTGAGGTAGGGCATTTTTTTTTTTTTTTTTTTTTTTTTTTGGAGTAAGAAAAAAATAAAATAAGTCGATATATCGATTTTTTGATATATCATCTTAGACATTGATATCTCAAAAATATTGGATAGAAAATATCGATATATCGGAATATTTTCATTGTTACTGAATATTTTAATATACGGAATGGTTTATTTCTATTAACACGTTAAGCGCCACGTCAGTCACCGGTGACTGACACTGAACTTTCCTTTTAGAACGCGTCATTCACCGATGACTGACGGTCTAAAATGTGATATAAAACTAAAAAAATATATATTGTTTTAAGTAATTACGAAAAATTTATTTAAAACTTACTTACCTTTTATTTATTACAGAATCATGCTTTCTTAAAAATTACTTATTGTAAATTTTTTAGCTTCAGTGTCAGTCACCGTGGCACTCAACGTGTTAATAAATGTTTTGCGCAAAAATGGCTTTTCAGCTTTTTACAACACATTTTTAACATTAACGTTTACAATTTCGATCAAATTATTTGAAGTATTTTCGAGGCAGTCCATTTAAAAATAGTATCTTTGAAAAGAGCTGGCCACTCAGACTGTTTCCTTTTTTCCGTAGTTGTATTTTTGACCTTAGAAAATAGACTCTTAGAGGCATAATTCGCAACAATGACGAAGTATTGTTTTGTTGGCAAGTATTGCACAAAACTTTGTGTAAATATACAGTGAAACTTCCCTTTAACGAAATCTCTATTTAACGAAGTTTTCTACTTAACGAAATTTTCTGCTGAACCTTGACTTTGGACACTATTAACATGTAAATTAATCTCACGAAAAATATGTTCTATATAACGAAGTTTATTCCACTTTCGCGCGTGTGCAGCATTCAAATGCAGAGGCTGTTGTTGCGATAGATGTACGAATTTATTTCCGGGGAAATTTTGAAAATGAAATTATTTATTTATTTACTAAATCATTACCATTCTTCTTGGTGCTAAACAAAACAAATTTTTTTTTTTCAAACTAAGATAAATCTCCACTCTCTGACACAGACACTATGACATTGATAGTGGGGGGGGGGGGGGGGAAGCCATCCATACAATAAGAAGGGAATTCCGGTTCACAAAAATGTTACAGATGAATCAATCGGATTATATGTTTGATGACATGATTTTGTTTAATGATCTTTGATGAGGATATGATTACATGTTTTGAAAATGACTCGGGATCGGGAAGAGTTGAAACATGTCAACAGTCAAATAAAACTATTTTACTGTTTTAAAAATTTTAATCTTACACTTTTTTAGCAATTAGAAATAATATATTCGGATACTTACAAAAGGGCGGAAATTTTAATGAACAGTGTATTTTCCTATAAGAAACTTGTTCAAATTAATATTGCATACTTTTTTACTTTCTTCTATCTTTACAAGAAGAAAGTATTGGATTCATGAAAATTTTCGAATTCCGGTTTTCGACGGATTTACACGTTTTAGAGGTCAGAGAACCCGAAAAACATGTTTTTACAAAATGTCTGTCTGTGACTCTGTGAGTCTGTCTGTCTGTCTGTCTGTCTGTCTGTGTGTATGTGACACAAATTTTGTGGGCGCTCTATCTCAAGAACTAATGCACGGAATTTAATAAAAATTGATATTCAGTTAGTCCCTAATACAAATTGATGCTGATTAGCTTTTGGTGCAAATCGCTCAACAGATGGCGCTGCTATGCTGCATTTTGTATGATTTCCGAAATGGCTCTATCTCAAGAACTAATGCACGGATTTTCATAAAACTTCAGATTCTGTTAGTCCTTGATATGACTTGATGCTGATTACGTGTTGGTACAAATCGCTCAACAGGTGGCGCTGCTATGCTGCATTTTTATGATTTCCGCAATGGCTCTATCTCAAGAACTAAAGCACGGATTTTCATGAAACTTCAGATTCAGTTAGTCCTTGATCAGACTTGATGCTGATTACATGTTGGTGCAAATCGCTCAACAGGTGGCGTTGCTATGCTGCATTTTTTACAATTCCCGCAGTGGCTCTATCTCAAGAATTAATGCACGGATTTTCATCAAACTTCAGATTCAGTTAATCCTTGACATGAATTGAAGTTTTGTACAGTTTGGTGTAAATCGCTCAACAGGTGGCGCTGCTATACTGCATTTTTTACAATTTCCGCAATAGCTCTATCTCAACAACTAATGCTTGGATTTTCAACAAACTTCAGATTCATGTATACTTTGATATGAATTAGTGCGGTTTGTGTTTTGGTGCAAATCGCTCAACAGGTGGCGCTGCTATGCTGCACTTTTCAGAATTTCCATTATAGCGGTATCTGAAGAACTAATGCAACAATTTTCACTAAACTTCAGAATCAGTTAATCCTTGATATGAATTGACATTTTGTACATTTTGGTGTAAATCGCTCAACAGGTGGCGCTGCTATACAGCATTTTTCACGATTTCTTCAATCGCTGTATCTCAAGATCTAATGGACATATTTTCATCAAACTTCAGATTCAGTTACTCTTTGATATGAAATGATGCTGACTACGTGTTGGTGAATATCGCCCAATAGGTGGCGTTGCTATGCTGCCTTTTGCACTATTTCCTCAATAGCTCTATCTCAAGAACTAATGCAGGAATTTTCATCAAACTTCAGATTCAAGTACACCTTGATAAATGTTGATACTGATTATGTGGTTGTGTAAATCGCTCAACAGGTGGCGCTGTTATGCTGCATTTGTCATGATTTGCGCAAAAGCTCTATCTTAGGAACTAATGCACGGATTTTCCCCGAACTTCATATTCAGTTAGACATTGACACATGTGGATGATAATTAGGGTCTGGTGTAAATCACCCAATAGGTGGCGCTGCTATGCTGCATTTTGATGGATTTACACGATTTCATGGACAGTAATATCTCAAGAACTAATGCACGGAATTTCATCTTTTTAGAATCCTCATGATGAGCATAGATGCACTGTGATAATGAATTTTGAAGTATTGACAAGTATGAGATAGAAGAAAGTTTTGTGATGGCCACAACATACTAGTTTAAGTTAAGGATCTGGAAAAAAAAAGAGAAGAGGTACACTACGCTTCTGCTTTTGTTTACCTGTCTTTATCATGTGTTTTTTTTTTAAACATTATTCTAATTAAAATTTTCTAATATGGCTAAATTGCATTAAAAAAAAAAAAAAAAAAAAAAAACTACTGTCCGGATTAAAGTACATTTTTTCAAATATTTCCACTTTATGTGCATTTTTCATTTGTGTATTTTATTATACAAATTTCATGAATTTAAGTTGAATTCTATTTAACGAATTTTCTTCATAACGAAGTGTTCAGGTGTAACGATGAGACTTCGTTAAATGGGAGTTTCACTGTATTTTAGGTCTTCCTAGGGGATGGAAGAAGAGTAGAAGAGATCATGATCTTTATGACTCCTTAATTGGGTCTGTCTTTTTAATATTATTGGGTACTTCTTAGTTATCCCGTCGACCAAATTACTGTCGCCAAATTGTAACATTAAATGCCAATAATGGTTTGTCATTAATTAATTAATTGTAAGATTAAATGCCAATAATGGCCAATAAAACCATTAATTGGACGTTTTATTTGTATTTTTATTAATGTTTTACTAATTTAATTGTTCTTTCGTTATTTAAAATAAAAACTATTTCAATGTATATAATTTGGCGAGTGGTTTGGCGGTTTATATAATTTGGCGAAATTGGTCGACGGTACAACTAAGAAGTACCTATTATTGTTATTATTGAGGTGGTCCGGAACACAAAAAATTCGAAAATGTCAATTTTTAACTTTTTTGGCTTAAAAATTTTTTGCTGAGGTTTTAGAATAAAATTATACACAGACACAAGAAAAAAAGAAAGAAAAGAAAAAAGGATAGGAAAACCGACCAAGTTTGGAGGAAATTGGCTAATTTGCTGTACTGGGATCCCAACTAACATTAAATTAGTTAATTTAGCGATTACTGTATTTAGATCAGTTCCGGCGATGACTGTTACACCAAAATAGTATATAATGCTTATAAGGCGTTCAGAAGACAATCCGACAAAACTCCACTTTAAAGTGGCATTTTTTTAAACAAAGGAACATTGAAAGTTTTCTATATATTTAAACAGTGATTGAAAGTTTTCTACATATTTAAACAGTGATAAAAAGTTACCTTTGATTAAAAGAAAATTAATGAGTTCAATCAAAATATCCCGAGAAAAAATATATATATAGATATAATATTTTTATAGTTACAATAACTTTAACTGTTTATACTAAACATTTTCATTTGATGGAGTTAATCGATTTGGGCACTGAACGGCTCAATTATGTAATGCTGTCTGTAATCATCAAAGGAGTATAGAGAGGCGTAAATCCATTTTTCTCAGAAAGCATTTTTTTTTCTTTCTTTCAAGGTTCATTTATTCAAGATTTAAATTCATGTATCTCAATTTCTAAAAGATTAAGTTCAATTATTTTCCGTTATATACGGTTTAAGTTGCCAATAGTACTTTTTTCTTTTGAAAGTAATGTTTAAAAAGTTTATTCTCGCGCACTGTTAAAAATCTGCAACAAACTGAACACTGTTAAAAATTTTAAGCAAACTGTGCAGTCATTCGACCATTTTTATAGATAACGGTTACTTAACCGTCAATTTTAATCGATCTCGACCGTAATTTGGTCAATAATATGGTGGTAATATCTTCATATGGTCAAATAACTTTTATTTGCAAGCAAAAAACGGTCGAATGACTGGACAGTTTGTTGCAAAATTTTAACAGTGCCCACACTGCAAATAGAAGCGTCTTAAATTTAGACACATATGTGACTGAAAAAGAATTTTAGACACTTAAGTGGCTTAATCTGAAAATTAAGACACTATAGATGTCTTAATTTAAGATACATAAGCGTCTTACTATGACCATGGTGTAAACGAACTGAGAATAATGTCTAAAATATCCGCAAACGTCTTATTTTAAGACACTTCATTGCTTTAAACGTGTCTTAATTTAAGATGTTTTGATTCTTCCGACGCAATAACCACCAGGGGGCACTAGCACTCCCAGTTGCGCATGCGTTTTAGATGTCTTCGTTCGAAGTGGTATACGTTGTAATTCAAACAAAGTTTGTTTTTATGTACGCGTGTATTTTAATTCGTTTTTTGCGAAATGTGAAGTACTGTGATTTTAATTCGTATTAACTTGAATTATTTATTTATTGAATACATACATCTGACGTGTGTGCTCGACATCAAATCATAGGCGTAGAGTTTTCAAAATTATTGGAGGGGCTCAACCAGTGGCGCAGACAAGGGGGTGGGAGTCTACACCCCCCCCCCTGAAACAGGGAATTAATTTACTAAGTAATGAATACAAAAATAGTAAAACCTGCTAAGACAAAATTACAAATAACCGTTGAATGTTTCCGTTTTATACAGGTTTTCGTCTATCTTAACAGGTAAAATTTCAAAGTGTTCCTTTGGATGGGATCATGAAATGTTTCCCATTAAAGAAGATTTCGTTATAGACAGGTTCCGTCTACACAGGCTAACCTTATATCCGTACAGTAAAACCTTTGTAAGAGCAATCGTAAGCGACCGAAACAATATTCCGTTTAAGACAGGTTTCTAGCTAATTAAGTAAAATTGTACGGCAATCTTTTCTTCTGGAGCATGAAAATTTTCCATTTAAGAAAGGATTATGCCATAGACAGGTTTTACTCTACATATATCATAAATATCTATATGTCTTATAATAAAAGACAATATCGCTGTTTGTGTGTGTTTACTGCCGATGGCTATGAAAATGTACTACCAGCAGATGTCGGAAAATTTATATGAGAATAGTTCAATGCAGGTATGGATGCCCCCGAGGCTCACATTTTTAATTTTTTGATAATTGGCCGAGATATTAATTAAAAATTCATCAAAAATAGATCTTTTTTTGAAAATTGGCAGAGACGCGCTCGTGCAAGGCCAGAACCTGCTTTTCGAGCGGAAAGGAAGGAAGAACTAAATACATTTTTTTTTCCGTTTTGTTTTAATGCTCATCAGCCGTGCCGTTTAAAATACGGAAAGACGGATCACATATTCTTATAGTTCGTAGATTTACGTCTCAAACGCCGCAATCAGTTAAAAAATATGATTCTTAACTCTTTGAAAATTTTTTTCAAATTATCAGTCGACTTTTTCTTCCTTTCGCCAACGCTTACTCGGGCTCAATTTTAGAGGTACCGATTCACAAAAAATACGTATTTAAAGCCAAGATCTTCTTCTCGTCGCCGATGCAAACGGTTTTCTAAAAGACTAATTTTAATTCTTCAAACAAATTCGCGACCGCAGATCACTTCGCGCCTCAACGTGACGAGACTCTCTTTTTTCCACAATCTTTTCAGAGCATTTCGACAGACTGGATTTTACATTTATTACAATAATTTCGTAATTTTAGAACGAGTGAAATATTTAAAAATAATAATAATAATAAAATCTTAGAAAATTTCGACGAAAAAGCTAAAAAACGGTTTCGGCGCGGTTTCGCTTGGCTTCGGCACACGTTTTCGCTATTAAATATGCATATTTTTCATGAAATTTTATAGAGTACTCAGGTATAGTTATGTTTATAACATATTAAAATTTCGGACAGTTCGGACGGCGAAAACTATTTTTTTTTTGTTGTTGCTGCTGTTATGTTAAAGAACCCGACGCGACAACAAGAAAAACTAATCGGATGTGACAATCCCAAAACTTTCTTCTATCTCATGCATGTTAATACTTCAAAATTCCTTATCACAATGCCAAAATTAAATGACAATCTATAGATTGTCATGAGGGGCATATATGCTCATCTCCATCATAAGGATTCTAAAGATATAGGTTCATTAAATTGTGTACATTTTAAAAGGAGATATAAGCATCGCACCTTTGAAACAACAATTGAATTTCGGCATCCATCCACTTAGATGTCTGCAAGAAAAAGTCTCAGCTCAAAGAGCACAAAAGCGACACCTGTCGAGCTGTATATACCCAAGCTTAAAAAAAGATCTATTTATGTGAAAGTGTAACAGAATATGAAGTCTGATTAAATTCCGTGTATTAGTTTTTGAAGCAGAATAATTGCGGAAATCATGAAAAACGGAGCATAACAGAGCCACCTATTGCTCGATTTACACCAAAACGTAATAAAGAACAACATATATCAACGTCTAATTGAATTTGAAGTTTGAGGGAAATTTGTGCGTTAGTTTTTAAGATAGAGCTATTACGAAAATCATAAAAAATTCTGTATCGCAGCACCACCTGTTGGCCAATTTACACCAAAAAGTAATCAGCACCATTTTATATCATGGACTAACCTAATCTGAAGTTTGATGAAAATACGTGCATTAGTTCTTGAGAAAGAGCTATTGCGAAAATCGTGAAAAATGAAGCATAGTAGCGAAACCTGTTGGACGATGTACACGAAAATGTAATCAGCCCGAAATAATATCAAGATATAGCTGAATTTGAAGTTTGATGAAAATCTGATCATTAGTTCTTGAGATATAGCTATTGAGGAAATCGTGAATAATGCATCATAACAGCGCTACCTATTGAGCAATTTACACCAAAAATTAATCAGCACCAAACAATATCAAGGACTAACAGAATCTGATGTTTTATGAAAATCTGTGCTAGTTCTTGAGATATAGGGCGATTTGCAACAACAACTATTCAGCATCAATTTATACGAGTGACTAATTAAACCGAAAGTTTTATTAAATTCCGTGCATTAGTTCTTGAGATAGAGCGCCCCAAAAATTTGTGTCACATATAAACTCACAGACAGATTCTCAGAAGACATTTTGTAAAAACGTCTTTTTCGGGATCTGTGACCGCTAAATGTGTAAATCCGCCGTAAACCGGAATTCCAAAATTTTCTTGAATGCAATATTTTCTTCTTGCAAAGATAGAAGAAAGTAAAAGGGAAAAAGAAAACATTTATTTTAGAAGTAGATATCAATATTTTTTCACGAGAATTTTACACGCGCTGGGAAACGGTTATATTTATAACGATAAAAAATTTAAAGAATTCGGACCAAAAGAAACTATTTAAAAAAAAAAATTATGTGTGAAAAACAGAAAATTACTTCTTATACGAGCGCTTTTACCATTAAAAGATCAATATTTTCGGAGATTTTTTTCATTTAAAAATATAAACTCGGACAAAAATCGGATTAAAGGTATAAAATCATACAAATTTGTGCTTTATTAAAGGTCATTATCACAGGCCCGGGCAACGCCGGGCGGGTCAGCTAGTCTATAATAATAAGGAAAGAGGTTTGTCTGTCGGCTATGTTCTGAAAAAATCGCTGTACGCAGAGCTACAAAATTTGGTATGAAGGTACCTGTATATGCACCCCGAAGCCCGATTTCGGACTTTTTGATTAGACTTTTTCAATATAATTTTTAATGCAATTTTTAACGTTTTTTCACTGTTCGAGGCAATTTTTTTTTATTATTATTAAAATAAATCAGATTTCAATCTTTTAGCGTATATTACAGTAAATTTTGTCCTCTTTTCAAAAAAGTTTATTCGGAATTCGTGCAGCGATTTTTTAATTTTTCACAAATAATTGCATGCGATTTTTAGCGTTATTTCGTGTTTAGCAGCGATTTTTTTTTTATATTGATAAAATGAATTCGGTTTCAAATTTTTAGCATTATACAGTAAGTTTTGTGAATTTTTAATAATGCGAGTTTTTGCGATTTTTCGCAACGAGTTTTGACACTCGTGAGAGAATTCCTGTTAAAATGTTTTAGAGCACTTGTAGTAATTTTTCGCGTTTGCGATTTTTAGCGCTTTTTAATGCAATTTTCAGCGGTTTTTCGCTTTCCGCAGTGACTTTTTTACATTGGTAAAAAGAATTCAGTTTTAAACTTTTAACCTAATGTAGTAAATTTTGTTCACTTTGAGCGATTTTTATTGTGATTTTTTTGCATTCCGTGGAGATTTTTTGACATTCGTGAAAAAATTCCGGTTAATGTTTTTAGTCCACTATAGTGATTTGTGTTCTCAGCGATTTTTGAATTTTTAATGTCTTTTTTGCATTTTTTCGCATTCCGTAGCGACTTTTTGGCATTCATAACATTTTTTCGGCTTCAAACTTTCAGCCTAATATAGCAAATTTTCTCTTCCGCGATTTCTGAAAAAAAAAAGAAAAGAAAAAAATCTTCACTTCAACACGTTTTTTTAGCATTTTTACTCGTTCCGTGCCTTTTTTTTTTTTTCTTTTTTTTTTTTTTTTTTTTTTTTACATTTATAAAATAAATTCGTTTCAAACTTGTAACACGCTGTAGTAATTTTTTTCCTCTGCGATTTTTGATTTTTTATCTATTTTTAATGCGATGTTTAGCATTCCGCTGCTATCTTTTGACATTAGTAAAAGGGAATGGGTGTCAAATTTTTAGCCCAATATAATAAATTTTGTTATATTTTCAATAAAGTTTATTCGAAATTCGTACAGCAATTTTTCAATTTTTTGCGAATTTTTATGTATTGTTTAGTGATTTTTCGCATTCCGCGCTGATTTTTCTACATTCGTAAAAGGAATCCTGTTTTAAACTTTTAGCCCATAATAACAAAATTTTGTCATTTGCGATTTTTGAATTTTTAGCGATTTTTAGAGTTTTTTCGCGATTTGCTACAATTTTTTCAAATTAGTAAAAGGAATCCGGTTATCTTCTAGCCCAAAATAGTAAATTTTGTTTTCTTTTCATTTAAATTTATTTGGTATTCGTGCAGCTTTTTTTTTTTAAATTTTTCGCGATTTTTTTATTTTTTTCGTGTTTTGTACTGTTCTTTGACAGGCCGGACAACGTCGGGCATGTCAGCTAGCTAGTGTATAAATGTAAAATATAAATATTACAGGGCTGCGCACAAAAAAGCGGCCCTGCTGTGTTTGCCACGAATGCGCATGTACAGATAGATACTTTTATATGAACGTCTAAAAGCTTGAAAATTGCACGAAAATCGAATCAAATGTCAGTCCGAAACGGCACGGGAAAAAATTAAGTTTAGGCCTGGCCCGGGTTTACAGAAAAAATTTAGACCCGGTCCCTACTCAGCATGATCTTAATGAAAGAAAATGACCCTGAGAAAGGGTTTCTTGCTCGGCCTGAATAAGAACAACTGAATATATATTGTTTATTGTTACCAGATCCTGGTGAATCGTCATTTACTACAGAGAGACCGCTTAATAGATTTGGACTATTTTAATAAATATGAGCTTTATGCATGATTTAGAGACAAAGAATTTCTCCCTTTATATTCTATGCTTTGGAGACACTGGTGCTTCTTCCTGGATTCTAATTTCATCATTTGCAACAAAACTTAACTCCTCTTCCCCCTTTCTCCCGAGTTTTTCAAAGCTCGTAAATTGGAGTCACTTTCTTTGCAGATTCGGGAAACGGCCAACCATTTTATCTGTGCTCTACTCAGATCATATCGGACACCATTTGTTGTCCGTTAAAAACGTGAATTTATTGCCCTATGTCTATGACGCCGAATTAGAAAAAGAATTTTTTCCCAGAAAGTGTGTCCAGTGTCCAAAGAAGGAAGAAAAACCCATCATGGGGAGTGCTTAGTTTTTTCCCATACGCCACGCTAAAATTTTCCAGTTGTTTTATTTGTTTAGAAAGGATAAAAGTAAACAGCGAATTTAGAGAAAGAACAATTATCCATCGAAAACATGTGCTAAAAACTTTTGCAAATTATCTGAAATTCCAAAATCTGAGTTTTTTTCCTATGTCAGTTGACATAAAAAAATATAGCCCGTCTGAAAAAATTATTGGAGGGGCCCGAGCCCCACGGGCCCATATAACTCTACGCCTATGCATGTCTCTTAGAAGCTGTCGTCGATACAAGGGCGGGATAGACACAGAACAGAAGTAGACGACGGTTGAAGATTACACCCGGAAATTCTACAAAGCGTGTGCAATGGGCTTAGTGTTAACTCGTATCAATTTATATCAATAATATTGTGTTATTCATCTTCGTCCTGTCGAAGCTGGCAAAAAAAAAGAAACTTTTGTCTGGCGGGTCCTGTTTTTAGGATGAAACATCTCATTCTTTAAATATGGCTAGTCGGATGTATTATGGGATTACCTTTTAAACTGATGAAAGTCTTTCTCCCTCACTGTGGTTGTGGTAGTTTTTAAAATTTCAAATCAAGGAATATTTCTTACCTCTTGCAGCAACTCAAGTAAGTTTCTTTATAGTAGTAAAATTAGTGTATTTTATGATTTTATTTATTGTACTAAACAAAATCCTGCATGAAATTTAATTAGTTTTGAATCTGTTCGCAAAAAACCCCACTAATTCTAGAAGTATATATTTTTAAACTTATGACGTTCTTTTTTATTTCGAATTATATATTCAATGTCAGTTCTTAGTTTCAATGGATAATTTTTATCTCGCAGTAAATGACGGCCACAAGGAAGTAAAGAAAAAAAAACTTTGAAAGATGACCTAATGCTTTCTTACTTCCTGGCATAAAACCGCAGATTAAAAAAAGATAAATAAAGTAAATGAGACTGGTCTATTATATGAAGCTGCCTGTAAAAATAATACGATTTGCAATCAACTCTAATACTGATTTTTTTATTATTTTTAATAAAAAAGTAATTTGAAATTTATAATGGGAAAAAGTAAAAACCTCTAACTAGATTTCGTATTTAAAATTGTGGTAACTTTATTTATATGCACTTATACGAAAAATACAAAAATGACAGATGTTACTGTATATATTTAAGACGAAAGAAGTTTGGAAATCATAAGTTATTTTTTCCTCATGTTTTTAATATAGAATATGTACTTATTTGTTTTTATTGATAGTTGAATAGCTTTTGTGAGTACCCTCTGATCTACATAAAAACTTGCCCATGTGGAAATATAAATTTTTTAAAAACATAATTTTTAAATAAGTATTTTCATTTTTTTTGGGGGGGGGGAGGGGGGGATTTTGCATGAATTTTTGTAAAGCTGATATCTTAAATCTTGCACTGATTATAATGAAAGTTTTGAACTTTTAGAGTAGGACAAGTTTAAAAACGCAAATATATTTAACAAAATACCAAAGTCATTTTTTCCCCAATGTTATTAAAGTAGAATATTTATTTATTTATTTTCATTATTCATAGTTAAATGGCTGTTGTGATTATCAAGTGATGTATATGTAAAATTGCCTATGTGGCAATATATTTTTTTATATTTTCATTTTTTTTAGGGGGGGGGGGGGATTTTTGCAATTTTCGTACATCTGATATTTTAAATCTTTTTCCACATTCAACCGAGTATAATAAATATTTTGAACTTTTAGAGTAGGACAAGATTATAAAATATATATATATATTTATCTATGTACCTTAAAAGCCCTTAATAGCGAACACTTCGGGACCGCGGAATTTGTCCGATAATTGGAGATGTCTACTTTTTTGAGGTAAAAATATACAAATATGTATGTCTGCTGATTAAAAAAGTATTCGTTAAATAGAGGTGTTCGCTATTCGAGAATGTCCATTAACCTCCACAACGGATAGTCCCGAATAGTCATCTCAATTTAGACAACTATAATGCAGGGTTGCGTTTTTTGCAAAAGTACTTCTTGATTAAAGGAAGGGCAAACTGGGAAGTGCCCCGTCCCCCTACGACTGTAGTGCCCCCAAATTTGATGTGCAATATTTGTAAGGCTTATATTTTAAATCTGTTTCGAAATTGTACTGATTATAATCAATATTTTGAACTTTTAAAGTAAAATAAGGTTAAAAACAAAATAAATTTTAAAAAATCTAATATTTAGATAAATATTTCTTGTTTTTTAATCTTGTTCTACTCCTGAAGTTCAAGATATTGATTATAATCAGTACAATGTCGTAAAAGATTTAAATTATCAACGTAACGAAAATTGTATACCAAAACTGAGAGCACCAAAAAAATCAGGCTGTATTGGGGGGGGGGGGGGGCAGGACCACAGCCAAATATTTTTCCAGGATTCAACGTGGTCAAACATGGCTACGTATGATGCTTACAAAAAAATGGATGCGATTCAGACGTTTGAAGTGTCTGAAATTCAGACGCAAAAAGTGTCTGAAAAAATTCAGACATTTTAAAATGTCTGAAAATTGAACACTCCATTTCAGACACTTAAGTGTCTGAATTTCAGACATTTTAATTTAGAGTGCAGTCATTTGATCGTTTTTAACACGCTGAATGCCAAGCCTATTTTGTCTGTCCTTCCGTTTGGGACACGAAATACGCTTCCCGTTACACAATGTATAAGTGTCAGCCACAGATGATTGACGCGGCTAAAACGGAAAGTTCAGTGTTAGTCATCGGTGACTGACATGGCACTCAACGTGTTAAAGATAACGCTTACTTAACCGTCCCCCCACCCCTTAATTCAGATAAATGGGTTTTTCATGCAGAATGATTCGATTTGCTCCGAATTTGATATACCGGTTTATTATGTTAAGGAACTTCCCTGATTAGTTTTGAAAGTTCATTGGTTAAGGATAAAGGGGGAAAACGGGGTTAGTCCACCCCCCTTAATTCAGATAAATGTGTTTTTCATGCAGAATGATTCGATTTGCTCCGAATTTGGTATACCGGTTTATTATGTTAAGGAACTTTGCTGATTAGTTTTAGGGGTTCATTGGTTAAGGATAAAGGGGAAAAGGGGGGTTAGTCCACCCCCTTAATTCAGATAAATGGGTTTTTCATGCAGAATCTTTTGATTTGCTCCGAATTTGGTATACCGGTTTATTATGTTAAGGAACATCCCTGATTAGTTTTGGGAGTTCATTGGTTAAGGATAAAGGGGGGGAAATGGGGTTAGTCCCCCCCCCCCCTTAATTCAGATAAATGGGTTTTTCATGCTGAATGATTCGATTTGCTCCGAATTTGGTATACCGGTTTATTATGTTAAGGAACTTCCCTGATTAGTTTTGGGAGTTCATTGGTTAAGGATAAAGGGGAAAAAACGGGGTTAGTCCACCCCCCTTAATCCAGATAAATGTGTTTTTCATGCAGAATGATTCGATTTGCTCCGAATTTGGTATACCGGTTTATTATGTTAAGGAACTTCCCTGATTAGTTTTGGGGGTTCATTGGTTAAGGATAAAGGGGGAAAACAGGGTTATTCCACCCCTCTTAATTCAGATAAATGTGTTTTTCATGCAGAATGATTCGATTTGCTCCGAATTTGGTATAACGGTTTATCATGTTAAGGAACTTCCCTGATTAGTTTTGGGGTTCATTGGTTAAGGGTAAAGGGGGAAAAGGGAGGTTAGCCCGCCACTCTTAATTTAGATAAATGAGTTTTTCATGCAGAATGATTCGATTTGCTCCGAAGTTGGTATACCGGTTTATTATGTTAAAGAGCTTCCCTGATTCGTTTTGGCGATTAATTGGTTAAGGATAAAGGGGGGTTAGTCCACCCCCTTAATTTAGATAAATGTTTTTTTTTGCAAGATTATTCGATTTGCTCCAAATTTGGTATACCGGTTTATTATGATAAGGAGCTTCCCTGATTAGATTTGGAGGTTCACTGGTTAAGTATAAAGGGGGAAACGGGGGCTAATTCCCCTTCACTTATTTTTTTGAGTGGCATTATTCTTTAAAATAAGAGTATAATATACAATTAGTGTGAATAGTCTGTGAGCTCGATGCCATCAGTTTAGCTGGGCACTTTTCTTTTTTATTAAATCTAACGATTATTTTGTAATATTATGAAGCTTATCAGACCCTATTATTGGTTATATAATGGTCAAATTTTTATAAAAACGGTCGAATGACGGACCAATCTGCTACAAATTTTTAACAGTTCAGTGAAAAGTACTCATTAAAAATAACTTATTTTTTTCTGAAACATTAATTTTTTTTCTGTAAACTTTGATAACAATAAAATTTGTTCTTTCTGGAACTCAAAAATGAAAATATAAATGTATTCAAAAGCTTTATTCTTTCAGAAGATTTATCAAGGTTTAAATAAGACTCAAATTAATACTTTTAAATTTTTTTTATTTAAATCTAATTTTTTTTTTAATAATTTATATTTCTAAAGGAATATAGTATGTACACAAACATACTTTTCAACAACAACAACAAAAAAGAATAAAACAATATTTATAAACAAGTAAATAAAATTCATTTCCTTAATTTATTTTAAATTTGAATAAATATTTCGAATAATGATACATTTTCTACTAATAATTATGCAAGATAATATAATAATACTTCAAATTAAGATTGTAGCTATTAACGATAGTTCTCTACTATGACAGATTTTAAACCCTACAACTAACTTTTTAAAAACTTCCTGTAAAAGTTTTGCAAAACGATGACAAATCTTTCTCGAAACTAGCAAGATTTTGAGACGAAAACCTGGTGCCGTCACGGTTAAACCATTTTTATTTTTCCTGAACTAATTCAAAGGAAATAAAACGAAAAAAGCTGGATTTCCGCTTGATGGTCGAGATCTGAACTTGTTGTTTTCAAGGTGAGGACATTGACATTATCTTCCTTTCAAAATTTACCTCTGACGCATCTACTTCAGAACGTCGTTTTCGAAATAGGAGCGACTGAGATTTTGAAAGGAATTATCATGTAAATAATTCTTCTGCATTTTATTGTATAATGAAGTGTCAAATTGCAATGACGAGATTGTGTCCTGTATTCTGTCGGCCGTGTAGAAAAATATTTTAAGTGGGACTTTACACTGCTTTGAAAACGAGGTTTTTTTTCTGTTATATGATGTCTCAAACATTGTTTGTATTTCGTAGTTTCAGAATATGCCAATTCTGTCACGATATATATATATATATATTTACTGTGAATCAATTTTGGGTAATATTGATGCAGATTAATTATTAATGCTGCGATGAATATTGATCATGTTAAAATAAATATAAGGAATAAAGCGTGGATAATAAGAATAAATCTAACTTACAGCTGTTTTAAATAGTTTTTTTTTTATACAAAATGTTGGAAAGTGAAAAACAGTAGAAGTAATACACATACCTACAGTATAAATTAAGGTAGGCTACAAGAGGCGTGCGGAAGGTGTAATGTACTCATGCTTATTAAAGGCACCCAAGAAAACGAAACAAAGCAAAAAGGTCTTTTTTTCTATATTCTTGCAAAAGTAAATTATGGTCCCAAAGCAGTTCCAAAACAAAAGCATAGGAAGGAAAAACGACAGAATTGAAAGGAAATTGGCTAAATCACTGTAAGGAAATATCAACTAACATTAAATTAGTTAATTCAACAATTACTCTTAGGGAATCCCAATTGCATATAGGGGAGAGTAGCCTAATTTGGACCACTTCACTTATTTTCAGGTGTAACTCACTTAATTTTTGGAATATCTGCAAAAGATCATTACACAGGGTCAATCTATTCATCTACTAACTAAATAAATATTTAGATCAATTTCATTTTCAAAATCTTAAAATTTATTTTAATTTGAAAAATTTGTCAAAAGTGGTCCAAATTCAGCAACTGGTTGCCTAAGTTGGACCCCCAGTCTCCTAAATTGGACCAAATAATATCAGGTTGTTTTAATGACTAGAAAATATAACTAATTTTATTAAAAGCAAAGTTTGCGATTAATGAGACAATCAAACAAAATAACAGCAATGAAATATAATGAAATCAAATATCTGAAAATAAGGGTAATTGTTTTAAATCAAAAAGTATTCAAAATATAAATCAAAGTTATCAGTAATTCAAAGTTATCAGTAATTAAGAACAGAAATTATGGAACTAATTGTCAGTTACTTGAATATCAAGTAAGGAGTGAGGCAAAGCTTAGACATGAATTTTGTTTATTGTTTTTGTTTTCCAGCGCACACAACATGGAACCGTATATGGCAATCTGAACACTAAATCATTTCTGCTATTTTATTTTTCTTACAAATTAGACAAAACCAATCATCACTGTCTAGATTTTTCTTTTTAGATTCTGAATTATCAGACTTTTTTTTTTTTTTGCAACAGAAGTTTTCTTTACATTATGTTTGTAGTTCTTCTCTTCCGTCATTTTCTTGCTAATTGCATTACGCCTATTTTTTAAAACTTGATGTTCCAATTGCTTTTGTGCTGTGATAGCTTCCTTTTTGTGGTTTTTTTTTTTTAATTTCAAGGTTTACTTTATATGGCGAAAATGTTAACACAACTGTTTTTTGGCTCCCTCTGTACTTCGATTTAACTGAATTTAGCAAGGAAATAATATTTCTAATGATTTTTTTGCTTTTGGGGAGGATTTGTAGCTGCAGCCTTGTTGCAGGTCAATTTCTTCACAACTTACTGCGTGCTTTTTTGTTTCCTATATCTTCAACAGCTTTTGCTGTCATGAGTGTTTTTCTTCCAGACAGTTTGTCTATGTCTTTTTCAACATTTTCATCCAAGTTTGGGATTTTATGCGTTTTAATGGCAAAAAAGTATAATTCCACCCTCCAGAACTGTAAAAAGTCTTCCATCACAAATATTCTGCTGGAGGAAAATGTTTGAATTCAACTCTGTAAATCAAATATGCCGTAGGAATAAAGAATTCAAAGAAAATAAATGCAATTGCATACAAGATAAAAGACATTGCAAACAAAATTTATTGCATAGACATGTAAAAATATTTTTATGTTTATATAGGCCTAAACCGTATAAAAAATAAATCCAGATATACAAAATAAAACTTGCATGGAGATAATAAAATTGAAATATAAAAAAATAGTGTACAAAGCGTACCGTCCTCGAAATTCATTACTTACTTTTCAAATTTATGATCGCATATCTGGTCCAATTTAAGCAACTTAAATTGACCCAATTAGGGCAACTGCGCCATTTTTTAAAACGGTTAATTTCAAGACTAAGAACAAAAACGAAATTAAACAAATCTGCGTGAAAAATATGCGCAATAAACAGATGAATTCATATATGTATATGAAAACATAACAACTTACCTTATTTTTTAAATATTCACTTACGTTTAGCAGGAAAAAATTAGATCAAAACAGCTAACTTTAGGTTTTTTTAAATTGTCTGAAAACAACACGTGGTAGGCGGCTGCTTATTCTAATCATGAGTGACGTCATTCTGATGAGTAGGATTTCAGCGGTAGATGGAGTCTCTTCCTGTAATTAACGGCAGAATGGCAACAGTCCAATTAAAGCGGCGGTCCAAATATGACTACTCTCCCCTACATGAAAGCAAAACAAAGTCAAAGAAAAACAACCACCACTGGATCCGGGAAACTTTTTGTACCAATATCTCGAAAAGTATGAAAATCATTATTTTGGCTATCTCTATAACTTGATTCCTGTCAGGCGCATATGAGAACCATTAAAAAAAATAGATTAGGTTAACTCCTTCACATGAATTTAAAAATCATGAAAACCATTAATTCGCCACTCACTATAACAAATTCCTATTTTTGTTGAACTCTGTGTACATAAAACCCAAATTTGAATTAATATTTTAAAAGTCTATTTGGAATTCCGTCTGCTTTGTCGCAACAAGTTCTGTTTTGACACGAGAAAGGGCTGTTTTAAAAAATATATTAAATGATTTTACAGCAGCTATTCCTTTTTATAGTACAAGGGTCATGGAGAGACGAAGGGACGTGGGTTGACAACTGTGGCGAGTTGGCTCTATTTCCAGGCGGCAGACTTCTATAACACTGGACTACAAAAATTTATCCCACGCTATGACAAGTGTTACAATCCCGATGGTTCTTATGTTGAGAAGTAGCTGATATATTGCTGTATCTTTTGCAATAAATCTTTCCAGGTAATTACGTTTTGTTTCTTTTTATTGAAACTTACTTTCTAGATGACCCTCGTATTTGCAAATATATTTGCCTGGAATCATTTTATGGATTTTTAAAACCCAACTTTTAAACTTTAAAAGAAAAACTATACATCTGTTAATTTAGAGTTGTATTTTTTTAATTTGTAATTTAAATTTTTTAAAAAAGTTACCGATTCGTTGTGGAGAATCCACCTCAGCCAGGATTCAAACCCAATCCTTTGATTTGCGAAACAATGTGACACCACTACATCCCACCACTACGGAATATCTTCTATCTTTCCATAACCTTCTCTATCTAGGAGAGAAGGACATCCATCCCTTTTCAAACACTTCGTGAGAAGATTCAAGCAGATTAGGCTTGGCAGTGGCGTATGTCCTCACTTTTCATGTTGTAAAGTCTTGAAATAATTAGTAATTAAGTTTATTAATCAGTTTCCAAGTTCAGACTTTACAACAAGGATCGTAGTTCTCACGGTAAGAAAACGATCTATCAGTTTTGAACAATGTGCAAAGGCCAGCTAGTCTGCAAATTTCTAAAAGCTTGAGACTAAAATTTAGTCACGGCACATCCCTGAGTAACGAGATTTCATCTATACCTGGCCCCTCGGGAGAGTAAAGTTTCTCCTCTCGCAGACAGATGTTGGCAACACGGGCACCGGCTCTAAACAGAGATTTCCAATGAGCACAGAGCAACCTCTCTACTATTGGAAGCTTTGCTTTAATGAACACCTTGTGCCCCCGTTTATTCTATAGAGGCGTGGAAAAAGAGCTTTGCGAGGCAGTCTGGTTTGGAGAGCTCGAAGTGTGTACGAAGAGCTATTGGCACGGTAAAAAAGGTATGTTCCGTCTAGTGCCCTATAACTCCGAATAAGTTAAAGTACGTCAATGCATCTATAGTTGCAGACAGTTTGACAGAGACTGACAAATTACTTCACATCGAAAGAGACCTCCTGTCTCTTGTTAACGAAAAGCTACCTAGCTGAGTTAATGTGTAAACTCGCCAGAGTTACTGTTGAAGGTAAGCACATCTGAGTTTGACTTACCGCAGAGTTTATCCCAAAGACATCTCTTTCTTCAGATCAGAGATGTCTTTGGGAGAGAGATGAGTCAAGAGATCTGTAATATTCAGCGGAATTCCTCACATTGAACTGTTTTATTATAAACTATACTGACTTGATAAAACACTTTGACGGTTATCAGGAGTGAAGGAATGTGAATTATTCCCCGATTGTAATCGACCCTTACCCACGTAACTAACCAACCTGACTTAATTAAAATTTTAATATCACATATTAATAAATCCTCATTAAGAAGAGAAAGATTCTAGTTATTCTGCATCATATCTAAACATAACTTGTATCCGACTAGAATCTTTACAATGTTCTTATTTTCTTTATGTTTTTACGAGTTTTCAATTCGCTTTATCGTATTTTCGTGCTATACAGTGGTGCCAACTTATATGGGCCCATGGGGCCCGAGCTCACCCAATTTTCATTATTCTATTTTCGCGCTTATTTATTTTTAAATCGCAGAAAAGAAATTAATTTGTTGATGTTCACAAAATTATTTTGTTTGAAAATACTGTAAAAATAGCAATAACAGACACATAGGAGCCTAAAACACAACCTGCTCCCTTCCTCCCTTCATCCTAAAAGACGTACAATCAATTTTCTCTCAAAAAAGAAATTTCCTGAATATTCGCGAATTATGTTTTCTTCCTAAACGCACTAAATTTGAAGTTCAGCACTCAGAAAATGCTGCCAAAGCATTTACAATTTTCAACTTGCGTCAGCCCATTAATCGTCGTCATGAGATAGCAGTCAATTATGTGAAGATATATACATATGTAATATATCGCACGTTCCGGAACCTGTAGAGGAGTGTCGCGGCCCGTTCTCTTACCGGCTGGTGTCCGTACAGCCGGCTTTAAGATGCAAGTACATCTTGGGGTTGACAGAACTGGTAGATAATAATTGGACTCGGAAACCTCTTGTTGGACCGAACTCATTTATTTGGTGCTCCATCTTACAGTCCGTTTCGCGAGTCCGTTACGTGATGATTTTAGAAGCTACATCGTCATAGGTGTTGCAGTCATCTCAAAAGTGCAAATTCTCCCGTTTTCGGCGCGGGTTTTAGCTAATATCTTAGGGTTTATCATATTTTCCAGCAGAGGGCATAGTTGTAAATTTAGGAGGAACATTTCTTTAATTGGTTGATTAGAGAAAAAGCATTCCCAATGAAGAACTTTTAATTTCAGGCAGCTTTAGTATGCAAAAAGGGAAACCACAGCTGTTCTAGCTCTTTGAAGAGAGTGGAATTCGCTTTAAAATTGCAGTCTTTAACAGGCACAAAGACGTGAATAACTTTTCTTGATGGTAACATAAAATCCCAATTCAGCTAAAGTTGAGATCATTTCTTTTACTTTTCTTTAATCAGGAATTGTTGCAGGAAAAATCAGAGTGAATAGTTTTTTTTCCCCTTCACCGTACCGGGCGTCCGGAGCGGACCGCTATGTCAACAGCGCTCCGTAGTTGCCCCCCGAGTCAGAGAATCCCCGATGACGGGTCACCACATATATTACATATATATATATATGTTAAATAAAAAACGCTATTCGATTCCAGATCACTTTAGAAATTATATCTAAAAATGTCATGCTTCTTATGTATACCACTGACTTTGTGAATGTGCCAGAAAGTGCTGTTGAGTGCAGAAAAATATTTCTTTTGGGATAGCATTTATTGGAAGATCTGCAGTTAAGGAGATAATATTAGCAACATGCCGTGCTACATAAAAGATGGGCCTCACTTTATTAAGAAATTCGTTAAATACTTATAAATAGAAAAGGCGCATTTTTAACGCCAGAAAACACTGAAAATTCATGAAATTTAAAACTCAGCATGATTTGTCCGTAAAAGAGTTTTTTTTTTTTATTGTCCTTCTTAAGATTTCCTTTTAATATCATACTTTTTCTAAATATACGTTATATGAAAAGTAGGCCATATAAAAATTAAATTTCGCATTTTAATGTGCATGCAGACCCTTTTTAGATAAATGCCATATCAGAAAGATGTACTTCATTTGCATACTTTTTGTAACTGGAAGTATCTATTATCAGCCTTTCAGGAAATTGTATCTATTTTGAATCATACATATAATTTAAGTAAAGAGTACTATTAATACAAGCATTTCAGTGTATTTGCATTAAATGCCCATTTTAATATTTTTCACTCTTTTGCGTTTTAAATTGTTGTCAAATTCATGGTACATTAGCAAATATTAAGGTCCATAAAATGAAGACCCATTAAGGATATAATTAAATAAAATCGCAACTTTATATTCTACTCTAAAAAAATTCTAACTTACCATAACTTGAGATATCAACTTCCCAAACTATCAAAGAAAGCAAAACAGCAGTGTCACATTTTACCCTAAAGTTGTTTTGAGTCCACCCAATATTTTTCAAAAGTTGGCGCCACTGGTGCTATACAGGGTGTCTCAAAAGGTCGTTTACAAACTTAACATGCTGGTCTGTCATATCATGAGGAACTAGATTTAGATAGGAACTTGTGTTCGAAAATGCAAACTGCGACCGTTAGAGGGCGATGAGCGCAGGTTTACGGGAGAGTAAGAAGCGTAATAATTTCAGGCGATGACGTTGCAGGAGAAGGATGAATCGGTTTAGTAACGCAGAATTGGCCGAAATGCAACACATGAAGCCCATGGTGTACAAGACGCCTGTAACATCGGACATGGATCTCGTCGCCAGGATCGTGGAAGCGAAGCACGTGTCCGTGACACACCTGCTCATTTTGAACGGGTTCTAGAGTCCATGAGCCCACGTTGTGAAGCATGCATTGCGGCGAATGGAAGGAATTTTGAGCATCTTCTGCAAATTAAACCATGTTCTTTAATGAAAGTCATATTAATATCTCTTTCAATATCCTTTCTTTCTTCCTCTCCACACCTGCGCTCATCGTCCTCTAGCGGTCGCAGTTTGCATTTTCGAACACAAGTTCCTATGTAAATATTGTTCGTCATGTTATAACATACCAGCATGTTAAGTTTGTAAACGACCTTTTGAGACACCCTGTATACCTCGTGAAGCTTTCTTTGCAAAAAAAAAAAAAAAAAAAAAAAAAAAAAAAAAGATGTGAAATACGGTGAATATACATAAAATTAAGAAAATGCTGTCTGAAATCGTAGGTGCGCTACGCGCCGGACCATGTTATAACGCAGGAATATATGGTATAAATAAACTTATGACACAATAGAATCGTTTGGATTCAAACGCTGGACTTCCCGTTTTTAAACTGGAGACGTGATACTGTGAAACTAATGCTTGATTATATCGCCGGAATATTTATCACTTATACATTGTCACATTTCCATATTGTTTTTCTCTATAGTATCGGTTGCAAAACGGTCTGAAAATCGTTAAAAAATGGATTAAACACATAACCCATCGGCTGAATCATATGAAAATCTATACAGTTCTTGAAACAGGGATTTATAACAAATTCGCTAAATGGGAACTCAAACGGAAGAACCGTTTGTGAATTATTATGTTTACTAACACACACATACACATACAAATCATGATTACAATATAAATTTCAAAGCAACATTAAAAACGCCAGAATATGCAAATTAAGAGCAGACTAATTTCGGTAGCCTTTAGCGTACCGTCCTCAGTGCAAAGAATAACGGAAACTTGATCAATTATATAGGGGAGAAGCGGATTCAAGTGAGAAGTTCATTAACCAATAGGGAAACAGGAAAATATGGGTACCCGCTAACAAGATCTGCTTTTTCCCTATCGGTTAATAAACTTCTCACTTGAATCCGCTTCTCTCCTATATAATTGAGCAAGTTTCCGTTATTCTTTCCACTGAAGACGGTATGCTAAAGGCCACCGAAACTAGTCTGCTCAAAGTTTACATATTCTGACGTTTTTAACGTTGCTTTTAAATTTATATTATTCTGCGCCAAGTAGCATCTTAATAATTATGATTACAGTACTTTCCTTACACTATGCGTTCAGAAAGTAAAAATAGAAATATTTATTTCTCTTCCATTAAAGAGTAGTGAGCTGTGAACGTCCAACCCATAAATTTGACATTAGTTCCCAAATCTATTTTTCATACCGTATAATATTGAGTGATTGTTAGACTATCGATCTTCGACTATGTCGTAAAGATACTGAATTGATATCTGCAAAAAAAGAAAAAAAAAAAGACATTTTTATTCTTGAGTGCTATTTTTGCCCTCTTAAGACACGTGTACAAGAAGCCGAAACATTTTTTTGATATTACTCGACAATGTCTTTGCGATTAAAATGGGTTTATTGAACTCTTGTTTTAATTGAAACAGCCTTTATAATCGCGAAAATTAGATACATTTTTTTTATCGACTCATTAAACAGATACCAGTTACTAAGAAATCAAAAGAAATCTTTTTTAGCAATACATTGAAAATTTAGTATTTCGAATATGCATATTTTTCAGATTAATTTTCGGAAAAAAAAAATACTAATTGTATACTTCTAAAAATCGATCTCTATTAAAAAATGTATATAAGTTAAAATTCGCATTTTTTAATTAATTTATATTAATTAAAAGATATACATCTTTTCGAAGAAAAAATTTTTGAAACAATGATGAAGTGTAACTTGTGATTTTATTATTATTTTTTTTTTATTTTATTTTTTTTATTTACAGAAATATATTTTTAGATGCTACATATATGTGAATACATTCTGCAGGCAGTTTTTGAGTTATGCTTAAAATACTACTCGCATTGCAATCTATTTTGCAACAATTACAAATGAATTTAACATTGAGAATTTTAAATAATAAACCTTCGTAATTTCCCAAACTACTTAATCGAATAATTTCTCGTTTCATATGCTAAAATTTATCGAAAAAGCGAAGTATCATATCAAAATTAGTGCGTATTGAAAATTTCAGCGTTTAGTACAATTTCAGCATGAAGACGACACCTTAAGCTTATGTTTTAACATAAATTTAAAAAAAGATAATTTCTAAGATATACGTACATTTTAACATCTGAGTTAAATCAATATTTAAACTAACTATGAGACATTAAACAGACTTAAATACATTTAAACACAATTAAATTAAAATATATAATATACTTAAAAACATTTAAAATTTAAAAAAAAAAAAAAAAAAAAAAAAAAAAAGTATGCGTTTCGCTACGTCATCGCATAGTCTCCTCATTACGAACATCAACAATAAATACATCGAACAAACTGGATTCAGTTAAAGTTGAAGTTTTCTTTTACAAATAGGAAATATTCATTAGGAATTGGACCAAATTCTTTCAAGGTATATGGGTACTGCTTAGTCAACCATCCCTCCACGAAAAGTTTGTAATGGTAATATTTGCAGTTATTTTTTAAAAGGGGTTATGCAAATATAACGTTATCATTGTAGGGGGAGATCTGGCACATGATATCGTAATAGATCTTTAGGGGGAGAGGGATATTCTTTTGATATCGTTATCATTTTTTATCCAAACTAAATTTTCTCTTTTTATTTGTAACTTGGACTTTACATCAAAAGAGTGTGTTATCTTTTCTTAGTCTGTTATCTGTTTTAATGAAAATACAAAGTTATTATTAAAATCATTAAATGATTATAAATTTATTTAATTCCATAATAGGGAATACCGCAACGTTTGGCATTCCCATTCTTCTGCCCTACGTGTATGCAAATATAATCCGTTGTTTGACAAACCATATGCGAAGTATGTTTGAAATGATACTTGTGTTTACTAGTAAATAAAAGAGAAAGAATGTTGTCCACCTGTTTTTTTTTTATATATATATACCGGGTGTCCCAAAAAGGACTGACTGATTTTAAAATTCAATAACTTCCAAACGGTGACAGATATTAAAAAAATTCTTGCAGGAGGGTTATGCATAAAGTCAAAAGTTTTTTATAGTGATTTTCGATTTTAGTTCGAATTACAAACAATAGATGGCGCTGCGATCAATAGAGGCTAAATTCAGGCTCGATTTTTGGTACTTCATGGCCCGGATAATACATTTCCATCTCCTTTTTCTGCATGGAACAACAGAAAGGACCAAAAATCGAGCCTGTATTTAGCGACTATTGCTTACAGCGCCATCTATTGTTTGTAATTCGAACTAAAATCGAAAATCACTGTAATAAAACTTTTGACTTTATGCATAACCCTCCTGCAAGAATTTTTTTAATATCTGTCACCATTTGGAAATTATTGAATTTTAAAATCAGTCAGTCCTTTTTGGGACACCCGGTATATAAGAAGTTCTGTCTGGCCCGGCCCGTGCGGGGTCTAGTGCAAAAAGACATTATTACTGTTGAATGCATTATGTGACAAAAATCTATTACTAAAAACTTTTAAACAGCAACTATTTCTTTTAAGTGTTATTTGATTTAAAATTATTTCATATATAATGTGATATTTTATTGACTTCTCTGCATTTGAATCAATAAAGTATGCGGAAAATAAATGTAACCATATTTGTATATCACTCCAAGCAAAAGAAAAAAATTCCAAAAATCAAAATAAAATTTAGACATTGATAGCGATATCATTTCGAGAGGAGTTTCGAGGAATATCGTAAGGGAGGGGGGGTCCAAAATTGCTAAAATGTGGATAACATTATGTATGTACAGCCCCAAATTGATGAATCTACGAAAGATGGTGTGTGGGCCGTGTCAAAAGCATGTTGGACTAATCTGAGATTTAACTTGTCACTCCTAAATGCGGCGATATGTTCTTTAAGTTGAATCTCCATAGATCTTCCAGTCTCAACTACAAATACATTCTTGCGATCCCAATCACTAACACAGAATCAATACTCAACACGGTTAATTATGTTCTTTAATATTTAAACTTGTGGCTATTTAAAAAAAGAACTCAATTTAAATATGCAACAAGTTTACATATTACAAAACAAAATTAACCGTGTTGAGTATATGATTCCATGCAGTGATTGCAAGAATGTATTTATATGTGAGACTGGAAGATCTATGGAGATTTGAATTAAAGAGCATATATCGGCGCATTTAAGAATGACAAGTCAAATTCCAGATTAGTCCAACATGCTTTTGACACGGACAACACTCCATCTATCGTAGATTCATCAATATTGAAAAAGTCCTTCCGGCCAGTGCCGGGAGGAAGAGGTAGCTTTCATAATCCTTATTTAAAAAAAGCCAACTTATATCATGCAAACACACGAAGCTCAATTTAGTGGAAACCGAATACAGGAGATTCAATACTAAATTTTATCAATATAATGAATGAGAATTTCGCGAAATTAGTCAGCTTTATCCAAGCTGCTTTTCTTTAAAGTAACTTATATTTGGCTGCCAAATTCGGCAATTTCTTAAAGTGCCTGTCATTTTAAGACAACATGGTGGATGAGTCTAAGCAGTGAACTTGGTCGAGACCTTAGTAATTGCTGTGCACATGCTCACTCACATCGGAATCGGTTAATATATAGGAGTGCTGTCGCATGCAAAAAATCAGATTTTTCAAAATGTCACCCACAATAGAAATTGAAACTGCTATATCTGAGCCATTTTTTAAGGTAAAGACAAACAAAAAATGCTCCCGAATCCTTATATCAAGATCAAATACTTAAGAAAGAAACCTTTTTCAATTTCTAATTTTTTTGCACCTCACTTTAAATATATATATATATTTTAATTTAATGGCCGCCATTTTGAAACAAGATGGCTGATGAATCTGGCCAGCGAACTTGGTCGAGGTGTTGATGTATACTATCCACATGCCTTCTTACATCGAAATAGGCGAATACGTGTGTTATCGCATGACAAATACAAGATCGTTTCAAAATGTTAGCCATGCTAGAAATTCAAAGTGCTATAAATCAACCATTTTTTAAGATATCAACAAAAAGAACAAATTTTCAGAAACAAAAACTGGTGCGGAATCTTTGTATCAAGGACAAACACATAAAAAAAATCTTTTTCATTTTCCAATTTTTTAATACATCATTTTGAATTTTAAATTTAATTTTTTTTAAATGGCAACCCTTTTGAAACAAGATGGCAAATGAAGCTGGCCAACGAACTCGGTCGAGACATTGGTATGTACTATGTACAGACCAAGTGACATCCAAATAGGTTCATAAATACGCCTGTTATCGCGTGACAAAAATCAGGTCGTTTTAAAATGTCAGCCACAAGAGAAATTCAAAATGCTATTACTCAGCCATTTTTTTTAGATATAGACGAAAGAAAAGCTGTTCCGGAATCTTTGTATTAAGGTCAAACACATACAAAAAAAAATCTTTTTCATTTTCCAATTTTTTGGTATCTCATTTAAATTTTTTTATTTTTTAATTTTTTTAAATGGCCGCCATTTTGAAACAAGATGGCGGATGAAGCTGGCCAACGAACTCGGTCGAGATATTTGTATGTACTATGTACACACCAAGGTACATCCAAGTCGGTTCATAAATACGCCTGTTATTACGTGAGAAAAATCAGGACGTTTCAAAATGTGAGCCACGGTAGAAATTCAAAATGCAATAACTCAGCCATTTCTTAAGATATAGACGAAACAAAAACTGCTATCGAATCTTTTTATCAAGGTTAAACACATAAGAAGAAAATATTTTTTCAATTTTCAATTTTTGGTACCACATTTCAAATTTAAATTTTTCTTAAAAATTTAAATGGCCGCCATTTTTAAACAAGATGGCGGGTGAAGCTGGCCAACGAACCCGGTCGAGACATTGGTATGTACTATGTATAAACGAAGTTACATCCAAATCGGTTCATAAATACGCCTTTTATCGCGTGACAAATTTCAGGACGTTTCAAAATGTAAGCCACGCTAGAAATTCAAAATGCTGTAACTCAGCCATTTTTTAAGATATAGACGAAACAAAAACTGCTCCGAAATCTTTGTATAAAGGTCAAATACATAAGAAAAAAATATTTTTCCGTTTTCAATTTTTTGGTACCACATTTCAAATTTTAAATTAAAAAAAAAATTTTAAATGGCCGCCATTTTGAAACAAAATGGCGGATGAAGCTGGCCAACGAACTCGGTCGAGAGATTGGTATGTACTATGTACACACCGAATTACATCCAAATCGGTTCATAAATACGCCTTTTATCACGTGACAAAATTCAGGACGTTTCAAAATGTCAGCCACGCTAGAAATTCAAAATGCTATAACTCAGCCATTTTTTAAGATATAGACGAAACAAAAACTGCTCCGGAATCTTTGTATAAAGGTCAAATACATAAGAACAAAAATATTTTTCCATTTTTAATTTTTTGGTACCACATTTCAAGTTTTAAATTTTTTTTAAAATTTTAAATGGCCGCCATTTTGAAACAAAACGGCGGATGAAGCTGGCCAACGAACTCGGTCGAGACATTTTTATGTACTATGTACACACCGAATTACATCGAAATCGGTTCATAATTACGGGAGTTACAGTGTGACATAGGTCAGATATATATATATATATATATATATATATATCAATTTTGAACGGAGGGTGGTTTCGGGGTCTGGGGGTCATGATCGATGAAAATATACCAAAATTTTTTGAAATCGCTTTCCTCCGAACGGCTGCAATAGGTTGCTTTTTTGTAAAGAAAGCTACCTAAAATAACTACAAAGATTACCATTACAGACTTTTTACGGATGGATGGTTCACTAAATTATACCCATATACCTTGACCAAATCAGGTTAAGTTCCTAATGAATATTTCTTGTTTCTAAAAGAAAAACTTCAACTTTAACTGAATCCAGTTCCAGTGTGTTCGATGTTTAGTTCTTGTGGTACTGAGGATGCTATGCGATGCATAGCAAAACGTATACTTTGTATGCTTTTTATTTTAATTTTAAATGTTTTTAAGTATATATTTTAATTGTTTTTAAATGTATTAAAGTCTGACATGCAGTCTAGTTGTTAGTTTAAACATAATATCTAGTCGAATGGCTACTTTCGTTTATTTGTTAGACAATTTTGGCGATTAAAATGTATGGGGTGCTTGTTCTCTCTTCTTTTGCCTACTGTGCAAAGCATGTCCAACCTTTCACTAAGCAGAGGCGCAGTTCAGCTCTTGGCAAACAATGAAGGACACCATTATTAACAGGTCTCAAAACACGCAACAAAATTATCTCGCTGCATTAATAGCGATACACACATGCAAATGCATATTGCAGTAGAAGACATAAGGCCTCTATGGATCTGGAACTCCGTGTAAAAAAAGAAAAATTCAAAATAACTATAAATAATAGTAAATTTTGAATTATACATTTTTCTTTAAGGGGCTATCTCAAAAATTTTTGTAGTAGAAGGTGTCAGAAGCTTTAATCTCGCTTATAATTAAAACTAAATGATAACAGAGATATTGTTAGGATTTTTAGGACGCAAAAATACACTTTGATTTATTTTGGATGCGCAAATATACCCTTATAAAAAATACAAAAACAAAGACAGGCATATTAGTGACCAATCCATGGGTGGTTCCAAAGGGACATCATGGAAGAGATTTCATTGATGGAAATCATTTCGCATGATTTTATAAATTTTTTTAAAACAAAATGGGAAAAAAATACCTAAAATTTTAAAGGTCTGGGAGAGAAAATGACACCCGTATTATGAAACAGCAATGGGGCAGTGTAACAACATCAACAACAAAAAAGCTGCAACTTTCATGTACAGAGGAGGGGAGGGCGCTTATTTTACTACATTTCGCATCTTAAGGCATTAAAAAAGGTTAGACCATGTTATAACAAACTTTTACCAATTTCCATCGTCATAATTCCCATAACATTTTTTATAAAGAATAACTATAAATTAGTGAAGAAACGCAATAACATATAATTAAATATTTAAAGTACGTTTTCATTTTTGATGCGTAAAATACACTTACAGAGGCTTTAAAAGTATCTCTCAAGCAAATAACAAGGATTTTGAGTAAAGCACCTTTTTAAATGGAATTTTATTTTAAAAAAATCCTAGTGAGAGGAAACCTCCAAAAGGGCACCAAAAAAACCTTCAAAGGGCGGCGCCCTATTGGACCACTACCCCCTACATACTAGTGTTGTTGCTTAGAAGCAGTTTTGCAGGCATTTGTGAATAACATGTAAAATGTATTGGTTATTATAAAGGGCAACTAGTATGTAGGGTATAGTGGTTGAATAGCCCTTCTGTGCAGCATAGGGATATCAAAACACGTTTTCTATAGAACATGTTTTACGTGTAGAGTTTCGCGTTATTTTACATGGACACACAAGAGGATTTAGATACATTACAGTTCATATGTCTGTAATTGATCTAAGTGAGATTTAATTGTGCCATTTTATATCAATCGGAATGAAATTGTGTATTTGACACTGAGGTTCACTACAGTGTATCTCCGTCCAAATTATTCTTGAAACATTTATACTTCTTTTACAAGGCAATACTTCCTTCTATTGGCTAATAATTGCTGGAAGTGCATTTAAAAATTTATTATGCGTTTTCGAGATTAAATAAATCTTATCATATTGTGGGATATGGGTAATATATAGTTTTTATACAGGGCTACACTAAAAGATTCGACTAAATTATGATTTATAGACAGTTATTCCTTGAAATGATTTTCAGTGACTTTACACGCTCTTTTACTAACGCAAATTTTACCTTTTATACAAAATTGTAAAAACGCACTTTGTTGCTTAGAAGCAATTTTGCAGGCATTTGTGAATAACATGCAAAATGTATTGGTTATTATAAAGGGCGACTAAAGTAAGAACATTTTTCGCAGTAAGAAATTTTGGCAACAAATTTTGCCGCCATACATATATGGGTCAATATCACAAAATACGAAAATTGCAGTCCGCAGAATGAAATTTCTACTTAATGTTATATAATGCAATTTTCTTTTTTACATTACAATAAAAATATTCTTAGAAGTATTTTCAAGAGGTATTATATTCATAATAACACAAAAATAAAGCAATTAAAAGACTTAAAATTTCAGATTGTCATTTTCCTGGTATGTCACACTGCGATGTGTGCAAAGTAAAAGGCTTTCTGCTATCATGTACAAATATGTTTTTCTAGTTTTTTTTAATTTCTAATTAATAATTATACCTTATAGAACACATATATGTAGAAGGTAACAAGTTCTGTATTTTACAAATAATTTTCCATAATTAAAATATGATTGTCGCTGCAAATGAATGTCATTGTCCTGGCCTGCTCATTTTATTACTGTATGAGGTATAAAGATGGTACTGCAGAGTAATTCTTCTTCTTCTTGACATAGTTCAAGTCAGAAGTAGTAAAATCATTGGTACCAGCAAGATCTTTTAGATATTTCTTTGAAAATAATGTGTTTAAAGGCTTTGTAAAAACTGAGTAGGCTTTTATTATGTCATTTTCCTGGCTTCTATAAATTACAAATAAAACTGAACATTACACTGAATTTGAGGTGCTATAGAGGAAACATGTTCCTTTAAATAAAATTAAAATGTTAGATTTAAAGATAAAAAATACAAGAATGTGAAAAATGTTTTAGAATGAAATTGTCATTATCCTGGCATACATGTGCCAAGAAAAGGACATACAATTACAATTACATAAAAATGAAATTACGCTCTTGAAACTTTAACAAATTTACATATAAATTCCTTTATTCAGCTGTTCAACCAACCTTTAAAAAAAAAAAAAATCAGAAGTTTTGAAAAGATTTAAATTTTCAAAATTTTTGTTTTCAAAACGTCACATTTTGTGATATTCACCCATATGCGTCTCTGCGACCTATAGGAACTGAATTGTTGAGAAGGATCCGAATTATCTGTGGTTAAGTCGGAACATTTTCTTTCTAAACCAAAGGTGCAAATATGATTGATATGCATTAGGTGATGGGATAATGTGACAAAGCAGTTTATGTATTGTCCGCAGTATTAGAGACTTGACGACAACTTGCCTTTTTGAAAGAATTAGAATTGTTGGTAGATATTGAAACAGATTAAAATAAAATTTTGCAAAATTATTTTCGTAATGTTATAGAATGTTTTATAATCTAATTTTTCCTTCTCGTTACATAATAATGCAGAATCAAAAGTTTAAAATTTAAAATAAAGAAAAATCCCTTTTGAAAGGAATCCTGAAAAAAAATTATCAAGTGACACTATAGCACAACTTTGGTAATTTGCCAACTGCCTTGAAATGCGATATTTCAAAACTTTAAATAGAGCACGTACTGTGAAAATTCAGAGATATGATTAAGATACCATAACAAGACTAATTAAAATCATAAGAGGAGAGAATGATAACTAGATATACATGTGTATCTAATTGCTTTTATGTGCAAGGATAGTAAATTTAAATGGATATGACGGTGAAACGATTTCTTAAAAAGTAAGAGGTAGATCAAAAATATTTTTCTAATGAAAATTTTATTGGAAGTATGTAACATATTAACATAAAAACTTAAACTCGCGTTTTTACTCTTATGAATGAACTGCTTTGGAAGTTTTTAAAAACGCTCACGGGTTGCAGCTTTGGGAAAATTCGCAGTAGCACTATCATAGTAGCATTATCATAGTAGCAGCAGTCTTTAATATACTAATTTCTGTCAAAAAATTCATTTACTATTTTTGTCTCAAAAATAAAACCCGATTTCTTAGTTTTCTAGATTAGGTTCAATTTTCATTCTATCTTGTTAAGAACTTGGGTTTAGAGTCATGTTAGCATGTCGGATAATCCGACTCGACTTTCGATTTGCGTCGGGTCGGGTTGATGCTATTTTTTTCGATGCTGGTCGAGGTCGCGTTGGTTTTGGGTTAGGTTTTGGCTCTTTCGAGTCGGATTCGAGTTCATCACATTAATATAATGCACATTAAAAATCAATTTTTATTTTTCTACTTTTAAATCATCTTCAAATGTAGGCAAACACCTTAAATGACCAAAAGATCAATGCTTGGAATGAAAAATATATACGTATATGGGGCAATCTCACAATCTTTTGACTTTTATGTCCCTGAATAATAATTTTTATTTTAGTACATGTTCTTGTGTACTTTTTTTTATTTCATATACTGGGAAACATCCCATTGCATGATTGCTTAACAATATTAACGAGATAAATAAGTTTTGGACGATGTTGGGGGTCCAAATACCAGGAAAACTCCTATACCGTCCCGTGTCCCTGATGCTGATTTTTAAGTTTGGAGCCGTCTGCATAAAATCGTTTCAATAAAAGTAATTCGATGTAATTTTTTTCCGAAACTGGGACAATTGTTTTATAAACGATATAATTTTTTTTATCTTGTTATTATTTTTTTTTTTTTTTATGTGAACAAAAAAATATTTTGATTGAAATATTTAGATCAAAGTAAGTTTGTTTATATAATTGTTGCATATTATTATATATGTAGATATATTTGATTCATCGGGTGCATATATATATATTATTAATTTATTTATTGAGATATTTTATTTTTATGTGTTAATTGGTTCAATATAATTATGGCGCACTTCATAAGGTCGAGAAAGATCAATCAAGTTACTGTGCTAACCAAATTAGGTTTAAGTCCGCTGGAGGTTGCTAATAAAAGTAAATTAGCTGAATTAATTGTAAAATCCGACGAGTATAACGAGGATTTAGTAAAAAATTTGCTAGCAGGGATAGTGAGTGAACGCGAGGTGGCTGAAAGACTCTTGCAACAGAAACAAGTCGGGAATTGAATTAAAACGGTTAAAATTGGAAAATACACAAAATACCCAATTGCATAATTCAGTAATCTACAATCGCCGGAAAGGGCTCCGATGTTCTGAAATTGCTAAATAGATACAATAATGAGGAGGAAATAAGCGTTTCCTTAACCCTTTTCGAACGCCAGCAAAGCGTCTAGGCATAGGAAAAAATGAATGGGTTACTTATCTGCTTTCATTATTACTGCTCGATAGTTTAATAAGCCGCGAAAGTGAGGAACAATCCAGTGACTACGACTATGTGAAGAAAATACTCTTAAGACGTTTCAAACTTACACCAGAGCAATTCAGGCAAAAATTCTTCTTACATAGTAAACAAACTTCAGCGTCATGGAAAGATTTCTCATTTGAAATCGCGAATTTCCTGAATGAATGGTTAGTGGGATTACACATATCAACGTTCGAAGAATTAAAAAATATTTTAATTATTGACCAAATCAGGAGAAAATAGTCCCTAGAAATGAAGGAACACTTTTGTGACGAATTACCCAAAATTACGAGCGTAGATGAATTGACAAATAAATTGGATGATTTTGAAGCCGCCCGAAATAACTTACGGAAAACTGAAATTAAGCCCCAAAACACGAAATTTAGAAAACGTCAAGGTATTGAAAATAATAGAGCATTCCATCGAAATGACATTAGTCGCGTACCATATGAAAAACATACATACCCCCCAAAAGAATTTAAATACAAGAATCCGTTGTTTTAACTGCAATGAATTTTCTCACCGGTGGAGAGATTGCCCCCGATAAAAAGAAAGTCCGGTCTGCTGGAAGTGTAAAATTCCCGGCACAGGTCTGACCAGTGTACAAATAATTCTCCTAAAAATGCAAATGCTGCCGTAAGCAATAACTCAAATCCGGTTGATAAAATAATAAAAAACGTAGGGATTTTAGGAAAAAATATGGATGCATTCCTGGATACAGGAAGTGATGTTAATATGTGTAGTAACGATACTTATATTGCCCTGGGATGTCGTAAACTGCATGAAAATAACTTGGTTTTGTCAGGTATTGGTGATAACCAACTAACACCCATAGGATTTACGACCGTTAAAATTGAAATAGATAGTTAGACAGTAAATGCAGATTTATACATCGTAAAAAATTTGAACCATTCTATAATTTTAGGAAATAACTTTATGAAACAGGTAAATTTCAATATTTCAGAAAAAGGATTGCAAATTACGGGGAAACGGAAGTTGAAGGAAGTTAGGGTAAATTACGTCACTGCTTTCTCACAAGAAACAGTCATGACGAAAATCAGATGCGTCAGCTATGACGCACCCAGATTTCATGCGTTGTTGCGGTCAGAAAGACAAAACAACCTCACGATATGAAAAATGATTTCGACAGTTGAATTGGTGAGAAATGAACAAACTAATCAAAATGAAACAGCTTTCAACTTTAGTGAAAAAATAAACATTCAATTAAGCTCTGATGAAAGTTGTTTGTTAGAAAGTGAACAGTGTTCTATCCCACAGTTACACTTAGCGAAAACCACAGATATTTATTTAGCTGAGACAGCTAATTCTATTAATTTTCAGGAAGTTGAGATAAATCACATTACAAACAACACTATTAAGAAAGAGTTAACGGAACTGATCACTAATTATAAGCCAAACAAGGTTAAGGACACAGAGTTTAAAGTAAATATAATATTAATTGATGATATTCCGATTGCACAACGACCGCGTAGATGAGCATACCCGGAACAGGAATTTATGGACAAACAAATACAGGAATAGTTAGAAATGGGAATTATAACGGAGAGTAACTCTAATTATGCATCCCCTATGGTGTTAGCGAAAAAGAAAGATAACTCTTGGAGACTTTGTGTAGACTATAGGCCCCTAAATAAAAAAATAATTAGAGATAATTTCCCCTTGCCAAGAATAGAAGACGTTTTAGATAACATTGAGGAAGCTAAGGTTTTCACTACATTGGATTTAAAAAATGGTTTTTTTCATATAGACGTAGAAGAGGAGAGTAGAAAATATACAGCGTTTGTCGCGCATAACTCCCAGTACGAATATTTAAATCTTCCATTCGGATTATCAATTGGCCCGCAACAATTTCAGATTTATATTCAAGCTGTTTTTAAACAGTTAATTAAAGAAAAAGTAATATTAATTTACTTAGACGATGTCATAGTACTTGCGGAGACTGAGGAAGAAGCGCTGTTAAAACTGAAACGCATCCTAGATGTTGCATTGGATTACGGACTTGAATTTAATTTTGCAAAATGCCAATTCCTTAAACGAAAAATCGAATTTTTAGGCTATATTATCGAAAACGGAACTACTAGACCTTCGGAAGCCAAAACTTTGGCAGTAAAGAAGTTTCCTGAACCCCGTACCCTTAAACAATTACACAGTTTTCTGTGTCTAACTTCTTATTTCAGAAAATACATCCCACATTATGCAACTATAGCGAGACCTTTAAGTGATTTATTAAAAGCCGGAAATACATTTAAATTTGGAATCCTCGAAAAACAAGCTTTTGAGACTCTTAAAGACAAACTAGTTAACCCCCCAGTATTGCATACATTCCGACGAGGCGTTAGACTAGAATTGCACACCTATGGAAGCGCCATAGATTTTGGTAGTGTCCTACTACAAGAAGATGAGAACAAAAACTTGCATCCTATTCATTACATGAGCCGTATAACCACACCTACTCAAGCAAAATTTTCGATTTACGAATTGGAAACACTCGCGGTAATAGAAACGGTTAAAAAATTCCGAAACTACTTATTAGGCAAGAAATTTAAAATTGTGACAGATTGTTCCGCGTTTCAAAAGACAATGGACAAAAAAGACACGCCAAAAGTAGCCAGATGGACCCTATTCTTACTGGAATTTGATTATGAAATTGCCCACCGATCAGGATCCCAAATGAAACATGTAGACGCATTGAGTATAAATACAGTACTAATAATCCCCGATCGCATGATGAATTAACATTAAAAATACAATATGCACAACAAGAAGACGAACACATACAAGCGATAAAAAAATTAATCGAAAAAAATGAAAGTTCGAAATATTTTATAAGAAACGGCATCGTATACAAATATGAAAATGACAGAGAACTTCTGATGATTCCTACCAATATGCAAAAAGAAATAATACGCGACGTTCATAACAAAGGTCATTACGCAGTAGATAAAACTGAAATTATTTTAAAAGAAAATTATTGTATACCCTAATTAAGAAAGCAAATTGAAAGCGTCATTGCCAACTGCATAGAGTGAATTATTTGTAATAAAAAGCAAGGAAAAGGAGAAGGTCTGTTAAACCCGATCCACAAACAACATATGCTCCTCGAAACCTATCACATAGATCACATTGGTCCCATGCCTTCTACAAATAAAAACCACAATCATATTTTTACCGTTCTCGACGCATTTACTAAATTTGTTTGGCTATACCCCGTTAAAACTACAGCCGCTAAAGAAGTCATCGATAAGTTAACCCGACAACACGATATTTTCAGAAATCCATCGCGAATCATTACCGACAAAGGACCGTATTTCACCTCTGCTGATTTTGAGACAAATTGTAAGGAAGAGAACATAGAGCATATTCCCCTAACAACAGGGATACTTAGAGGAAACGGTCAAATAGAGCGAATGCACAGAATTTTTATCCCAATTTTAGCAAAACTTAGCGTAGAAGACCCCCACTAAATGGTACAAATTTGTCGCGCCCGTACAACGTATCATGAATAGTACCGTATCGAGAAGTATAAAATTTACACCCTTCGAACTACTGACAGGAATGAAACTGCGGCAGAAAACTGACCTGCAAATCAAAACACTGTTAGATGATGGGGAATTAAATTCATTCATATCGGAAAGAAATTCGAATAGAGAAATAGCCAAGCAATACATATTAAAAATACAACAGGAAAACATGAAAACGTATAACAAAAAGCGAAAAAAGGGCCAACACCTATAAACTCTGTGATTTGGTGACCATTCAGAAAACACAGTTTCGGACAGGTACCAAACTAAAGCCTAAGTTTCTTGGCCCCTATGAGATTACTGGAGTAAAAAGAAACGATCGCTACAATGTAAGCAAAGTTGGACACCATGAGGGTCCAAATGCGACCTCGAGCGCTGCAGATCATATGAAGCCTTGGACTTGTACTGTCTGAGGCGAAATATTTGTGCTTTTAAGTGATTTTTGTGTTTTTTATTATTTATTTTTAACTGTGTGTGTTATTGCTATTTTTTTACTATTATGAATAAACTGTGAAAAGAACTGCGTCCAAGTGACAAGCAGAAAAACTTTACTATTTTTCAAACTCTAAAAATATTATTTAAGGACTGATAACTTTTCGTCAGCAGTATTTAGTGATTGATTTTGCTATTATTTTGTTTCATATTGTTTGTGTGTTTTTTTGTGTATATTATGCGTTCTGGAAATAATAGTCCAGTACCAGTCTGGTATAAAGAGTAGATGATTACTGGGAGTACCGAGCCCTGTCAGGTAGGTCGAATTTGTGGTGACAGGATATGGACTTTGCTCTTCAAAGCCTAGCAAATTCTTTAATGAGGCTCTGGATGATCAACCTCAACTGCTGAACAATAAGAAAAGTGCTAAGCCTACAATAAAATTCGTGAGAATGAGAGAGACGCCAATTGATTGCGCTTGTGAGCAGACGTAATACTAAGACGTCGTGTTCGACAGAAAACCGGGTCAAGCGGACATGGGGTAAGCGAAATGTCTCCGGCCAGCTAAATCGGGCCTTAGTAATGGTTTAGAGGTAGACGGCCTATTTTGATATTTCATGTTTAACTTAAATGTAAATAATCCATGTGTAAATATATTCATCCACATATCCAAGAGCATTAAACTTTATCAAGATTTCATTAAAAATCTGCCTGGACTGTTATTACTTCCTAGATACCGACCCAAAGTAATATAATTTATTCTACATAAATGTGTTCAAATATGGATTAAGTTTTCTTTTACTTCGGACTCCGGTCGGGTTTGAGTTGAATTCTGGTTGAAGTGTATGGAGTTCGGAGCGGGTATCTGGTTGACGAAATTTTTTTGTCGGGTTTCGGGTTGACTTTAAGCGGAAATTTCTGGTTTGGGTCGGGTACAAACCGAACAGTGCGGTACTCTACTTGGGTCACAGATATTTGAATTATAGTAATTTAAAAGTTAAAATGCGGTGTTGAATATAATTTTCGCTTTTTCTTAAAATCCTATTTCTAACATTTGCTCCAATGCAAACCATAATAGTGCAAAAAGTTATGCATGCTGCAAATGTTATGAAACTTTGTTAGATTACTCTAAAAGAGTTAATTTAGGAAATGAACATCTCCTTTGATTATAGTTGCATTATTTTTCATTTATTTAAGTTTGATACAAGTTATGAATTGATGAGAGCAATTCGTTTCCTGAAAGAGGTTTCGGTCATCTTGATCAAATGTACAAAATAAAAATATATTAATTTAAATTTGAATTTTGATGTTTAGCGCAAGTGTCATTTTATTTCTATTTATGTAGGATAAACTTGGGTCGGTGTCTAGTGGGTAGTAATATTTGCAGGCAGATTTTTGGACGAAATCTTAACAAATTTTAATATTCTTGAGTATATATAAAACAGAATAGGTATTTACAGCATAGCCAACCGTCTGTTGGCTTTTCTCGTTTATTATTCTACATGAATGCGAGATTTCGCTTACACTAGGCTGTCTGCCTATAAAATATTGCTACAGCGCAGCTTCTAGCTGGCCGGAGATTTTTGCAGCTTCCATTAGTCTGTCTGACTAAGTCTGGATTTCAACTGCTTCTGCTCTCGTTCTCACAGTAAAAATTGCATAGCTCTTCAAAATCTATTTTTCGGTAGTTGAGGTTTCTCTTCCAGAGCCTCTCTAAAGAATTTGCCTAGCTTTGCGGTACAGACTACAGAGTCCTTTATCACCACATTTATATGGATATTTTGAGCAAAATAAATCAAAATATTTATCAATGTAATATCAAAATATTTATCAATGTATCAAGGTAACATTATTGGTGTTCAAAGTTTTTAGCCATATTCTATACTATAATGCCCATTAGAAATCAGCCTTTTAAATATTTATTATTATTATTAATCCCCTTTTAATATGGGCGAGCACATTACATGTCCGATTAAGATCAATGCTTGGTACGTTAATTTCTAAATATTTTATATAGTTTGATTTTGTTCGTTTATTTATTTTTATAACAGAAATACAGCATACGCTATTATTTAATGCTAAAGTAACAGAAATGAACGTATTCCTCTGTCAAGAATGATTATCAGTGTCCTGTATTTATGATGTCGATAAATGTCCTGTGGCGTTCTAAATGTCATTAATATTTTATGTCCATGAAGGGTCTTTTATTAGAATGAAGTAACATAAAATTCGCAACCGCACCCATATCTATTTTTATCGTAAAGCTTGGCTATCTTTAAAGTGTTTAGCAGATTATGCTCAGATTTTTCACTTCCTAGTTACAGAAATAATTAAAATTATACGAATAATTATAATTTATATCTTTAAGCGCTAAAATGAGTGATATTAAAGTATATTTTTTGTTAAATGAAAAAGTTTCAATGATGAATTGCAATAGGGAAATCATAAATATATAAAGCAAAACGGTTAGTCTTGCTTCTGCTCTGATTGATAGTAATATAGGTGCTAAAAGAGAGTCATTACTTCTTTCAAAATTTAATTAATCTATCGGAATTGAAATTTTTGTACTAAAACCGTCCGTATAACTTTAATCAGACTTTAGCAGACTTTAGCAGAATTGCAGATTCATGTTTCTTTTAGATTAGTGGGTCTTCAATCTTTCACCTTTAAGCGCCACATCAATAAATTCTGCGGGCCACCCATAAATCTGTTAAATAACATTTTAAAATTAAAACTGATAAATCGGTGGTTCGAGCTATTTTTTTCAAAATATTTACAAAAATAATTAGATTAATTAATAAAAAAATACTGTCATGGAAATCTCACAATTCGTATAAGAACAGTGTAAATAAATGCATTGTGATCTCCTATCTGTAACAGAGAAGTGTTTCAAATGAAAACCAAATTTCAAAGTAATTGCTTAAGAGGCGCAAAGACCAACATAGTGAAAAAGATTCCATGCCGGGACTCGAACTTCTCTGGAATAATTTCCATGTATTAATATAGTTTCTATTGATGCTGGATTTAATTAAGTTTCGTGCTTGCCTCATCTCGGTAGCTCACGATAAATATTCCATCTTGTGCTGCGTTTGTAGCCTTGCCAGCATATAATAGTGAGAAATTTTCGTTCCATGTGGTTTAGTCGGTAGAACGTCAGTGCACTATACTGCCCGGTTCGAGTCCCGGCATGAAATCTTTTTCACTATGTTGGTCTTTGCGCCTCTTAAGCAATTACTTTGAAATTTGGTTATCATTTGAAATATTGTATGCAAGGCGAATGTTTCTCTCTGGAATAATTTCCATGTATTAACAGAGAAGTGTTTTGTAGTTGCAAATTTTTCGTATAACATTTTTGAATAGGATGAAAGCTACAACTAGGTAAATGGTCGAGAAAAAAAAACACGTAACGAAATATTTAGCTTCGATTGCTTGACTGTGCTTTATAAATATGATTGAGCAAATTACTTTGTATGAAAAGTGCAATCAACTTTTATTAGTAGACGAATTGAATAAATTTTTGGCATTTTAACCCTTTATATCCTGAATTTTGAATAAAAAAATTGCTTCACCTGAATAATGATTTACGTTAATGTTTATGATATTCAGAACAACATATATAATAATTTGATTTTTATATATTTTTTAAATTAAAACTGATTTAATAAATCGGTAGTTAGAGCTATTTTTTTCAAAATATTTACAAGAATAATTAGATTAATTAACAAAAAATACTGTTCTGGAAATCTCACAATTCTTATAAGAACAGTGTAAATAAATGCATTGTGATCCTATCTTTAACGGAGAAGAGTTTTGTAGTTGCAAATTTTTCGCATAACATTTTTTAATGGGATAAAAGCTACACCTAGGTAAATGATTGAAAAAATAACCACATAAAAATATTTAGCTTCGACTGTTTCACTGCGCTTTCTAAATAGGATTGAGCAAATTACTTTGTATGAAAAGTGCAATCAACTTTTATTAGTAGACGAATTGAATAAATTTTACATTGAATTTTCTTTAATGACACTAAACAGTATCGTCAGGATATAAAGGGGCGTTGCTGAATTATGCTTATAATTGTAATTATTAAATGCTTATAATTATTAAATTATATAAATAAACAATATTTAATTTATTAAAAGAAAATATTTCATGCATGCATAATTTGCACATATTATTTAATTTTATTACCAAAGATTCTCAATAGTTATTTTATTTAGAGAAAATTATGTGCATTATAAAATTTTCCTATTTTCTTGGTTATTATTCAAGAAACGATGGGATTTGCCTTAATAAGAAACTTCAAAAGTATTTTCAGATTCTGCAGAAAATTTTTGTTTCTCATTTTTTGAAATGGCACAATGGGCCACTAAATTATTCTAGGCGGACCCACCCATGGCCCGCGGAACATAGGTTGAACGCCCCCTATTTTAGACAGTCTAGTTTTTCAATGAAATGTTTAAATGCATTTATTTCGAATTTTTTTCACTTTCTTTATTCCTTGCTTTTCTTCTTTATTTTGCATCTTTTTGTTTAATTCGTGTCAATTTCAAAATACTAAGTGTTTGAGAGTCTGTGGAATTGCCTTAAATTTTCGTGTTTGTACATAATATTACATAAAAACAATTGAAAGATCAGACATTCATTATATTGAAAAGTCTTTTTAAAGGAGTTTTAAAATTTTATTTTTTATTATTTTTTCCCGTGTGATCTCAGTTTTAATTATTTTACTACGAAAGTAATGCCATTAAACAAAATCCGATCTTAAATTTTTAGACTATATTACAACGGATAATATCGAAGAAATAATAAGAAAAAATTAAAAATTAAAATGGACGCAACGTTTTAAATAAATTCCAGCAAAAGTTTTACCATTTTCAAATATTTTTTTCAGGAAAGATTCAATATTTAAGATTTTTACTTTAAATAAGTTTTAAAATTCAATCAATGTTAAGTCAAAAATGCTGCCAAAAAAAGTTTAAACTTTTATAACCTGACGATACTTTTAAGTACCATAAAAAAAATCCAATGTAAAATATATTTAATTCGTCTTTTAATAAAAGTAGATTGCACTTTTGATACAAAATAATTTCCTCAATCCTATTTAGAAAGCGCAGTGAAACAGTCGAAGCTAAATATTTTTATGTGGTTATTTTTTCAATCATTTACCTAGGTGTAGCTTTTATCCCATTAAAAAATGTTATGCGAAAAATTTGCAACTACAAAACTTTTCTCCGTTAAAGATAGTATCACAATGCATTTATTTACACTGTTCTTATAAGAATTGTGAGATTTCCAGAACAGTATTTTTTGTTAATTAATCTAATTATTCTTGTAAATATTTTTCAAAAATAGCTCTAAATACCGATTTATTAAATCAGTTTTAATTAAAAAAATATATAAAAATCAAATTATTATATATGTTGTTCTGAATATCATAAACATTAACGTAAATCATTATTCAGGTGAAGCAATTTTTTTATTCAAAATTCAGGATATAAAGGGTTAAAATGCTATTTCTTTTGTTCCAATCCTTTTAAGCTTAAAGAAGAAAGATTTATTCATTTGAAAAGCGTAATCTTTCTTGGATTTTATGATGTTTTTGAAAAGTTAAATACATCGCTCATTTGGATATACTATATCTCTTTTTATAGGCTTTTTGCTACATCATGCCAGTGCAGTGTTGAACAAATGTTATGGATATTGGAATTCAAAATTTCGAGTTCGGGCATCGCATAAAAAGTTATAATTAAAGAGTATTTGAAATTGGTTCTATATGTTATCCAAATAATACCTTTTCTAATATTTAAGCATAATAAACACTAGAAAACCAATAAAATACGCAGAATTTTTTTTTCGAATATTAATCTCCTAAGAAATAAATTATGAAATTACAATTTGAAAAAATATATATGGTAAACTAGAAAAAATCAGTTTTCAGAAGCTTTAAATATGCAAATTCAAAATTAAAGCTAATTCCGCTAAGTCATTTTTGAGATATACATAAAAAACTACTTGTATTGCAGATTTCTTTCTTTCTTTTCTTTTTTTTTTTAATTAAAAAGGAATTTTACAATAGAAACTCCAAGCGTTACACCCGAGTTCTTAAAGTACTTTTACTTAACCAAACGACTTCTCGTTAGGTATCCAAAAATATACCAAAAAATCTAAATATGATGTCAAAATTGATATTCATATTGAAAAATTCAAATTTTGTTACACTTTCAATATGGAAATGGTCTTTATTTAGAATAAGTAGAAGTAAACTTAGCACAGTGTTTTCCAAAGGTTAAAAAATTAAAACGCATTAATACAGTAATATATATATATATATATCCAATTATAGCGCATTATATTAAAATGTTAATTGATTATTATCAATATTCTGATGCACTGTTTTAGAATGATATATTTGTGCAGTCTCAGTGACATTTTAGGTTAAATTATTTGCAATTAAAAAAAAAAAAATGCATTTTTTCTACTGTTATTACGGTTAACTGCAATAGATGGCAGTACTAAACACTATTACATTTGATTTTAGTCCTGAACTTAATCATTTATTGACTAGCTTAAATTTAATTTCTTGTAGTTCCGCTAGACAGCAGCATTAAATAATTATTTATTTTGTTCTAATATTATTTTGTTGCCATGGACGCTTAAATTACTCTTATATTAGTTATTATCTCTTAATTATTAATTGTTTAATTTTAAACTACTGTATAACAATCTATAAATTAAATTAAATTAATTTGCATCAATTTAATTTACTATTATTAATTTATTTCAATTTATTTTTCTTTATAATGATATACGCTTACACCGTTTATGATATATGTATTTATAAGTTTGTAGAGATGTTGTGAGCAAAGTTGGACACCATGAGGGTCCAAATGCGACCTCAAGCGCTGCAGATCGCATGAAGCCTTGGACTTCTACTGTCTAAGACGAAATATTTGTGCTTTTAAGTGATTTTGTATATTTTTATTTTTTTTAAACTGTGTGTTATTGATATTTTTTTTTACTATTATGGATAAACTGAGAAAAGAACTGCTTCCAAGTGACAGGCAGAAAAACTTTACTATTTATCAAACTCTAAAAATATTAGTTAAGGGCTTAAAACTTTTGATCATCAGTATTAAGTGATTGATTTTGCTATTATTTTGTTTTATATTGTTTGTGAGTTTTTTGTGTGTATATTATACGTTCTGGAAAAAGTAGTCCAATACCAGTCTAGTATATAAAGTAGATGGTGACTGAGAGGACCCAGCCCTGTCAGGTAGGCCGAATTTGTGGTGACAGAATTTTAACTCTGCACTGCAAAGCCTAGCAAATTCTTAAATGAGGCTCTGGACGATCAACCTCAACCTCTGAGCCTACAAAAACATTTGTGAAAAGAGAGAGACGACTGTTGATTGTGCTTGTGAACAGACATGCTGAGATGTCTGGTTCGACTGAATACCGGATCAGCGGACCTGGGTAAGCGGAATGTCCCGGCCAGCTGTATTTTTCATGTTTAACCTGAATGTAAATATTTTGATCCCCATATCCAAGAATATTAAAGTGTCAAGATTTCGATAAAAATCTGCCTGGATTATTTACTTCTAGACACCGACCCAGAGTAGAAGTACATTTATTCCACAAAGTGAGTGTACATTTATTCTACATTTATATGTAATAAATATATACCATGCAAAATTTCATGAATGTAAGTCCTTCCATAATTCAAAATTCGCATTTTTAGAACTTTTTTGCTCCTGCGTCTCCTTTGGGGTAGTGTAAACAGACATAAAATTTAGCCTATCTTGGAGCAAGAGCTGTCACCATCATTTTTGCACCATTATATTTGAAATTGGTTCAGTACTTCCTGAGATTGCATAGAAATTGCAATTTAGAACGTTTTTTACAACGCTTTTCGCGCATTTTCACACCTTTTAAATTTCGATTTTTTTAGGAAATGTTCTTAGAGATCCTTTATATCTTATAAGTAACTACCATTCCAAATTTCATGATTCTAGGCCCTTCAGTAACGCAAAAATCGCATTTTAAGAACGATTTTTGCACCTGCATCCCCTTTGGGGTAGTGGCACCAACATAAAATATAGCCTATCTTGGAGCAAGGGTTGTCACCATCATTTTGACACCATTATTTTTAAAATCGGTTTGGTATTTCCTGAGATTGTGTAGAAACCACCATTTAGAACGTTTTTATAACGCTTTTGTGCATTTTCACCCCTTCTAAATTTCGAATTTTTTAAGAACTGTTCTTATAAATCCTTTATATCTAATAAGTAACTAATATTCCAAATTTCATATTTTTGGGCCCTTCAATAACACAAAAATCGCATTTTTAGAACGTTTTTTGCTCCTGCACCCCCTTTGGTGTAGTGGCACCGACCTAAAAATATAGCCTATCTTGGAGCAGGGATTGTCACTATTATTTTGACACCATTATGTTTTAAATCGGTTTTGTATTTTCTGAGATTGTGTAGAAACCATCATTTCGAACTTTTTTAGAACGCTTTTTGTGCATTTTCACCCCTTTACATTTCGAATTGTTTACAAAATGTTATTAGACATCATTTATATCTTATAAGTAACTAATATTCCAAATTTCATATTTCTAGGCCCTTCAGTAACACAAAAATTGCATTTTTAGAACGTTTTTTGCTCCTGCACTCCCTTTGGGTTAGTTGGCACCAACATAAAATGTAGCCTATATTCTACAGTGGCTAGAATATATAGTGTGCCGTTCGACGCTAAAAAAGTGACAGGGAAAGTAATCCTCCAACAGATGGCGCTGACTGTAGTAGAGACTGGAAATTTCCGAAAGCAGATCGGATAAATTAATGCTTTTTCGATACTTATTTTAATATTATATAAGAAGACATTTAAATATATGAATTAATATTTAGATGAAAACAAGTCTGAAATACTTCAATAATAAATATATTATTTACAAACTGTTATTTTAGAACAGAGACATATTTTTTAAATAAAAATTATATGTGTGAAAAGTAAATAAATTCAAATGTTAAGTTCGCTTTAGCTTTATTTACAAATAACAACTGTTCACTACTTCTAAAACTGTGCAAACATACAATGAATATTTAAAAATAAACTCCCAATAGCAATATTTACTTTGTGTTATTTTCAAAACAAAACCCCATTTGTTAAATAAATCTTTCCTACACTTGAAATCACATATTAAAATTCTTAAGAAAAATTAAAAAAAAAATGATTTATGAATTATGTATGAAAAGTAAATAATTTCAAAAATAAATTCAAATGTTAAATTCGCTTTAGCTTTATTTACAAATATCAACAACTGTTCACTACTTCTAAAATTGTGCAAACATACAATGAATATTTAAAAATACACTCCCAATAGCAATATTTACTTTGTGTTACTTTCAAAACAAAGCCCCAGTTGTTAAACAAATCTTTCTTACACTTGAAATCACACATTAAAATTCTTAAGAATTTTTTTTTTTTTTTTTTTTAATGAATTCATGTATGAAAAAAGTAAATAAATTCAAAGGTTAAATTTGCTTTAGCTTTATTTACAAATATGAAATATCAACAACTGTTCACTACTTCTAAAACTGTGCAAACATACAATAAACATTTAAAAGTGATCTCCCAATAGCAATATTTACTTTGTGTTATTTTCAAAACAAAGGCCCATTTGTTATATAAATCATTTTCACATTGGAAATCACATATTAAAATTCTTAAGAGAAATTATAAACATTTGTTTCTTTATGAATTATGTATGAATAGTAAATAATTTTTAAAATAAATTCAAAGGTTAAATTCGCTTTAGCTTTATTTACAAATACCAACAACTGTTCACTACTTCCAAAACTGTGCAAACCAGTGTTAAATTCTGACACTTTTCTCCGGGAGGGATTTTTGTAGCTCCGGGGGAGGGGGGGGGGGGAATTACACTTTTTGACCATTGAAAACAAAATATCAAATCTTCCGGAGGGACATCTCATTCCTCTGTGGAGGAATCTCCTTCCCCCGGGCCCAAGGTTCGTAAATATCGTGATATTTTCGAAAATATAAAAAATATCCGATATTTTCAAAATAGTCAATTTACTGCTGACAATAAATATTTTTAAGCATAATATAAATTAAAAACTAAAACATATTGCACTTATCATAAAAACTTAATCAAACAATATTCTAAAAATGCATTTTTCTTTCTTTTTACTAAGAACAAAATTGGAGATAAACTAATTGAAAACAGATACATTTTGCTTTATACAGTTATTTAAAAAACAAATTACGACAACCAGGCGCAAAACAATACCTTTGCTGATATTTTTTGTTAGTTTTTCACTTATATTTTGCTTCTTAAACAGACATAATTAAAACTTTATGGGAAAAGCTCGCGTTTGTTTACAATATGCTTCACTGTCACGGCGCTAAAAGCTTTCAAAATTCCCAGTCGGTGACAACATGCGCGCCACCTTGCGGCGTCCTTACTTTCACGACCAAAAAAAAAGCGTTATGGTAACCAACGAACGGCACACTATCTATTCTAGCCACTGTACTATATTCTAAGTTGGACTAACACCATCATTTTGATATCATTACTTTTGAAATCGGTTCGGTAGCTCCAGAGATTACCTCTAACAAACACACAATTTTTACTTCTTTATAATATTAGAATAGATAGATAATCTGACTTTTTGGATGAAAATTAAAGTATTTTAATGAATTTCTGAATCCTTTCAAAAATTTTAATTCGTTTCACAAGAAAAAGTCATGAAACTATGCTTTTGAAAGAAAACTGAAATACTTTTATTATAACTATACAGTTACAGTAGAAGTAGTACAGTACTTGGTTTACGAATCAAGTTTTCCCTAATTTCTTCTTGAATTGCTAATTTCAATAAATCTAATTAAAATTTTATTTATTTTCATAATTTTACATCAGAACTCAATTATAAAGTAATATATTTTTCTTGCCATAATTGACTTTTGAAAAATGCTCAAAATGTAAGCGGTGCCCCTTTAAAAAGAAAACAAGCCTTAAAGTTTATTTCGAGTAAGATTGTGTTTCCATACGGTTGCAACGGTGTTTCTCTGCGGTTATGCAATTTGCTTTGAAGAGAGAAACAAAGAAATAAATAAATGAGCAATTCAGTTATTATTTTTCTTTCTACTTCATTTTTTTTTTCTTCTTTAGAAACTTAAGTTTATCTGGAACATTATACAGAGATGACTTTAAGGAAGGTAAGTATGGGCTAATGAACAAACTAAACGCCCCGTCTGCATTGCAACGGAGTGTTGTTAGAACCAAGAAAATGACAAAGGCTATAATAATTTTTAAAGCGATAGGAAGATAGTCAGTCAGTGCAATTGAGTTGACCTTTCGAACATTTCAGTAACAGGGGTAGCCAGAAGTAGAACTGATTACAGCAAGGACAAATTAGGCGAACACTCCGACCCCCACTTTTAACGTTAATGATAACGTTTTGCCACTTTTAGACATTAATGCTAAAGACGTTTTCTGGGTTTTTCTTTAAATAAATATAAATTGGTTTTAAAAAATGTGGGGGGTGCACTCATGTCTGAGAAGACCCAACATATACTTTAAAAGCCATATATTTAAGAAATATTTTATTTTGACAACTAAGAAAAAAAGAGTACACAGAAAAAATAAGTTAAAAATATTCATTTTCTCAGGAGGTATTTTAAGTATGCGAATGCATCACACGCAGTGTTGAATAGCAATAAGATGTCCTCCTGGAAGATTTTGAGATTATGTGTTTTCAAAAAGTTCAAAAAGTGCAAATGAACCCTCCCGGAACCCTATAATGTCCCCCCCTCCCCCCGAGCCACAGAAATCCCTCCCGGTGAAAAGTGTCTGAATTCAACATTGATCACACGCCCATAGATTTAACATTAGCGAGGTGAAATTGGAAGTTGAATGACTAACAACCTTAAAGCGAAGAATCAGTGATAACTAGAAAAGCTAGCACTCCACGATAATGCAGTGTCCATGTCCAGTAACTCCCGAAGATCAGCACCGGTCTGTAAAATACGTGGGTCAGCAAGACCGTTCCAAAAACTGATTCCAAGAATTGAGTAAATCAACCACCTAATATGAATCAAAATCACTGATTACATTTTCTGAGCTTTTTCTCTAACTTTTCAGCTTGCTTTTGGGGGTAAGAGATCTCCCCGACCAATCCTACTGCTTTTAGGTCTCCAGGAAATTACTATTTTAAACGGCCTTCCTGATTGGTTTTTGGTTCGGCTCTTACATTCGTACCCATGCTTGCGGTGGTTTCTTTCACTTTATACCTCTGCAGCCATTATGGAAAGAACACTGTAACCCCGTAGTCACTTTTTTGTACGGGCTATCTCCACTGCGTATCTCTGCAGCCATCAAAGGCAGTCTAATCCGCCACTTTTTTTTCTACTTTCTTTTGGCACGCAGTTGTGTTGGTGGTTCCCATGGGAACATGGAAGGTCCATACTTCGATTTCTCTCCTAATTTAAGAGTTATGGCGTCAGTCGTCACAATGTCATAAAATTTTTACCATTGTGCTGAAAAGGAAAAAAAAAGTTAAGTGACAAAATAGATAAATGTGGATACTCTTAATTCTTCTTGTTTTAATTACAAGGAAGAAATAGTTCTGAAATCAAATAACTCCATAACGAAAAGAATTAAAATGGCATTTGCATAACGATTCAGACTGAAGTCAAGGCCTGTCCAAATTTTCAATAAACATGGGCTCACCTCAGTTGTTGGCAAACAATGAAAGTTGTCATTATTCATATGAAAGGGATCATCTGGTTAAAGTAGTGGTGAGATCTATACACAAACACATATCTACACGATATGCATATGCCTCACAGTGGCAGTATAGTCTTCCTACAATGCAAAAGCAAAGCGTAAAAAAATAATAAATTGAACAAAAAATGGTAATTTTAGCAATATAGTTTTCTGAGGGAAGCATACTGCAAACATTTTTTCAGGGGATGAAGCCGAAATCTTTACATAAAAACATTAATGGTTTTAAAGAAATACGCATTTAAAACTGAAAATTCATTTTTTTAAAAGCTAATAATGAAACAATCGAACTGGGCCAGAAAAACATTCAAAGAGGACCATGGCACTTATGGGCATCGCCGCCACATTGGACAGCACTGCTGTAAAGAATGCGGTTAGGCAGAGAATCAAAAATCTCCTTAAAATATGGAGTTTTAATGAGGATTTTTTAATTTATGGTTTCCATAATATGGCTATAAGTTGGTGCGTGTATAAATTTATTGTTGAAAGAATATGTTCATTTCCTGTATTAGACTGATGAGATGAAATATGATAATTCGTGTGTCCACGCCTATCCGAAACACAATTCCACTTGACAAGTTAGAAAAAGTACGTAAGAAACACTGATGATAAAAAGCAATCATTTCTCAAATCAAAGTAAAGGTTGTGATTTTAATGTTTTCGATAAAGACCATTTGTAGAAGTCCAGCTGCTCAGAGAAAGAGTACGCTTATTAAAGCTACTGAGGTGAGAGCTCACAAATTACCTCTTAGATAATGATACTTTTTGAAAATCAAATTGAAGGACCTACGCCTGAATATTTAATAGAATGTTTCTCTGGACACTTTGTGGTATATAATATCTAGTACAATTATAGATGCAGGACAATAAATCTCCACAGGAAAAGCGGCAGAAATACAGTTATCTACGCATAGGGTTAGTTACACTCTAGTCTAGATGAATTCTTTCTTATGCTTGTTACAAGATTAAGAATGTTGTTCATGTTGTGAATTGTGTTCGTGTACGTTCTGTAAATAAATGTCCTGCTTTGTTAATTGTACAAGAGTGATAATTTATGCCATGTCGTCTACTTTCGACTAAACTCCTGCATCGGGTCGGGTAATCCTATTTTATCCAAACTGGACCCGAACCATAGGTCGGGTCGCGCTGGTTGATACTAATTTTTTTCGTTGCAGTTCGAGTTAACTTTAATTGTTCCAGGTTTGGGTTGGTCTCGGATTGGATTTTTACTCATTCGGGTCAACCTGATTTTCCAAAAGAAACTCCTGAATATGTTTCGTGAATAAAGTGTCTATTTGAATACTAATGATGTATATTTGTTCATTTTCCTACAAAAAAAGATAAAACTGACATTGTAGTACTTTGTACTCATTGTAGACTACGTTTTCATACTTGTATCAAATTACAGGTTAATTATTACCGTTCACTTTGGGTTTCGGTTGGTTTCTTGTTTCGTGTTGACATTTTTGTGTGTGTGTGTGTGAGTGTGTTGGGTTGTACTCAACAAGTGTAGGATTCTATGTTCAATTACTTAATTTTTTTAAATATTAAGCACTCCTTAATAACTTTTAGTTTCCATTTTTGGACGCCTGGTTGAATCAACTTAACACAATATAATGTGATTACAAGGCCGGAACTAAGAGGGGGGGGGGCAGAGGGGGCATGTGCCCCGGGTGCCAGAGACAAGGGGCGCCAAATGAAAAATTATACCTTTGGAATCGATCATTTTCTTCTGATGGACTGATGGCTTTCATTATTATGAAACAGTCATTATAAATGGAGTGTTAGGTGAAGATGAAAGAGCAGTCGTAAAAAGTTTGAACTCTGATTTTCTGATCAGAATGGGAAAAAAAATGGACATAATTTTTTTTTTTTAATTATGGCCATTTTTTTCCCCATTCTGACCAGAAAATCAGAGTTCAAACTTTTTACGACTGCTCTTTCATCTTCACCAAACACCCCATTTATAATGGCTGTTTCATAATAATGAAAGTCATCAGTCTATCAGAAGAAAATAACTCGGTTAAAGCGGAAACTCGGTTAAGCGGGACTGGGATAATCGGAACTCTACTGTATAAGCAAACACTGTAATTAGTCGGTAATACATGCGAATTATTTTATGTGAACGAACTATAATTGCAACAAACGTCACATTCAATTTTTGTAGTTCAATATTACATATTTTAAATTTTAAAATAAGTCGGCCGTTAGAAAATTGGTAAAATTCTCTTTGTAAATATACTTTGAGGAAGAAAGGGGGGGGGGGGCGCCAAAATTCATGTTTGCCCCGGCGCAAAAAAGGCTAGTTTCGGCACTGTGTGATTAATTCATTATTTTTAAGTTAATGTGCTCAATAACTTTTAAAGTATTTTTATTAGAGAGGAAGTAAAATATTGCAAGATATTTTTGCTTAATAATTATCGTTAGTGTAGCACGGTATCAATGCGAACAAGACAAAATTTGTCGGTTGAAGACAATTTTTTCCTCTCAAATGTGGCTCCGAGGAAGTCAAAAGGTTTAACTGGACGAACTTGATAAAAGAGGTTAACATTCAAGATTTCTCCTTTTGTCGAAAGTGGATTCGTTCAATTCTGAATGGAATAAATCATGAAAACATATTTATCTTGAATTGTGTTTTAAGCCACTTCATTTTTCTTTCTAAGAAAGCTCCAATGAATCAAACCCACTGCACATTTTTAATGAAAAATTAAGATAAAAAATAACAATTCTTTAGGAATAATCTCAGAAATGCAACCGGCTTGCACGTCAAGTAACGTAATTTCGTTGCTATGCATCGCTGCGCAAACGCCGCCCAACGATTCTTACTAGCATGTTATTTTTCTATAGTTATTTTGTTGTTGTGGTGGTTGTTTTCATGAAGTATGTGTTACAAAGATTATTGCTATTATTATTTTCAGTTTTTTCTATTATCGATGTATATATTTTTTAAGTAGTCCTCTTATTAACTTCAATGTGGCTTTTTCTTTTGTAAAAAGAAAAAATATATACATTAAGGCTTAACTTAAAATTAAAATAATAAAAATAATAGTCAAAGATTTGTCTACTAAAGGGTATAAATAAAATGTCCTTATTACTATTGCTATTACATCTTGCAATATAAGTATAAGATTTAACTATAAAAGAAACATACTTAATGCATATTATATTAATTCCCTTGAATTCTTGGAGTAGTCAAAATAGAATGGTTGAAGCGAATAAATGACTATTGATGGGTGAAAAGAACATTTTTTTTCTTTCAACTGTTGTGATAATCCCTCTCAACCCCTTGTTAGGGATTTGGCTGAAAGTTAAATTGGATAAAATATAAATTGCCAAGTAGATTGACAATTTTCTTTTAATGTGGTGGTTAACAATACATTTTTCTAGAGACTGCTTATTTAAGGTACAACATTCGCATTAAAATTACATGTATTTTGAAGTTCAAGTACAGCAGAGCTGCCACAGGCCCTATTTTGATACCCTATTCGCTATACCACTATTTCCAAATAATAAATCTTGTCATGGATTTCTCTTGCACATATTGTCGAAGAGTATGAAAAATATTTTTGTGTCGAGAAAGTGGTACGAATGCAATTAAAAAAATAGTCACCAGTGCACTGTAAAAAAAATCTGTAGTTCTACAGATGTAAAGTTACATGCTTACTAAACTTTCATCTGTAACTGTACAAAAAAAGCTGCAAATCTGCAAAACTAGTCTTTGTAAGGCTACAGAAATCTGTAACTTTACAAATGAATCTGTTAAAATTACAGTAATCTTACTAAATTTGTGTCTGTAACCCTGGTTGTAGTTACATGAAAAGTTCTAGGCATCCCAGTTTCCTAAAAAATTCTTAGTAGCCTTACAGATTTTCTGATTTTCGGCGCAAAAGTGTGTATGTTACATGAATTTTTGTTGTTGCCGTTACATGAAAAGTTCTAGGAATCCCAGTTTCCTAGAAAAACTTTAGTAACTTTGCAGATTTTTTTTTACAGTGTGGTAGCCCTGCACTGTAAAAAAAAATCTGTGAAGTTACTAAAGTTTTTCTAGGAAACTGGGATTCCTAGAACTTTTCATGTAACGGCAACAACAAAATTTCATGTAACAGACACACTTTTGCGCCGAAAATCAAAAAATCTGTAAGGTTACTAAGAATTTTTTTGGAAACTGGGATTCCGAGAACTTTTCATGTAACTGCAGCCAGGGTTACAAATAAAAGTTTAGTAAGATTACTGAAATTTTAGCAGATTCATTTGTAAAGTTACAGATTTTTGTAGCTTTACAAAAACTAGTTTTGTAGATTTGCAGCTTTTTTCGTACAGTTACAGGTGAAAGTTTAGTAAGCATGTAACTTTACATCTGTAGAACTACAGATTTTTTTTTACAGTGTGACATACAGTGATTTAGCTTTTACAATAATTTAAAGTAATTTGCCTTTTATGGATCGTAGAATTTTGATTTCTAGAATTTTTCAAATAAGTGTTTTGAATCAATTTTTTTCTCAAAAGTTATACGACCCTTTTACACTGTTTAAAAAAAAAAAAAAAAAAAAAAAAAAAAAAAAAATCGGTAAAGTTACTAAAATTTTTCTAGGAAACTGGGATTCCTAGAACTTTTTATGTAACGGCAACAAGAAAAATTCATGTAACAGATACACTTTTGCACATTAAATCAAGAAATTTGTAAGGTTACTAAGAATTTTTTAGGGAACTGGGATGCTTAGAACTTTTTATTTAACTGCAGCCCAACCCGGGTTACATATAAAATTTTAGTAAGATTACTGTAATTTTAGTAGATACTTTTATAAAGCTACAGATTTCTGTAGCTTTACAAAAATTAGTTTTGTAGATTTACATCTTTTTTTTGTACAATGTACAGATAAAAAATTAATAAGCATTGGTCGCCGTAATAGTATCCGCCTGTAATAACGCTAAATGTAATAACGTTTTAGTAAGCTGGAATGATTTCTATAACTTTACATCTGTAGAATCACAGATTTTTTTTTACAGTGTATGGGTCGTAGAATTTTGATTTCTGGAATTTTTAAATAGGTGTTTTGAATCAAATTTTGTCTCAAAAGTTATAGCAAGGCCAAGAAAGTCATCAAGTTCATCGTCAAGGTCGATGTATCTGTTCTGGCCAAAACATCTTACTTTTGAATGTCTACAAAACTATTTTCACAGCAACAATAATGTCCGTGAGGACAAATCTTTTTTCTAAGAATAATTAAATTTCGTTCACTTTAAAAGCATGTTACTGAAAACCCTTTCAATTGCTCAGAAAAATCTACAGAAGATATAATATATTCGAAATATTTTGGATGGCCATGTGTACCAGTCGAAGGTTATGCATGCACAAAATATCCTAAAAGTTAGTTCAGCTGGTAGAATCATGATTTCATCCAAGAAGCACCTTAAGATATAAATACTCAGAGACTTATGTCTGACAGTGAGGTTCTTGGTTTAAGGACTACATACGCCATTTTAATAGGAAACTGTTGCATTGCCCTTGAAGAACCTATATTAGTATATAGATAGTAGAAATTCCATAACGTTATAGAAATGTACTTCAAACAGTGTATTGCTGATAGTCAATAATGTTCAGAATTACTTTGTAGTTATTTATAATGTAACTAAAATGTTACACGTAACAGGTGTCCCTAAAAACATCTATACAACTTCAAAATTTCATTTTAAAAAAATGAATAGGCCTGCAGCAAAACTAGTTAGAACAATAGATATTGGGTTGATCGGAAAGTCATGTCGTATTTTTACTACGTTTTTCAAAGGGGATTTATTCCTATAAAAATGAGAATTCAATCAGTAATGTATTTGCCATTTTTTTCGATGCCCTTTCGCCATCGCTCATCAAGGTTCATAATCCCACGCTTGTAGAATGATCTGTATTTAGAAGAGAAAAACTGTACCAGGTGCCGATTTATAGCCTCATCGCAATCGAATGTTTTACGATTCAAGGAATTTTGTAAAGAGCAAAACAAATGGTAATCTCAAGGTTCAAGGTCAGGTGAGTACGGTGGGTGGGGCAACACATCCCAACTAAGCTCCAACAGCATTTGGCGGGTGACCAAACTCGTTTGCAGTCTGGCGTTGTCGTGGTGGAACACAATGCCTTTAAGATTCACGAGCTCTGGCCGCTTTTGATTGATTGCATTTTTCAATTTGTCCAATTGCTGACAGCACACGGCTGAATTAATCGTTTTCTTCTGTGGTAAGAGCTCAAAATGCACAACACCTTTGAAATCCCACCACACTGATAGCATGGCCTTTTTCTGGTGAATGTTCGCTTTGGACGTTTATTGACGTGTTTCATCACGCTTCCTCCAAGACGGCTTGCATACGACGTTATTGTAAACAATCCATTTCTCATCGCCAGTGACCATACGCTTCAGAAAAGGATAATATTTTTCACGTTTAAGAAGGGAATGGCAGATTCTCAAACGCTTCACCAAATGGATTTCCTTCAACTCATGAGGAACCCAAACTTCAAGCTTGCTTACGAATCCGAGCTTTTAAATGGTTAATAACGGTTGACTGAGCAATGTGTAGTGCCTTTTCAATCTCTCGTGTCGTGTGCGGCGGATTAGACTCAACCATTGCCTTTATTTCGTCATCGTCAGCCTTCAGTGTCCTTCCTGACAGAGGTGCAACATTCACATCAAAATCGCCAGAACGGAATTTTGCAAACCATCGCTGGCACTGACGTATCGTTAGAGCATCGTCCCCATAAACTTTACGCAACTTTTCACAAGCTTGCGTCGCATTCTTTCCTTTGCGGAAATAAAAAAGCCAAATATAGCGAAAACCAACAATTTTTTCCTCCATTTTCAAATCCGTGTAAAATCTATCCTACTCATTTGAATCGAACAATTTCCTGTTTATTGAAAGGTTAGAAGTGTGACCTTATCTAGTATTTCAGTGAAGTGTGTGCGCATGTCGCTTCTACTCCAAAAAATGTACTAACATCACCTGTTCGCAAAATACGACATGACTTTCCGATCAACAAACTCAAAAAGTTTTTTCCTACAGTATGTTTCTGGTCATAGATGGTGCTGCACAACACATAAACGATTATTAAAATTTACAAAGCTCAAAGAAATTATTAAACGATTGATGTCGATCGAAATCGAACGCTTGATGAGAGCACACTAAAACATTCATGAATTTAATTTGAATATAGTCATGATATTCTTCGTGCTACGAAAGGATCTCGTGTTGAAGTTTATCGAGGCAGCAGACAAAAACTCTTTGATTCATTCTATCTATTTTTGTAAATAGTTTTGCTGAAGTCTCATTCATTTTTTAAAATAAAATTTTGAAGTTGTACAGATCTTTTTGGGACACCCTGTATTTTCCAGAAACATGTCCTTCAGTAGCATATCCTTCAGTTTATATAAAAATATCGTTCGGTTTCAATTAATTGAACTTCATTAACCCCTTGGGTACGGATTTATTTCAGGGCTGCTACTGACGGTTTTTTTTAAATGCTAGCTCGCACCACTTTCTCAAAACAACAACAAAAAAATCTTTCATATACACTTTGACAGTATGTCCAAGAGAAAAATACTACAACAATATTTTCCTTTAAATAGTGGTATGAATATAATATAAAAATAGGCGCCAGTGGCCAAATTCATGACGAGTCTCAGTCGTCAAATGTACCCAAAGGGTTAAAACACACTGTCTGTTGACAGCAGGAGTTTTCAACTGATGTGCCGTGAAAGAATCGTAGGTGTGCCTCGAAAATATTCAGTCACATTTTGACAAAATTACCGAAGTATAGCTTTTTGTAACGCAGCATCTTTAAACTGCGCAAAAACTGCGCTATTTACTTTGAGATAAGATAGGTATAACAAAGTAAAATTGGGTTTAGATTTATTTCAGCGTTTGAATCCTATTAATAAAAGTATGCAAGGAAATCTCCTTCGTATAAACTTGGTGCTTTTCTGGAATGAATAAAAATAGAAATACAGTAAAACCATTTGAACTAATGATTTATTTCTAGTGTAAATTAGATACAGATCTTTTTAAGCAAAACTTACAAACTTTAGATCTGTTGTAAAAAATGCTAAAGAAATGGTAGTCCACCTACACTTTTTAGTACTTGGTTAACTTTACAGGTACAGCTGTCTGAATATTCGATCTTACATTAACGCCTTGCCTGTGTCGCCCGAACTCAGTTCGGGCCAATTTTGGAATGTTCGACCTGAGTTCGGAATAGATAAAAATCGGAGTTTCTATTCCGTGAAGCTCGAACTCAGTTCGCCCAATGCATAATATGTAATTTACCATTTTCGCAATAGATGGCGATACTTTCCCGCGAAAAGTTCGGCAGCTTCGCGCAATCGTCAAATTTTTGTAATTTTGCAGTTCTTCTCAAATTTTCGTATATACCATACTGCAAAGGATTTGTGAAATTCAAGACATGGAGGGACATGGAATTCATGACAGTTGATATAAATAATAATATTGTTGTATTAGCTTTTTATATTTATTTTGAAAATTATGTCATTTGATTTATTTTGCCATAATTTGAGCAAAAGTTATTGTAATCCATTTACATTTCCCATATATGTGAAAATATTGAATATAGTAGTTATTTCGTTTAATTTTTTTTCTTAATAATCTATTTCCAACATAATAAAGAACAAAATTAAAGAGTTTTTTTTTTTCATTTTTGGCACGTTTTTCTCAAATATATTCCACAGGCAAGAGGTTAAAATATAATTCGTAATAAAATATTAAGGTTTTATTGACTATGATGCTGCATTTTGTTTGTGTTATTAAATAAAATGAAAATATTCCTTTCATACATTTTTTTATCATCTTAATTTAAATGTGCCGGGGAAGTATAACTATGCGTTTAAGTGTGCATCGAAAGTATAAACGCACATGGAAGTGTGCCCTAAGATTAAAAAAAAAAGTTGAAGACTAACTCTACTGTAGACTATATCTATAAGCAATAATGTATCCATATTGTAATAATGCATCCTATTTATAACTGTTAAAAAATTATAAATACCACGCCCAACATTTTTAATACGAAACATGCTGTTGTGAACTTCAATAACTTATTTCAATTCCATGGCATTCCAGACGTGGTTCCAAAATTTAGAGCACAGACATACGCTGGGCAAATAGTCACATCAATAGTCAACACTTTATATCAACAGACAGATAGACCAACGATCGAAAGTCATAAACAATTTTCAACCATGTTATAAAGTGTTAAAGAGTAGTTAATAAATGAAACATACGAAAGTTTCTTCGATAAAATTGACGCGAGCCACAATCAGGAAATAGAGAATAACGGGGGCAATTACTAGTTAAATTATTTTTCCTTTTCAGAATAACAAGCTTAAAATATAAACATCTGTCTTATTAGTCAAAAAGGTCCAAAGTAACGGTTCTTAACATTTATATATATATATATCTTTTAGTTCTGTCCCGCCTAAACATCTCTGAAATCAGAATACTCCCAGTGACATAAAGTTCTTATTAAATGAGTGAACTCTTTATTAGCGTGGAAGAAGCCTAATAAGCCAGTAACGATGACACCATCACATCATGTTTTCTTTAAGCCAATGAAACAGATCAAACTATTTTTCAGAAATATATTTCTGACATTATTTCTATAAAAATGAAATTAAATCAAATTAATTTATATGAAATTAAATCAAACGTTTTTACTTTCGCATTAACAAGATTTTTATTTCTTCCTTGCCATGTTACATTCCTACTTCATGTTTACCATGTTTCATGCTTACTTCATTTTGAAGTAAAAATTTGATATAGTTTACATTTTTACCTCTTCAACTTTTCTGGAAGAAAAGCTGATATATTTGGCTTTAATTTGGATAGCATTGATACGTTTTACAATTGATTTTTATGTCCCATACAAAATAAGAATACTATTTTTGGACTCTAAGCTCTCCTTATTAATTATGAATAACATAACAAAGTCCAAGAAGCATTTCTGCATTTTCATCTTTAATCAATTTTAAGCAGTCATTTTTCTTACCGATTACAATAGCAGAACAAGATGCTATGTTTCGCGTTGATTTACGACTGACGTCAATTACTGATACATTTTTTTTTTACTTTTTGCATTTCTGCTATATATTTTTTAGATTATAAATATTTTAGTGATGGTAATAGTGCTTTTTAATTATATATAGAACAACATTTCTTCAGCAAATCCACCTTTATCATTTTACCTTATAGATGTATCAAGCAGCTTTGATAATAACTGTACGTTAGAGGTCTGCACGGGCCGGAATTTCCAGGCCCGGGCCCGGCCCGGCCCGAACGAAAGCTATCTTGGCCCGGCCCGGCCCGGTGTAAAATTGGAAGTTCGGCCCGAGCCCGGCCCGGCCCGTTTGCATTTTTACAGTTCTCGGCCCGGCCCGTACAAAAATCAGTGAAAACAGGCCCGGCCCGGCCCGACACAATTTCTACAAAAAAAAAAAGGAAAAAAAATCCGTTTTTTCTCAACATAGAATTAAGATTCTTTTAAAGAATACTACATACATATTTATGGGAACATTTTACAGTATATTTTACAATACTATGATGTTCGCAAAACAGAAAACACACAATAGTAAACATTAACGATTACTTACAGTGTTTTAGTCATCGTGTCCACAGACATTTCAAAATGGAAATAAGGATTCATTAAAAGATTAATGTAGTTCAGAATAAAGTATTAAAAACATAATAACTTTTGAAGCTGTATAATAAAAAGTAGATTTGTGAAAATATTTCTCTCATTTTTAAGGCTTTTCTCAAATCCAAAGGAGCTACATTTCGACACATTTATGAATTCTTTTCTTTTCGGAAACGCGTAAGATTGGCAGGTATTCTTATTCAGAAGCTATGTAAATGACGTTTTTTTTCATAGGTAATAGCAATCAATATATCTTTCTGAAAATACTGTCAAAGTTAGCGTTTTGAATCGAATTTCCGGAAGCAATAGCACAGGAAAGGAGAAAAACGTACAGTCACGTGACAGGAATCTTTGTTATCTCTGTAAGAAATTTATCAAATATGGAAAAAGCTATTCGTTTCCAAATGCCTTCAATAGGCAGGCCTGTCAATTTTATTCCTTTATAGTTAAAAATTTTGTCAGAAAATGTGTCTGAAAGCTTCGCATTGTTGAGCAGTGAATATGAGAACCACCTTAAGGTATATTTCCAAAGATACTGTTTAGAGAAGTTCATTATCACTATTAATACCACAAAACACAATGGCTGTTCTACATATCCTGAGATCGATTAAGACCAGTTCCGTCCCGGCACGAGTCTGCTGAAAAAAAATTAAACTCGGAATCAGACATCTTGTAACTGTACGATGCCGATCTCTACGATGGACATGTTAAATTTCTGTTTTGATGTTGTTAAACTCGCATCGGCTCGTGACGCACATTTATACTTCTCGAGAAAATCATATTCATTGAAAATGGCTCGTATTTTATCTGCTTCGCTTAAATTCTTATATCGGCCCGATAGGCCCGATTAATTTTTTTGCCGGCCCGGCCCGGCCCGTTTATTTTGTCTGTCGGCCCGGCCCGGCCCGTTGAAAAAAATTTCCTAATTCTGCCGGCCCGGCCCGTTTGAAAATTCGCCTTCATTCCGCCGGCCGTACCCGGGCCCGCCCGCGGGCCGGGCCGGGTACGGGCCTCGGGGCAAGCCCGGGCCCGTGCAGACCTCTACTGTACGTGCAGGCTGAATAATTCCTACTTCTTTAACCCCTTGAGGGGAAGTGCGATGTATTACATCCTGCCTAATTTTAATCCATGTTTGCAACATAAACTTTTAATTAAATTTTACTTGTATAACTTTGGTAGAAAAAGTTGCAAAATTGTTTTTCCTCATTTTGAAATAAAATATTTCGAAAATTCCGCTGTGAATTCAACATTACAGAAACACAATTACTTGCCCCTGAAATGATTAAAAAATCTCCAGGCATGTCTCGATTAGAAGGAACATGGTGGCCATCTAGACTCAATAGAACAGGAATTCTGCTTTTTCAGAATTTAGTGTCGCCCCCGATGAAAAAAAAATATATATATGTATATAAATATAGATACAGTAGAGTCCGGATTATCCGAGTTAATCGAACTTTTACCTTTGGAAAGGATCATTTTCTTCTGATGGACTGATGGCTTCTATTATTATGAAACAGCCATTATAAATGAAGTGTTAGGTGAAGATAATAGAGAAGTCTTAATAAGTTAGAACTCTGATTTTTTGGTCAGAATGGGGAAAAAATGGCCATATTTTTTTTTTTTTTTTTTGAAAAAAAACATTTCCTTCTTAAACATTTTTTTCATCGAAATTCGGCGGGTTCCACCTCGTAATAGTATATTTTTTAAATTAAATTACGTGAATTTTTTTATTCAGAAGATTCTTTTTAATTTAGATTTCTCGGGCGTGAGTCATCATTTAAAAAATATATTATTTAAAAATATATTTTTTTTCCTCATCGGAGGCGACACTGAATTCTGAAAAAGCAGAATTCCTGCTTCCTGCTTGTTTTATCATTTGTGTTTATTCTATTTTAATTTTGTTTCATTTATGGATGATGATTTAATTTGTGTTTTCGTGACAAAGAATAGTGTTAAAAGTATTTATATCAGTAAACACCTTTCAGTAAATTATGTAATAAGAATATTGTTAAAAGTGTTTATATCAGTAAATACTTCTCAGTAAATAATTAAGAGGTCACATCAGACATGACTTTGAGTTAATTAGACTGATCGAGGAAACAGCATACAACATTATTTTTATATTCCGAAACACTTCCCATTTTGAACAAAATCGAAGATACGTGCTTTTTAAAAGGGAAATTAAAACGTAGTGAAGAATAAAAATTTAAAAGTAAGTCATAAAAAAAAACGAAAAATATATTATTGAATTTTTATTTCACAGTATCTTTCACAGCCACAAATCTATAAACAACGTGAAAATGTTTATCACGAACCTATAAGACTCCCAAGAACTAAATTCTTATTTGTCAAGCAACAGAATTAATTGCTAATGGTCTTTCATCACGATTTCTTTCTTTCTTTTTTTTAATAAAGCACCTCGATTATGAATAAGCATTGTCGTATCGTTTGCTGTGTCTTAATGCCGGATTATGGAAGACTCGAAATTTGGACGGAATATGCTCCAATTGGGAAGGGGAGGGGGGTACATATTACCTCTCAGAGATATTTTAATATATAGATTTAGGTATTTTAACATTTAAAGGAATTATAAGTTTTCCCGTTTCACCTATCCGAGATAACCGATAAGTATCGGAACAGGATAACTGATACTCATTCTCAATAAGCAGTATCAGCAAAAACAAAGAAGAAAAATCTATCTTTCATTTTAAATATGACTCTATATTCAGCTACTTTCTACATTTATTGTTATTCATGCTCCTTGTATTATTAAAAATGTTTGAAAATGTCCATTTTATTTCAAATATGACACAATTTTTTCCCACGCGAAATATTTTCTTAAGAATATAATTCTTGTTCATTTTCTGTTCTTATTAACCATGGCGTCATTTTTAACAGAAAATCTTTTGTCTACATAATGATATTCATGTTTCGTGTATCAGTAAAAAAATATATTTCAATATTTCGTTTCAAAGATGACGTCATATTCACATGCTTTTTAATTAATGAAAAATTTTATCTCATTTTCATTATTCACGAGTAATTGTTTCAACTGAATATTAATTTCTGCCAAAAAAAAAAAAAAAAAAAAAGTATTATTCTGGATTTTGAAGACTTGGAAAAAAAAATTCTTTTATAAGCATTTAAAGTTCATCTTGAAAATCAAGTCTATCTTTTTCTTTTTTTTTTTTTCTTTTTACTGCTATTCATGTTTTTTCCCCAAAAATCTCTGTTACAATACAACAATTTTGCCGAGGGAATCAAATTCGATTATAATAAAATCCATGCTTTTTTAAGCTTGTTAGAAAGCGCAAGCAAGTAAATTTATTAAAAAATATATAATTTTTACTTTTTTAAAATATACAATTTTTTTCCTAATATAGGGCAAAAGAGAAAATGAAACTTTTGAGTATTTCTAAGCTTGGTTTCTGAACGTATAATCGTGAAATAATTAATATTAAACTGTTAATTGATAAAAGCGTACTTTACTTTTAATATTACACTCTTCAATTTTTATTTATAATTTATTTTCTACTTTTTAGTCTTTAAAATGTTTCACTATTGCAGTCTCACAGCCATTTGGTACGTTTTCGCGATTGTTTACTGGCACACAATTAAACCTATTGTTGTTTCAATTCCCATACAACTGTACAAGTCACAGTGAATATTTGGCGATTTATCACCTGGTGGCGGGCTAACGAAAAAAGGCCTCAAAATTAATGTACAGTCGGACTTCGTTATCCCGACACCCGGTTTTCACGTCACTCCGCTTATCACGTCAGTTTTTCAAAATCCCGATTTTCTGTATACGGTTTTAATGTAAATAAACTCCGGATTTTACGTCGTTGAATGATTTTCAACTCCGGATATCCCGACGGTTTTGGAAAATTGTCCATTTTTCATAACCCATCTTATAAGCACGGAAATTAAGCGGTAAGAAATAAATGTCTTATCCAAACTTTTCGCAAAAGTGTCTAAAATACCCATTGAGATAAATGAGAAATTTTACTTCAATCTTTTAGCTGAATAAACAAACCCACACACTATGAATAAATCACTTAAGCCCCAGATAGACGCATCAGTCTACTTGCGGTCTTTTTGTTCTGGCCAGGCGGTGCTTTCTTGTGAATACACTGCGTTTTACATCCGACTAAAACCGAAGCATTGCATTGCATAATATGGAAAAAATAATTGTGGGAAGCTCATCTAGGGATAAGTAAACCTTAATTTATCAATATTTTAAGTAACAATAAAAAACAAGTCATCATATATCTGATTTTTATTGTTTTAAATTTTGTTTAATAATAATGCCTTATTGCTTAAAACTGCAACAACAGTTATGAATTTAAAATTGTCTTAAATTAATTAAAAATACAACTTTTTATAAACATATTTTCTTCCAACTCCGGTTACCGCGACACTCCGCTTATGACGACACTTTTTTCTGGTCATTAGAGTGTCGGGATAACGAGGTTCGGCTGTATTAATTTATAAATAGGTTCTAAAAATATGGTAATGTTTTATTGCCATCGAAGACACACCCGTGAACGTCATTTTTATAATTCTAGCCTATCAGGGAGTGTTTTAAAAATCAATTACAAAATTCCATCTTTAAACATAAAAAACAGGTTGAGTGTAATAAAAAAGTATAAAAATAACAAACTTTTATAAGGAAAATGTCAATTGATTCTCTATGAAAAATGAAATTTTGAATTATAATAAACAAAACTGAATAAACGGAACAACAACAACAAAAAAAAAAAAATAGCCTAAAACCTTTTTCGGATTATAGTCCACCTATATGCAAAGATGCAAAGACATTAAAAGGATTAAATCACCCGGTTTGATGACTACAGCCCAAGGCCGTAGCCAGAAAAATATTTCGGGGGTGGGGGATTTAGGGTTCAGAATTTTATTCTCGTCTTATTTTAGATTTGGTTTTTACTAATTGAATACAGGTGACTGTTAAGAGTTACATTAATCAAGCTTATTATGCTTTATTGTGAATTCAATTAATTTAATTGAATATAATAATAAAAGATAATTTAAGACTTTTTCACTGTCAATAAAATTATAATTTGATTTAGGTACCTCTTTGGTGATGTTAGTGTCAACCAAATTAATGTTTGACCATTTTTTACATGTTTTCAAATGTTTTATTGCCCAAAATGTCTTCTAGTAGCATACGTCAGAATAGCTAAGTTTGTATAGGTATTTTAAATGACTTTTATTTCATTCTTTAAGAATTTGGGCTAAACAAGTCTGAAAATCTGTATCAGTTGTATTCATTTTATTTCGGCAGCGTTAACATTTTGCTTTTACAGATATAGAGTCCCATACTAGAAAATTCGAATGAATTTTAAAGATTTTTTAGAAACTGCAATTATTTGTTTTAATGTACAAACGGAATCAAACAATAAAGATATAGCCCAGTGGTTAAGGTGTTGAATTCTGAATTAATTAGGGGAAAGCTGGAAATTATTTTAATCCCTTCAGTTTAGGTCTAGAATGAATATGCTATGTTTTCCCCCTCGTAATAGGTGAGCGTTCGGAAATATGTATAGATTTATTGTAAAAAAAAAAAAAAACACGATTTTTTACATACCATAACAGTATCTCCAAACAACTAACTCTGTCAAAAACATTGTCAATGCAAATGTTGTAGAGCTTAAAAGTCTGAGTAAAATGAGTACCTACACTTAATATTTTTGTTGAACATTAAGGTCACAATTCCAGTTTAAAGTTTTAGACCCATGGTCAGGGGGTTGAACTCAGAATTAATTAGGAGCAAACTGGAAATTGTTTTAACCCCTTCAGTTTAAGTCTAAAATGAACGTACTATGTTTTCTTCCTCGCACTTGGGTAAATATTAGAAATTATGTACATATTTATTTTCGAAAAAACACGTTTTTTTAAATTTCCTTAACAATATCTCAAAACAGCTAACTCTATAAAAAATATTGTCAATACAAATGTTTTAGAGCTTAAAATTCTGAATAAAATGAGTACCATCATTAATATTTTTGTTCAACAAAAAGGTCGCAATTATATTTCAAAATTTTTCTAATCAAGAGCTTGAAGCCAGGAGAGACCAAGTTAACTTCACAATATCTCAAATTGCGGCCTTAATATTGAACAAAAATATTAAGTGTAGGTACTCATTTTACTCAGAATTTTAGGCTCTATAACTTTTGCGCTGACAATGTTTTTGATAGCTGTTTTAAGATATTGTTAAGTTAACTTGGTCTCTCTTGGCTTCAAACTATTGATTAGCGATTAAGGCAAAATTTTGAAATAGAATTACGACCTTAATTTTGCTATGTTTTAAGATATTGTTAAGTTAACTTGGTCACTCCTGGCTTCAAACTATTGATTAGCGATTAAGGCAAAATTTTGAAATAGAATTACGACCTTAATTTTGCCCTAATCGGCCATTTAAAAAAGTTTAAAAATTTAAAATTTAAAATAAGGCATTCGAAAATGAAAAAGATTTTTTTCTTATGTGTTTGACCTTAATACAAAGATTCCGGAACAGTTTTTTTTCTATATCTAAAAAAATTGTTGAGTTATAGCTTTTTGAATTTCTATTGTGGCTCACATTTTGAAACGACCTGATTTTTGTCATGCGATAACAGGCGTATTTATGAACCGATTTTGATGTAACTTGGTGTGTGCATACTACATACCAATGTCTCTACCGAGTTTGTTGGCCAGCTTCATTCGCCATCTTGTTTCAAAATGGCGGCCATTTAATTTTTTTTTTAATTTAAAATTTGAAATGTGGTACCAAAAAACTGAGAATGGAAAAATATTTTTTTCTTATGTGTTTGACCTTGATACAAAGATTCCGGAGCAGATTTTGTTTTGTCTATATCTTAAAAAATGTTTGAGTTATAGCACTTTGAATTTCTATCCTGGCTGACAGTTTGAAACGATCTGATATTTGTCACGCTATAACACACGTATTTATTAACCTATTTGGATGTAAGAAGGCATGAAGACAGTATATAGCAATGTCTCGACCAAGTTCTCTGGCTAGCCTCATCCGCCATCTTGTTTCAAAATGGCGGCCATTAAATTAAAAAATATATATATTTAAAGTGAGGTGCAAAAAAATTAGAAATTGAGAAAGGTTTCTTTCTTAAGTATTTGACCTTGATATAAGGATTCCGGAGCATTTTTTGTTTTGTCTTTATTTTAAAAAATGGCTCAGGTATAACAGTTTGAATTTCTTTATGTGGGTGACATTTGAAAAATCTGATTCTATGCCTGTGACAGCATTCGTATATATCAACCGATTCCGATGTGAGTGAGCATGTGCACAGGAATTAGTAAGGTCTCGACCAAGTTCACTGGTTAGCCTCATCCACCATGTTGTCTTAAAATGGCAGGCACTTCAAGATATCGCCAAATTTGGCAACCAAATATAAGTTACTTTAAATAAAAACAGCTTGGATAAAGCTGACTAATTTCGCAAAATTCTCATTCATAATGTTTTAGTATTGATAAAAATTAGTATTGAATACCCTATAATCGGTTTCCACTAAATTGAGCATCGGGTGTTTGAATAACACAAGCTAGCTTTTTAAAAATAAGGAATATGAAAGCCACCTCTTCCTCCCGGCACTGGCCGGAAGGACTTTTGTCAACTCATTTCAAATTTTATGAAAATTGAATCAAAACTTAAAAAGATATTAATAAAAGTTTTCTTCATTCAATTAAATCCTATCATACGTAATTAATTCAGTGGTATCCCAGGAAATTTAATAATTCTAGGTTGCCCTGGTGATTACATCCTATTTAAGATGGAGTCATATTATTTTCGTATGACTGAATTTAAAATATATAATCGTAATAAATTTTGCATTCAGGCATTTTTGCATAAGAGTGCAACAGCTATTGCACCAAGATCTCAATATTTATAAACTAGTTATAGTAGGAATGCACCTCATTTGCCACGTTTGATGTACAATTTCCGACTTGCTTTCTTTGTTTACGGAAGTAAATATCTTTATTCCTCTCCAGTGTGTTTATTCAGTTCAAACAAATACGCGTGCTTATTTCTTGCATGCCAGGCTTCTCGTGACACATTATAAAGGGTATAAACTTCACTCTGCATAGCTGCAAACGAGTATCTCACGCTGATATATTTCCTGATTTCGCCATGGTTACATATGCTTTACAGTCAACAAATTTACAGATATTTCCAATATCAGAGATTTTTTTTATGTTTTCATTAAACAGGGAAAGTACTACTCTTAGCCGGTAAAATTTAGTGAAAGTCTGTTTAAACATTTTGCTTCTTTTTACTATTTCAGGTAAAGTAAAACGTATCTTCCTTATTTTCACATTACAGAACGTCTTTCTCAGTTTATGGAAACTATTTTTACAGTTAATTTCTAAGTATGAATTTCGTATTTCAGGCGAGTTTTGTCTCTATTGAACAGCCGGGATTCTGGCTCAAAATTTTCATGATGATACTTTTCTTATTACATTCATGTGAATCTTCTCTTATTCTCTTGTTACATTCATGTGAAATATCTCTTGGCCGTCTTTCTAAAATTCTTTCATTGTTCGTGGATAGGGCCTTCCTATAACGCTAACTTTAACCTCTTCGCTACTGAGCATTAATGTAATATTGCTGAATGTATTATTACTGATGTATTATTACTGAATTATTTCTTCTACAACTCGACTTCAGAGCAAGAGTTTTAATCTATTTGCATTATTTCGAATCTTAGAAATCGAAGCATATCATTCTGAGATCGGAATTACAATTAAGTTACCGTAACATTAATAAAACGGGAAAGGACGAAGGTCGACATACAGTCCAACCCGGTTAAGACGCTCACGGCTAATATGCGATACCGCTTAATACGCAATATTGTTTCGATCATTTGGGCAAAAAATCTCGCTTAATGCACGAATTCAAAGACCAAGATGTGAATTTCTCTTCTTCAGGATTCCTAATTTAGTGCGATTCTTTTATTTAGATATCTACCATTGTGTCTGAATAGTAATATTCGTCCTATCAAGTTACAGATTAATTAATGCGAATATTACTAATGGGAAATTTTGGTAGAAATCTGAATTAAAAAAAATTCCGCTGATTTAGCATTACTGCAACTCTCATTTCGTGTCCTAATATTCTTTGTTTCTTGATTCGCGTAGGTTTTTTTCTGAAGTAGACAGACGATAAATGAATGTTTGTGCTTTTTGTTACTTATTTTTCCTTCTTTTCCCGATTCTTGTTTTTTTTTTCTTTCGTACGCAGTAGAAAATAATGTGATCATACTACTGTATGCTTTTAAACGTATTTGAACTGAAATGGAAACGTTCTTTCATTTTCAATTCCATGTTTCAATTCCATGCTGACTCCATGTTTTCCATAATCGTCAAGTTTGCATTTTTGGTTTTTGGAAACTCCTACCTGAACCTATAATCACCTAAAAGTTTGAAAGAATTCCTACACAAGAGATTCATCGAGCATTGGTAATGGCAGCGGCATCTTGAGGATGCAAAAACGTAAACGATAATAAATGTCTTCTCTTTTTCTTTTCTAGCGAAGAACGATGTTCCAAAAAACATCCACATGAAGCTGTAACTAAAGTGTGCATTGCTCAATTCCGAAAATCGCGCTAGAAATGATATGAAGATAGCAATAAAATTGTTTCAATGCAACAAGATTTTATCCATCCGATCCAAAACGCTGTAAGCTATTCAACGCGCAAGGATCACATCATTAACAATGTTTCAACTGCTACTAGTTGTAATAAGTCTTTGAACGCCGCGAAATCTGCAAAATCCATCAATTGAAGACCTCCATCAAGTCGTCGGTGAGAAATGGGGTGAAAACAGTCGGAAATACTCAAGAACCACCAAGTGAAGAATTGAAAGCTTTACGCCGTTTTTGTAGCATCTGGAGCAAAAATCAAACCAGGCTTACGGAAACAATAACAAAAACTGGGCGGGAGAAGATGACCCATATCCAGTGGACATCACGACATTCAAACTAAGTACGAGCTCCAGTAATGACAACCAATATTCGAAAATATTCTTGTGAATCTGAAAAATGTTCGGCACAAGCCGAAAACTACCGACGGAGATAGTTTTTCTAAGCTCGAAAATTCATACCCTTCCCCTTCTACATCTGAAGATCGCTCTCATTTGTTAAACGAAATCCTTGAATGGTTTCAGAGTCCCATAAGGAAAAGGAAATAGAAGGTCCGATAAAATGCCTTTCGTCCTGACATGGCAAAGATGGCACAAGCTGCAAAAGGCCAACGATCGGATGGAACAAGAAGTCTATCAAATAGAAGCAAACCGGAAAGGAAGATTGATAAAACCGGGAGTAAAATAAACTGAGAAGGCCGACAAATAAGCTAAGGAGGCTAATTAAAGGCCAAGGATCAAAGGTGGCGAAAAATGATCCCCCCCAAAAAATCATTGATTTCGATGGCCCATCATTGATGCAGTGACGGGCTATTACTTGTGTGAGGTGGGCCATCACTGGTGTTTTTAGGCCTTTTTGTAAAACAAATCAGGCAAATTAATATATTTTTATTTTCTTGATTTTCATGACTTTAAAGTATTCTTTTATCTTTGCTTCTTATATTTTAATTATCGCCATGATAAAATTTTGCTTGGCATAGTATTTATATGCTAAAAACCAAAACTAAATCCTTAACCTGGCCATCACTGGTGGTTTTACTTTCTATATATTGTTTAATTTATATGCTACCACCACCGGTGTAGGTACGTGATACCGGATACGATGTAAGTTCGAGAATCAGTTCACTAGGACACTTCAAATAAATATTAAATTGAGCATTTTAATTACGATAAACTTAAACATTTACAACAAAACACAATATTTCCGTTTACTGGCAAGGATATAGCAGATCCTGCTCTACGTTAAATTCTACTTTGGGATACTACATACGCACTAGGTACTAGGTTATAATCAGAGGTGGGGAATTTTCAGAAAATCTTACCAGCCAAAGATTTATTTTACGAGCCAGCGAGACGCAACGTACGGCTGAAAATTGCTATGACAAAATGTACGCGACTGCAAAAATAGTTAATCACTGTTACTAGAATGCATTTTCTTAACTCTTTTTCTGTACAATTAAGAAATATATATAATACAGAACAGTTTAGTATAAGATAGAACTTAGCACCATGTTTACATCAATAAGCCATTTAAAAAAAAATAGTTTTTGGCATATCTTCTATAGCCTGCAGTTTTTCAAAGACTGTCTAAAAATTCACTCGCCCTGCCATTAAATCTACTCGTCAGTGGGGAGTAAAGTGATGTATTTCCCCATCCCTGGTTATAGCACTATTAACACACTATTCCCGACTCTCTCGAACGTACACAGCCAGGCCTATCCAATGCTATGACCGCACAGGTATATCCGAAATATCGGTACACATGTGGGCTTCTCCCATAAGACACTCCACTCCTCTAAGCAAACACACCGTGCTCGCTGCACGGCTAATACCGTTCTTCTCCAACTCTCAATTGATTCTTTTGCCCTGTCGCTCCTGTTAGCCCGCTTCTTCCTTCAAATCTCCGGGGTCTCCCCTCTATTTTCACGGGAAACTCCATGTATCCTTATTGACCGCTTGTGAGCGACAGGTCATCAAAGGAGATTATCTTTTATTCATAAACTCTGCTTTCTACAGCTACATACCTCTCTGTTGTACCGCCCACATTACATTAGATAATATCCCCTCTTCTGAAATTTCGTTTCATATCTTTCGCTCATTTTAATCTGATAGATAAGCAAATGTGTCCATGATTCAAATATGCAGAAATCAGGGTTGGTAAAAAACCCGGTTTTTTTTTTGTTTAAACCAGGTTTTTTTTGGTTTAAACCGGGTTTTTTTACATATATTTTCCTATTACATATACATGCATATTTATTGATAAAAATAAACGTTGTTGAACATATAAGTAATAAAACTTCATTTAAAAATAATTTAAATTAAATAATTACAGTAATTATGTAGAAAATTGAAATAATTTAAACATTTTTAGTAAAAGCTATGTCTTATGTTCCATGAATAATATGCTCTACATGGTGAAACATTAATACCTTGAAAATCTTAATAAACAATCTTTTGATTACTATAGTACTATAAATAAATATATGGTGTAGTTTCATAAATGCAATATACTTTCCCATGGCTATTCAAAATCATTTCTTTGAAATATTTGCAATCTGAGATATCTGATTTTTCTGTTAGAAACACTACATGAACAATTATTATCTTTTATTATCTATTTATTATTATCTTTTAAAGCTTTTTATAAAGAATTCCTGGAATGATTTGAATTTAGCAGTAGAGTCTTTACACGTTTCAAGAAGCATGTATATTGTCATTTGACACTTCTCAGAAACTGCCAGGTTAAAAAAAAAAAAAAAAAAAAAAAAAAAAAAAAAAAAAAAAAGTTGACAGTAAAATAAACAGAAATACAGTAGTCTCCCGCTTAACCGGCCTAAACGGGACCGAGGGTTAGCCGGTTAAGAGAAAAACCGGTTAAACCGGAGAAGTAAAAAAATCTAAATAAGTAACTGCATATTTAATTAATTAAATGCGTAGGATGCATTTAGTTTTTTAATTTGTGTAGTTTTAAAAAAGTACATATTTCCTATATTTTGAGAAATGAATACTAGTTGCAATTAACTGAATTGAAAAAAAAAATATATCACTAATAACAAATAATGAACAATATTTAATACAAATTAAATTGTTGAAAATCTTGTCACATACCTTTATAAGAAGTTTAAATTATTCTACATTATGTAAATTTGAGTTAATTAACCATAAAGAAATGAGAACCTAAATTTTCCTTTATGAATTTTGCCTGATGTTGGGAAAAAAAGTCGGCCGGTTAAAGCGGAGTTCCGGTTAAGAGGAGGCCGGTTAAGAGGAAGGCTACTTACCTATTTACTAGCTTTTTAGACTACTGAAAACATTGATCTTAAAATGGAAAGTAGATTTATAAAAGTTGTCAATCTTAAAAAAATTCAGTAGGTATATACCTCGTATACCCCCCACTACATCTCTGGTTAAAAGTAAAATTATTTATATCCAATAATTTGAAACACTTAAATTACAAAAATGAGAGAATATTATATTAGATTTTTTCTAAAAACCTGCTGGTTAACCAATGAATTTAAACCATGCCAACCCTGCTGGTAACAGAATAAAATCATAATGCAAAACCGCAATCCCAATGTAGGAATGCAAGAAAAACAAAGGCTTAATAAATCCAATAGCCATGATACAACAAAGAAAACTCACAGTCAATCATTCATTAGCATACAGAACAAAGAGTAACCAATGGAGAGAATTACTTATGATTATGTTATCATTGAGGCATAATGTAATCCTTAGAAAATCTTAACTAATCAAGCAATCTAAGTAGTAAAAATGTATTTTTAGCTCAAATCTGCCATTTTGGCTATTTTTAAAAATAAAAAGGTTGAAAAAGAAGAAAGAAAACTAACTACTTTTTTTTTCTTTTTTTCTCCAGCTAATTTTAGAAAAATTAGTTAGTCTGCCATGTAGATTTAAAGCTTATGAGAAAAGTTTGATTGACTAAAAATGTTTGTCACTTTACAAGTTTACTAATTCATCATTTTTCTAAAGTTTTGGTTGTAGCTTCTGCATAACTTGGATTTTGCATTTTACAATAATGTGTAAAATAAATGAAAACATTAGGTAAAAAGAGAAAAAATCCAGATGAAAAAAAAAAAAACAGCATGGTTTAAAAAAAAACATTTGGTTTAAACCAGCATGGTTTAAACTAAACAACCCTGGCAGAAATAATACACAGATGAATAGATTAAATAAAGAAAATGCAATTAGTTAAGCGGCAATTTACATTAAGCATATGTCTCATCAACATCAGAAACCTTGCAAAATTCAGAAAATCCATAGGGGGCATCAGGTGATTTTATAAGAATTTCTTCATAGGGGACATATTTTATTTTTTACTTCGTTAAATGTGCAGCAGTTGACTTAGAAATATGACTTGAGGCTTTGTTAAATTGAAACTCGACTTTTATTATTATTATTATTATCTCTTTTCTATATATATAAAGATAGCATTTCTTCTTCAAAAGTGCATTCTAAAGTAATTTGCTGACAATAGAGTAGATTTATTTCAGCTTTACTTGATACCCTTTTAAAAAAAAATCTTTAATTTACCTTCATAACAAAACTAAGCAGCAATTATGAATCCTTTTGGAAACTATTCCTTACACTCACGAACCCAGTTTCGTTGAGTTACTAATCTTCCATAGATTGATAAATAAAAGTAATATTTTTATTAAGGCCACTTAAAGCCATGATTCATCAAATGGTACTACAAATTTCTATTTATTTCCAACTAAAGTCTGTTGAAAATTAAGAGAGAAAATAAGTACACGCAAATTGGCAGGCGAACGCAGTTTCGTTGAGTTATTAATCTTCCATAGATTGATAAATAAAAAGTACCATTTTCGTTAAGGCCACTTAAATAAAGCCGTGCTTCATCAAATGGTACTACAAATTTCTATTTATCTCCAACTAAAGTCAAGTCTATTGAAAATTAAGAGAGAAAACAAGTATGCGCAAATTGGCAGGCAAACCCAGTTTCGTTGAGTTATTAATCTTTCATAGACTGATGAATAAAAAGTACCATTTTCATTAAGGCCATTTAAATAAAGCCGTGCTTCATCAAATGGTACTACAAATTTTTATTTATCTCCAACTAAAGTCAAGTCTATTGAAAATTAAGAGAGAAAACAAGTATGCGCAAATTGGCAGGCAAACCCAGTTTCGTTGAGTTATTAATCTTTCATAGATTGATGAATAAAAAGTACCATTTTCATTAAGGCCATTTAAATAAAGCCGTGCTTCATCAAATGGTACTACAAATTTCTATTTATCTCCAACTAAAGTCAAGTCTATTGAAAATTAAGAGAGAAAACAAGTATGCGCAAATTGGCAGGCAAACCCAGTTTCGTTGAGTTATTAATCTTTCATAGATTGATGAATAAAAAGTACCATTTTCATTAAGGCCATTTAAATAAAGCCGTGCTTCATCAAATGGTACTACAAATTTTTATTTATCTCCAACTAAAGTCAAGTCTATTGAAAATTAAGAGAGAAAACAAGTATGCGCAAATTGGCAGGCAAACCCAGTTTCGTTGAGTTATTAATCTTTCATAGATTGATGAATAAAAAGTACCATTTTCATTAAGGCCATTTAAATAAAGCCGTGCTTCATCAAATGGTACTACAAATTTCTATTTATCTCCAACTAAAGTCAAGTCTATTGAAAATTAAGAGAGAAAACAAGTATGCGCAAATTGGCAGGCAAACCCAGTTTCGTTGAGTTATTAATCTTTCATAGATTGATGAATAAAAAGTACCATTTTCATTAAGGCCATTTAAATAAAGCCGTGCTTCATCAAATGGTACTACAAATTTTTATTTATCTCCATAACTAAAGTCTATTGAAAATTAAGAGAGAAAACAAGTACGCGCAAATTGGCAGATTTTGTAATGTTTTGGCTACAGTCAATGCCAGACAAACATTGACAATTGCCAAAGCAACCATCGTTTCTTTAAGTAAAAAAAATAATACAATTTGCTAAAATAAATGTTTAATTTATTCAATTACATGTAATTATTATTTTGTTTAATTAAATTTTTTACTTTAAATATTTGTCACCATTTTCTTTTCTAAATATGAAACAAATATTTATGAATTTATTTTTATAAAATCACTAAATAAGGGGGAAAAGGCCAAAACTGAAACTCTGTGGTGTAAATTGGTAACCCTTATATTCATTTAAATTTTCTCTTAATTTTGAATGAACATATAGATTCTGTTAAAGCGAGTTGTAGGAAGACGCCATTCACGAACCTTTTTTAAAAAACTTTGGAATGCTGGCACAAGAGATGTGGGAGAAAAATGGCACAATGACACACACTGTTAAAAATTTACAGCAAACTGTTCAGTCATTCGACCGTTTTTATGGAAAACAACAGTTACATAACCGTAATTTAATTCAATTCTAACCATAATATGGCCACATATGCTTCATAATATAGTCAAGTTACCGCTATCTTTAAAAACGGTGGAATGACTGGAAAGTATACTGCAGATTTTTATCAGTGTAAATGACGTGACAAATGACACAATGTAAAAGGAAACAGCAAATGTAGTTAGAAAAATTCTACTACCGTGAAAATTTCGAGCCAGAGCTATTGCCAAGTGTCAAAGCTATCCGATAGAGTCAAAACTTAGCAATCAATATGGAATTTATACGTAGAAATTAAAAGTGAAAATCATAAAGTGTGATTTTCATAAAGTGTGAACGACCTTCTGTACAATTTTCAGCATTTATTATTATTATTATTATTATTATTATTTTTAGAGAGAATCTACTTTAAAGCTTAATTATTATAATCCTTAGCACATTTTTTTTTAATTGTCAAAAGAAGGAATTCCAGTATCTCAGTTAAATAAAAACTTTTTAGCTAGTGAAATCGTGTATTAACGAAGACTCATAAGTTAAAGAATTCATAATTCATTTTGAAATGCTCCATAAATATTAATCATCCTTGAAAAAGAAAATAAGTGACTTCCTAATGACATTTACATTACGTTGTTGTATTAATTATCGTGAATGGCTTATCAAATTAAGAAAAACAGTAGTACAATGAGGATCAAAAAATAAAATTATCCTTTTTTTTTTCATGATGGGAAATGGATTTAAATGCTAGCTCTTCTGAAGAACAATATAATATGTTCCAATGAAATAACCTTATTACTTAAAATTTTACTTGTTTTAAGAATCAGTTATTATAGAGAATATATTAAGAATCTCTATAAATATAAGGCTCATAGCAGCATTAATTAAGAACTAAGCTGTTTTCTAAGTATCTGCAGATGCCATTAAAATGATGGCATTGAAAGATATCATTCCTTTAATATTAGAAATTATCAGTGTAAACTAATATTTTCAGGTCCACCGTCACAAAAAAGGGCACTTGGGTCAAAAAAGTGAGACAGTGGTTTCTAAATCGGCACATAAAATACAGTAAATCGTATGAAAACCGAAGTTGTCTATAACATAATTTTCTATTAAACGTAAACAATTCATGGTCCCTGCGGATGGAATGTAAGGTAAAATTATACCTGTTAAAACGGAAACTCTTCTAAAACTGATTTTGTTACTGTCATTTGAGATTATATTACCGTGCAAGTACTGGGCGCACTCTCCAAGCTCATTTAATACGCTTCGGGCTAGACAAGAAGTCTTCGCTGTCTACATCGGCATTCGAACATGAAACCTCAGATTCAGGCCAATGGGAACAGCCAGGAACAAGAGATCTGGATCGGACGACTACATTTGAAGACTCACAGTGTACCACCACCGCTTCCCTCATCCACCTTTTATGAATCAGAGATGTATAATGCAGGCATTTTGAAATAGTGTAATATCAATGATTTTCTGTATACGAGATCACTCGTTTCGTATATTGGAACATCAGTTCGGGTGATGTATGCAATATCACAAGTTGATTATGCAAATATACCAGTTTTTGTATGCGACGTCCAATTTTTGTTTACGTGATTTCAGATTTGTCATCAGCAGGCTGAGTATTGGTTCTGTGTACAATGCAGGCATTTTTATAGATTAATTACAGAATTTTTACAAGTTAAAATTTGTCAGAACCAATAATTAAATTTAATTATAAATTTAAAATATGATTTCACAATAAATCACAAAGATCATTAAAATTCACTGTGTGATTAAAAAAAATATCAGTCTTTTGTTTCAGACAAAGAGAGTCGACTAAAGTATTCGGACAGGTAATCTTCTGCAGGGATGTAGTAGAGGGTATACGGGGGTATACGCCGTATACCCTCTGGATTTTTTTAAGGAGCACCGTATACACTCTATTTCTCAAGAAAGCTAGTATATATACACTAGGGTGCACCCTCTGCCTTGAGCCTATACCCTATGCTTAGAACGTATACCCTTTGTTGTTTTTACCACTACACCACTGGTCTTCTGTCTTATCACTAATTAATCCAAACTCAACGAACACATGGTCGTGTTTGATCAACATAGCGTAGAATTCGCTTGAATAGCAAGCTTTATCGAAAACTGCTTCAGGAAACCATACGTGACAGTCGTTTATGTCACACATTTCTTTGAAAATTACAAAGCCAGAAAGATAACGTGTGCTGTGTTCTGTATAATTCAAATTGTACAACAAGTACGCATGGTTTTCAGGATCATAAACAGGCTCTGAGGGGTTAGCATTTGAATTAAAAACCCAGTGTGAACACAACATCATGCTAATCCAAATCACAAAACTCGATTGGGGTCAATCCATTTCAAGTGGTCCAGAAAATCATCAATTCGTTGCTTGACCATTTTTAAAAAATCTGAAATTTTTTGTACAACAACCCTAACATGATGGAAGTTCAAAATGACTATTATTTTAATTTTATTAATTTTTGTTTGTGCATGGCGGCCATCTTTGTTTCATCGTCTGCAGCAATTTTCTCACAAGAAGGGTTTACGGAATTGTAAATAATTCATCGTTTATTTATCCAATTCAACTGCGGATTAAAGCAATTTGTGCAGAATACATTGGGCTAAAAATTTGGTAATAGAGTAGTTTCCGAAACTAACTGCTTATTGGTAAAATTTAAGCATAAAGTTTCAGTTTTTTTCCAAAATTTGTCCCCGTTTACAAGATGAAAATTTTCTAGCAAGGAATACTTTCAACATGACATAATTTTTTTTACAAATAGGCCGAAAGTACTTGTACTCACACGCCGAGTTCCAGATCTGGGACTTGCATTCTGTTCGCTAAAAAAAATCCCAAATTTTTCAAAAATGTCAAAAATCGCACTTTTCAGGCTTTGATATCTCTGGTGGGGCACGAGATAAAAATCTGCATTTTTTTTTTATAAGAGTATTGTATGGTAGTGTTATGCACAAGAAATTTCAGGATGGAGATTTGACTACTAAGCTGAGATATGGCAAGGGCAACATGTCAAAACAATACTGCCAAACTATTGTTTTGTTGTAGTCACAGCTAAGTATTTATTTTATCTCAGAGTGTCATTTAAATTTATGTTTTTGATTATCTTTAAATAATAATAACAGAAAATAAAGCCCTTCGCAAAGCTTAGCAATTAATTAAAAAAATAAATATGCCTAAGGCCATACATTTTGTATGGTTTCAGTAATTTTTGTTGTAACTAATTTTAGTAACTAAAAGAAACCTCAGCACTTTTACATAAAGAAAAAAAAAATATTTTTATAGAAGACCTGAGACAAAAACAACATAGGGAGAAAGAAAAGCTGTTAATGTTGTAATACTTGTTGAGACATGATCAAACGTGTCAAAACACATTCTTGCTTATTGGTTCAAAAACCACAATTTTGATCTTTCTCAAAATTTTATTTGTCGGAACCAAGTCTTGTCATCTCTTGATAACTTGATTGAAGATCTTGGCCCCACTGGCTCATAGAAATATACTTTGAAATCACTATGTGCAAGTCTCAATTCATTAATAATTCCTAGCTTACTTCTTATGCAAAAATGTGATTTTTCTGCAGTATAAATTTTGAAAAGGCTTTGGGTATCTTTACTTTCTGAAAATTACTTGAGGCTGATGCATGGTAACATCGCATAATGTTTCATTTGCAGGAACATACTTATGGTAGGAACAAGTTTCAGGGACTGCCAAGCAGCATTAAAATTGTGGTTTTAAACCAACAAGCAGGAATGTGTTTTGACACGTTTGATCATGTCTCAACAAGTATGCCAACATTAACAGCTTTTCTCTTCTCCTATTCTGTTTTTGTCTCAGGTCTTGTATATATATATATATATTTATTTATGTAAAAGTACTGAGGTTTCTTTTAGTTATTAAACTTACAACAAAAATTACTAAAACCATACAAAATGTACACCTTAGGCATAATTATTTTTAAAATTAATCGCAAAAGGCTTTATTTTCTGTTACTATTATTTAAAGATAATCTAAAAAATAAATTTAAATGATACTCTGAGATAAATACTTAACTGTGACTAGAACAAAACAATAGTTTGGCAGTATTGTTTTGACATGTTGCCCTTGCCATATCTCAGCTTGTAGTCAAATCTCCATCCTGAAATTTCTTGTGCATAACACTACCATACAGTACTCTTATAAAAAAAAATTGCAGATTTTTATCTCGTGCCCCACCAGAGATATCAAAGCCTGAAAAGTGCGATTTTTGTCATTTTTAAAAAAATTGGGACTTTTTTTAGCGAAGAGAAAGCAAGTCCCAGATCTGGAACTCGGCGTGTGTGTACAAGTACTTTCGGCCTATTTGTAAAAAAAATTATGTCATGTTCACAGTTTTCCTTGCTAGAAAAATTTCCTCTTCTAAACGGACAAATTTTGGAAAAAAACTGAAACTTTATGCTCAAATTTTATCAATAAACAGTTTCGGAAACTACTCCATTACTGAATTTTTAGCCCAATGTATTCTGTACAAATTGCTTTAATCCGCACTTGAATTGGATAAATAAACGATGAATTATTTACAATTCCGTAAACCCTTCTTGTGGGAAAATTGCTGCAGACGATGAAACAAAGATAGCCGCCATGCACAAACAACAATTAATAAAATTAAAATAATAGTCATTTTGAACTTCCATCATGTTAGGGTTGTTGTACAAAAAAATTCAGATTTTTTTTAAAATGGTCGAGCAACCAGTGCTGGACCACTTGAAATGGATTGACCCATTGAATTTAGCTGCTTTGGATTGGATTAGCTGCTTTGGATTTGGATAGCTGCAGGATGTTATCAACACACTCAGTCTGACATTACGCAGGCGCTCAGCAGTTTTTATGCAAGCGAATCAAACATACTATCAATACAGGTTCGATTGCGCCTGACTAAGCAGAACTACATTCCAGAAACACTCGAAACACGCACATTCAGCAATTTACAAGTGCGAGATCCCTTTTCAGTCAATTTTCTCTCGATAGATATACAGAATCTGTGAAAACGGAATCACTAGGGACCGAAACGTATTCTGTTTTGGTGAGTTTTTGAACTGAGCAATTATAATTGCATGGTACTCCTTTCGTTAGGTTAGGGACTATTAAATTTTTACGCTTAACCAGCGGTGAAGACCGAGTTGCGATCGATTAAAATTAGCATCAATTCGATATAATAATGAATTCTCGTTGCATTATTGCTATAAAGCATTTTATTTTATAACAGTCTAGAAAATTCCTTCAGATTCTGAAAGACAATTCTTTCGCAAAATTTGGCGACATTTTTTCATTTGGAGCCAAGCATGTGTTGAGAATGTTCTATATACCCTGATTGATTGAATTCTGTTTTCGAGACCGTTTTATGGACTATTGGTTAAATCATGTATCTCGGCTCCTATTGAGAATTTTTAGAAAATTCCTTTATATTTCAAAAGCCAAATTTTTAACGAAATGTCGCCAAAGTTGGCGACATTCTTTCATTTTGAGCCAAGCATGTGTTTTTGCATTGGTAATCTTGAAAGTCTCCCTCCAAATTACGCCAATGCCGCCAACATTTCGCCAAATATCACCAAGTTTGGCGAACTGTTGCCATCGGTGCGACTTCGTTTACTGTGCCAACTTTCCAACAACTTAATGACTGTCTGAACCTTCATTTCCCACTGAAATGCATTGACTCATAAAGACTCGAATTTTCTCGAATATGTGACCTAGCTCAATGGTCTTCTCGTACCCGAAAAGGGTAGAATACAAAATTTTGTCAAAATCGTTGGAGCCGTTTTTAACATTTTTCAACAAAGTTGAAAAGTGTTTATGATTTCGGTTTGTCTGTCTGTCTGTCCGCGCTCTAACTCTCGTAAATATACTCGGATTGTCCTGAAATTTTTGGATGTTATTGACACTTACCATAGTACAATCCCTATTTCAAATGAAGTTTGTAGCATGCTTAGTTTATCTATAGGAACAGTCAAAAGTATTCCGTTACATTACGGTCAACGGGAAAAAATTGTTTCAAATGAATTTTAAAGATGTTACACCCTTTGAAACATAATAAAATTGATATGCATTTGCGAAGTGAACTAAAATATGCATTTTGTATAATATATGGTGCAAAGAATAGTTATTATTCATTTACAGGGCCATACAAAAGTATTCCGTTACATAATAGCATAGGGAGGGGCGGGAGGAATTGTTTGCGGCGTACTTTAAATATGTTAAACTATTTCATGTATAATGAAATTGATATACGTCGCTGAGGCTTACTATAAGTTATTTCATGTATAATAAGAAGTGCATAGCATTTACAGGGACACACAAAAGATTTCAGATAGTATATTCTATCCGAAGTGCTGTATATTAGCGATGATGACAGGAAATGCATTTTTAATTATGATATGCGCTTTTAAGTTTCACTATATTTATGAAAACTATATGGCGTGTATAAATTCTATAGTTGATATACAGGGCTACACAAAAGAATTCGTAAAGAAGATTACTGTGTATGAGCATAAATTTCTTAAAGGTGATTTTTAAATGAGTTATATTCATTTGTACACTAAACTGCTTTAAGTTTACTAAGAAATGTTTGTATAATTTAGATAAAATGATATACAGGGCCACGCAAAGAATTGGATATATGGCCGTCTATGGATGATAATTTCTGAAAATGTGATTTTAGTAGTTTTAAGAGTGTTAGGTTGAATTAAATTTTAGCTAATTAGTAGAGTGTAATAAAGGTACTGGGTAAATTACAGGGCTGAACAAAAGTATTCAAGTATGTCTCTATCTATTAGTATAAATTGCTGAAAGAGAAATTTCAACCTGTTATGCGTTTTGTTGCTAAACTAAATTTTCGCATTATATAGTATATATATCAACCTACAGATCAAATACATGGCTGTTCAAAAGAATTGGAACACATATTTTTCTATGGACGGTAACTGCTGAGATCAGTTTTTCAAATGTTTTATCTGTTTTCTAAAATATTTACTTACTTATCTTATTTAACTTATTCATCTAAATAACGAAGTTTTGTAAGATTTGAGGAAGTATTGGGAAGTGTTTCATAATCTATGCTTGTCGCATAATTTTTCTTTCTTGTTAAGATAACATTTGCATACATACCCACATAGACACACACACGCACAAGATTTGCTCGTATTATAATATAAGATACAGAATTCCTTAATAAATAGGTTTCGTTTTCAGAGGTTCTACTAAACAAAGTACGGTAAAACCTGTAAAAGCAGAATAGCTAGCGGACCAGAAATGTATTTCGTCTTAAACAGGTTGATTTATGGTATTCCTTTCAACGGATTTATAAAAAATTTCTGTTATAGACAGTTTCTGTTTTCACACGTTTAACTGTATTAAGTTCCACTCGATGAGTAACAAAAGGCATTGTGCTAAAAGAAATTTAAAAGATTCCGTGCATCATGAAAAATCAGGATTTAAGGCTTTCTGTGTAGGGTTTCTGCAGGGCAGGTCATGGAATCCTTGAAATTAAAAAATGTCCGCATCAAACAAAACACCTGGTGACATAGTTTAAGGGCTTTCAGGACTCTTAGAGCTTCAAAAGTTTCGAAATTTTAATTTTTTTAGATGTTAAACTACTATTTTTTCTGAACATATTTATATAATTGTTTCCTTGAAATTCCCATTAGAACAGAAGCTATGGCTTTTAGAATTATACTCGCTCAATAGCTGAAGCAGCGTTTCCGAAACTTTGAAGTCATTTTTCTCCAAATGACGTTTATGGGTATAACACGCAAGATATCTCAAAAGCTTCTGAATATTTTTTCATGAAATTTTCAAAACAAATGTCTCATGTTAGTCTGCATAAACTGAACCTAAAATTTCCTTTTTTATTGTTAAAAAAAAATATTTTTTTATGTGATTATGCTGTTGAAATTTTCAAAATTTTGCATTAGATAAATACAACTTTGTATTAAAAATATAAAAATGCTCTAAATAGAAATTTATTTAGGTTCAGAGTAATTATTACAATCTGAAGTTTATGTAGGCACAAAAATTTTCATTCTAGTGGCAAAATTTATTTTGTAATCGTGCTACTCAAGCTCTTTTACCAATTTTTTGCTCGCGAAATGTCTGACAGTTTAAAGCCCCCTATAAATATTAATTTTGCATCTTGTAATTTTTTACATATATGAAATGAAAGAACATACTTATACCTTTCATCTGTGTAAAAATTCTTCCTTAAAATTATATACATTTCAAGATATTAAATGCTCAAAATGGTCATTTTTTTTTCTTTTTTCCAATTTTAAGAGTCCTGAGACCCTTAAACGTCTAATCTCTAATTGATCGACATACGTAAATGTTTTCAACAATGGCAACTTATACACGAATTTCAGAAATTAAATTACATTTTGAATTCATATGATGAAAATTGCAAGGTATTTTTAAATATACAGTCGAATCGCGTTTGTCGAAGAAGAATTTCCAGTGTGATTTAATTCGGTCCTCGAACAGAAATTTGGTTCTCGAGCAGTGACGATGCTATTTCAAAATCGCCCAAGGGAAAAAAGTATCAAAAGCGACTGAATTACTGCTTTTTCCACGTTATGGTTATGTGCTTTTGTTGACACAAAGTGAACATAGCGTAACCCGAATGCATTCATTTTTAAATACATACTTCAAAATAGCGAATTCACTGATTTGTTTATTTTTTTTTTGTTGTTGTTTGTTTGTTTGACGGACGCAAAGCGCATATACATGCGATATTAGTGATACCAATGCTAACGAATTTCATACAGTTTGACATTTATAAACACTGAATTTAACATAGTGGCTCTGGTCCTAGTGCTAAAAAAGAATGGGACCCCTCTCTGATTCCTTAATCATATACCAACTAAAGTCTCTAAAATTAAAGTATGAATACGCTTTTTGTTTGATTTTTACTTAAATGTTGCAAAGTTGTCATCGTCTCATATTATGTACAATGCTGTAATACATGTTTTGTATTTTACTGTAGCATATTGTACAGTGAACGATTTGAAATAGATAAATATAGAAAGTAACTTTGTAGGTGGAAAGAAATTAATCTATTTTCATTATTTCTTATGGGAAAAATTGATTGAGATTTCAAATAATTCACTACTCGAACGGTTTCTTCGAACGAATTGCTTTCAAGAATCGAGGTATCACTCTATCTTTATTTGTAAACGCACGAATACTCGCATTCCATGAAGACAATTAGAAGAAGGTAAGACAATAAGAGATCGGCTGAAACCCCCACCCTTTATATATTTAAAAATATAACGCTTTGTTTTTATAACAAAGCGTTATATTAAGCAACAAAAATATAACGCTTTGTTTTTACCTTTGACTTATAGCTGGTCCAATAAAAATTTAGCAGTATTTATTCTAAATTAGCTATATAATAATTCACGACTTTTTACTTTCTTCTATCTTCACTAGAAGAAAGTATTGTAATCGAAATATTTTTCGACTTCCGGTTTTCGACCGATTTACATGTTTTAGAGATCAGAGATTCCAAAAAACACGTTTATTCAAAATGTCTGTCTGTCTGTGTGTCGCCACTGTAATATCAAAAAGTGGATGAAGTTATGCATACAATTGAACCAAATTTTCTGTGTATGTTTTTGGCTATGTCCAGCAGGTCCTTCTTGAATTTGGAAATATTCCGGCGGAAAGGGGCGCTGTAACAGCTATTTTTGTGCCATTTTCATTATTATACCATCGAAAAGTGTATGAATTTATGCGTAGAGTTGAACCAAATTTCATATTTATGTTTTTGACTTTGGTAAGCAGGTCCTTCTAGAATTTCGAAATATTCCTATGAAAGGGGGTGCTGTAATAGCGATTTTTATATAATTTTCTCTCTCTCTTTTTTTTTTTTTTTTTTTTTTTTTTTTTTGTAATTCTACTGTACATCAGCGGCTTGTGCAGCGTTGGGAACTTCGCATCCTGCTGGCTATTCGCAAACAGCTGATGAACAACAGAATAACGAAAAACTATTGATTTCAATAAATATCATGATCGAGATTAACTCGTTTTTAGTCCGATTAATCGACTGAATCAGAAATTTAAGATGAAAATCAAAGTTGGTTATGGAGTTGAACCAATAATATTGAAGTATTAAAATTTGTAACTACTGTTTGAAATGTTAAGATGTATGAGACACAAGAAAGTTTTGGAATTGGCACAAACTACAGTATAGCGTAAAATAGGTTAAAATTTTAGATATAATTGATATATTTTTGGTTAATTTGTTATTATATTTTGTAAATTGTGAAAAGTCTGGTTTAGGTTTGCATTTTCAGCAATGTCTCTTATTACTCCGTTAGTTTATTCGGATTGCAAAATAAGATACAAGAATTTCTTATTGTCTCTCTCTATCTCGTAAGTTTACAATTTAATTAATCCCTTATTTCATTTGAAGCTTAGTACATGCACATTCATATTTTTAATCGATTTTATCTCTAGAGCTGTATAGTAATTTGTAGGACAAATAAAGATAATTTGTGTAATTCAAAAAATCTCTTTTTTTTTTAGTCTTTTGTAACCCAAAAAAGATTTTTTTTTCTTTTAATCTGACAAACTATGCTGAAAGATATATTTAAAGGTTCTTTCTACAGCCCCCGATCAATTTAACATAGTCTTTATATGAATGTTGGAAGGCTAGTATTTATTGCTTTATAGGATAATAAAAAAAAAGATTTCGGTAAAATTTAAAATCAATAAATACCAAATTTTAGTTTTAAAATTTTGATAGAAAAATTGCCAAAGCTTCATCAAAGTTGTATAATGTAATGTATTTCTTGCAAAACACTTTTCTTATTACAGAAAAAAAAAAGATTTACGATTTTTCTTTAAATCTCTTACTACCCCATTTGTGTTTTATTAGTCCACTTTCCCTTATTTACCTTTATGCAAAAAACGGAGGCTATGTTTGTTCTGTAGTTAGAATATTTAAATTGCTCTATTGAAAACGCTGTGGAAAAAATATGCAGACCAAGTGTTCAAAGGTTTCCTTCGGATGTAACAGAAATATGCAGTTTACTCTCCTTGGAAATTTGTTTGAAAGCCATCGATTCCATGGCAATAAAAGAAAATCTTATCTTTGAATGGTACTAAGTTCCCAAAGATAAGAACTTAATGTCTACAAATAAAGGCAAAAAGAAATTGAATTATGAGATTATAAAACCGCCAAATTTGATTAAACTATATAGAATAGAGCAGAGATATGCATTCACGGCTTTCGGGCCGGGCCGGGCCGGGCATAGTGACGCACTCTTTACGGCTCGGGCCGAGTTCTGGCCTTACTTTTTTCTTGAAGGATCGGGCCCGGGCCGAGAATAACTTACTTTTTCTGTTACAGAGCCGTGACTGGTTTAATTCCTAGTCTTCACGGCCCAAAATTTCCAGTCCTAGTTTTGACCAAGCCCGTATGAAAATCATTGTCTCGGCGTAACCTGGTCCGTTCAAAGATAAGTAAAATTAGGCCTTGCCCAAAAATTTTAAATTGCCATTATTCTACAATTAAACATTAAAATTTATTATTTCTAAAAAATAGTAGATTTCTACGCTTATTAAAATATTAGTAAAACGTGTAAAAAAGAACGTGCCTATTGCGGAATCCTGTTTAAAACTGAAAATATGGTTATTGCATCCAAAATTAAGATACTAATACGTAAGAAAAGAATATATAATACATTTACACTTGCTAAGAAGGGAACTTATCTATAATGCATTTTTTTTCTTTTCTGTGCAATTCCGTCTTAGAAGATTTTACTGCATAGCATTTATCGGATTTTTAACACTTCAATACATGGAATATGTATTAACGATATTAATGATAACTGAAACATTTACATACAAGAAATAGGAATTCATTCAAAAACTAAATATCGCAGCCTGCGGCACTTCTATAAGAATGAAGATTATAAACATGAAAAAAGAATTAAGATAAATATTTTTGGTCAGAACTCTTCGCAGAGACAATTTTTTAACCAAATCGACGTAGAAATCAATGTTTTGTAGAAATTCCCTCGGACCGGTCCGAGATTTTAACTTTTTTCCGAACCAGGCCGGTCTCGGGCCGAACTTTTAGCTGCTATACCGGGCCGGGCCAATAATTTTTTTCTGCGGGACGATTTTTTTTTCTATGAGTCGGATTGGGTCCGTGCAGACCTGTAGAATAAAGTCTCGATCATTTGCGGTATTCGGTTATTCAAGTTAGTCTGAGATTGATTTTAATAGTTTTATTTTTTTTTCCTTTTAGAAAAGAGACGCAGCGTCGTACAGCTTCAGCGCGTTCATAAAGAACAACAAAACTTTGCTGATATATGAAGCAGTAGTGACCGTATCTTTCAGGAAAATGGAACGTAATTTCGGATGTGGGTGTTTTAAGACATAGGGTCGAGAATGCAATGGAGAACAACAATCGAGCTATCACTGTTACTTTTACGAGGTCGAACCCGTCGAACTTCGACAAAGGAAAATGTTTAAGAAGGAACTGTTTCATTGATTTATAATAAACCTACAAAATTAGTTATAATAGAAAATGCATCTTAAATTCGTTAGTTTAACTCTCAAACAAATATTATTTTAACCTAAAATTAACAAAATACTATCTATCTATCTATCTATATTATAAAGAACAAACATATCTGTGCGTAACGCATACGTCATTCAGCGAATGGCAACACTTTGAAATTTGAAATGTAATTTCGGTTTTGCAATTTTTATCTATATTATAAAGGACAAACATATCTGTGCGTAACGCATACGTCATTCAGCGAATGGCAACACTTTGAAATTTGAAATGTAATTTCGGTTTTGCAATTTTTACTACTGCAAATTTTTAAACTTCTGAACATCGCACAGTTTCAATTTTTACACCGTCGTATAGGGGAAAAAATGTACTTTTAAATGCAATTTGTGTGAAAGCTCTATCTCAATTTATTTTCGAGATATTAATTTTTTTATAGTTTTTAGTACCAATTTTGTAATTGTGGCAACTGAAGTACTCCATTTCTATTAAAAGTAAAGGGAAAATACTCATGGTTTATTTATTTTTATTGGTTATATCCTTATTGATGCCATTTTCACATTACAAATAAAAGTAACTTTTTTCTAATTTTTGAATAGAAAATGACGTCAGCCATTAAAAAAAACACTCATTCTTCTTCATAGATCAAAAGATTGAAGAAGATATTTCAATATTTTTACATTACGCTGATACTCTAGGAAAAATGATTCAGTGAGTAAAAATGATGTCATATTTAAAACAAAACGATCATTTTCTTTGATAAAACTAAATATTTGATCAATACTAAATGGCCAATAATATGGCAAGAAAGGCAAATTTCTGAATGGTAAATTTTCGCCGGTACTGGGATTAGAACTTAAATTTTATGCGAATGTTCACATAAAAAGTTGTATCGGACGAACGTGACTTTAAGTTGGTAAATACATTCATTAATAATGTATTGCGCGTTAAAATACTTTTAAATTGTGAATTTAAGTGGTGCGTATGTGAATTTTGAGAATGTGAAAATAACTTACAGTTTAGGTTTAAAGGGGCAAATTTTATGATGTGACAAAACGAAATCCTTTTTACTGATTTTTCATCCCGTAAAAACAAACGTAAGAGCCTCAATCGATAACTTCAACATAATTACTCATCTTGATTATATGTATTCTAATACAGTTTAAATTTTGAATAATTTAAGCAGTTGAAGTTTTTGGAAATAATATTTTGGCAATTTAATGTGAAAAACATTATTTGTTTTAAGAGTTAGATAATCAATGCAAGATGGATTTTTTATTGTAATTATTTTTGTAGGTTTAATATAAATTCTATCTAACAGTTCCATTCTAAACATTTTAATTCATCGAATTTCGACGGGTTCCAACTCGTTTCTATAAAACTCAGTTGTCCAGGGGTCGCATTCTACAGGTAAAAATTTTTTTGTTCTTACCACTATTGTTCCTACCTCTATTTTGACTTGAGAAAATAATATCTTCATAGTACCTTTCTATAGCATATTTTAAATTTAAAAAGTATGAAGATTGTTGATTAATAGTTCTGGTAGGAACAATAAAATTTCCCCTATGGAATGCGACCCCTGGTATTCTGAATTATTAAAATTAAACTTTAATCGCATATGTAATCAGTAAAATATAATAAAAAACAGTTATTATGATGAAGTTGCCAATTAAGTCTATTATGCTTCGTTTTCCAGAATCAAAACGATAAAATTTATTCTGGTTTGATACAATCAGATTTTTCCCTCTGTAAAATCTAAACCCACCATCATTTTCACCTTCTCATATTTTACAATGTACTTCTCATATCCGTATTCACCATGTTTAACAAAATGGTATTTTAATTTGATCATCTTAAATTCATTTTAACTCAAAACTTGAAGTCACGATTGTCAACAACATATTTGCATGTGAACAGTCGCACTCTTAACTTCAGATACTAATCTTAATACCGAAGAGTAAAAATTGCCATAATTTATGTTTTTTAGACGCATTTGTATTAAAATGTTTAGTATTATCTAAGAGATTGATTGTTTTCTTTTAAATATGACGTCATTTTCACGTACTTAAGCCTTTTGCCTAGTGTCTCAAAATTAGTATCAGCACACATGCAGAAGAAAAAAATATGGAAACCTTTATAAGGAAAAATGCGTGTTTTCAAAAGCAGTACGTCATTTTCTATTAAAAATATTTTGGTGCAATATGTCCCTAATGGAATTTTGCGCCACTGAAACCTATGCAACGAAATTTAAGTCATAGGAAAAAAGAATATATATATATATATAAATTTTATCAAAAAATGGCTTGAATAAAGATAAATAAACCTCATTATTCTCTCAATTCTGCAATAATGAAAGCTATCTAATTATGATCATTTTGAAGAAATTTCATAAAAAGTTTTTAAAATTAAAATATTAAAGTGGGGATATTAAGAAAAAACGGCTACTGCGGACACATATACAAATGAACAGCATCCAATTAAAAAAAAATATTAGTAAAATTGATTCCGTAGAAAGTTCAGGGCAGATGATTCAAAAACAGCCGCGTGTTTTAAATATATAGATTATATAAAATTATGAAAAAATAAATTAAGCAAATTTTATTATTTTAATAAAGGTATAGTAGAATGTCTTAAAGAATAGCAGTAAAATTTTATTAGTCAAGAGAATTTTGGGCAAAAACATAGGGAACGTGATATTATTTTAAACCTCAAATTATTGCCAAGACCCTCATTGTTTGCTTGTATAACCCGACGAAGCGAATTCATCCAGGCGATAATCATTCAGTTCTTTAATTTATCACTATATAATAATAATATCACTATTTTTTGAACAAAGGCTTCCAAACAGAGCATGCACATTGTATGTCACTACTCTTCTATAAAGACACTGTAAATTTTTGTAAAACATTGCAAGTTATCAGCCTGTGATTTCGATTACGTTGTTTTTAAAAGAAGTTTTTCACCTGTGAATAACTTAAAAGCAGCTGTGGTGAAATGATGCACTTCTACAAAACATATTTCAGTTTTAAGAATTAAAAAACACGCTTTTTTATAAAATGACGTCATTTTCATCCGCTAAACCATTCCACTTTTATGATCCAGTCTTAAACAACATCTATATAGAGCTTCTAGAATTCTTAAATTTTGTAGTCAGTCCTACATCTATAGAAAAGTACTCAAATGACCAGTGGCGCCAACTTATATGGGCCTGTGGGGCTCGAGCCCACCCAATAATTTGTTCTCCTAAGCCACCCAAATTTCCTTATTTTATTTCACTAAGTATTTATTTATACTTTTAAACTCTAAAACAAAATTTAATTTTTTTGACGTAGAAAAGGTCATATGGTTTGAAAAATAATACTAACCGCTGTAAGCACTAAAGAGCTACAAGAGCATTAAAATGTACTTCAGCGCGTGTATAATTATTAAATTTTTCTCTCTTAAAAACGTATATTTAATCAGAGAGTGAACATTATCCATTTTAGGGGCTTGACTCTGATAAAGCGCTTAAATAAATGACTGCAATGTTTACCTTCTTGTTACTTTCTTCTATCTTTACAAGAAGAAAGTATTGGATTCGTGAAATTTTTCGATTTCCGGTTTTCGACGGATGTACACGTTTTAGGGGCCAGAGATCCCGAAAAACATGTTTTTATAAAATGTCTGTCTCAAGTACTAATGCACGGAATTTCATCTAACTTCAGATTTAGTTAGACGTTGACACAAGCTGTTGCTGATTAGGTTTTGGTGATAATCGCTCAATAGATGGCGCTGCTATGCTAGATTTTTCACGATTTTCGCAATAGCTCTATCTCAAAAACTAATGCACAGATTTTCCCCAAACTTCAGATTTAGTTAGACATTAACATAAGTTGTTGCTGATGGTTTTGGTGTAAATCACCCATTAGCTGACGTTGCTATGCTGCGTTTTGTTGGATTTACATGATTTCAGCGATAGTCCTATCTCAAGAACTAATGCACGGAATTTCATAGCTTTAGAATCCATATGATGGGCATCGATTGCCATTTAATTTTGGCAGTGTGATAGCGAATTTTGAATTATTAATATGTATGAGATAGAAGAAAGTTTTGGGATTGGTACATTCGACTAGTATTTTTAATTTGTAATCATATTTATGGTATCATAGTATTAGTATATATTGTATCTTTTATAAGAAAGAATTCATGAATGACATAAACAAATAATAACACATCCGTGACTTTTCGCTTAAAAATTTCTGGGCCCACCCAATATTTTTAAAAAGTTGGCGCCACTGCAAATGACGTCATTATCGCAGAATAATACACAAACACAACAAAAAGCAATATCTTCATTCAAGAATCTCGGGGGGGGGGGGGAAATCGGGTATTTAATGTTACATATGCCTCCACTTGGTTTTGTTTATAATAGCTCCATGTTTTATCAGAAAACATTATCAGAAATCATTTTTTCAAAATTCGGAAAATATTATTACACACGGATAAATAAAATTGCATTATTTCAGCTTTCTAATACGAAATAAGTAATTGTGAAGGGAAATCACACAATTATTTAAAATAAGTTTTCCTAGAGAGGAAGTGTTATATCGTTTATAAAATATTTTTGCTATAAACTAAGAAACATTTAATTGATGAATGGAAACGAAATAAAATCAAAATTCACCGGATTCTGACGGTATCTTTGACACACCATGTATTTTAATTTCAATTTTTATGAGGAAATGGCAAGAAAAAAATTACAATAATCTACTATTTTCCCTTTAGGGTCATTCCATACAAAATGAGCAAATCACCTGTGGCAGACATGTCACAGATTTTAACGAAAATCATTTTGTAAGTAGATCATATCTATTTATGAGTAAATGTAAAATAATAGATTTTAGGATTGTTTATTTAAGTATTAAAATTTATATTAAAAGTGGATGCAAAATTGTGATTTTGGCTACATGCTTGAAGTTTCAATTTTGGTTATTAGCCTTAAGAATGCAAAGACTATATTAAAAATTATTTATAATTAGGAATGAATGATAAGTAACAGACTGACGTAAGTTAGTAATTGTATTTTTATTCCTTAATGAGAAAAAAAATTATTTTTGAAAAAATTTGAGGGAAAAATGCAACGTTTCTATAGAGATGAAGGACACCTCTGACAATATCAAAATTGCTTGACGTTATAGCTAACAGTATATATATTAAATATTTAAACTTTAATTCTTGCCTTTTTTATTCCTTAATGAGAAAAAAAATAAATAGTAAAAAATGTTGAGGATAAAATGCAATATTTCTATCACTTGTTTCGACGTGAAAGAAATCTTTTTTAAACTTTTAATTCTTTTAATATTATAGATAACAGTGTATATTTTAAACATAAAAACCTTTATACTTGCTTTCAGTTTATTTTTTCCCCAAGAAGATTTTTAATTAAAGTAGAAAAAAAAGCTCAATTGAACAGAAAATTATATATTAATTTCTAAGCCCACATACAGAAAATAGATGGCAGCACTAAATTTTTTCACCTTGAAATCGTGCAATATTTTAAGAAACGCGCGTGAATTTAAAAAAATAGCTCATGGAATATAGTTAATATTGCCTTTTTTAACCCAATTTTGTGACGTTAGGAATCAAAAAGGCATGCTTGAATTTTTTTTATCAGATTATGGACTTATTGATCTTTATGTCTGTGCAATAACTGTAATGTGGGACATTTCCTTCATTGTTTTTTTTACCTGTCAATAAGAGAAAAAATTACGATTTTGTCATTTTTTTTAAAGTTTCTAAAATTTTTTAAAGGTGAAGGAAATACATGGCAACTTAAAAACTTTAGTAATTCGATCTTAATATGTAAAACTACATCAGGCATTAATTTCTCAGATGTTTTTGAATTCCTTTAATTTTTATTACGTTTTTAATTTTCTCAAAATTTGCAAATTTTCAATTTTTACAACCAATTAAAGAATAATCATGGTGTTACCAGATTATTATTGCTCAATAAATAAGAAGATAATTTTTCAGAGGTTACATTATTTAAAAAAAAATTCATTTCAATTAAATAGTTTTCAAGATACAGAACTTCAAACCTGCAACTTTGGACGATTGCACACATGCCATTCTTTATCACAAGTTTTTTAAATGTCCAAAACTGCTAAAATAATTTATTTTTCGTGAAGATATTTTGCAGAGCTCTATTTGAATATGAATTGAACCTGTATATCAAATTTTATTAAAATCTGTTACTATGTGGCCACGACTTTTTTTAAATTTTTGCTCAATTTACGTGGAATGACCCTTTACTTTTAATAGAAATGAAGTACTTCTGCTGCCCCAATTACAAAATTGGTACTAAAAACTATAAAAAAATTAATGTCTCAAAAATAAATTGAGATACATCTTTCAAACAAATTGCATTTAAAAGTACATATTTTTTCTTAAACGACGGTATAAAAACTGAAAATGTGCGATGTGTAGAAGTTTAAAATTTTTCAGTAGCGAAAATTTCAAAACGAAAATTCATTTCAAATTTGAAAGTGTTGCCATTAGCAGAATGACGTATGAGTTACGCACAGATATGTTTGTCCTTTATAATATAGATAGATAGATAGATAGATACGGCGCCAAAATTTTGAGAATTTCAACTGGAGAACACCCACTTTTTAAAACTGCCATACGATCTTCATAGTGAAAACCATAAATGGCGTTTAAGCGGTACTTGTAGCTGTAGATGCAGCGGCTTAAAACAAACGCAAATAAAAGCATTGAGAACAAAAAAGGAGCCCACACAAACGAAGAAAAACAAATCATTTTAGTCGGATAACAAACTTTTCCAAGTGTTTTTCTTCACAGATTGACAACAACGATAAATCCTGGCATGAAAATAACATAGAATATCACGTTTAATGTTTTTTATTTATTTTATTTTTATGCCAAACGTACTTAGCGAATTCGACGTGTTTTTAAATACTCCAAACGTCCAAGCTACAGAAACCTTTTGAGACGTGCTCTTGGTGACCACGAAAACTCAAAATGACGGTAAATGGCAATAAGTGTTCTTTCAGCATACGTGGAATACTAAATGATCTTCTTTCCGTTCGCTTTTAGCCGCTGCACAGCCCGATTATCACAGGGGCACATGGGGCACGTGCCCCGGGGCCCCCTTTTGTGCACTCTCTGAAAATAAAAATTTCCATTTGTAGTTCTCAGAAAAAAATGAATTTTTCCCATTCCTGTAAACTAAACTATATCAGTATTTTTCACTAACGATCACAAACTACAATGTAAACTTCGAAATTCAAAGAAAAACGGATGTTATACATAACATGTTTAACGGATATTACACATAACATGCTTTATTCAGTCTTATAGGTTTAGAACATGTTTTATTCAGTCTTATAGGTTTAGCGTTTTACTCACTCTAGAGACCAGAGAGTGCAGTAGATTTTACCTTCCTATATTTTTAAATGCATTTTTACATTTGCCTATAATATATTGTTTTTTCGTAAAGTTATGGTTTAAGTTGTAAACTGCACGTTATCCAAATTATAATGCATGAATTTTTTTTTAGAAAAGGGGCCCAGACATGGCCTGTGTGCCCGGGATCCAACATAGAGTTAATCAGGCTCTGAGCCGCTATTTCTAGTGTTACAGATACCGATTCTATGTTATTCACGGTTTTTAATTTTGAAAATCCTTTTGAAACGGAAAAGAGAAGGTACTGCAATTTGACAGTTTCTAAATTTAGACATGTAACCTTAAGTGTGAGTGCCTGATTGTTGTTCTTCATCTTATTCTCGAGCCTATGCCTTAAAATATCCGCATCGCAAATAGCATCTCGTTCAATAGACGCAGAATGAGTTCAGGCATCTTTAGCAAATGCCGAAGTTCCATCTCTGCCTAATATGAATTCGCAACCTCTACAGCCACAGTATCATAAGTCTTACACTTGAAACAGAAGACATATTATCACAGCAAATCGAGCAAACACATCCACTCGATTGCGTTCAGACGAAAACTGGCAGATTGATTGCAACCTAAACTCGAAAAACGACTTGGAGGAAATAAAGGGAAAATTGCAACAAAATACCACATTGGGAGGGAAAATCCAAATAACAGAGGAACGAAAATGAAAAATTAAAATAATAGTCTTTGGAACACCAGAAGCCATAGTCTTTCGTTCTAGAGGTCAAAATCCTTCACAAAAACTTCAAAACTACCAAGATGATATTCTCAAACCAGTTCCAGTGAAACAACTCAAAAGCAAGGAAATCTAGTATAAGTTAAACAAAGTTCTACAAAGCAAGAAACAAGACTATCAGAGCCGTCTTTCGTGAAAGCGAGGCCCGATGCAATAACTTATGAGAGGACCTTTACTTCTAAACTAGTTAATCGTCCCCTCCACGGTGCATCACAAATAATCTCTGAAATAATGGTTGCTGTTTATCTAAAATTATCAACAGCACCGCCTTCTTAGCAGTTGATATTATAACTTCAAAATAACAAATGAATAACAAGTACCGGGTGTCCCAAAAATGACTGATGGATTTTAAAATTCAATAACTTGCACACGGCGACAGATATTAAAAAAGTTCTTGCACGAGGGTTATGAATGATGCCAGGAATTTTTTTACTGTGATTCTTGATTTTAGTTCGAATTTCAAACAGTAGATGGCGCTGCGAGAAGTACGGGCTAATTCCAGAACTGATTTTTTGGTACTTCGGCATCGATTCAAAATACTTTAATCTCCTTTTTTCGCATGGGAGAAGAGAGAGACAGAAAAATAGAACCTGGATTTAGCGCTTATTGCTTGCAGCGCCATCCATCGCTGCTATTTGTAACTAAAACTAGGAATCGAAAAAAAAAACTCCTAGCATCTTACAAAACCCTCCTGCAAAAATTTTTTTAATATCTGTCACCGTTTGCAAGTTATTGAATTTTAAAATCCATCAGTCATTTTTGGGACACCCGGTACATAGCATTAGTTATATTCAGAAGTATCAGTACCGTATCTTTAACTTAATTTGATGCCTTAATAACTTTTCTTAAAGTTCATCACTGGTCTGCGCTAGCCCGAAACCCAAGCCCTGTCAAAGCTCGTGCTTATATTTTTCGATAGACTCTGATCGTGCCGCAGATGGACTTTATTTATTCTTTCCAGGTCGGCTCGGCCCTGACCTCATTTTTTTCTACAGATTCTGGCCGGGCTGGGACATGAACTTCATTTTATTTTGCCGATTCCTGGCTGCACTTTATTTTAGCGGAAACAAGTCGGCTTTAGACTTTATTCACTAGTACTTTCCAAGAAAGAAAACTGGCTCAATCCCATGCCGATTTCTCAGCTTTTTTTTTTTTTTTTTTTTTTTTTTTTTTTAATAATAGTGATATTGTACTTTTGTTTAATAAAATCCTTAAAACTGGCTCAATCCCATGTCAATTTCTCAGCTTTTTTTTTTTTTTTTTTTTTTTTTTTACATTATTAAAAAAATAATAATAAATAAGTGTCCATGTACAGTCGTGGTGGGGAAAACGCACCCCCACATATGTTACCATCAAATGAACGCAAAAAGGTATGACAGGTACCGCTTAAGTAGGAATTGTGTCTACTTTTCCAATATTAATGAAATTTTCGAAATAAGGTCATCTACATATTAAAAATTGTACCAACTTTCATTTTTCATACGTTAACATCCACTATGGATAATTTATTTGATTTCCTTGGATCAAAGCAGCTCAGAGAAGATTCAGTTTATTACACTATTTCCAAAATCTTCACAGAGTTTGAGGAAGTCAAAGTTCACCAAAGTCTATTTATTAAATGCACATAACAAACTTTAATTTATATCTTTCCAAAAATCATCGAAATCAAATGTTTCTCTTTTAGTGAGATACAATTAACAGACCCAAACATATTCCAGACATTTTTCAATTCAAACACATTTTTTATTATAAAAGTAATTAATAACTTTAAATTAAGAAAATTAAGAATTATGATCTACCTTATCTTGAGTGTGGTTGAAAACATTTCATGCCCTTTTACATCTCCTTCCTCTATTATTAGTTTTTGAGGTATGGAGAAGATTTACTGTTCAACTGTCTGAGGAAATCGTTATCGTTGGCATCCACAGAAAAGAAAGTCTTAGAAAGTAACCAGAATAAAAAACTACAATTTCTTTTAAAAATTACAGTGAGTTTAATTTATATTTAAAAATTCTAAATACTTTTTCTGGTACTTAATTGAATGTTTCCACTACTTTTCCTTGTAAAGTTTAAATTTCATTTTCTGAAATTTATGGAAAAAATCCTAATATATTTTCTTTCAAAACTCTATGAAAATTGATGAAAAGTACAAAACTATACCTTTTTCCGGGCTACTTCGATCTAAGGAACTCGAATATTATATCAAAAATGAGCGTTGCATTTGAAAAATCTAAGTTGAAATATTTTTTTAATAGGCAAAAGATACCTATTTAAAAAATTTCATTGATATTCGAAAAGTAGACACAATTCCAGTCGAACCGTATCTTTAGGCTATATCTGCAAGAATTCAGTGATGAAAAAAAGCATGGGCGTAGGCTTTTTTTTCTTCGGCGCTATTAGCTTTTTTATTCTGTATTCCATGAATTGCGTACATATAACCTGAAAACAGATGTACGTAATACATTCTTTGTATAAATATGTATCCAACGTTATTAAAATACTTTCAATTTTAGAATAATGATTAAAAAATTTCGGCATGCTTTTTGCCTAATTTCATTATACCTCAAAAAAGCGCGATTTCACCGCTTGTTTACACGTGCCGGGTCAATAGATTTTCACACGAACCGGACTGGTCTGGATCTGGAAATTTCAGGTCGTGTAGATCTATAGCTTTTCTTGATTGTCTTGGGTATAGTGCCTTGAACTAGTTCAATTTTATTCCTGAAAAATATCAAATTTATTATTTCTTGCATTTTATATCGTATTTTTAGAAAAGATCAGTCATTTTCCTTTTTGGTGTTAAATTTAAAAACAAATCAATTTAAATTTAAATAAAAAAATGTACTATATCAAAACACATAATATAATTCGTTTAATAACAGGTAAAAATCTTATACGAAATAAAGTTAATTGCTTAAATAAATATTAATTATTTTAACATTTATGCGAACTATTGCTGAATGTTTATTTTTTATTATTTAAAAAAACCCATTATTTCGAGCGCGAGGTACTGTGCGACCGCATGTCGCACACCCCTAAAGACGGTTCTGCGACATCATATCTGGTACTAGAACTTGGAATGGAAAGGGCATAGAGGAAAAATCCATATCGGCTTTAATCCATGCACGGCTCAGAGATATATAGCAATTATTTATTATTTTAAATGCTAGCGCTATGATCACCAAGCCAAAGATGACCAAACAAAACCACTTGTGCCTACTGTGGAGAAGGGGAACATGACATAGGCAACTGTGCATATAAATCTAATACACGGGAATGTATAAACCCCGTGGAATACCAAAGATGCCAATATTACACACAATGGCGGCGTAGCTAAGGTTTTGAGCGCTGGAGCAAGGAGTAACGCGCGTGAATAAAATAAATTACGAAACTAATTCTAGACCAGTGTTTCCCAGTGTGAAGACTGCATCACAGGAAGAAAGGAGGATTTGATTTTTAAGGGGATAATTACAGATTTGTTATTAGCCCATTCTCTGTCATTTACTTTCTTTCTTTTTCTTTTTTATTTATTTATTTATTTTTGATAAAAAGTGTCGAAGACTAAAAACAAATATTACATATACAAATTTTGAAAATAAACTGAAAAAATAACTTTAATTTAATTTTCAAAAAGATCCCATTTAGTTCAAAGTACTGTAATCACCAGTATAACTATATGAAATGTTTTTGAAGATAATTTAACAGCTTTTTCTTTTCTTTTCTTTTTTTTTTTTTAACAACTTTCCGGGCACATACAGTAATAGGGAAAGTATTAATAATGATAAAAATCCTCTTATGGATATTATGGTACATATAGTATATATACAGGGTGCAATATGTTATCTATCGCCGACCTTTAATTTCTCAACCTTTGGTCGTAGATATATAGTTCCAATTACAAAAACTTTTCAAATGAGGTAAATATTCATGTTGTGGCATTATTTAAAGTAGAAAATAAATTTTATAAAAATTACGAAATCTAACTTTTTATACGGCCCCCCCAGTCCCTATAGTTATATTTAGTAAAAGTTTATACATATCATAACACATGTAACACAAAAAGTTTGACTGCAAAAAACTGTACTGCAAAAATTGACAGAGTTATTAAATTTCAAATTTTGAGATTTTTGCACATGATTTTGTCTTTCATTGAGGGATCAGTTAAAAGATGAATTAAAGTAATTCGAGATCAAAATCAGGGTGCAATGTCCTTTTTACGCCGAAACCACCTTTCCCAGGTATCGCCAAATCGGAGTTTCACAAAGAGGGTTATTTCATTAAAAAGTTTAGCTGATTTTTAGGGGTCGTATACAAAGCTAAGAATGAAATATTGAAATTAAACAGAAAAATAAATATAAATTTATTGTAATATCAGAAAACAGTCTAGTATAAAAAATGAATACATCAAACGCTGGAATCTACTAGAGATACTGCTCAAAGTGTTCTCCATTGGTGGGAATGCATAATTGAATACGTGACAGCACTTCGTAATGTGCACGTTAAGAGCATAGCAGGTGTGCAAAGTGTGCGATAATCAAAAGGATGATGCGATATGGAAACCTCCCCATCGCCCAGGCATTACGACAAAGAACGTAGAACAAGCTTCAGTTTCTTTGATTACGACACGTGTGGTGCGGTATATGGGGAACCTGGATTGTTGGACCCATCTTCTAAGATGGGACCTTAACGGGCGATCGTTACCTGCATCTGCTACAAAACACGGTACGTGACAGGTATGAAGAGTTGCTCTCCGACATGCCTGCTGGGTGTGCTTTCAACATGATGGGGCCTTCTCTTCATAAAACATCAAACGTCCGGGCGTATCTGGCCACCGAATTCGGTCAATAGATCCTTGGAGATGGTGGTCCGATAGAGTGGCTACCGCGTTCATCGGACTTGACTTCCATGGACTTCTACCTCTGAGATTACATCAAGGCATAAATCTATGGGACTGAGACTACTTCTATGGTTTATCCGAAGCAGTGCATTATCCTTGATTGCCGCACAGTTTATACACCTGCTATGCTCTAACGTGTCCAGGACTCGGTACTGTCACGCATTCCATTGTGCATTGGCACCAATGGAGAACACTTTGAGCAGTATCTCTAGTAGTTTCTGGCGTTTTATGTATTCGTTTTTTATAGTAGACCGTTTTAGATATTATAATAAATTGATATTTATTTTTCTGTTTAATTTCAATATTCCATTCTCCGCTTTGTATACGACCCCTAAAAGTCAGCTCAAATTTTTAGATGAAATAATCCTCTTTGGTGATACCCCGATTTGGCGATACCGGCTAAAGGTGATTTCGCCGTAAAAAGGACATAGCACCCTGATTTTGATCTCGAGTTACTTTAATTCATCTTTTAACTGATCCCTCAATAAAAGACAAAATAATGAGCAAAAATCTCAAAATTTAAAATGTAATAACTCTGTCAATTTTTGTAGTACAGATGTCAAACTTTTTGTGTTATATGTGTTATGATATGTGTAAACTTTTACTAAATATAATTATAGGGACTAGGGGACTGTATAAAAAGTTAGATTTCGTAATTTTTATAAACTTGATTTTTTACTTTAAATAACGCCACAGCATGAATATTTACTTCATTTCAAACGTTTTTATAATTGGAACTATATGTCTACGACCAACGGTTGAGAAATTAAAGGTCGGCGATAGATAATCTATTGCACCCTGTGTATACTTATTTATTTTAGAATCTAAATGGCGAAATACCTGGGTGGAGATTCATGTGTTTACACGATTTATTTATTTTGTCTTCCCGACAAACAAAAGAAGAAAAATCGATCCTAGTATTGTCATTTGCAAAAGAAAAAGCAGTCATCCGGAAGCGATGATTCGGCGACCTATTTAATTACGAAAATGAATCAACATGTCATTTTTAATGAGAAAAATAAAACGCTAGAATTTCCATTTATTTTGAAACACTAAGCAGCACATCCATGTTTGCCAAGACTTTCTCATGAAAATCTAGAAATGTCTAGTCTCTGGTGTGTATTCCATGAGTCACGAAGACTACGTCCCGTAATCCACATACTATAAATATTTTTGGGTTAAAACACTGACTATAATTTTCATTTTGTTTCATTTATCGGAAACGAAAAGGGGTTTTTTTTACGTCCCGAAATACGTCTAGGTATTAGCTACTCATCACAATGCTTATATAAATATAAGAGATTGTATACATAAACTTAGTTCTTCTAATATTAACATAATGTATTACTATAAACGCTGCGAAGACCGCTTGAGTCTACGCTGCCCAAGGCGTTGGAACCCTCAACACTCATTTCGTTTGAAAAGATTTTCGTTTAAAAATATAAAAATTCGAAGTTGGGGACACATAGGTCCACTCTAGCGACACGCCTGCTAGTTGATTTAATAAATTCAGTAGAATATTATTTCGATGCATCGTGCAAACATTTAAAATATCTTGAAAACAGCTTTAGATAAAATCTTCATTTATTTACAGTCAGATGTAATAACCAGGGTTGGTAAAAAAAACGATTTTTTTTTTCAAAAAAACCAAAAAACCCGGGTTTTTTTTTTTTGTTTGTTTAAACCGGGTTTTTTTTTTTTTTTAAATATACTTTCCTATTACATATACATGCATATTTATTGATAAAAATAAACATTGTTGGATATATAAGTAATTAAACAAAAACCTAATTTGCAGAACAAATTAAAAAAACAAAATTTATTTCCTAAATTGTTTAAGCCCGAGAAGGGTCAGATATTAAGATATGTTTTATCAATTCGTTCTACATTTAATGTTAAATTTTTGTAACAAATAAGCTAAACCAATTGAACATTAAAAAATAAAAAATGAAATTCATACAATATAATGCTTTAAACACATATACTTAGATTCCGTTAAATGAAATCGGAATAAACCTTAGACTTTTTAAAAAGTTTTGTATTCTGCATGTACCTTATCATATTATGTACAATCGTCATAAACATAATGCAAAATCTGCAGTACAAATATTTACAACTTAAAAATGGAAAAAGCCTAAGATTTATTTCGATTTCATTTGAACGGAATCTAAGTATATAGGTGTTTAAAGCATTATATTGTATGAATTTCATTTTTATTTTTTAATGTTCAATTGGTTTAGCTTATTTGTTACAAAAATTTAACATTAAATGTAGAACGAATTGAATGAAATATCTTAATATCTGCCCCTTCTCGGGCTTAAACAATTTAGGAAATAAATTTTGTTTTTTAATTTGTTCTGCAAATTAGGTTTTTGTTTAATATGTCAAGTTTTTTAATAACTACTCCATTCAGACAAACACATTTCAAAATTAATGGAGGGTATCATCATCAGGCTTTGATTTGTGCGATATCGCATCACAATTTCTGATGCAATTTACCTATGTATAATTCAAAATGTTTCACCAGTGCGGTAATGCAGGTTCTTGTAGTTTGGTCAAAAAATTACAATCTGAACTTAAAAAATCTGCTTGAAAATGCCATTTTTTCCACTATGACGTCATATTCATCTTCTTTTTAAATCTTAAAAAAAAAAAAAAAAAAAAATCTTTAAAAAAAAAAAAAAAAAAAAAAAAAACTATTTCAGTTTCTCCAGTTTTATGTTTCACGTGAAAATCATTCACTAAAAATAGGCAAATTATTATTACGGCTTTTGAATTATTTACAATGGAGAAAAAATTTTAAATTTTATTAGAAAATGTCCGTTGATTCTCAATGAAAAAAGCGAAATTTGAAATTATTAAGAAAAATATTTGAATAATGTAAATAAAAATTAGCCCATGTTACTCTCTAGATTATAATCCACCCATATGCAAAGGCATTTTATGATCCTGACGTCTAACTTTTTGATCCTGACGTCGTTTTTGATCCTGACGCCTGGCAAATGTATTTACACTTTGAATTTATAATATTATTAGAATTAGCAAAGAATTAAAAATGAGTGGCATCAGGGACAAAAAGGTGGGAAGAAAAAATGAAAAGTTATGATCTCCATAGGCTTTTCTATGTTAAATTAACATTGAGAAGTGACACTGGAAATAAATAAGTATTGCGCTGCCGCGCAATACTTAAATATAACTTCATTTAAAAATAATTTAAATTTAAATAATTACAGTAATTATGCAGAAAATTGAAATAATTTAAATATTTTTAGTAAAAGCTATGTCTTATGTTCCATGAATAAAATGCTCTACATAGTGAAACATTGATACCTTGAAAATCTTAATAAACAATCTTTTGATTACTATAACTATAAATAAATATATGGTGTAATAAAAAATTACAATTTCAGTGCAAAATGCACCTTGATTACTAATTAACATACATAAGATACAAATAAATGCAAATACATTGCTTAAAGGAGCGTCATATTTAATGAAATCCTTTAAAAACACACATTAAAATGACTTTAATGTGTTTTTAAAGGATTTTATTAAATATGACGCACCTTTAAGCAATGTATTTACATTTATTTGTATCTTATGTAAATATATGGTGTAGTTTCATAAATACAATATACTTTCCCATGGCTATTCAAAATAATTTCTTTGAAATATTTGCAATCTGAGATATCTGATTTTTCTGTTAGAACACTACATGAACAATTATTGTCTTTTATTGAAAGTAAAGCTTTTTATAAAGAATTCCTGGAATGATTTGAATTTAGCAGTAGAGTCTTTACACATTTCAAGAAGTATTGTATATTGTCATTTGACACTTCTCAGAAACTGCCAGGTAAAAAAAAAAAAAAGGCGACAGTAAAATAAACAGAAATACCTATTTACCAGCTTTTTAGACTACTGAAAATATTGATCTTAAAATGGAAAGTAGATTTACAAAACTTGTCAATCTTAAAAAAATTCAGAAGGTATACGTCGTATTACCCCTCCACTACATCCCAGGTTAAAAATAGAAATTATTTATATCCAATAATTTGAAACGCTTAAATTACAGAATTGAGAAAATATTATATTAGATTTTTTCTAAAAAACCAGTTGTTTAACCAATTGATTTAAACCATGTCAACCCTGCTGGAATAAAATCATAATTCAAAACCCCAATCCCAATGTAGGAATGCAAGAAAAACAAAGGCTTACTAAACCCAATAGCCATGATACAACAAAGAAAACTCACAGCCAATCATTCATTAGCATACAGAACAGAGGGTAACCAATAGAGAGAATTACTTATGATTATGTCATCATTGGGGCATAATGTAATCCTTAGTAAATCTTAACTAATCAAGCAATCTAAGTAGTAAAAGTGTATTTTTAGCTCAAATCTGCCATTTTGGCTATTTTTAAAAATAAAAGGCTTGAAAGAGAAGAAGAAAGAAAACTAACTACTTTTTTTTCCCAGCTAATTTTAGAAAAGTTAGTATGCCATGTAGATTTAAAGCTTATAAGAAAAGTTTGATTGGCTAAAAATGTTTGTCACTTTACAAGTTTATTAATTCATCATTTTTCTAAAGTTTTGATTGTAGCTTTTGTATAACTTGGATTTTGCATTTTTCAATAATGTGTAAAATAAATGAAAACAATAGGGAAAAAGAGAAAAAAATCAGATGAAAAAAAAACCAGCATGGTTTTTTTTTTTAAACCATTTGGTTTAAACCATGGTTTAAACCACGGTTTAAACCAGCTTGGTTTAAACCAAATAACCCTGGTAATAACAGAAAAAGAATTAAAATATCGAAAAATCTATTAAAAACTCAATTTAAAAAGAGTTTTTCGAATTTCCGTCACATATTCTTTCGTCATTCCCATTGCTCGAACCATTTCAGTCTTTAAGCCCAACATAAATATAGTTTCCGCTGCAAAAAATATTGATGTACTTAATATTTCTCGAATTTTATGATCTTACACTCAGTTTTTATGGAACGTCCTTTATAGACTTATATGTCATAACTGCTTACAGACATAGAGATCTACAGTGCTGTGTTTATATAAATTGAAATTATAAAGCGTACACTATCCGGCATATGATATACGCAACGGCTTGTAATCCCCAAGAGCCTTTTGACAGTTCGAAAATAATTTTCGCGGTACAGTATTGTAATAAAAATAATTTCGTTAAAATTAAAGGTTTGATGGGGGCGTGGTCTATGGCTAGAGAAGCGCAATCTTATATTATTCTGCAGGAGCGCAAGCACATCTAACTGAGGCCCTGCATATGTCCAGTGAAATTAATTGCGTCTACTATTTTTAACACTTCCCAACAAAGTTGAAAAGTGTTTATGACTTCGGTTTGTCTGTCCGTCTGGCCGTCAGTCCATCTGGCCGTCTGTCTGCGCTCTAACTCTAGTAAATATACTCGGATCGTTCTGAAATTTTTGGATGTTAGTGACCTCTACCATAGCACGATCCCTATTTCAAATGAAGTTTGTAGCATGTTTAGTTCATTTACAGGGACAGTCAAAAGTTTTCCGTTACATTACGGCCTATGGGAAAAAATCGTTTCAAATGATTTTTAATGGTGTGACACTCTTTCAAACATAATAAAATTGATATGCATTAATGAAGTCCACTAAAATATGCATTCTGTAGAATATGCGGTACAAAGAATAGTTATTATTCATTTACAGGGCCACACAAAAGAATTCCATTACATAATGGTATAGGGGTGGAGGGAATTGTTTGCAGCGTATTTTAATTGTGTTAAACTATTTCATATATATTGAAATTCATATACGTCTCTGAGCTATAGTATAAGTTGCTTCATGTATAATATGAGGTGCATAGCATTTACAGGGGCACACAAAAGATTTCAGATGCTATATATTGCATCCGAATTACTGTACATTAGCGACGATTGCTGGAAATTCAATTTTAATTATGATATGGTCTTTTAAGTTTCATTATATTTATGCGTACTATATGGCGTGTATAAATGCTATAATTCATATACAGGGCTACACAAAAGAATTCGTAAGGGTTACTGGGTACGAGCGCAAATTACTTAAAGGTGATTTTTAAATAAGCTATACATTTGTAAGCTGAACTGCGTTTAGTTTACTAAGAAATGGTTTTAGAATATAGATAAAATGATATACAGGGTCACGGAAAGAATTGGATACGTGGCCGTCTATAAATGATAATTTCTGGAAATGTGATTTCACTAGTTTTAAAATTGTTTTAGTTTGAATTAAATTTTAGCTAAATAATGGCGTGTAATAAAGGTTCTAGGTAAACTAACTACAGGGTTGTACAAAAGTATTCAAGTGTGTTTCTATGTGTTAGTATAAATTGCTGACAGAGAAATTCCACTTTTTTATGCGTTTTCTTGCTAAACTAAATTTTTCCATTATATAGAATGGGTATCAACCTACAGATCCAATACAGGGCTCTTCAAAAGAATTGGAATACATATTTGGATATGGATGGTAACTGCTGAAATCAGTTTTATCAAATGTTTTATGCGTTTTCTAAAATGTTTACTTAGTTATCTTATTTACCTTATTTCCCTAAATAAGTAACAAATTTTTTTTAAAGCATTCAGTAAGTGTTGGAAAGTGTTTCATAATCTATGCTTAACGCATGATTTTTCTTTCTGTTTTAATTTAGTATTGTAATAGTGTGTCTGACTAATTATACTATTCATAAATTATGCTTAGCTTTCAAATTTCGAAGTAACAGGATTTATGCTTTAGATTTTTAACTTTTTAAATTTTAAATAATTGACTGAGTAAAATTTAAATGAAACTTTTACGTTTGCATGTTTAACCTATCTGAAGATGTAAATAATCGTTTTGATTTATCACTTTCGATGTTTCTGCAAGAAATAAAAGATAGCGGTATGCCCGATGCTGATAAAGTAGATGCTGCTAATATGCGCAAGCGATATCGACACAAACGATTTCATATTGAATATCTCGGACAATTGAAATATGCTGAAAAATCTAAAATTTTTTCAAAACCAATTTCCGTCGGTGAATTTGTCTCAATAGAAACTGATAACTTAAAAAGCCTACAATGGCTTATCGGGCGAGTTGTTGGACTTTTGTGCCTGGAAAAGACGTGTCATCAAGTAGTCAAATGGAAAACCAAGTATGGTATCATAACTCGCTCTGTGCGATGATGATGTATTTATCCTCTGGAGATACCTGAAGGATAGTATGGTATTCTTACGCGAGATAAAAAGCACCAAACAAAACCTACCAAGTAGAAAGGTGTTTCTAAGGTTGCTGATCTCGCTGGCGCACAGTGGGGTATTTGACCCGAAATCCTGGTCAAAAATATTTTTAGATGTAAATATAGTCCGATTGGCTTGAAATTCTTAGATGTTATTGGGTATCACTATGGCATGTCCGGTATTGTAAATGAAGTCTATAGCCTTTACGGTTTATTTACAGAGACACCCAAAAGAATTCCCTTATATTATGGTCTATGGGGAAAAATCGTTTGCTCTGTATTTTAATGATATCACACTTTTAAACGTGCTGAAATTTATATATGTCGTAGGCTAATTGAGAAATCAGGCTCTTTGCAAACAGCCTAGGCTGTTTGCAAAGAGCCGGGCTAATTGGAGAATCATCTCCCTTTTTCCAATTAGCCTGATATTTTTCAGGCTTATTGCAAAGAGCCTAGTAAGAGTTAGGCTAATTGAAAAATGACAACTTATTATCCAATCAGGGTGATTTTTTTTGGGGCTTATTAACCCAGAACCCGATCAAAACCCAAAAAATAAATTATAACAGACCGTACCCCGATCCGAGTAAGACAAAATAATTTCAGTCTGCATGGAACTCGACCCGAACCTAAAAATTCCATTAGAAAAACCCCGAAATCTGACATGAACCGAATCTGAACCCGACAAAAATATTCCAAAGAAACATAACCCGATCCGAGCAAGACAAAATTTCCTTGGACACGCAACCCAAATCGAACCTAAAAATTCTATTTGAAAAAAACCCGGAATCTGAAGCCGACAAAAATATTCCAAAGAATACTAACCGATCCGAGCAAAACAAAATAATTTCAGTCTGCATGCAACCCAACCAGAACCTAAAAATTCAATTTGAAAAAATAACGAAATCTGAAGCGAACCAAATTTGAACTTGACAAAAAATATCCCCAAAAACCATAACCCGATCCGGGCAAGACAAAATAATTTCCGTGGACACGCAACCCGAACCGAACCTAAAAATCCCATTAGAAAAAACTCGAAATCTGACATGAACCAAATCTGAACCCGACAAAAATATTCCAAAGAAACATAACCCGATCCGAGCAAGACAAAATAATTTCCGTGGACACGCAACCCGATCCGAACCTAAAATATTTGTTTGAAAAATTCCGAAATATGACCCGAACCAAATATGATAACCGACAAAAATATTCTATAGAACCATAACCCGATCCGAGCAAGACAAAATAATTTCCGTGGACACACAACCCGATCCGAACCTAAAATATTTGTTTGAAAAATTCCGAAATATGACCCGAACCAAATATGATAACCGACAAAAATATTCTAAAGAACCATAACCCGATCCGAGCAAGACAAAATAATTTCCTTGGACACACAACCCGAACCGAACCTAAAAATTTCATTCGAAAATAACTTGAAATCTGACATGAACCAAATCTGAACCCGACAAAAATATTCCAAAGAAACATAGCCCGATCCGAGCAAGAGAAAATAATTTCCGTGGACACGCAACCCAATCCGAACCTAAAAATTTCATTTGAAAAAAGCCTGAAATTTGACATGAACCAAATCTGAACCCGACAAAAATATTCCAAAAATCCATATCGGATCCAAACAAGACAAATTATTTCCGTCGACACGCAATGCGACCAGAACCTAAAAATTCCATTTGAAGTCAACCTGAAACCCGATCCGAACCAAATCTTAACCCGACAAAAATATTCCAAAGAACTATAACCCGATGCGAGCATGCGACAAAATAATTTCCGTCAACCGGCAACCCGATCCGAACCTGAAAGTTCTAACTGAACCCAATTCGAAACCTGGTTGTGATCGGTTTTTGGGTTGACTTCAAATGGAACCTTTAAGTTAGGATCCGGTTGCGTGCCTACGGAAATAAATTTGTCTTACTCGGATGGGGTTACGGTTCTTTAAAATAATTTTGTAATTTTCAGATCGGGTTCTGGTCGGGTTTCAGTTTAACTTCATATGGAATTTTCAGATTCTGGTCGTATTGCGTGTAAACGGAAATTAATTTGCCTTGCTCGTATCGGGGTGTGGCTTGAGGTATTTTTATTTCGGGTACTTTTCGTGTTAACTTAAAGTAGAACTTTCAGTTTCGGATCGGGTTGCACGCCGACGGAAATTATTTTGTCTTGCTGAGATCCGGTTATGGATGTTTGGAATATTTTTGTCGGATTTAGATTTGGTTTTAGTCAGATTTCAGTTTTTTTCAAATGGAATTTTTAGGTTCGGGTCGAGTTGCGTATCAACGGAAATTATTTTGTCTTCCTCGGATCGGGTTATGGTTTTTAGAATGTTTTTGTCAGTTATTATATTTGGTACTGGTCATACTTCGGGGTTTTTTCAAACAAAATTTTTAGGTTCGGATCGGGATGCATGTCCACAGAAATTATTTTGTCTTGCTTGCAGCGGGTTATGATTCTTTAGAATATTTTTGTCGGGTTCAGATTCGGTTCGTGTCAGATTTTGCGTTTTTATAATGGAATTTTTAGGTTCGGGTCGTGTTGCGTGTCTACGGAAATTATTTTATCTTGCTCGTATCGGGTTATGGTACTTGGGGATATTTTTGTTGGATTCGGGTCAGATTTCAGGGTTTTTTTCAAATGAAATTTTTAGGTTCCCTTCTGGTTGCGAGTACAAGGAAATTATTTTGTCTTGCTCGGATCGGGTTTTGTTATTTAGAATATTTTTGTCGGTTATCTTATTTGGTACGGGTCATATTTCGGGTTCTTTTCAAACTAAATTTTTAGGTTCGGATCGGGCTGCGTGTCCACAGAAATTATTTTGTCTTGCTCGGATCGGGTTATGTTTCTTTGGAATATTTTTGTCGGGTTCAGATTTGGTTCATGTTAGATTTCGGGTTTTTTCTATTAGAATTTTTAGGTTCGGGTCAGGTTACGTATTCACGGAAATTATTTTGTCTTTCTTGGATCGGGTTATGGTTCTTTAGAATATTTTTGTCGGTTATCATATTTGGTTCGGTCATATTTCTGAATTTTCAAACAAATATTTTAGGTTCGGATCGGGTTGCGGTCCATGGAAATTATTTTATCTTGTTCGGATCGGGTTATGGTTGTTTGGAATATTTTTGTCGGATTCAGATTTGGTTCATGTCAGATTTCAGGTTTTTTCTAATGGAATTTTTATGTTCGGGTCGTGTTGCGTGTCCGCGGAAATTATTTTATCTTGCTCGTATCGGGTTATGGTACTTGGGGATATTTTTGTTGGATTCGGATTTGGTTCGGGTCAGATTTCAGGTTTTTTTTCAAATGAAATTTTTAAGATCGCTTCGGGTTGCGTGTACAAGGAAATTATTTTGCCTTGCTCGGATCGGGTTTTGTTATTTAGAATATTTTTGTCGGTTACCTTATTTGGTACGGGTCATATTTCGGGTTTTTTTTAACTAAATTTTTAGGTTCGGATCGGGCTGCGTGTCCACAGAAATTATTTTGTCTTTCTCGGATCGGGTTATGGTTCTTTGGAATATTTTTGTCCGGTTTAGATTTGGTTCATGTCAGATTTCGGGTTTTTTTCTAATGGAATTTTTAGGTTCGGGTCTGGTTGCGTGTTCACGGAAATTATTTTGTTTTATTTGGATCGGGTTATGGTGCTTTAGAATATTTTTGTCGGTTATCAGATTTGGTTCGTGTCAGATTTCGGGTTTTTTTCAACTGGAACTTTCAGGTTCGGTCGGGTTGCATGTAGACTGAAATTATTTTGTCTTGCTTGGATCAGGGTACGGTCCGTTGTAAGTTATTTTTTGGGTTCGGATCGGGTTATGGGTTAATAAGCCTTAAAAAATCACCCTGATTGGATAATAAGTGGTCATTTTTCAATTAGCCTAACGCTTTCTAGGCTCTTTGCAATAAGCCCGAAAAATATCAGTCTAATTGGAAAAAGGGAGATGATTCTCCAATTAGCCCGGCTCTTTGCAAAGAGCCTGATTTCTCAATTAGCCTACGACATATACATCACTAAGGTGTACTAAGGCACTTATTGTAGAGTATGGTGTGCATAGAATATATCGTTCATTTACAGGAATACACAAAAGAATATGGGTGAAGAATAAATTTTTAACTATTGAAGTCATGACCAATAATTGCTGGAAGTGCGTTTGTAGTTGTGATAGGCGTTTTAAAATAAAACATTTTTTTTTTTTAAATATTACTTGGTGTGGATACATTCTATAGATCATATACAGGGCTGCACAAAAGTTCTCAAGTACATTTCCTTTCATTCACGGAATTGGCTGAATGGACATTTTTAACTGTGCTATGCGTTTCACTGAACTAACTTTTAGCATACTATGAAATATACATACAAATCCATAGCTTAGTTCAATATTTTATATCTTCCGACGAAGTGTAAGTAAGACTTTAACACTTCACATAATAATAATTATACATATTATAAATATTTTGACAATTAAGAAAAATAAGAGTCATCATTTAAGAAGAGAAGAAAAAAGAAGTTAAAATATTAATTTACTAAGTAGATACTTTTAAAATACGAATAAATCACATGTCCATTGACTTAACATTTCCGAAGGGAGTTTGGAAGTTAAGTGACTTGTAACCTTAACTATTTACTGTTTTTAAGAGGAAAATAATTGTTGATAGGTTTGTCTTATTCATTATTAATGTTTAATTAAATGTATTTAGTTTTACTATATCTAAGACTTATTATTTACATTTAATAATGCTTATTACATTTAAATTACATTTATTAATAATTATTGTATTTAATTTATGTTTAATAGTGTTATATTTAATAGTAGGTTCAGTAAAGTGGAGTCTATATAGTATAGATTGCTAGTTTTTGAATGTATTTAATATATTACCAGTTTCAAAATGATTCTTCAGAACTCTTCTTCATCTTCTTCATCACTCTCTTCTTGGCATTTACCGGGACAACCATCAGACCTTGCTGGAAGAAGAAGTTGTAGGGTCTCGCTACTATATGGCTTGTTCTTTTTAGTTGATAAACGGAGTTATTAGAAAATATGAAGTTGCTTATTTTCACGTACATTATAAAAGGAAAATTTTAATTAAATGGTGCCGTTTGTCAGTTTTGGAATTAAAATAAGGTGTCCTTGTTTAAGGACACCGCCCTCGAAAGGTTAATTCTCTTTTTTCTCTTCTTATGTTACACACATGAGCCCCAAGAACTAATTAGGGAACCCTTTTTCATTAAATAAGTATGTACAATTTGAAGGCGATTGGATATTTCTATCAAAAGATATCGAGTTGCGTGCGTATGTACGTACCTACATACGTACATATGTACGTACGTACATACATACACACAGAATATGTAGGTGCAAAAGCTCACCGGTAATATCCTGTGAGCTAAAAATCTGCAATACGACAGTAAATATATAGTTCTTATCTCTTCAATTCGGTGGCCGCAAAACAGAGCATTTAAATAGTCATCCCGAAAATTTTTTTAATAAAAATATGGCAACAATATGCGGAAGATTTTTTTGCAGAAATTGACACTCAAGACTATAACTAATACGATTATAATTCCAATGTGGCTGGGCAAAGCGCGGTACATATTTAAAAAGCTTTCGATGTGCATAAATTAGAGCCAAAAACTCTTTAAAAATAACCCTTTTACACATTTGTTGTTTTTTTATTACATTAACCCGGGAGAACTCGCTAGTGAGAATGCCCAATTGCTTTTCTTTTACTTTACATTCATATAATATCAACTTTTTGGGGTTGACTTAGTACTTTTATTCACAAAATAGGTAAAATAATTGAAAAACATTTTGAAATTTTAATTAAAATGAAAAATGATTTAAATAAGAGTCTTAAAAAAGTACGACTGTGAGAGAAAATCTCATGCAGCGAGTTCTCCCGGGTTAAAAACAAAACTATTTAAATTAACACATTGTTTAACACTAAGCTCTGACCTCTATTAAACACGTAAGCCCTGTTTAGTTTCAATTCAACAATTCACTGAGCCACAAAAAAATTATATTTAAACATAACAACAATGCCAAAAAACCACGTCTTCTCAGAAAGAAACCTCCTCTTCAGCTGAGGCCAGGAGCCACCGGATATAACTCAAGTTCCTCAAATAGACATAGATCGGTGCACCAATTAGTTAGTTATTAAAAAATATGATTTTTACAATTGTTGACGAAATTTTAATTTTTGCATTTTTGGCCAGGTTTTTGGGTCAAATACTCCACTGTGTGGCGGTTCTCCAGTAATGTCAAAAGCAACAGTGATCGTTGTAAGAAGTGAGCGAATTGTGAAATGCATCAGTCATTTTTGAGGCACCCGGTAGCAGCACATACCGTATAATGTGAGAAAAATATCTGGGAATCGCAATCAAACAACCGGAACAGAAGAAACAGAACCTTGTTGTCTATTGCTGGAATGGGTCACTTAAAGATGACTGTTATTGCCGGAGCAATGTACTGACATACTGACACTCGTACTTTCGATTTAGGATATTCATACATTTGGAGAGTTGCTCTCTGTGCTAAATTGACGACGCTGAGCAACTTTCGAATTGACTATTTTTCCACAGCCCCAGTAGTTTTCGAGATAAAATCGCTAAATTCCATATTTCGCAGCTACGGGCGCATACTGTGACGAAGTGTCATTTTTTTTAGCCCCCGGTATGCTATTTCTTTCTCCCAGCTTATTTTATGTAGTCTCCAAAAAATAACGTTACGTTGTATAAACCAGCCTTAAAACAAAACAGATGTATCATTCTACGATTAAATACTCTATAGCAATTTTTTTAAACTTCTAAGCATCGCACATTTTCAATGTTTATACCATCGTATTGGGAAGAAAAAGTACTTTTTAATGCAATTTGTTTGAAAATTGTAATCTTCATTTATTTTTGAAATATTAATTTTTTTTGTAGTTTTTAGAGCCATTTTCTTCTAGATCCATTAATATTGGCAACGGAAGTACTCCATTTCTGTAGAAAGTAAAGGAAAAATAGTTCTAAAATAGTAATCATATATTTTTGTTGCCATTTTTTCATAACAACCGAAAGAAAATGTAATTAAAATACGTGCTATTTTGAAAAAAATATAAACGAAAGATTTCTGTTAAAACATGGAGCTATTATAAACTATATTTAATTTTAAGTATCTATATTAACGTTACAAACAAATGAAGACCTATGAATCATTAGATAGCCTATTTTTTTGTCGAGTCTCTTTAATGACGGCATCTTTTTGCTGCATTTGTGTATTATTCTGCGATAGTGACGCCCTATGCATGCTTTACTGTAGAAAATGTTTAAGAGTGGATCGTAAATGTGGAATTCTTAAGCGCATGCGAATGACGTCATTTTACATAAAATAAAAGCGTGTGCTTTAATTCTTAAAATTGAAATATGTTTTGTACTATTTATATATACATCTTTTTTTTTTCATCGGGGGCGACACTAAATTCTGAAAAAGCAGAATTCCTGTTTTCTAGTTTTCTTTCTTTTTTTCCCCCAGACATTGATCGGGCAGACAAAACGATTTTTACTGTTTATCAAATCAGTTTATAATTCCCAACCACAAAAATTTTTGTTAATGTGATACATTTTTTATTCAAAAATCTCAAATTTTAGTTATTTTTAAACAAAAAAAGTATTCTTTTCTAATAAAATTGGTGCAGAAGCATTTTTTTAAGTGGAGTTTCCTTACCTTTTTACCTACTCTTCCACACATTTCCTTCTAAAAACGGGGCTAGATGGTATATAAAGGGGAAAAGAAACAAACATGGAATCTCACCATTGTGGCACTTTAGAACAACTGTGCATAATTGGAAAATACACAGTGTATCCATGTATAACCTGACCGACCTTTATTTTCGTAACCGTTGGTCCTAGATGCATACTTCTAATTACAAAAATGGTTTAAATAATGTAAAGAATTATTTTTAAAGCGATTTGTGTCAAGAAAAACATTTATTAAAAAATTACGAAATTTAAACTTTTATACGGTTCCCCGGTCCTGTAAGTGATATTTAGTAAAAATTTACTGTGACACTAACAAATAAGACAAAAAAAAGTCCCATTCATCTAACATTAAAATTGACCGAGTTAGGAAACTTTGAAATGCAAGACTTATACCACTTTTATGCATCGCAAAACAGATGATTTCTGCCATGCTTTCAGGGGTCGTATATAAAGTATTTAAACTTATTTCAAGGTATCTGAGCTTTGAAAGAAATCGTACAACTATTACGGTTGAGTTAACCTTTATTAGTTAAGTTTCAGATTAGTTAAAAAATTGTATTTTAACGTATGTTTTATTTTGTAAGGATTTGAGGCTATGATTTATTTTAACAAAAAATATGTTATTTTCATAAGGTTTTATTTAACTTGCAATGATCGTCTTTCCAGCTTAAAATTTGTACTCGAACTTTAACTCACTTTCAAATGTCCGATCGAAGTTAAATTTTACATACTGACTTAAATCCGATGACAATGTAATATTATTATGATTTTCGACGCGTATCATCTAATACATACTTATATTACAGGATAACGCAAAAAAATTCGGATAGATTACCGTCAAGAAGTTTACGAAAGGTGTTTTAGATTAGATAACATAAACCTGCGATGGTTGTATTTTTTAACTTTTATAATTACGTTTTATGTATTTTTTAACGCTGAATAAAAAAATTACCTTCACTTTTAACCATCATGTCAGGATTTTTCGCAAATCGTAAATTTCAAATAGCGAAAAATCTGATACTATAAAATAGATGTAAGACTTTTGTATTCAGTTTAATTTTATTTAATTCAATAATTTATTAAATTTTTTGGCTTATACTGGGTTTCTTATAACTAAACAGCCCAGGGATCCGATGAGGTTGGGAGGAGAGGGGGGGGGGCTCAATTTTAACTTTGAAATTTGCGATTTGAGAAAAATCCCTGACGTGGTGATTGAAAATTATGGTCATTTTCGGATTCAGAGCTAAAAAATACATAAGAATCAATTTTGTAAAGCTAAAAACCATCTATTTTATAGCATCAAATTTTTGCTATTTTTTCTTTTTTTTTTTAAATTCACGATTTGCAAAAGATCTTTACGTGGTGATAATATATCGTTGTTTAAATTTATCTGACGAAATTATATTTCTACGAAATTTGTGAATGACCCCTAATTTGCAGCAAAAAATATGCTCCAACTTTAAACAGCTATTACTTGGTCAATTTTAATCGTAGAATAACGGGATTTTTTTTTTTTTTGTCTTATTTGTCAGTGTAAAAGGAAAATTTTACTACATATAACTTATAGAACCCGGGGACCGTATAAAAATTTAAATTTCGTAATTTTTTAATAAATGTTTTTCTTGACCCAAATCACTTTAAAAATAATTCTATACCTTATTTAAACCATTTTGTAATTTGAAGTATGCATCTAGGACCGCCGGTTGCGAAAATAAAGGTCGGTTAGGTTATACGTGGACACACTTGTACACAATTTTCACCTACGTAGTGGATCGTTTCGGTATAGTGTGGGACGGTGCGAATATCATCACTGTGTAGCACACACCTACTTACCTAAGTGTCTGTAGACAGCACTTTTATAATTTAAAGATACTTCCTTTCTTTGGGCACTTTTCACCCTGATAACATTTATTACGATACAAGTAACTAACTATTAGGGAAATATTACACAGGGTGATTAAAAAAATATTGCATAGGTTGCAGAGGATGGTATAACACACTAAAACAGCCCCGTGCGAAGGGGGCGGTCGCCCCGGGCGCGGAAATTGAAGGGGTGCCAAATATATACTACTAACGTCTTTTTTTTTTCTTTTTTGGCTATCGACCATTTTTGAAGGATTTTTTTTGCTTCCACTTGTTTCTAATCTGGCTGTTAGCGATTTTTACCGGCTTTTACAGTTGTTAGTCAGTTTTCATATTTTCTCCAACTCAGATACTAACAACAGCTGAAAATGGCTAGAAAAAAAGAGAGAAAGGTTGAGAAAAATCTGTCCAAAACATCGCAATCTCTCTCACAACTGCAATTTTCTCTTATGTTATTTAGTTACTTGGAATTTCTGAATTATTGTAAAATTACCCGTTACTGGACAGATAATTACACCTGTTTATTTTCTATTTACTCTACATCCAAAATTGTTAATTGGTCCAAATCATCCAAGCAACCTCATAGTAAATTGGTATATAATTTTATATACCTTAGACAAATTCAAATAACATAAGTGATCGTAATTACATAATTCTAGTAGAAGAGCAACGCGAAGCATTAATAAAATTAAATTATAATCCGCGTCAAAATGTAATTATTAAATTTAATTAATTACGAATAAAATTAAGAGTTTGCGTTGTGAATTATTTAGACGAACTCTTCCACTTATGAATTAAACTAAAATTTAAGCTGTAAAAATAAATTGACACACCTTAAACATTATCAATTAAATAATTACAGAAACTTTTTAAAACTTGATTAAATATTTTATTTACATTGAACACAACTATATACAGATATACATAATATTAATTCAAAAAAAAGAAAGCAACACTTTTGTTTGCTTCTCATTATTTTATGTATATTTAATCTTTAAAACAAAAGACAATATTTTCATTTACTCTTATTATTATTTATTTTTCTTTTTGCTAAAAAGAATAATTCTCTTTCACTTTTAAATTACCTTAATTAAATTTAATTATTGGTTTTGTTGGATCTCAGATTGCTCTTTACCATAAAATATCAGAAAAGGATATTTGTAATTTCTCATATGATTTCAAGTGGTAAAAGAAAAAGTTTAAGGGAGTACCTTAGTTCATATACGGGATGGTGGTCTTTATTCATCAAATTCAGAGTTGTCGCGTTGCTAAGGATCTTATCCATATGTCATCAGGAATCTGCTTCTTATCAGAGCGGCGATATCGGGATGGCAGGATGCATAGCTACGGACCTCAGTAGAACAACCCACTTTATTTTAACATCAGGAAGACATCCTCAGTTAGGCTTGCTTAGGCTCACTCCGATATGTCCATCTCGCCTGGGCATTACTAGGGCTTTCTGGATTCATTGCACGGGCTTTCAGGAGAGCTCCTGCGTCCTCGACATCTTTTTTCAGACTCTCTTTTTCAAACCTTTTTCTTCTTCCACACCAACTCCTGCAGTGGGTGGTACTATTTGTCTAGTCCACCCTTATTGGATGTGAGAAGATTTTGCATTATCCTTCGATAGGCCTATTAGCTAACAGTCTGCAAATGGCCCCTTACATATACTTTAATATTATTATCTGCCTTAAAGTTTGGGTGGTCTGAAAAGCCATAAATTTATCCCAACACTTTTATTAAGGCCATAAATTTATTCCAACATTTTTATTATTTTACGATTTCTAATTATACACCACTTTCCACTGGCCTGTCATAAAACGACACCATGGCGTCTGGCTATTGTTGTTATCTGAGATCCGAACTACATTCAACATTATACATTCATTTTACAATACAACAATTTTTTTTAAAATATATATTTAATATTTAAAATCAACTTAATAATTTTTGTATGAACTTACACTCCTATTTTACTTAAATATATAAACATTATAATTTTACACTCATAATTATATTTTATAAAAAATATTTATACAAACAGAAATAACAAATTACGCAATTTTACTTTGATTTAACCAACATGGTGCGGGAACATATCATTGTTATATGTTGCCCAGCACCCGTTTTAAAAGTTCCAAAATAAATGCAAAATATGTATTCAATAGACTTTATTTCTGTTTTTGCACTTTATCAATTTTGTGGCACCTATCACAAAGAAAAGGTGGGGGGGGGGGGAGGCGCCAAATTAAAACTTTGCCTCGGGCGCAGTTTTTTCGTCGCACGGCCTTGCACTAAAATAAACAATTTTAGTATAGGAAACCAAGATCGAAATCAATATTTTTCACTCAAAATCTCTAATACGAACATAATTAGTATAGTTAATAACTTTAACTAAAATAAAGACATTTGCTAAAAGCAATTTTCAATAGACTTGTCTTGCTCCATGTGAAATACAATGATATCATGCATGAAAGTGTACTGCGTTTCGAAAAGTGAAACCCTATGAACTGTCAATTACATTAGGAAATATGGAGCGACCAATTCAGTACTATTTAGGTAAGGATGGTAGCCACTTCTGCCATTTATTGTGATATACTTACAGTAGAGGTTTGCACAGGTCGGAATTTCCAAGCCCGGGCCCAAACGAAAGATACCTTGGTTTGGCCCTTTTATATTCATAGTTCATGGCCCCGGTCCGTATAAAAATCAGTGAAAACAGCCCCCCCCCCCCCCCACCCGTGCAAAAATCAATTAAATCAGACCAGGTCCGGCCTGCTCAATTTCTAAACTAGTATGTTGCGGCCATCACAAAACTTTCTTCTATATAAATCACGTAATAAAATCATTTAAATAGTACAAGAAATAACATCGATTTAGCACCAATTCATATCAAAGTATATCTCAATTTGAAGTTTGATGAAAATTCGTACATTAAGTTCTTGAGATAGAACTATAGCGGAAATTCTGAAAAATACAGCATAGCAGCGCCACCTGTTGAGCAATTTACACCAAAACATAAACATCCAGGGTCGTACTGGCATAACTGAGAGGGCGGTGGCAAAATGGATAAAAAGGGCGCCGATTGCCTTACAAAAGGGCGCAAATACTTATATACATACATACATACATATATATATATATACAGGGTGTTCAGTAAATGACTGACCGATTTTGAACGTAAATAATAAAAAAACGGGTTGAGAAAAAAATGCACCGTTTGCTGCATTGTTATTAGAAAATCAATAAATTTTTAAAAAGCGCTTCGTTGAAATAGTTCGATTTTTTGCCAAAAGATGGCGCTGGCGGCAGCAAGCTGTAAGAAACACAGACATTACTCTAGTTTTCATAGGAATGGGCTTTTCGACTCATTTTGCAGAGTCGACTCTGAGTCGGCTTACCTAAGTGACGATTCAACATGTTGAGTCGATTCTCGATCACCTGCAGAAATAGGACTGGTTGGTTAAAAAGAGATTTAAAATAATATTTATGATTAAAACAGAGGCGTAGCTAAGGTGTGGCAGCTGCCCCGGACGCCGCTGTTAAGGAGCTCCAAATTTAGAGAGGTTTAACCGAAATTGACTCACATATTCTGACAGTAAATAAAAATTGTTGATTTTTTTTGTGTGCGCGTGTGTGTGTAAATATTTCCTTTAGTAAAATATTTTGGGTATATCGAAATGAGCATTAAAAAAAATTCTGTAAATGTTTCTAGAGATAACAGACGACACTTTGTGCAATTACGTGCAAATTATATACCGATAATTACGCGCCTGAATTGAGGTGTAAAATGATTAAATTAGGGGCACCAAATTCAGAGAAGGTTTAAATTAAAACGGCCTCACCTATTTTGACCATAAATAAAAATTGCTGAACTTTTTTTTGTGTGTGTGTGCAATAATTTCAACGAGGGGGGGGGGGGTCGAAAATTTTAGAGCATTTCGTTATATCTCACCATATCTCTGCAGCCGTTTTAGGCAGCATTCTGAATTTCCAGAGTAAACGACTAGCAGCGGTCAAGGGCTGCTAAAAAAATAGTTTAAAATGTTTCTTAGAGAGTTTAATATTTCTCCTTTAAGAGGGTTAAAGGGAGAGTCAAATCTTTTAGATCATTTCGCTATATTTCAGCAGCAGTTTTAGATAGCTGTATGAAATGGGATAGTCGAAAGTTTTAAGATATTTCATCATATCATAGCAAAAGGTTTAAGTGGAAAATTCTGGATAACAAACCTATTAAAAAATAACTAAATACATGTTTCGGTGATTTTAGAAATTCTTACCGCTAAGGATTTAAAGAGTTGGGCGAAAATGGTAGGACATTTCGCTAGGTCTCAGCAACAAATTTAGCTAGAGGCATGAAATCCAAGGCAACAAACATATTAAAAAATAATTAAACACATTTATTTCAGCGACTTTAGAGCTTTTTTAGCCGTTTCTACTCCAACGTCGACTTTCAACTCAATAGTATAAGATCATATGAATAAGACAACTATTACTGATTTCCGATTAGATATTTTGAAAAGAAATATTTAAAAAAGTTTTCATTTCGCTTAATTCAAGATTCTTTTGGGGAAACCGACCAGTATAGCGGGCAAGGACTGCTAGTATCAAATAAAAAAAGCCTTTTACGAACAAATTTAGCCAATTTACTATTAAATATCAATTTTTTTTCTGGACCGTCTCACACAGACTAGGAATTTATAAAATTTTTAATCCTAAAAATTTCTAAGATTTTGGACGATAACGACTCTTTTTTTAAAAAGCATTTAAAATACCGGGCGACCTCGTCACTCCCCCCCCCCCCTTTTCCAGCATATTTCAAATTTACTCATTAACACCGAAAAGCAAAATATGCAGAAAAGAAAATACAAAACATCATATACCTCCAGTTCCCTTTGCAACACTGCAATCCACTTTAAAAAAATGCAAATATAATCCCTTGAAAAAATTTCAGTCGTCGAAGTCACTTTTCGTTTCATATATTTAATATTCTACAATAGCTTTGAAATTTTAATAACCTGTTAATTATATAGTTACCTTTAAGCTAATGATCAAGTATCGATTTAGTTGTAATATTTAAGGGTGAAATAATCAGTTAGGAAATCAAAAAATTCACAGAGTAAAATTACGATACCAACGAAAACATACGTCGCCACCTCCCCCATCCCCTCGTTGAAATTATTTCACACACACACACAAAAAAGTTCAGCAATTCTTATTTATGGTCAAAATAGGTGAAGCAGTTTTAATTTAAACCTTCTCTGAATTTGGTGCCCCTAATTTAATCATTTTACATCTCAATTCAGGCGCGTAATTATCGGTACATAATTTGCACGTAATTGCACACAAAGTGTCGTCTGTTTAAGTTTTAAGCTATGAGGTATTCGCTACAGCTTTTTGCCGGCATGACCTCAAATGATCACAAAATTGCGTTATTTCCTTGGGACCACCTTCACTCAAGAGGAAAAAAGGCAGAACACCCGTGTCGTCTGTTATCTCTAGAAACATTTACAGAATTTTTTTTAATGCTCATTTTGATATACCCAAAATATTTTACTAAAGGAAATATTTACACACACACGCGCACACAAAAAAATCAACAATTTTTATTTACTGTCAGAATATGTGAGTCAATTTCGGTTAAACCTCTCTAAATTTGGAGCTCCTTAACAGCGGCGTCCGGGGCAGCTGCCACACCTTAGCTACGCCTCTGTTTTAATCACAAATATTATTTTAAATCTCTTTTTAACCAACCAGTCCTATTTCTGCAGGTGATCGAGAATCGACTCAACATGTTGAATCGTCACTTAGGTAAGCCGACTCAGAGTCGACTCTGCAAAATGAGTCGAAAAGCTAATTCCTATGAAAACTAGAGTAATGTCTGTGTTTCTTACAGCTTGCTGCCGCCAGCGCCATCTTTTTGCAAAAAATCGAACTATTTCAACGAAGCGCTTTTTAAAAATTTATTGATTTTCTGATAACAATGCAGCAAACGGCGCATTTTTTTCTAAACCCGTTTTTTTATTATTTACGTTCAAAATCGGTCAGTCATTTACTGGACACACTGTACATACATACACATACACACATGCTATATAAATTATGTATAAAAAATCACTTTAAAAAATATACGAGTATATTGCTATAGCGAAAACTTTATTCCTAAAATAATTATGACACCCAAATTAGTATTTTATACTATAGAAATGTATTATGCACAAAAATAGTTCCCCGCAAAACATTGCACTTAAAAAAAAAGTCTGATGTTAGACCAGTGTTGCCAATTTAGAGGGGTTTTTTTCCACCACACTTTTCTAAAAAATCTATCTCTATTTTCGAATTCCGATCACCTTAATGAGTTAATTCAAATTTTACCTCGTATATCCGAATAACAATCTCCATACAATTATCTCCAAATGGAAAATAAAATATTAAAATAAAAGAAACAAAAACAATTCCGTTGGGTCAAAACTCAAAAGTGCAAAACATTATTTTATACAATTCAGTAATATTTTATATAATACAATCTCTCGGATACAAATACTAATTATGGTGTGAAAATTTTCAGAAAAAATATTTTTGTTCAGGGCAAGAATGACGTCTATTTTACGTGAATTATTTTTTAAAAATGTTTTATTTCTTTATTTTTTCAACATTAAAAAGATATCATAGAGAAGCGTTTGGTTTGAATCTCGCTATTTAAATAGTTTAAATATAAATATATAGTCTGAAATTGCATGAAAGACAAATATTCTTTAACATTATTACTACAATTTTCGCTGTTATTCAATTTTGTTCGTAGCAACAAATAAATTATATTTCGGGAAGTATTAAAAATATCATTTAATTTTTATCCCAGATTTTTTTTTTTTTTTTTTCGCAACAGTTATAAAGAGAAAAGAAAGAAATACATTAGACAAATTTTGAAGATTTCGCAAAAATTCAAACTAATAAACACTCTTGTGAAAGAGACACAATTAAAAAAATAATAATAATAAGTAATCTTACCTTATATTACTTTTCCATGGACAATTCACAGTTCTTGTTTTGCAAGATCAGGGACATGTTTAGGAAAATTTTAGATTCTTTAAAGGACTCATCACAAAAATTTTTTATTCTAAAACAGGACCCGTCACAATTTTTTTTATCCCAGAACAGGACCCTTCACAAAACTTTTTATCCCAAAACAGGACCCTTCACAAAACTTTTTATCCCAAAACAGGACCCTTCACAAAATTATTTCTCTCAAACAGATTTTTCAAGAATTTTTCCAACTTCAAATTGAACTTTGCACAAATTTAATCATTTAAAAATAAAATCTGACCTGTAACAAAACAGCTGAACTCATCAAAGAACATATTGCTTAACTTTTTTATATATGAAGAATCTGATATAATAGAACCTGAATATATAGATAATTTCAAATTCACAAAATTATGATATGAATTTTCACAAATATAAGAAAAACTTCACAATTTCACAAAAACAGGACCCTATGAGAAAAGTCTGGACAGACCCCTGAAAATGCAACATCAGCATATCTGAGCTGTGATAGTGATGATATTTTATAATGAACACTGTACACTATTTTTTTTTAAAGTAAGCACAAGCTTACTATAAGAAAAATGCTTAAGATTACACAAAAATAAGTAAATAATTCAGGACACAGGCAAATAATATAAAGACGGAGTAGTTCTTTAACACTGGATAGAACGAGGGAAACGAAGCAGATTTCACATCAGGGGCACTTTATTTATACCGGCTATCGGTTGAAAATTAGGAATGCATTTCCAATTTCTGTGGAGTGGACAATAGATGGCTGATTTCGGTACTCTCTTTTCCCTGGGACATAAGGTATTTTGGTTTTCTTTGAAATGAGCAAACTTACAAAGGCTATGCCCAATAATGGAGTTGTTTCTGCTTTTTTAAGATCTTGTTCTTTTTTTTACCGCAATTCATGTGTGTACGCAAGGCAGGAAGGAAGGGGAGGGGGCAGAAAATCTTCGGAAAAGTAATAATTCTTTAAACGTTGAATGTATTATTTTGAAAAGTAGTATTGCTTGAATTTTATTGCATGATAATTTTTGTTTTAAAGGTTTTCGTTAAATTTCATTACAACTGCTAACTGCTTTACGTGGCCGAAAATACCAGCTATTTTTTATTGCCCATCAGAAACTTTGTAATCGAACTGTCTTTTATATTTTTTGAGAAAAGCAAAAGATCTTTCAGAAAATGCTGTCAAAGGTGGCGTTTTGAACCAAATTTCCGGACGCGACAGTGTGGGAAGAGGAAGAAAACTTTTGTCACGAGACAACAATCAATTTTAACTCAAGATGTAATTAATTTAAAGAAAAGAATCTATTGTATTACAAATCACTCCAATAACTAAGCCTGCAAGGCTCATTCTATTGTGTAGAGTTTGGCCGAATATTCGGTTTCATTTTCGTTTTCAGCCCAAAATCTTAGTTTCGGCGAAAATACTGCCGAATATTCTGTATTACTATAACTGCCCCTCCTAGCCTCCCCCAAACTCCAATCCAAAGAGCCGCACATGCTATGTATTTACGTATAAGGGGATAAATCTAGAAGGTATTACTAATATTGATTAAATTCGCTATTTTTAAATTAAATTATTTTGTATGTTTATAGCACCTTATATTTAATTAATTTTATTTCAATCAAATTAACTTTTAATTAATTATTATGTGCTGCCGTTTCTACGCAAAACATTATTCAGATGACATGCATATATTTATGTTTATGTTAATTACTTTGAATTTATTTTTAAAACAGTTTCACTTTCGTTTTCGGTCGAAACTAGGGAGGTAACCGAAATTCGGTTTCTGTCGAACACTATTTTATGTTTGTAAATTAACAGAAATTTTCGTATTATTGAACGTTAAAAAATATTTTTTTGAGAACCGCTTTAAGGATTTACACGTAATCATAACTTATAAATTTCGGAAAATCGAGTTTTTATTTTAGCGGCTTTATCAATGGAATTAAGACTTCTTTATGTGGCCAGAATCTGGAATAGACGATTCTATGTAAGTAAAAAAAAAAAGAAAGAAAGAAAGAAAGAAAAAAATACAATCAGCATTCTATTATAATCATAATATAAAATTGAAACTAGTTTTTCTCAAAATTGCATTTTTAAATAGATGACCACGACACGATTACTTTAATAATATTGAATTGTTTCACTTCTAATTTTGTCAGCTTTTTTTTTCTTATGTAACTATGCAGTGCATTAAGAACTTTTTTTTTTTAATAATCAAAAATCAGTATTTTTCTACGATAAAAGTTGAATACCCTCTTCAAATAATCAGCATTAAAAAATATATATATATATATAAATAAATAAATAAATAAAAAGAGCTTTTCATAACTTCACCCTTGCCTCGTCTAGTCACTAAATGAGTCATATTTAATTAAAAATTACTGTTTATTTTAATTTCAGATAAGCCAAATTTAAACTACAATGGTCGCCGCAACTCACACGCACAAAGAAGAAAAAAAAACGCACTAGAAGAGCGGCAATAGCTTCAAATATATTTGCATATTTTAAAAGTAATATGTATCAAAATTATATTTAAGCATTGTATTACAAAATAAAAAACTAAGTCAAAGAAAATAGAAATACTTAAGGGGTCTGGTCACTCAGGTTCGAAATTCTCCTCCTTAATGTTAAGTCTATGGACTTTTGATGCATTCGTGCATTTAAAATATCTTCTCGGGAAATTCACATTTTTAACATATTTTTTCTGTGTACTCTTCTTAACCCTTTCGGGACGAGCGTCTTTTACAGAATTTTTAATCCTTTATCACCGGTTTTTTAAAACAGAAATTTTTGCCTCATTGAATCGGGAAAATGCTCGTATTAAATAAGGCAAAACTTACAATAAACATTTACTGGTGAGAATAATAACTGATTCTGAGCACCTTACGCGACACGAATACCGGTCGCTAGTCCCCAAGGGGTTAAAGGATGTCTCTTTTTTTTTTTAGTTTTCAAAATATTTCTAAAATTCATGCTGAATTTAATATTTTGTGTGTTAAAAACGGGTAAACTGTGAGTAAGATTTTAACACTTCATATAAAATTAAGTCTATACTTAAGAAATATTTTGAGAACTAAGGAAAAAAAAAAAGACATCTTTTAGGAAGTGTACACAAAAAATAGAAGTTAAAAATATTAATTTCCCGAGGAGATATTTTAAATATACGAATGCATCAAATGCCCGTAGACTTTACATTAGTGAGGGGAAATCGGAAGCTGAGTGACCAGCCCCCTGAATTGCGTAATGTGGAAAAAAATTGAAAAGAAGAAGAATAACACGTTTTTATCCTACCACAAGCTTATATGTGTTCATTATTTTCCAGTTATTTTTCACTCGATATCTTGAAAAAAAAGAAATGTGTCTAAAAAGTTATAAGGTTTATTGGCAAAGTTATTTTTTGTTTTCACCTTAATGGAAATTTTTTTAAATTTTATGTATGTATCAATGAAAATTATTTAATAATGTCGTCAAAAGTTTTGGACAGCTAAAAAGATGTAAAAAATTAATAATTCTCGACTGAAAAGGAATTTTGTGTAATACACCACTTGTGTTATTGCTCAAAACATTATACAACTGCTATAACAGTTGCTTAATTCAATATTTTATTTTTTCGTTTTTAACTATTCTTTCTGCGCAGAGACCTGTACGCCTAGCATGCGTCGTATGTTAATTAGTATTTCATGGCAAAATACCCCCACATCCGATTTCTATTATCTCCATAAAGCTACAGAGCTCCAGAAATCTCAGGATACGGTATAATCAATAAAAATTGTCACATCTGGTATTACTACAGAAACCTGGGTATCTATAGAATCCGTATCTAGTTAATTTGAAACCCCGCCGAAATGGTAATTTGTCTTCTTAGGAACTCCCACGTTATTGACTAACAGCATTGAAAACTGAACAGAAACACATGTGCCCTTCTCTTTACTTATATTCATCCATTCTTTTGTAAAACGACTTTTACAATTTTAGTGGTTTATCTATTTATTTTAATTACATGTGTATTTTTCAATTTATAAATCGGGGTGGTGTTTGAAGTTTAAAGTGGTTAAGCAGATGCGGTTAAAAAAAAAAAAAAAAAAAAAAAAAACGTTTTTAGATATTGGCATTTTCGGATGCTAAAAATATTATCGAATTTTTAAATGAATATGAAAAATTAACATTTTTTTCTTTCAAAAGCAAAATTTACATAAGTTTCCATTGCAAAATCTTGTGAAGAATTAGTCTTGGCGGTCTAACTTATATTATCATTAAGAAATTATGAAATGCTCCACTTTAGCTGTGCAATTTAGTAGAATTAAAAGCATCAATTTATGTGTGTGTTTGTGGGGAGTGTGCGTGTGTGTATGTGTGTGTGTGTGTGGGGGGGGGGGGTGCTATTACAAAAACACGATATTAGTTTTTTGAACGTTATTTTTACAGAGGCGCTAAAAAAATCTGACCAAGGGCGCCATCATTACAAAAACACGATATTAGTTTTTTTAAAGTTATTTTTACAGAGGCGCTGAAAATAAATCTGGCCAAGGCTACATCGCCATGACTACAAAAACTCGATATTAGTTTTTAGAAATTTATTTTTACACAGGCGCTGAAAAAAAATCTGACCAAGGGCGCCATGATTACAAAAACACGATATTAGTTTTTTTTTAAGTTATTTTTACAGAGGCACTGAAAAAAACTGTCCAACGGCACCATGATTGGAGAAACACGATAATAGTTTTTTGAAAGGCATTTTCACAGAGGCGCTGAAAAAAAATCTGACCAAGGGCGCCATGATTAGAAAAACACGGCAATAGCTTTTTGAAAGGCATTTTTACAGAGGCGCTGAAAAATATCTGACAAGGGCGCCATGATTACAAAAACACGATATTAGTTTTTTTAAACTTATTTTTACAGAGGCGCTGAAAAAAATCTGGGCAAGGGCACCATGATTATAAAAACGCGATATAGTTTTTTGAAATTTATTTTTACAGAGGCGCTGAAAAAAAATTGTTCAAGGGCGCCATGATTAGAAAAACACGATAATAGTTTTTTAAAAAACATTTTTACAGAGGCGCTGAAAAAAAAATCTGTCCAAGGGCGCCATGATTAGAAAAACACGATAATAGTTTTTTGAAAGGCATTTTTACAGAGGCGCTGAAAAAAAATCTGACAAAGGGCGCCATGATTACAAAAACACGGTAATAGCTTTTTGAAGGGCATTTTTACAGAGGCGCTGAAAAGTACCTGACCAAAGGCGCCATGATTACAAAAACACGATATTAGTTTTTTTAAATTTATTTTTACAGAGGCGCTGAAAAAATCTGTCCAAGGGTGCCATGATTGGAGAAACACGATAATAGTTTTTTGAAAGGCATTTTCACAGAGGCGCTGAAAAAAATCTGCCCAAGAGCGCCATGATTAGAAAAACACGGTAATAGCTTTTTGAAAGGCATTTTTACAGAGGCGCTGAAAAATATCTGACAAGGGCGCCATGATTACAAAAACACGATATTAGTTTTTTTTTAACTTATTTTTACAGAGGCGCTGAAAAAAATCTGGCCAAGGGCGCCATGATTACAAAAACACGATATAGTTTTTTGGAATTTATTTTTACAGAGGCGCTGAAAAATATTTGTGCAAGGGCGCCATGATTAGAGAAACACGATAATAGTTTTTTAAAAAGCATTTTTACAGAGGCGCTGAAAAAAATCTGTTCAAGGGCGCCATGATTAGAGAAACACGATAATAGTTTTTTGAAAGGCATTTTTACAGAGGCACTGAAAAAAAATCTGACCAAGGGCGCCAGAAAAACACGGTAATAGCTTTTTGAAGGGTATTTTTACAGAGGCACTGAAAAGTGTCTGACCAAAGGCGCCATGATTACAAAAACACGATATTAGTTTTTTTAAACTTTTTTTTACAGAGGCGCCGAAAAAGTCTGGCCCAGGGTGCCATGATTATAAAAACAGGACATAATTTTTTTTTAATTTATTTTTACAGAGGCGCTGAAAAAAATCTGTCCAAGGGCGCCACGATTAGAAAAACACGATAATAGTTTTTTGAAAATCATTTTTACAGAGGTACATTAGTACAGGCTTTGAAACTGGTCGAGGGTAACAATGGTGAGGTGTAACAATGGCATATCTGATTGTCGATAACTTGTATTATCTCGAAATTGGATTATCTAATTGTCTTTGATCACACATAGTTTGCTTATGCTATACTTTAAAAAATGAAAAGCATTACTTTTTAATTTTCCAAATGAAAATCTTTGAAAATTTTATGCCTTTCAGAATGCACAACTTTAAGTGTGCTTTAAAAAAAAAAAAAAGTGACGGTGGGCGCACCGGGCATTTGCCTCTTTGCCCGGTGGGCCAGTACGACCCTGTAAACATCACTAATTGATATCAAGGTATACCTGAATCTGAAGTTTGTTGAAAATCCAAGCATTAGTTCTTGAGATAAAGCTATCGCGGAAATCACAAAAAATGCAGCATAGCAGCGCCACCTGTCGAGCGATTTGGACCAACACGTAATCAGCATCAAGTCATATCAAGGAATAACTGAATCTGAAGTTTTATGAAAATCCATGCAGTAGGTCTTGAGATAGAGCCATTGCGGAAATCTTAAAAAATGCAGCATAGCAGCGCCACCTGTTGAGCGATTTGCACCAACACGTAATCAGCATCAAGTCATATCAAGTACTAACTGAATCTGAAGTTTCATAAAAATCCGTGCATTAGTTCTTGAGATAGAGCCATTGCGGAAATCGTAAAAAATTGCAGCACAGCAGCGCCACCTGTTGGAGATTTACACCAAAAATTAAACAGCGCTAATTTATATCAGGGACTAACTGAATCTGAAGTTTGATGAAAATTCGTGCATTTTTTCTTGAGTTGGAGCTATTAAGATAATCATGAATAATGCAGCATAGCAGTGTCACCTGTTGGGCGATTTTCACAAAAAAGTAATCAGCACCAAACTATATCCTGGACTAACTGAATCTGAAGTTTCATGAAAATCCGTGCAGTAGTTCTTGAGATATAGCTATTACAGAAATCGTGAAAAATGCCGCATAGCAGCGTCACCTGTTGGGCGATTTTCACCAAAAACTAATCAGGTCCAGTTTATATCAAGGTCTAACAGAATATAAAGTTTTGTGAAATTTCGTGCATTAGTTCTTGAGATAGAGCGTCCACAAAATTTTTGTCACACACAGACTCACAGAGTGACAGAGTGACAGACAGACTCACCGACAGACATTTTCTAAAAACCATCAATTCGTGTTCAGGGCATTCATTCTAAAACGTATAAATCCGTTGAAAACCGGAAGTCGAAAATTTTCACGAATCCAATACTTTCTTCTTGTAAAGATAGAAGAAAGTAAAAAAGTTCCGAATTTTCTTAACATACAATACGATTCTTTTAAAGCATACAGCATACATATTTATGGGAAAATTTTGGTGTATTTTAGATTATTATGTGTTCGCAAGACAGGAAATATTACACAAAAGCAAAATTAATGACAGCTTAGACTGTTAGAATTTTCAACATTCAAATAGAAATTCCTTAAAAGAATTAGAATAAAAGAAAACTAGTATGTTGTGGTCATCACAAAACTTTCTTCTATATAAGTCACGTCAATTAAATCATTTAAATAGTACAAGAAACTACATGAATTTAGCACCAATTCATATCAAAGTATATCTGAATTTGAAGTTTGATGAAAATTCGTGCATTAGTTCTTGAGATAGAGCTATAGCGGAAGTTCTGAAAAATGTAGCATAACAGCGCCACCTGTTGAGCGATTTACACCAAAAATAAACAGCACTAAATGATATCAAGGTATACCTGAATCTGAAGTTTATTGAAAATCTAAGCGTTAGTTCTTGAGATAAAGCTATTGCGCAAATCGCAAAAAATACAGCATAGCAGCGCCACCTGTTGAGCGATTTACACCAAAAATTAAACAGCACTAATTTGTACGTCAATGCATGTCAAGGACTAACTAAATCTGAAGTTTGATGAAAATCCGTGCAATAGTTCTTGAGATACAGCTCTTGCGAAAATCGGGAAAATGCAGCACAGCAGCGCCACCTGTTGGGTGATTTACACCAAAAATTAAACAGCACTAATTTATATCAGGGACTAACTAAATCTGAAGTTTGATGAAAATTCGTGCATTTTTTCTTGAGTTAGAGCCATTGCGATAATCATGAATAATGCAGCATAGCAGCGGCACTTTGTTGGGCGATTTTCACAAAAAAGTAATCAGCACCAAACTATATCCTGGACTAACGGAATCTGAAGTTTTATGAAAATCCGTGCAGTAGTTCTTGAGATATAGTTATTGCAGAAATCGTGAAAAATGCCGCATAGCAGCGCCACCTGTTGGGCGATTTTCACTAAAAACTAATCAGGTCTAGCTTATATCAAGGTCTAACTAAATATAAAATTTTGTGAAATTCCGTGCATTAGTTCCTGCGATAGAGCGCCCACAAAATTTTTGTCACATACAGACTCACAGAGTGACAGACAGACATTTTCTAAAAACCATCAAATCGTGTTCTGGGCATTCTAAAATTCGAAAACATATAAATCCGTCGAAAACCGGAAGTCGAAAATTTTCACGAATCCAATACTTTCTTCTTGTAAAGATAGAAGAAAGTAAAAAAGAGGCTTAAGAACAACATAACTTTCGAAGCTGTACAATAAAAAGTAAATTTTTGAAAATATTTCTCTGCAATTCATGAAGTCTGTTCTCAGATCCAAAGGATCTACTTTCTGACACATTTCTGAATTCATTTCTTTCGAAAACGTATAAAATTGGCAGGTGTTCTAATTCAAAAACTATACAATCGAATGGCGTTTTCCATTTTTTTTTTTTTTTTTTTTTTTTTTTTTTTATAAAAACAACAGATTTTTCAGAAAATACTGTCACAGTTGGCGTTTTGCATCGAATTTCCGGACACGACAGCATGAAAAAGGAGAAAACCTGCCTTCACGTCAGAAGAATCGCTAATGACTGGATAAGTAACTTATTAATAGAAAAATGAAAAACGCTATTCGATTTCAAATCGCTTCAATAATCAGGCCTGTCAATTTTATGCGTTTACAGTTAAAAATGAGTCATAAAATGTGTCAAAAAGTTTCGTGATTTTCAGCAGGGAACTTAAGAACCATCTTAAATTATATTTCCCAATGATTCCGTTAACAGAAGTTCATCATCGCTATTACTATTTTTAGAAAACAAATTGCCTGCCCGGCACATCCTGGGAACAATGAAGTCCTGTTCCGGTCCTACTCGACTATGTAGGGGGGAAAAATTTAAGTCTAATCCTGGTCCTGCCCGAGTTTGTTAAAAAAAATTAAGCTCGGACTCAAACAAGATGTAACTGTCCGATGCCGATTTCTACGCTGGATACGTTATATTTCTGTATTGATATTGCCAAACTAGCTTCACATTTATACTTATTCTCGAGAAAGTTATATCTATTAAAAATGACTCATATTTTATCGGTTTCGTTTAAATTTTTATATCTGACCAACGTTTATTTTTATTTTTATTTTTTTTTATTTTTTGGCCGTGTACAGGCCTTGGGCCAAGCCCAGGTCCGTTCAGAGTCTACCTTACACCTGACACGAAAAAGGTCAGTTTATTTCCAATTTCGTTAAAATACTTTCCTTATTTTTTATAGAGATAACAAAAATCTGCATTCGAATTAAAGTGTATTAACCCTGTATACTTTTAACTGAACAAATGGATAGCGAACCTAGTTTCCTATACGTTTGTACACTACCACCTCTTAAAATTTGTCCAATCTTTTTTTAATCAACCCTGTAGAATATTTAATAAATTTCGTTATATTCTTACACAAAATTGACTTCATAGTAAAAACTACATTAATATTTACCGTGACGAATCTTCCATCCACTGATTTATGAGTTTTAAGGTTTTTGGTCAATGAACTGCATTATGCGATTGATTCGAAAGAAATAAAACTGTTCCAATCACTCCTACCAACTGCCATGGGAATACATATATTTTACCACCTTAAACGAACACGAATATAAGGTAATTTCTTTTAGACATAAAAAAAAAAAAACATCACGTAAAAACTGGAATCTAGACTAGTTCAAAGAATAATTATCATCATGCATTTTTATCGATGCAATATTATAATCGAAAGATCAAATTATATACTCAAAATTATTATTATTATTATGATAATGTGGTTAATGACGATTTTTGTCACAAAAACTTCAATTCAACGAAGACAGCTAATATCATTTAAGGACATTAAATATATTTAATGTCTTGCTAATGGTACTAATGTAATTTAATGTCTATCTAATCATCAGTGTTGAATTCAGATACAGTAAAACCTCCCTAAAGCGACCACGTTCCGTTCCAATAAAAAGTGCCCGCTCCGAGAGGTGGTCTCTTAATGGAGGTCATATTTAAATCTAGATTTTAATTGTTGAAAAAAGGTAACAATTAATGTTACTAAAATTTATTTTTCACATTAGGAAGAAATATAAAAATTTAAGTATCAAAACAGAAGTTAATTACACAATTTAATTACTGCAGACTTTAAAAAATGAATACATTGACGTTTGCTTTGATTTTACGGTGCTTTCTTTTATTTTTATTTTCAAGTCCTTTCGAAGTTCAGTAAATAAATACAACTTTTTGGAGAAATAATGACGACTTCATTAATTTATCTATTTATTTGAGAGTTTCCTGACAGAATAGTGCAGGGGACAGGGGAGTTTACTGACCGTCATTCTTAATTTGTCATCAGTGTTAAATTCATTGCCTAAAAAGACACAAAGGGTTTTAAACACTTAAAAGTTACTGGAATAAAAAATAATCAACTCAGTTTAGAAGTTTTATGAATAATGCGTTCTCCGGAATTATTTTTCTAATAAAATCTTCTTCAAGCGACCAGGAAAAAACGGAATTTGTTTCATTTTTTTCAAAGAAATGGGTCGCTCATGGAGGGAGTTCAACTGGGATGGTGTCTGAATGGAGGTAAATTTAGTATTGAGCCTATGGGAATAAATTTCGTTCCATGAAAAAGTGGTCGTTCAGGGAGGTGGTCGCACAGGGAGATTTCACTGTACTTTTCTTCGGAAGGGATTTCTGTGACTCCGTGGGGGGGGGGGGGGGACATTATAGAGTTCTCGGGGGGAAATTCCACTTTTAACCATTGAAAACACAAATTCTTAAGACCGTTCTCAACTGCTCTGCCCAACAAGCGCAAAACGTTTTGACACATTTACGAATTCATTTTTTAACGGAAAGATATAAAATTGGAAAGCCTGGCCATGGAAGCGATTTGGAATCGAACTGTGTTTTCCATTTTTTGATCAATCAATTACCTATTGAGTTATAAGCGATTTTGATCACGTTGCACGGCATTTTTCTCCCCTTACTGACTGGATTTTCTTCTTTTGTTCGGAAGTTCAGTTCAAAATGCCAATTTTGACAGTATTTTCTGAAAGATGTATTGCGTTTACAAGAAAACGGAAAAAAACAGTTCGATGACACATAGTTTCTGAATAACAACACCTTCTACTTTCATGCGTTTCCGAACAAAAATGAATTAAAACTTATGTCAGAAAGTTGACCCTTTGGATTTGAGAACAGCCTTAAATCTTCCGGGGTAGATATTGCATTGCTCCGAGAGGGATGTGTCCTCTGAATTCAACACTGCTAATCATGTTATTAAGGTTCCCAACAGCATGTTCTCTATTGAAAAACGCGCGCTTAGTATACATATATATTAAAGTGACATTCAGTAGCGTAGCCATGACTTTATTTCGGAGAGGAGGATTACGTGTGGCTCTTCATGATTAAATAAAAACACCGATTTCCAGTGGGGGTTCCAATCTTCTTGGGAGATTCGTAACAATTTGGCCTAACATCGATAATTGCTATATTAGATTTTAATTACTTTATATATTTTCGACACATCGTTATTTACACATGATAACTGAAACGTGCTGCAAAAAGTTCCCGATTAAAAAATGTGTGCACACTCTTAATGCAGTGTCCCATACAATTATTCGGATCTTTTATCGTCTTTAGGCAGTTATTTTTAAAGTGCATAGTGCGTTTTACAGCTGAATTAAATTTTACGATTACATGGTGCGTGTGCCATCTTATATTATAAAGACGAGAAATATACAGGCAGGCACAAGGTATTTTAGCGTAGGGAACAATAGCTCTCAGGCGACTGCTTCATGTCTGGCATTGGCTTTATAAATGACTGTTGATAGTAGTTATAACTAAGGATCGACCGAAACCGTTTTTTCAGATTGCACTAGAAGCCGAAACCGAATTTCGGTAATCTTCCTATTTTCGGCCGAAAACGAAAATGTCCAAAAAACATCTTTTAAAGTAATTAATACAAGCATAAATATACATAATTATTAATTAATTATGCGTGTTTATTAAATATTACATAATCATTAATTAATTATACTTGCGGTCCGAGTTGGCTCTCTGTGACTCTGACCAAAACTTTTTATTTTCATTTAAAATAAAATGCAATAAATTCATCTACGATACAGAACGATTTTTTAATTATACGAATTTCATCTCATTAAAAAATGTTTTAGGTATACATCCTTGATTTATCGTTTATAATTATTACTGTAAATGATCATTATACTAGAACTTTCTCAGAGAGTATTTGAAACACTTCTGCGGTTTCTAACTAAAAATTTTCTATTGGTGTTAAGTCTACAACTTTTATTGAGCACGTAAAAAGCGTCTTCAAAGTTTAATCATATATGAATCGCTCTCTTTATAATATGCACTCACGTCTTGAGTCAGTCATGACTGATATTTATAAATAGTAAAGTTCATAGCCATAAATAAATAGTGTCTCATTTGAGCCGACAGAGGACAAATCAATGTGCAATCTTAAAAATTTGCAAAGTAAGAAAAGAGATTTTTGGAATATGTAGTTTCAGTCGGGCCGAATTTTCGGCGAAAATCAGATTTTGGGCCGAAAATGAAAATGAATTTTCGGTCGATCTCTAGTTATAACGAAAGATTTAAAACCGTTCGATACATATCATGGCGAGACTTCAAACAGCCTTGAAGCACCCATGCGTGGAAATCCGTTAGATTGAAAATAATTTTAAACTCATTAAGTATATTACAGCAGCTGCCTAGACTCTGCGTTTAGTGCCCTTTGTAATTTGCATCCAGACTACTGATACATCTTAAGGTTATTTTAAAATCCAAAGGGGTTACTTTCTGACGCATTTTTACCTCTTCACGACCTTGGCCGCATATGAAGACGTTTAGTTTTTTATATTTTTTAATTTCTGTCAATAATAAAATGAACAAAAATTTTATAATTTATTCACTACAGATCCCTCAGCAAGAAAAGTAAAAATTTTATTGTTTGGCTGCGCTGGTGTTATTTCCGATGTACAGTTAGAGATATAAAGAAAGCGTGAAGTCATTTTTTGGCAGTCAGTGATGTTGGATTATTTTAACAAATTGTTAATATTTGATAAAAATAATATTAGATATATTAAATATATTGTTTTACTAATTTGTAGAAAAGTAAGAAAATTTTATGTTAGGTTTATATATATATATATATATAAGAAATTAACAAACGTACACATGGGGGGGGGGGGGGCAAGCATTAGATTAAGCCTAGAAGCCTCAATTACTTAAAGTAGAGTTCTGAGGATTAGTGTACACATATATGCAGAAATAAGTCAAAGTTAATAAGTCATGCTATTTTTTTTTTTTTTTTTTTTATTGTTTTTGGTTTTTTGAATTCCTGTTAATATAAAATGAATAAATCGTAAAACAACAACAAAAACTAATCGGATGTAGCAATCACAAAACTTTCTTCTATCTCATACATATTAATATTTCCTGAAAAATGAAGCATATCAGTGTCACCAGTTAGGTGATTAAATCTAATCAGCAACAACTTATGCAAGTGGCAGCTGAATCTGAAGTTTGATGAAAATCCGTGCATTAGTTTGAAGTGGAACTATTGCGGAAATCGTAAAAAAATCTACATAGCAACGCCATTTTTTGGTCTATTTACTCCAAAAATTAATCAGGACCAATTTATATCAGGTACAACTGAATCCGAAGTTTGATGAAAATCCATGCATTAGTCCTTGAGAATCATGAATAACGGCGTATAGCAGCGCCACCTCTTGGGCGATTCATACTAAAAAGTAATCAGCACCAAATTATATCAAGGACTAACGTAATCTGAAGTTTTATAAAAATCCGTGCATTAGTTCATGAGATATAGCTATTTCGGAAATGGTGAAAAATGCAGCATAGCAGCGGCACCTGTTCGGCGATTTACACCAAAAAGTAATCAGCACCAGTTTATATCAGTGACTAACTTAATCTAAAGTTTTGTTAAATTTCGTTCATTAGTTCTTGAGGTAGAGCGCCCACAAAATTTGTGTCACATACACATAGACGGACATTTTGTAAAAACATCTTTTTCGAGTTCTGTGACCCCTAAAACGTGTAAATCCGTTGAAAACCGGAATTAGACAATTTTCATTAATCCAATACTTTCTTCTTGTAAAGATAGAAGAAAGTAAAAACAAGTCATTTTTTTTTTTTTCTCACCATAAAAAAAGTTTTGTTTGCATTTTAAACTAAATGGAACAAAAAGAATTTTTTTTTTTTTAAGTTTCTTTAAATCAAAATTTAAGTATGCTGCGGAAATATGACTGCCCTCCAATGTGCCGAATCCTGCATGAAACCGAAAATTCTGCTTAAACTCGAAGCCTGATCCGAACCGTACAAAAAAAAAATCTTCAACCTGAAACATAACAAAAAAATTCAAACCGAATCCGAAATATTCAAACCCGAATCCAAAGTGAAAGAAAATTCATATTTTAATACAATTGTAAAACAAGTAGGCTACAATTATATTTCTGTCGCAATTTTATCTTCTTTTTGTATAAAAATGAACATATATATATACTGTATAGGTTTATAGTTTTTTTTTTTTTTTTTTTTTTTTTTTTTTTTTTTTTTAACATTAAAAAAATATTCAGGACTTTCTTGCAAAATCAGGATCAACCCGAAACCGAAAAATTTAAAGCCAACCAGACCCGCGCCGAACAAAATTAACGTCAAAATATCATTATTAGATACATGATTTTGATCAAAGTAATAAAAAAAAAAAAAAAAAAAAAAAATCGCCCCTGCACCCTGCCTTGAAAATGTGCGTTATTGATAATGTATTTATGCGCACAAACTAAGTAAAATCGATTTGTTAGATATCTGATTTCAGCAAAAAGATAAAAGAAGGGATCTTGGAGCTTGCCCTGGTGTGTACGGCGGTGAAAATATGTCAATATTGCATTGTCATTGTCACTGAAAATGAACTCGTTCGCAAAATTTCTGGAAAACCAGTCAATAACACAACGGCTGATAAATTCATGGTCTAATGAAGGTAACAAAACTTTTTCGGTCAAATTCGATTTTATCCATCAACATAGTCTCCTTTAAGAGTGATACAATCATTCCAGCGCCTCTCTAACATTTCAATAACTTTCTTGAAGAACGAATTATCTTTAGCCTCAAAATAGGCGTTTGTTTCGGCAATCACCTCCTTATTCGAGCCAAATCTCTTGCCAGCTAACATTTTTTTCAGATTTGCGAACAAGTAAATGTCCCTGGGAGCCGAATATCAGGAGAATAGGGTGGGTGCGGAAGCAATTCGATATGTAATGCATGCAATTTTGCCATCGTAGCCAAAGACCTGTGACAGGATGCAGGTGGGGGGGGACGCACGCAGCACCCACTTCGAAAACAGCTTTCTCATAGACAAATGTTCGCGCAAAAGATAAAGATTACACGTGCTTTTGATATGTTTAGAGTGTCAGCTATCTCCTGCAACTTCACTTTACGGTTTTCTAAAACGATTTTGTGGGCTTTTTTTATGTTTTCTGGTATAACCACCTCTTTAGGGCGACCGAAGCGCTGCGCATCATCGATGTTTGTACGACCACATTTAAATTTAGCAAACTAGTCAATAATGGTCGATTTTTCTGGTCCAGAGTCCGGATAACATTTATCAAGTCAAGCTTTTGTTTACACGGTGTTTTCCCCCATCAAATAGAAATGTTTTATGAAAACACGAAATTCTTTTTTTTTTCCCCATTGTTTTGAAAATGCAAAAAATTGTTTCACTAAAACCACTAACTTTTGAAGCAACCGTCAGATAGTCAAAAAATTTACAACTACCTTTTAAAGGTTAGTACTTACAAAGCAGCATGTTGATTCTGTATTTGTGGGGCCATGTGCGTGTCAGACCGGGAACTTATCAGCCGATGTGTTAGATAAGCAATTTCAATCAAAAATGTACACATATTGAATTTGAATATAGTTTGTAACGAGAACCGAATAAACTTTGAGGGGGGGGGTGGGGAAGGAATGTTCAATTCTGCAAAATACGTGGCCTTAACTTGCTTCTTTTGTGCAAAATTTGTTCTGTTCAACAATTTGCCAATTTTAGCTGTGGTCAGTGGCGTGGCGTCCGGTCATTGCTGGATGCGGCGATGACCAAGCAATATTTTAAAACTCTTAATAAGCTTTTAAAACTCTACGATCCAGTTTTAGCAGAACATTTGGAGTTCATGTATAAGTGAAGGTAAGATTTAAAGTTTCTTTTTTGAACATTTAACCATTGAATTTTAGAGTTAATAATTTTTCACCACAAACTTAAATAATTGCGATGACCACCGAAAATTTTCACGCCACGCCACTGGATGTGGTGTATAGCATGAATTGATGGATTTTTTCCATTGACACTTGCTGCTAAAATCCAGGACTAAACCAACCACCAAAGGAATTCCTTTTCTTGCTGGCAATACTTGTCTATTTACTCGTTATCACATCTCCATGTTTAAATGTGGGCTTTCATATTATTTGGAGTTGCTTTATTCACAGATTTATATTCTATTGTTTACGTTTTTTTTTTCTTTGTAATTTTCTAGATTATAAAATTAAACAACTCGATACAATTAACTCTCAACAGAACTCAATTAACATATTAAGAATATATTAGAGAGTTAAAATAAAAAAAAGTGCAATAATTACTGTAAGAATAGTGAATAAAATACTTGCAATGGTTATGACTGTGCATAAATATGTTACAAAAAAGAGTAGCATATATATAAATATTTTTGAGCATTCCAAAAAAGTAAGCTGCAGTTTAATCGCATTTTTACTTTCCATACACATGAAGTCTAAGGAAAGTATTGTAATCGTGATGAAAACCCGATTATTGAAATATTGGTACATTTTTACATTTTGAGGTTCCCTGAATCTGTTTTAGCTATTTTTACAATGATTTCATATAAGTATGTATTTATATTAAAATTTCTACATGTTTTCAGGTCCTCAGATCTCACAATTGTAAAATTAGGATCTAAGTTTTATTTATTGTTATATTACTATTTATTTGAGCCCACAGTATTCTGTAAAGTGTTCAGAAAGTCGAATGAAGTCAATCCAGATTTTTTTAAGTAATTGCATTTAACCTTCATATAGGTGACAGAACCTCTAACACTTTAACATGATTCTGAAGAAGTCTCTTTTAAAAGGTTAAATATTGACTGCATTATGTATCTCTCTTAATTCTGCTAAAAAAATTGTAATGTGTATAAACTAACATTTTGGAGACAAACACAAAACATTTTCTTGTACATTATTTTTCTTAATTTTTTAATGCTTTCGGTTATATCGCACTTATTTAATTGTATCCCAATAGACGAGATGTAACCAGGGCTAACTGTATTTATTTAATCCATGTCTTCAGTTTTGAGTGTAAATTAAACTATTTGACAAAATCATAATGTAGTGAAGTAGTGACTACTTTTGAAAAGTTATTTGTAGTTGCTATTTTTAGCATGACTATTTTTTACTTTTTCAATTTCGGTTGTGGATTTTTTAAATAAAGGTACTTTCAGTTTCGAAACCAGTTCTGAAAGTAAAAGTACCTTTATTAAAAAAATTTTACCTTTATAAAATTACCTTTATTAAATCAACCTCAGCTATTGTATGAAAAAAAAAAAAGATTAAAAATATTCAAATTTAAACAAGAAATTTCAAAACAACCTGCCCATAGGTTTAACATTATGGAGTGAGTGATTTCAAATGAGTGAAGACAGAATTCAGTTATAGGCAGGTTTTACTGTAGTTTGTGTGTAAAAATAATAAAAATAAGAGATGAAAAATCACTGTTTCAGAACATTCTACACAATTCCTTTATTATTCACTGTTGTCAGCTAAGTTCATGCACTTCAAATAACATGGCATAACTTAAACTCAACAACACTGTTTCATTATTTTATAATTTTGTAAAGCTTACATATATACAGGCTTAAATTTTCCACTTTTGTATGATTATGTACAAGGAAATTTTTATTTTACATGATGTAAAGTATCACTTTTTCCTTCTCTTTTTTTAAAATGTACAGTAATTAAAAAAACCTACAAAGAATGAACACTAAAATTAATTACAACATGGCAGTAAATTTTAATAAATGAGCAGCCATCTTAAAAATTCAGCTTTCCACATATCACAAAAACATGAATGATTGCTAACATAAATATTAACTTTCACAAATTTATTTCAAATTCTAACTAAAAGTATCAGAAATTTTTAGAGAAAAAAAAAAAATATAATGGCTAAAATTATATTTAAAAAATAAAAATAATAATTTATAAGACAATAATAAATATTTAACATGTGAAATTTCAAATGGAATATGAATTAAGTCAAAATAAATTTTTCTTGTGAAAATTAAAGTTAAAATGAATAACAATCTCCAGACGCATAATTCATCAGAAGCAATTATCAATTTATCAGAAGCAAATGTGCTTCAAATATTCAACTCATTTTGTAATGTATTTAATACACTATCAAAAAAATATATAACTTTTTCAAATGCACACTTCCTAATAATAATCATGACTATATATTTGAGTGAAAAATATTTTAGAATTAATATCTACAACAAACTTAAAACCGATATGATTGATTATTAAATTTTGGTAATTTTTAAAGTATTGAAAAAATTCTAATAAAAAAATTGCAAATATTACTTATGACAATTTACAAATATTTATTTATTATTATTTTTTTTAAGCAAGCTTTTATTAGCAGCATAGTCTTAATTCAGGTATGAAAGCTGGAAATAGAACAGAAATAGAAAAAAGGTAGGAAAAAATTTCAATCTGTACAATACTGAAAAAATCTTAAAATTTAGACACATTTCAACAGATACTTCTACAATAAAATGAAATATGAAATGTAATTGTAAGTATGGCTGTTTTTTTTTTTTTTTTCATAAGTTGCAAAAACAAACAAATAAAACGACTAACGTGGATGTTTAGGTTCAATGAGTCAAAAACAAAAGAGACAGTTTACTAAATGTGCAAATCCAAATACATGTGATGAATTTATGTGAAGCACAGTAATTAATTATTCGAAACAAATATTATTTAGAATGATTTGTCTGTTTAAGATTTACCCTCCTTTCTAAGAGAAAAAATATCTATCCATTCATATCAAGTAATCTTTGTTCCTGAAATACATATCCAAAAACACATCACTGAAGTTACTCAAATGTGTTGGTATAAATAAGACAAAATATTCCAGACAAAAAACAAAACAAAAAAACTATGCAATTTTTTTTTCTGTTTAGTTGCATTTTTCTTTCAATTCAGAGAATGCCCAATATTGCTTTCAAAAAGGTGGAATTCTGAATTTTGCAGAAACTCTTTCATGCCAGTTGATTTACTGTTAAAATATCTTGAAAGCAATTAAAAAAAATTACTGAAAATTTCATTAAACACTGGCTAAGGCTATTTTTAAAAATACATAAAAAGAAATAAACAAACAAAGGGGGGGAAACAGAAAAAGAAAAAAAAAATCATAAACGTAATGATCTTATCAAAATTTTTATTTCTCATGAGCTTAATTCCAAAGAATTGCGAACAAACAGTATTATTCATGAACTCTTTCATGCCTGTTAATTTATTGCAATAATATCTTGAAAGCAATTAAATAAAATCACTGGAAATTTCATTAAACCCTGGCTAATACTATTTTTAAGCCTACATAAAAAGAAAGAAACAAACAATGGGGGGAAAAACAGAAAAAGAAATTTTTTGAAAATTAATCTTATCAAAATTTTCATTTTTCACGAGTTTAATTTCTAAGAATTGAACACTATTATTCATGAACTCTTTCACACTTGTTGATTAATTGTAATATCTTGAAAGCAATTAAATAAAATCACAGGAAATTTCACTAAACCCTGTTCACTAACACCTATTTTTAACCATAAACAAAGAAAAAGAAACAAACAAAGGGGGGGGGGGGGAGGTAAAAAAAGAAAAATTTTGAAAATTAATCATAAATACTATGATTTTATCAATTTTTATTTTTCATGAGCTTAATATCTAAGAATTCAACAATATTATTCATAAACCTAGCAGCTTATAAAATACTTTAAAAAATATAACAAATTACTTTTCCAAATGCATAAAGTGCTGCACATATAAATATGAAGAATGTATATTAATATTTTACACAACTGAACTAAAAAAGATAGCCGCTTAGTGAACTTAAAAAAAAGGGGGGGGGGGGGGAGAAAGAAAGAAATAATAAATTATTTATGAAATCATAATTTTGCAGAGTTTAAACATTTTCTTATAATTTAAAATTTTAATGCAAATAAGACAATTTTAAAATAATACTTTCATCATTTCCATCAATAATATAGGAATTTAGTTATTCATTTTTTGCAAAAAACTATTGTGAGTGCAGTAGGAAAATGACAAATCTATATTTGAAATAAATCAAAGCAAATTTGGAAGACTTAAAATTTGTCATAAAACATCAGAACAACATCAAATGCAAGCAATATGTCACTATTTTTAAATGAAAAAGGAAACAATTTTTAATACACTATTTTACTTTTAAACATATACAACTTCTTGTTTCTCTCTCTATGCTAACAAGTAATAGTTGGCATGATATTTCAATAAAAGTTTTTAAGTATTTGTATAGTTTTTAATGAGTAATATGAATAAATAATTTAATTTTCTTAAAAAATATCTTGCTCAAAGTAATGTTTATATTTGCCTAAATAAAACATTTCCAAGAATCTCCATTTAAGGTGGTATTTAAAAAAATGTTTTTCCACGCTCAACAACTCGAAAATTTCTAACACATTTTTAAAAGTAAAAACATGAAACTTAATGACGTGATTTTTTAAGAGATTTATAAGCGACCGGTGTAATTTATTTTTCGTTCAATTAATTACAACTTGATTTATAAAGAATCATTTTCTCAGTACGACCATTTTTTTTTTCATTTCCAGCACAATCGTTTTGGGAAATTTGTTTCAAAATGCTCACTATGACAGCATTTTTTAAAATACCTTCTGCCTTTATCAAAAAACTGACCCATACAGTACATTATATAGTTTCTAAATAAGAGAACCTGCCAATTGGATGCATTTGAGAGCAAAAATGAATTTAAAAATTAGTCAGAAAATAAGCAGTTTGGATTTGAGTACACCTTTAAAACAATACTGACAAATTATCCTTTATTCAGAAAGATAGGTGGTTATTGGTGCACTAACAATTACTTAAAAATTGTGATGCATTTTTCACCACGGAACAGTTAAGTAAAGAGAAAATTCTGTATGACAGAGGTACATTTCAAGGTATGCAGTACGCATTTGTATGCAGTGTATATATAAAACGGAGGAGTGCCAATTAAAGAGGCTTCTAGATAAAGTTATAAAGAAATTTAACATATAACTCATTAATGCAATTCTTTATAAACAAAACTCAAACAATTTACTCATTGTGCACTTTGTATTTAGTTGAAAATAGACAAAAAAGAAAGAAGAGATAATAAGACACCAGAAATAAAAACAATAAAATTTTCATTCAAAACATATTTTTACAAATTTTTTACATTATATATTAAACTAAAAATAACAATTAATGGATACTGGATAATAAACAAGGAATCGTTACAATGGATAATAAATATTTAATTAAAAAAAAAAAAAGGTCACAAAACTGAACAGCAACATTCAAATACAATATAAAAACAAAACAAAAATTTTACTTTAAGGCAAAAATTTTAAAACTTAAAAAATGGAGGTAGTGAGAATTCCAATGCATTCTCAATTGTATCTATTTTGTACATAATAAATGGTGCTAAAAATGAGTATTTATATTTCATTTGTGACTAAACAGAAACAAAATAAGTAAAGTAACTGAAAGTAAACTTGGATATTTTTAAAAATCTAATTTATATATTTTTTAAGAAAATTAATTCTAAGCAAAGAAAAAGATCCTACATTTCAAATTTATACTGACATTTTCACAATTTGTATAAAAAGTATTTCATTTTTGGAGAAATTTTGGAGTAATATCTTTTCAAAATATAAAGCAAATTATTTACTGTGTGTTCAAGAAGTGTAATTTATTTTAGAATTTTAAAATTAACTTAAAACATGTTTGTCTAACACATTGCAATCTACATTAATAGCAGAATGAATAACTGACTGTGAAGATAAAAATAATTTTTAAAAACTTGCAGTAGTAAACAGAAACTAATGGAACAACTAAGACAAATCTCAATGAAACAAAATTGCTTTCAAATAGACACAGACCATTACAAAATGTATAAATTACCACAAAAAACCTATGACTATCAGCTATTTTTTATTTGTATTTATGAATATAAGAACTCATTCAAATATTCACTTTTGCTATACATATATTTTTTTTAACATGTTTAATAGCTGATAATATGACCAACGAATTTTATGAAGTATAAATACAGATGATGGTATTCAATATTAATGAAACAGAAAGAGATAGAAAAAAAAAAGAACACTTTGTAGAAAGATAAAAGTATGAATAACTTTTAAATTACAAATATGCATGAAAAAATAAAAGAATAAAAGTTTACTTAGTACCACAATTCTATTAATTTTTTTGAGAATTGTTATCTAAAAAGAATACAATGTGCATAAGGAGGGTAGGGAAGGGGAGAGCTACAAGTTATTGCCAAAATTGTTGTTCTGAGCAGATTTTTTCAGATGAGGAAGAAACAGAAGTTTTTCAGATAACCAGAATAACTTTTTTAGAAGCTAAAATTTTTAATTTTCATACGTAGATAAGATATTTTACAAGAAAATATTAAAATTTTAGAAATGGAAAATGAATAACAGATAGTAATCAGTATTAATGATACAACAATTTGTGAAACAACAAACTGCTAACAGAAATAGGCAAAATCAATTACCTAAGCAATATTGGTCTAATAGCCATAAATAGCAAAGATGAGAGAACAGGTAAAAAGTTAGTAGTTAATCAGAAGAAAAACAATCTTTATTCCGAACAAATACAAGTTATCAAATTCAAGGTATTGCAATTTAAAGAAATAGCTTTCTGGTAATTGTCTATATTTAATAATGATTTAAGCAATAATAACTGATAAGTGAATTTAAGTAAGTAGTGTCAAAATCACAAAATAAATTATATATATATTTTTTAAATTATTATAATTATTTTATATTTGCTTATCACTGAGAGAAGAACATTTCTTTCCACACTATTTTACAAGTAGTAGTAAGCTTGTTTTTCTCGAAAAATATATTACAGTATATGTTGGTTATAGACAAGATTTTAATAAAACATACAGCTGATGTCTGTTAACTTGTCAATAAGCAAAGAAGAATTGTTGCATTTTATATAATTCATCTTTGCAGCTTCAATCATATTTTTGACATATTTGTTGACTTTGGTTGTGCCCAAATTTTATTTTATTTATTTTTTGCTATAGACGAGTCTGTTGATATTAATTAGGTTATTGATTTTAGCATGTGTTCCAACAGATAAATCATGTTCTGTAACAAATGCTTTAGTTTTTAGTTTCCCCTCTTTTATTTATATCTTAATATTTTACATCTACCTTGATAATTCAAATATTTAATTTATTATTATTATATATGTATATATATATATATATATATATATATATATTTTTTTTTTTTTTTTTTTTTTTTTTCTTATGACAGATGTTTCTGGGGAGTAGATTTCCGAGTAGTAGTATTAGCATAATTTCTGATTTTCTAGCCTTAGTGTGGAAAATGACTATAGTGTATTTTTAAATACTAAATTATATGCTTATACTAAAGTTTATTTTTAACATATTAAAAAGTTCAATTTTTAAGTTACTTTTATCATGCACATGCTTATAAAAGAATGCAAAAAATAATGTCATATTTTTTATTATAAAAATGTATCATTTTTCTCATCATCTCAGGATGAGTAAAATCCTTTTATTAATTATCTGTAGTGTGATGCAAACACTCAAATTTGTTTTTTATTCCACAAGAAATGAGATTTTAACAACTTTTATGAGGTAAAAAATGACATACATTTTATAAGATTGATTAGTTATTAGAGACAATTACATCAAATTACAGAACTAATTTTAACTCATTCTATAAGATACAGATTTGAAATATTTCATTGCAAATGATTCATTAATGTTTCTATTCTGAATTAATTTTTTTTGATAGATTGAGAAAAAAAAAAGGGGGTTATTGTATTAACAATGCAATTATTTTTATTATAATAACTCAATAATAGTATTTATTTTATCAGATTAAAAACAAGATTTAAATATGCTACAAAATTTAAACAATTCCAATAAGTATTCAAAGTCATAAGAAATTAAAACAAAAGATCATTTTTCAATAAAATATTCCTTAAGCAAATAATTTCATGTCAACTACCAGACAACATTGATAACAGTAGATAAATTTCAAGAATTAAAGAATGTACTCCAAACTACTTTTGTCGTTTCTTAATAATGAAAAGAAAATGTGTCCATAAATAATTTAACTAATATTTATACAGACTTGAGAAGAAAAAATCCAAGCAGTTTAGGAAAATTCTAAGGTCTCCAATGATTTAAAAAAAAATATATATATATATATTTTATCATGTATACTACATGCCCATGTAAGATGTGCATGCTAATTTTTAATATTTCATTTGGAGAGAAAAAATAGGAGAAAAATATTTCCAACAGATTTTATTCAATTAAAACCTAATAGTTAGTGCTACAATTACACAGTATCCACAACAGATCTCATAAATTTGTGTACAGATGCCAGTCAAAATACCAAATACTCATTATATATCATGTAAACCTTGATTTTTACAGTAAATTTTGGAAAAAAAAAAAAAAAAAAAAAAAAAAAAAAAAAAAAACAGCATGTACAAAGAAAAAAAAAAAAACACCAATAAATTCTTCTTATTATTATTATTTTTTTTAATTGCAGCAATCATTTGAACTTTACCTTTGAAAGCATGAGAAGATATTTGTTTTAGTTCCTTTAAAAGTGAATCTCTCATGCTATACATAAGAAAGATGATTATACAGGTAGTGCATGCCTCTACTTTCTGCTGTTGCATATTTCAATTAAATGAAGCTGCTGAATTTTGTTTCATAATAATTTAAGGAGTTTGTATGGAGTATTTTGCTTATTTCAGAAGTTCTAAGTACTCCTTGGAAAATTTCTAAGGAGTTTGTACTCAATCTGTTTATAAAGATACAATAATTGAAGTTTGTATTACTAATAGAAAAGAAAGAAAAGTTATTATTGTTATTAATTTGTTAAGCATATTGTTATTAATTTTTATAATTTAGTAAACAAATTATTTAAAAACAAATCACTAAAAGATGCATTTGATAAAAATTAATTGTTCATTAAATTTTACGAATACTGCTTAAAAAGAAATGCACCTTTTCCATATTTCACTAAAGCAATTTTAGATTACAGAATTTTAAATGGATGCCTAACAGAACACAAACAGAGAAAGAATATTGTTATTTATTTTTACTAATATGGTTTTAGAGTATTCATTAATAATATTCAATATTACCAATAAACTATATTATAGTAGTGTTTAGAAATAAAAGTTTATGTCCAATTATTTGAGTATTGTAACTGTTTTTTTTATTTCTATTTTTTTAAAATATATATATACTTTTGCACAAGGTCATTACGATAAATAAATTAGTATTTAAGTACAATAACTGTGAATTCAATTGAATCGTTCCACTGCAATTCAATTTAAATTTGAAAATGGTTTTAATAAATTATTACAAACAAATTTTTGATTAACAGGATTAAAAACATCATCAAAGAAACAACTGAAACATTTACAGTAGTATTTAGAAATATAATTCATATTATTGATCGGATTCACAAAGCATCTTGATAGCAGTCAAAAAAAAACTTTTATTTCTATTTGTTTGCAACATTTTAAACCGTTTCATGTTTTCTGTTTGATATTGTAAGCATTTTCACAGCAACTGTTTAAAAAATAAATCAATTAATCCAATAAAAAGATGCCATGTAATGATCTGGCACCTACCGGTTGCAACAAAATGTTGTATTAAAAATTTTAAACAAGTCACAAAATTAATAGCTTCCGATTAACAAATTCACCAAGCTAAACTGAAGCATACTACATAAAATGGCACAGTTTTTTAATATTATATATTTAACACAAAGTCAACCCGAGATGAAAAAACGGAAAAAAAAAGTGATGCAAACAAATAACAGTAATTAATGTTCATAATTCTACATGAAGTCATAAAATCTATTTCACTAATATAACACGAGTTTGATTTAAATATACAATGAGATTTTTACACAAACGAGTGTCACAAGGTTTGATTAAGATTCTACTGTCTAGAAAAGTTTATTTTTTCTTATTTTATATCAAGTAAAATTAATGAAAAAATAAAAACATTTAAATTGTATTATATTTTCATGATCATATATTTGTTACAATGATTTTTTTTTCTAATTTTCATATTTTAGAACATTAAGAGCTTCTCAAAACTATTTTACAAAATTAAAACGGGACTTTATGTAGCATTAAAAAAGTCAATTTTATTTAAAAATTGAAGATAATAATAAAAAAAAAATTACAAGAAGAAATATTATTCTGAATTGTGCTTTTTTATTTCATTTTTTTCCCATAAAAATGTCCCACCCACTTTCAAAGTTTATGTTATTTGCAGCTGTAAGGTAAATTATTAAATAAAATTTCAGATAATTTAAAAGCATATATCTGCTGCTTGGGCAGGAGAGAGATAAGATGAATGATTGATTTGATTACACAATGACTTATATGTCTGACAGTCATGAAGTTTACATATTTTCTATAAACATAACATTCACCAAAATTAAGGACTATACACAGATCTCAGTGAAGAATTAAATAACAAAAATATGTTTGTGCTTTTATTTATGTGAATTACTCATAACAATACTGAACATAATTCAATTATTGTTAATATAGTGCTGACATGATCTTAACTGTATTCAACAGCATTACAATGAGGAAATAGTAGAAAGCTCTCACAGCTATCTTTGGAAGCATGGAATTATTTATCTTTTTTCCATTTGTAGAAATACACACTTAGAAAAACTTCAAGTACTCTTCTTTGCCATAAGTAAAAACATAAGATTTATCAAAACACACACACTTTGAAAAATAGCTGTAAAACAATATTAATTAAATTTATTCTAAAGGGGGAAAATTACAGTCAAGCTCATCTATATTAAGCACAAGTTCAGAATGATTGCATAATTTCTAACCTAATATATTTTTTAAATATTTCACAAATACATATGAGTTTTATGTTGAGAAATAAAGCTAACTTTAATATATTCATAACATCAGTTCAATAATTTTGTTGGTGGTGTTGTTCTAGTGAAGAAAATTAAGATATATATATATATATATTTCAGCATTCTGATTTCATAATTAAAGCAATCAAAGAAAATTAGAAATAGTGAGCATTTAATAATAGATGTATAAATTTTTCATTTTCACATTTAATAGCTTTAACAATTCAGACGATTATAAGAGAAAAAAATATGTTTTATATATATTCTCTTGTTTAAACATAATGAAAACTGAGGTAATAAATAAATATGTATATTTAAAAGGGAAATTTCTGGTTCAAAAGGTCTTATAAAAATTAACTTTCAAATGATGTGCTTTGAAATAATAACAATAACAATAAGCATTAAACAGTTTGCATGGAAAGGGTTGATAGCCATTACACAAAATTTATAAAATAATCATTATGTCAAAATGTATTACTGTCAGTTGTTACATTTCAATTTCACTGTAATAGGAGGAAACTTATGATTTGGCACAAAACTGACAGTTATAAAAATTAAAAGTAAATTAAAAAGGATTTTTTTTTTCTTCATTAAAAATTTTAACTTAAAAACTATTTATATATTGTAGAATTTTAATGATGATTATTATCTTCCTTTTAACAATATCAATCGATAAAAAGTCATTAAATATTATTATATCATGAATATTATAGAAATAAAAATTAATTTATAATTTGGCATGGAATGCTAATAAATAGTATCAGATATGAAAATTTCTAACACATATGTGACTGGAAAATAATTTTTATAACATATATTTCTTTTCTTATTTCATTTTGGAAGATATCTATCTGAATATACAGATAAACCTAATGCATCTCAGCCATTCACGCAGTTACAATCACAGCATACTTTATAAGTTTACACACTACTTACAACAGAACAGCCAATGATAAGCTAATTTTCTGATGATATAGTAACAAAACAAGTCCAACTGCAAGACAAATTGCTGAGTGTCACTTTATTAATGAGTCCACAGTTTTTTTTTTAATACATATACATATTTATATATATATATATATATATATAATTTGAAAGTGTGGATGATCTGGTCATTCAACCACACAAGCCTATCACAGCAGCATCTTCCTTCAAGACTTCCTTGGCAGAATCCAAGTTTTTATTTTTAGGAACAAGGAATGAAGCATAGAAATCAGCGCAAGGTTGCGACTTTTTAGAGTCACTTCTAAGCACAACCTTGCATGATGATAAAGCCCTCTTGCATGGTCCCAGGGAATTTCGACCACACAGACAGAGAGACAGGATTTAATATATACATTTCACATAATAATTTAGTAACTTGAGGGCAAGGCTATGTTTTATCTAGTGAAGCACCAGACTGTCGATTGTGTTTGGAGTAATTAGGTTTTAAATAATCTTCACTAGAAAGAGAAATCACATCTATCCGGTCTTCCTTTCGATATTGTAGGCACCTCCGGATAAAGTTCTGAAAGGAAAAAATAAATCATACATTAATTGTTAAATAATGTTCGTTTACTCTAAAATAGCTGACTACTGTAAGCATCCCATAAATGACAGTCTTATTAAATACTACATGTTCTTAACAACTGATAGCAGCAATATGAAAATAGATATCACAGAGATTTAAATATTTTAATTTTTTTACACTCAAATTTCTTTTCAAGTTAGGATCTTAAGGCTCAGTCAGATCTCAAATTCCTCTCTTTAATCTTAAACTGTATGGGCATGGAATGGATGTATTTTTTTTTTAAATTCTCATCAGAAAATTAATATTTAACTTAATTTCTATATGCTCTTCCTAACCCTCTACAACTCTGATTTGATACATATTTGCTCAGATATTGGAATACATTTTGCTCAGATGTTAGAATACATACATCTTTTCAAGCACGTGAGAAAAAAAATAAAAAATTTGAACATGAAACAAATTGAACTATACATATTTCTCATAAATATTGAAAATTTACCAATACAAAATTGTAAAGCATATTAACTTAAATTTGTAAAAATATTTCTTTCTGGATGTGTTTGGCCTTTTTAATTTCACTAAATTCACTAAATTTATTTTAGAAATAATCACGTAAAATTGCTCAAGTGACAATTTAACTTATGGTATAAAAAATTAGCTCAGCATACCCTTTTTGTTGGGGATATTCTGCGAACAATTTATATTAACTACATGTGTTGGAAGATATCTGCAATCAATTAATTTTATTTTAATTATGCTGTGTAAATAACATTGATTTTTAAGTATGTTTTATACATGCAACATGGTGATAAAAAGGGTTAAAGGATACTTCTTATTGGTTTGTTTGACAAAATAATTCTAAAATGTAACATAATTTTATACTTTATATGTTAAAAGCTTAGGGAAGCTTACGAATTGTGAGTACGATACTTCAAATACAATTAAGTTTTAGAAATATTTTGTTCCACAAACAAGTAAGACATTTTTAACACTAGATTGTTAGTTTTTTTGGTGAGACAATAGATTGTTGAACATCTTGATTATAGCATTTGGGAATGAATCATCGATGGTTGTCTCAATTGTTATTCTTTTTCCATAGTGATTGTTCTCAATTGTTGAATTATTGAGCATCATTCGCTTGTTACAATGTCATATACACTTTCATACAACTATTCTCCATTACCGTAAAAATAGCACCATAAGTTGATTTAGAAATTTAATTATGATTAAATCTGCAGAGATTAAAAATTATGATGGTCAATGTTGAGCTGCAAAGAGTCAAGTTATTAATAAATTATTAAAAGGACATTTGAAACTAGCATTCCATGCAATAAAAAAAGGAGGTTTTGGGAGTTTAACTTATTATTGTTATTAAATAAATAAGACCAAATGATTTTTTTTTTAATTATCTAATACACAAACATTATATTTTGAATGATTTAAGATAAAGTCATTCTCAAAAATTAACACTACATAGGCCGCTTAAGTCATTTATAAAACTAAGTTTGAATAGTTATTTTTGGTTATTATAATGACGAGGTAGAACCCGTCGAATTTCGACGAAAGAAAATGTTTACAAAGGAACTGTTGCATCAAATTTATAATACATCGACAACAATAATTACAATAAAAAATCCATCTTACACTTGTTAGTTTAACTCTCCAAAGACATATTTTAACCTAAGATTAACAAAATACTTTTTTCAAAAACTTCAACTGTTAAAATTATTGAAAAATTAAACTTCATTCATATACATAATCAGTAACATATAATCCAGATAAATAATTTTGATTAAGTTATCAATTGATGCTTGATATTAAGGAATGAAAAATCAGCAAATATGATTTCACTTTTACATAATCATAGAATTTCCCCCCTTTAAATCTAAACTGAATCCAGTCATTTTCCGCATTTCACATCCTCCATATTAACCATTTAAAAACATTTTTAACGCGCAACGGGTTATTAATAAATATATTTTCAAGCTTGAAGTCACGTTTGTCAATTATTACAACTTTCCATGTTAAAATTCCCACTCGTGATTTGAGGTCTTTGTATAATCTCTGTACCTGCGCTTAAAAATTCCAGAAATTTATAACTTTTAGACGTATTCAAGAAGAAATATCTTGTTTTATCAAATAAAATTAACGTTTTCTATTAAATATGACGTCATTTTCAGTCGCTGAAATATTTTGCCTATTATCTCAAACTCAATATCAGCAAAATGAAAAAATAGTGAAATATAACAGCATCATCAGGGAAATTTTGTCTTTTTTTAAAGTGTAACTTCATTTTGTTCAAATTTTTAAAAAAAAGATATTTTTAATTGCAATGAGAAAATGGCATCAGTAAGAATATAATCAATAAAGATAGCTAAACCACTTTTAACAGAAATGAAGCACTTCAGTTGCCACGATTAGAAAATTGGTATTAAAAACTATAAAAACATTAATATCTCAAAAATAAATTGAGATACAGCTTTCAAACAAATTGCATTTAAAAGTGCATTTTTTTCTGCATACGTCGGTGTAAACATTTAAAATGTGGGATGTTTAGAAGTTTAAAAATTTGCTGTAGCGAAAATTGCAAAACCGAAATTTCATTTCAAATTTCAAAGTGTTGCCATTCGCAGAATGACGTATGCGTTACGCACAGATATGTTTGTCCTTTATAATATAGATAGATAAATTGTGAATAAAATAAAGGAAAATTTGTATTAAAATTTTTGGATGTGAACTCGAAATTTCTGAATAAAAAATCTGCCAGATTTGACAACACTCTTTTCCATATAGTGTTAATATATGCTAACTGCTAACATACAAAATGCAAGTAAAATATATAGTGAATAATAATAATAGTATAAGAATTAACATAAACTTTTTTAAAAAATGTAGGAAAATTTATACATAGTACATACTTTAGCTTCACTGCTGACTGCAGGTTTGGCAGGGAATTCTACTTCTGTAGCTTTTAGAATAGTGTTTTCTTCTAGTATAGTTGCTTGAGACTGATTGTGACCAAATGGCTGCAAATGAGATAAAAGTTTTAATTTTGTTGGTATTTTAGTTTTGTACAAACATTTTAATATAATTTTGCATAAGACTTTGAGCAAAATTCTGCTTTAATTTAGGAATATATTTTACTTAAAGATGATTTAACAATAAAAATCAGTGCTGTGAACTATATAAGTATCTTTGCAATTTAAATTATTAAACTTAGAAAATGTACAGGATATGTTTAACATAAATTATCACATATAAAAGAAAAATATGTACTTATTAAATTGATATGATTTTTATGAGGTTGATGAAACTTAAGTTAGAAATTCCATCAGAAATTATTGTGACTCATTATAATTACAATCTTGTATGAGCTTTTACAACCTAATTGGGATATGAGTCTCAAATATTTGAGAAAAATAGCAGAAATAAACAATTTCATCCCGAATTATTAAAAATTAATTTGGTACATTATGAAAATGTCTGTAGGATGATTAAAATCTCACTGAACCCTAAATTGTGACTTTAATTCTGGGCTGTGGAGTTGGTGGAAAAAACGGTCGACTCAGATTCCTGAAATTCTAACGACTCTGACTCCAGGATCGCTAATGTACTAATTTTGTGGTTTGGTTCTTTTTATTCAGATTGCTTGATTGCTACCATTTGTTTTGAAATAGTAATAGTCACCTTATTAAATTTGTTATTAGATAAAAGAAATGTTACTATTTTGAAAAAAGTTATAACAATCAATTTTAAAAAAATACATAATTGGCAACACTGCAACCTACTGATACATTGCTGTTTGACCTTTAAGCACATGATGTGCATATCAAGAGATATTTTTTTTTTTTCATTTCTTTGGATGAATCATGGGTGTAAGCTGTCACAGTTGAGACTAGGGCCCGATTACTGTACGGGAAAAATTCCATGGGTATTTTAGTATAGAAAATTTCACCTTTTTTAACTGCAGCCTTTTGTTTTAAACAAGGAAAAATATTCTTAAAAATTATCAGTTGAACTTTGCCCCTACATTAATCGGCTCTGGTCAAGACTAAAAATATTTTGAACATATCCCCACCCCCAGATACTTTATGCACACTACCATATTTATACCTATTCTCATGCCAGTTATGTCCATTGAAAATTGTTCCTATTTTATAGGCATAGTTTGATTCTTTTATAGTATTTATATTATGACGGTTGGTCCACTTAATCATTTTCACTCCAGTTTGGCCCATTTTTTTTTATCATACAGGTCTATTAACATAAGTTGTTCTTATTCAGCCAGCCCGACCCGGTTAAAAAATTGGCCTTGGGCCCTTGCAGACCTTCGAGAGAATAGAGTATCCACTAAATTTTAAAATATCTACTATAATTTTTAATTAAAAACGGTTTTCAGTTACTCTGTACACTTGGTAGTATATCGGACATCTTTAACCTGGGTAGTCTGGTATAATGAAAAATAAAAATAATAATTCAGTTTATAAATTTAAAATTACATATAACTGGTTTAATTTTGCTTCAAACTGTCTACAAAAATCTGGAGTTGGAGTCTGCTTTTTTTTTTTTTTTTTTTTTTTTTTTAGCAACTCCGACTCTGTAGTAATGCTTCAATTTTATGTTAGCAATTTCCAGTAATTATGTTATTTCAAGATTCGAGTGCATTTAACAATGTGAATTCATTAGCATAACCATCTCATTGCATAAGAGACTTTATCCTGTCCTTAAAATAATAGTTACTTTACAACGATAAAAAAACTGCATTTGGTGCAGAAATTGGGTAAAATTTAGTGCAAAAAAGACACTTATAAAAATATAAACTCCTCTTATGTGACTTATATCTAATTTAGGTGTTCAATGTTTTTATAATTTTCATTTTGAGAAAAGAGTTTTGGTGATCCTTCTATAGTATTTAAAAGAACTCTTATCCAAATAGATCCTCATATATTTCAATAGAATAAGCATACTAAAATCATCCAAAAAAAAAGCTATTTTTCTAATAAAATATTAAGATTTTATTGAATTTTCTTTTTTTTTATATACAATGAAATACAGTTGTTAGGAATGGTTAAATGAAAGAGAGAGAGGAAAAAAAAAATACATTGGAAAATATGTAAAAAAGTTATATATCTTTCAAAAAGATGCATAAAATGTCCCAATAAAATTCTAATAAATATATTGGCAAATTTTTAGGCCAATTGGAGTAATTTGAGACCTCTGTATCAAAATTTTAGTAGCCATAATTTAACGTTTAATTCACCAATTATTCAAATACAGTATTTTACTTTCAGCTAATAAGGAAAATTTAAAATTGCCTCAATTCTCAGAGAAAAGCATTATGATATGAAATGTTCTGTATTTTTCAAAAGAATTAACAAAAACAACAACAACAAAAAAAAACTATACAACTAATTATTAATACCAACAACATATCCACGAATTACCAAGCTCATCGGATGCTTCTTACTACAATTACCACAGAACAGACAAAACACAAAAATGTTTCATATCTCTACAGTGAGCCAGAACCGATATTTTGGCAATTATTAAAGTTCAAAACAATTCAGATATGAATCATGATATACAACACCATAGCTGCCAACTTTTACGCTTTCTTCCTACCACTAAAATTTTATAGTAACTGTTGTCTTATTTAATCGTCGATATCTCGCAACTAAACAAGGCGAAAATTTCTGTTAAATTTTAGTGGTAGCAAAAAAGCGTAAACGTTGGCAGCTATGAAACACAGAAAATGAATACATTACAGTAATTTTTTCTTACTGCATAAGCATACTATTATCGAAATTATTCAAAATATACAGAATTGAGAAAATTATTTCTCAATACCAATTAGAGTAAACTAGAAATATTTTTTAGAAATACCTTTTGACTTTTTAAACATTTACATGCAAGTAAATACCAAAGACATGAAGTAAAATAGTGTGAGAAAATACATTAAACAAGCTCACCTTTTTCCCATACAGGCACTGGTAAAATATGACACCTACACTCCAAACATCTACCTTAGATGATATCTTTGGAGGAGTTTTACCAACAACAAAACATTCTGGAGGGAGATACCTGTAATAAAAATATATCTTCAATAAGGACTTTTGTAACGCCATCCATTTCACAAATCATAAAATTTAAAACTTGAGAAAATCTTAATTATATATATATGTTACCGGCCAAACTAGTTTATCCTAACATTATCCTAACACACATAGGATAAACTAGATTTTCCTAGGCCAAACTAGTTTGACCTGCTACTTACTGGTCTAAATTAGTTTCCAATGTAGATTATCCTAGGCCAATTCAATTTGGCATACCATTATTGATCCCAACAACCATCCCAGCTACATCCTTGTGCAAAGTACTATTGCCATCAACCCTGTATAAAATGTTTTATCCCTTGATGGGGGATGGGATATTGTCCCCCCATCTTTCCCATTTTGTTGTGCCATTGGTAGTTACAAAATAAGTTCCATATGGTTAATATTAGTTTTGAAAATACTATGAGCTTTAAATATATTTATATAGAACATATTTCATTAAAAGTAGTTACAAAATATGTTCCATATGGTTAATATGAGTTTTGAAAATACTATGAGCACAATGAGCTTTAAAAATATTTCAATACTTATATAGAACATATTTCATTAAAAATAGTCACATTATAAAAAAAATAATATTTCCTTTTGTGGATCAGTCTATTATGTCTTCTAGCTTCTAACTAAAAGTTTTAGGCTAAGGCTGAATGACTCTGACCTATGTTTTAGCCTTATGTCTAATAAGTAGGGTGTAAAAAAATCATGATTTAAAAAAAAAAAAAATCGGATTTTTTTGATTTAAATCAGATTTTTTTTATTTAAATCGGATTTTTATGATTTTTTTCCCAGCGTTCAGATATGGGATAGCTACCAAGAGTTTTAGGTTTCCAAAATAATTAAACCACTAATTGCTAAAATAATCTATGTTTTTACACTTTAATTAATAAAATTATAATTATTAGTTAGTAATTACAGAAATTATAAAAACTGCAAATTAGTAGTTTCATTAGGTAGTATCATACAATAATAATGTTATATACATTAATATTGTAATAATTAAAATAAACTTTATAAATACTAGTGATATTTAACATTTATTAAAATTATTAACTGCATTTTATATTAAATAGTTAACACTACTTCAAATTAATAATTATTAAACAGTTAACTCTAATTAGGAACATATTGTACATTTTTAAAACTTAATTATTAAAATGATAATAATGTAGTATTCATTTTAGAAAGGAAAAGGGACAGGATGTTAGTTCCAAAAAAGGGTACTATTTCATGAGGAAATATATTAGTAATATGCTTAGTAATGATATAAGGGGGGGGGGGGGAGAATTTTTAGTATGATGAATAAAGTGTCCTTAATTTTTGATAGTTTTATGAATAATAAATTGAAAAATACAATTTAAATGAAATATTTTAATAATATCCTGCACTTTCTGAAAAAATAAAGTTCTATGTTTTTACGAGATCTTGGCCATATGAATTTAGAAATACCGTTGAACGGGGAGGTTTTTTACAAGAAATCTTTGGCTACAACTACAGATGAATTTCAACTATTTCGTTTAAGGCACGGTGCATTTTGCCAATTTCAAAAGGGGCATGGTGCGGCACCACTTACAAAAAGTCCTAGAAGAATAGTATAAGTAATTACAGGATTAATAAAAACTGTGAATAAGTAATTCATTAGTTAGTAACACAAATAACAAAACTAACAAATATTATTTGCAGCTTATTTTGCATTTGTATTTAGGAAAATTACTGTAAACCACCAAAATCTAAACTTACACACGTGTATGTGTATGATAACCAAAAGAATTATGAAAATGAGTTAAACCCATTCATTTAGGATAAATCTAAGTTAGCCACTTATATCTGAAATCCTCAAAATATTTAAGTAACAGCATTATTACCTCTCAGTGTGGATTATTAGGTTTCAATGGTTCAATTTTTTTTTTCTTTTTAAGAAAAATTTTGCTTTCTTTTCAATCCCTAATCATTATTTTTTTTAGTATTATGTGAGCTACAAAGTTAAAAAAAATTATTCAACCTATACCGAAGAAGTTCTTGCTGAGCTTAGCATTTTTATACCAATTATTTTTTTTCTCTTATGCATTCATTTACAATTTGGCTTTGAAAAGATGTCATTCTTCTTTAACTTGAGATTGCTATTAATTACTTATTTATTCTTTTACTTGTAGAAATGTACTTGCTACACATAAAATTATGCATAAATTGATTACCTAAAGGAATTTATGACATTGTAGTGTTGACTCTAGAAAATAAAGGGCCGCCGAGCGGGAATTTTTCAAAAAGGGAACACTATTCTAAAAAAAGGTAATTTTTTTCAAAAAGGGAATACTATTCGAAAAAAAGGTACACTTGTACTTTGTTCACAAAAAATATTTTGAACTGTTTTGTTTAGAGTCCCTAGAATTTGCGATATTTTCCCGGGATCAAATGAATTGCCACGGGGCGCATAGGGAGTGTTAAAAGGACAGCGGGGCGCATCGGAAGTGTTTAAAAGAGCTGCCGGGCACAAAAAAGAGATAAAAAGAGCCGCCGGGCGCTGCGCCCTGCTAAAGCAGCTTAGAGTCAACACTACACTGCAAATTATATTAGATTTAAATATAATTTTTTAAATTAAACTGTTTTAATTTGGATAAAAACTTAAAAACAATGCTTTTTATAAACTCAACTGTTTTTAATTTTTTACAATACTCATGAATTAAATTTAGAAACAATTATTTAAAGCTCTTCTTTTGTTTATTCATAAGTCAAAATACCTGTAGAAACTTTCAAATTATGTTTATGTTAGATTTTAATATATTTTTTGACATTTTAAACATTTAGAAATTTTTTTATTTAAATCAGGGTTGGCACGGTTTAAACCAAGTGGTTTTAACCATGGTTTAAACCAGGGCTTAATTTGCGCCGGAGCCCACCGGAGCTCGGCTCCGGTACTTCTCTGTTTTAAGTAAATATTTAAATATTGGTTGGAATTCACCGGAGCTCATAAATACAGGGCTCCGGAGCCCAGTGCAATAGCGATTTCGAAAAACCGAGGCCTAAATTACTCTTTCCTTTCCCTCCGATCTCCAAGTTTCTGCATTCTTTTCTATCAAAATGCTTACGTAGTGTATCGCCCACGTATGGGATGGAGAGGAAACGGCGCGTAAGATTTTCTGAACATATTTCTTATAAATGTTTTTACCAGTTGTTCATTCATTAGCTACATATATGCATAGCTGCGAACATTTTTTTTTCTTTCTTTCTTTGTGTGTGTGTGTGTGTTAACACTATTGTGTGTGTGTGTGTGTTAACACTATTTCCGAATCATAATCCTTACCTTATTAAATTGCAGGATTCTGCGATTAATTAACATTAAAATTAGGCAAAGGTTTCTATTCGAAGTAGTGATGAGCTAAAAAGTGGAATAGTTGACAGTTAAGTATATGCAGGCAGATATATTTAAAATTCTTATTTTGCTAAAGAAAAAAAGATGCTTTAAATTTTGCAAATAAGGCATGAAATATAAATATGCGGATCGGAATGATGACGTGGCGGGGGCGGGGCACGCTACGGATTTAGTACTGCAGAATATTAGGGCTCTGGTACTTCTTTTCATAGAAATTAAGCCCTGGTTTAAACCACGTTTTAACCATGGTTTTTTTTTTAGAAAATTGCATGTAGAATGAAAATTAGCATGTGCTGATGAACATATCTGGTACCCTAAAGATTTTTCTTAAAACATGTGAAATTAGAAAAGATAAAACAGATAAATAATATTCAATATTTAGCATAAAATATTTTCATTTAAAAAATGCAAATCATTTACAGCACTTAATAACAAAATACAAGGATGTTTAAGATTTTGGTTAAGTTGTAAAAGAAAATTTTCTGGATTGGGATTGGGGAAGATTATCCTCAAAGAATTTGAAAGAGTAACTTAAGATATCAAATTGAATAACACAGCTTGCAAAAATTGAGTGCTAGTTATAGCATTTCAATAATACCAACCAATCTTTTCTGTTAGTTGCTGAATCTAATGGCCAAAAATCTTGACTTGGACACTTGGAGTTATCACTCAGAAAATAAAATAACCAGAAGTATTTGGATATTAAAAAGAAAATAAAAATAACAACCACAGAATAATATATTATATTCATGAAACTGCATCAAATGTTTATTGATTGATGTTTATTGATTATATTATTAATCAAAAGATTCTTCATACGATTTTCAAGGTATCAATGTTTCACTGTATAGAGTAGTTTACTTTGAACATGACATAGCTGTTACTAATAATGTTTAAATTAGAAATTATTTCAATTTTCTATATAATTGACTGTTCAATTATTTAATTTAAATATTTTCAAAAGTTATATTACTTATATAATATCCAAAAATGTTTATTTTATCAACAGATATGCATCTATATTCAATAGGAAATTATATTTTAAAAAACCCAGTTTAAAACAAAAAAACCTGATTTAAACCAAATAAACTGTTTTTTTTTTTACAAAAAAAACCCCGTTTTTTTTCCAACCCTGATTTAAATCAATGATTTTTTTTAAAAAATCGGTTGAATAAAATCATGATTTTAATCAATTGATTAAAATTCACAGTTAAAATATTTGCAATTATATTAAATGAGACTTGAAGGGCCCATTTAAATGAATTACGATTACGCATTTATCATTATCATTTTAGATTTTATTCAATAACCCCCCCCCCCCCTCTCCCAGCACGCAAAATTGAAAAATCTTAAGTTTATTATTCGTTTTAATGCTGTTGCATTTACTTTATTTTATTTTGTACTTTGAAATACTAATACCTAATCCTACAATCAATCATGTAAATTCTTCTTTCTCCTATAAATTACGATATCCTCTCTCCCATTTTTTGGTCCATCAGCACACAGTTTAAAATCTTTAACTCTCATTAAAAAGGAAAACACATCTGCAATATTTATTACCTTGACGTTACAATAAATGAAAGATCTACAGTCGAACCTCGTTATCCCAACATTGTAATGACCAGAAAAAATTGTCATCATAAGCGGAGTTTCGCGATAACCGGAGTTGGAGAAAAATATGTTTATAAAAAAGCTGTATTTTTAATTAATTTAAGACAATTTTAAATTCATAACTGTTCTAGCGGTTTTAAGCAATAAAACATTAAACAAAGTAGAAACCCCACAGAAAAGAAAATAATAAAAATAAGATTTATGATGACTTACTTTTTTTATTGTTACATGAAATATTGATAAATTAAGGTTTGCTTATCCATAGATGTGCTTCCTACAATTCTTTTTTCAATATTATCCAATGAATTGTAATCAATATTCGTTGTTTCAGAAATGGATGTTAGATAATTTCTGATCGTTTCAATGCAATGTAATGCTTTGGTTTTAGTCGGATGAAAAACGCCATGTAACCACAAGAAAGCGCCACCTGACCAGAACAAAAAGACTGCGAGTAGACTGATACGTCTATCAGGAGCTTAAGTGGGGCATTCATAGTGTGTGGGTTTATTTTTTCAGATAAAGGATTGAAGTAAAATTTCTCATTTACTTCAGTGGGTATTTTAGACAGTTTTGTGAAAAGATTGGCTAAGAGATTTCTTACCACTTAATTTTCGTTCTTATAAGATGGATGATGAAAAGGGGACAATTTTCCTATACCGTCAGGATATCCGGAGTTTAAAATTATTCAAAGACATAAAATCCGGTGTTTATTTGCATTAAAATCATATACAGAAAATCGGGACTTTGAAAAACTGACGTGAAAACTGGGTGTCGGGATAACGCGGATCGACTGTATTAGCGGACACACCCCCACCCCATCTCTGTTATTTTCTTCCTTTTCCATCACAAATTTTAAAGTACAAAATTCTTTAACTTTTGAAATTTACTTAAATTCTTTATCAAATTTTGGAGAAAAAATCTGTTACTTTAATCTCCTCTGAAACTTTCGCTACCTGGCAGCAACTTCATTCTATAACGATTGGTGAGAGAACCGATAGCGCTTTCTCTCTTTCGCAAACTTTCCAAGCAGGGGCCCAAAACGCAGGTCTTCCCGAAAAAGCCATGGGGGCAGTCATTTGGATCAATAACAGTTCGCTAAATTGAATTGCCCAAGGCTAAACTACTTCAGACCAGTGAATAGCAGGGCAAACTAATTTGACTTAGAAAAAATTAGTTTATCTTTTTGTGTTAGGATAAACTTCTAGTTTGGTCCAGGAAAAACTAGTTTATCCTAAGTGCATTAGGATAAACTAGTTTGGCCTGAAATCGGGTTTGGCCGTTAACATATATCTAAGTATTTATACAATAAAATAAGGCAATACTTTTTTTTAATGAAATGAAATATTAAATTTTATTAAATAGAGGAGAAGGTCCAAATACCGGCTAGGGTCCAAATACCAGCTACTAGGTGTTCTGAGAACTGGGCGCAACGCAGCCTAGCGACAATAGGTAGGGTTTGTAACTTTAATTGAGAGAAGAAAGTTATGAAAAGTTCGTCGCTGAAGTCTGTCTCATTTACAAACGGTAAATGCAAAAGTGTCGAAACGACGTAATCTGGTACATCAAAGTTTTTCAGATATGTGTTCCTCATTTTTTAAAAATATACTGATCGTATATTGGCTTGAATTGATGATTAAGTTCATTTCTAGACATGTTTAGCTCTCAATTGCTGCGTGCACATTATCATTATTTTATTATATGAATGAGTAATACCGATTTCAACTTAAACATAGCAGTGGTCTGAATACCGGCTACCTAGAGCGGTCTAAATACCGGCTAGCTGGTATTTGGACCTCTCTTGGTTGCTCTGCTTGAAGTGGAGAAAAATAAATTAACTTAAATAGTTCCATATTGAATAAATTAATTTAAATGGTTCAGAAATAGTTCGTTTCATTTCGATAATATGAAGAAAGCAACCGTGTCCGTTATTCTCCAGCACCGACACTGGTTACCGGATCACCTCACAAAAAGCACTTTTGGACACTCCAAAATTGCCTGTAATACTTGTGAAGAAAAATGACCGAGTAACACTGGCGAAAGGGCCAGAAATTTGATTTTTAAAAAGTGAAAAAGGAAGATATCCAACAGAGGAAGATGATGCAATCTGTGTCTTCTGCATGGGTGCTTTCTCTGCGAAGAAGAATGAGGGAGGAGATTCTGGGTTCAATGTTAAGAACGCGATATGTGGGCATATAGTGACTTCATTGACGCAGAGAGTGATATTATATGTGATTTTTTTAGATAAAATAATTCTCATTTCAATCAGCAAGCTTTTTTATTTTTTTTACATGTTAAATAACCAAACTAGAAACATAAAGAAGAGAAGACCATGAGAGATAGTCGTTAAGAATTTTATAAATTTGACAAAAATGCTTGTTTATTAAAAATTATTTATTTTTTCTGTGCAAAAGAAATGTTATTAATCAATAAAATTTATTAAAATAATATTCTTATTGCTTAATAATTGTCATTAGCTCTATTTGTGTGAACTTTTGGAAAAAACTTTAGACGGTATTTAGACCCTATTTTCAAAATAAAAATTTAAAGACTTTTTGAATTTTGCTTTTTATAAACAGAAAACACCTTTTAAACTGATGTTTCTTTCTCTAAACAGGTGTAAAACATGCCAAGGTACCCTGCTGTTACTTTTTCTTTTACTAATTTTGAAAATTGTATGATCTAGATTGAAAATAAAAGTGGTAGCCAGTATTTGGACCTTCTCCTCTATAATTTATTTTATGAGGGATGTTTTCAAAGTTTTAGGAATGCTAAAATAATGGTAGATTGCTGGAAAATTAATACAGTTTTGAAGTCTATACTTTCCAGGTAGTCAAATTATAATGCCCAACTTGGTTAGGGAATGGGAGAAAAACATATCAGGATTTTTTTAGTATTTATAATTGAATGGGAAGAGTCCATGTTACCAATTTAAAACTTCAAGAAATGAGGAAAAGCTAAAAATGTCATTGATCTTATTTTTAGTTTTAATTTAAAATAAAACAAACTTGTATATTAAGAAATCACAATTTTTAATACTGGCTAATCATCAACCCTTTTATATAAACACTTTTCCAACTTTCCAAAATTTGTAGCATATCTCCTTCCAGATTGGTGTTGAGATTTGAAAGACTCTTCATTATCTTTTGCTTGTGTGCCTCAAAATCCATCAACCTGCTCTGTTTTAGCAGGACTTAATAGAATCAATTTTGTTTCATAAAAAGACAAACTTAAAATAATAAAAATAATTTGAAACAACATTGAAGAAAGTGACTAGAGAGCCCTCTCCCTCTCATTTATCACATTAATCTCATAAGTATGTCCAGATAAGTGCACTGCTAAGATATGTAAGTATACATAATCCTTTATTACTTTTGTTAATTTCATAAATCTGTTCTATGTAGAAAGTAAAACGCAAATTTTGCACTGTTATTTAGCCTAATTAAAATAACATTTCAGCAAATAATTGTTTATTGATGCTTTCAGTTTTACACTTAAGCTATTTTTATAAATCATATAATTTATTTTTTTTTGGGATGTTTTATGAGGGTAGAATTTGATTATCAGTTTTTGATCTATAGATATTAATATAAATTTAATTATACAACCAAACTTTTATTTTTTTTTTTAAAGTGTCATAAAAAAACAATGGAAATATATAAAAAGTGCAGAATCTTAACAACTGTCTTTTTTTTCCTTCTTCTTTTTATAAGTGAGACAATGATGAAATACAGCTAAGATTTAATTAGCTTCTACTTACCAATATGTGCCAGCACCTTGAGAAGTAAGATCCATCCCTACTTCTGGACTATAATTTTCATCATCCATTATTTTACTGAGGCCAAAATCAGTAATTTTGATTTCACCATTTCCTAAGAGTATGTTTCCTATAAAAACACACAGAATTTAGAATATGAAACATTTAGTTAGGGTTTGTATAGACTTAGTTAACATACAAACTTAAATAAATGAGACAAAAATAAAAGCATAGATAAATTTATTATACATAGGGATCTGAACAATGAAATTGCAAAACAAAAGAAAATTTTTTCTTTTGTCTCTACTCCCTAATATTGAAAAAATAGGAGGGAGCAGATTGTTTTTGGAAGGGGGGGAGGGATTTAGACTATTTATTTATTGTTACAAAAGAGTAACAAATAAAGTGAAAAATAAATCAAAATAGTAAAGAATTTTGAAGATTTTAAACTTTGTATGCAAGTGGAGAAATAAAGGAAGAAGATTATTGATATAAAATAACAACTAAGACAGGGTAAGTTAAAAAAGCTGAAAAGTTTTAAATATTTCAAATTCTGTACACAAGGGGGAGGGAGTAAAGAAGAAAAGCAGAATATTTTTTTTTTGGGGGGGGGGGGAAGGGTTAAAATGAAATTTTAAAGCATAAATCTGTCTAAACATGGAGGATTCTCACACCTGCATAAGGCAATAAAATCATTTTTTTAAATTATCATGAATACAGAGTACTTCAAAAAGTTTGATCAAAATACTTACCTGGTTTGAGATCATAGTGAATAATAGGTGGTTTAATTTCATTCAGGTACTTAAGAGCATGAACAACTTGCATTATAATACAACGAGCTTCTCTCTCAGGAATACTTTTGTGCTGTTTGAGGTAGAAATCTAAATCATGACCATCACAATATTCTAACACTGTACAAAACCTTTCAAGCCAAAAAAAGAAAAAAAAAAAAACATCAAAAACTGCCCAATGATACTTTAAAATTGAATATATATTTAAGAAAGTATATTAGAATCAATAATTCAGCTCAAGACAACTGAAATATTAAACTGAATCTGGTATTATTTAAGAGTTTGACGGCAGTTACGAAAAATCTGAGGATAATGAAAATGAATCAAGATACTTGAATAGAGATTACTTGATTATGAAGGATGAAAACAGCTAAAATATTAATAAAATGAGGTCAAATGCAGAAACAAATATATAGAAATCTACATGTAAAAGAACATTCAAATTCACCTTAAAATGTTAATTAAAAACATAATACATCAAATGATTCATAGTTTTATCAGTAAAATAGGTGTACAAACAATTAAAAGACTTTAAACCATTAAAACCAATTTACAAATGTTAAATATAAAAGTTCCAAGTGCTTTCAACCAAACCCCGGTCATCATCAAGGGGTGAAGTGAGAAGAAAACTCCAGGGTTTGGTTGAAAGCACTCAGGACTTTTATATTTAACATCTCTAAATTGGCTTTAATGTTTTAAAGCCATTTAATTGTTTTTACACTTATTTTAATAATAAAACTGCAAATCATTTAATGTATTCATGTTTTTAATGCAGAAACAATCCCAAAAAAGTGGATAAATAGAAAATGAAAACAGAAATGAAAAGAGTATAAGTAAAAGGCTTAAAAACATAACAAATTGCTGATTAATATAAGATTCTATCAAGTTTCAGGCACATATATATTTTTTTATTTCATGCAAAACACATTCAGATGCTAAATAAAGCAGAAAATAATGAGAGCACAAAGAACAAAGAAGCTTAAAAAAAAAATTAAGCTTAGCATTTCAAAATAGAAAAAGATTTAATATAAAATTTTGAGAAAAGAATTAAAGTCATGTAACACTGTGCGAAAGAGACTGTGAGCTGTGCCAGTAATCCTTATAAAAACTTAATTACACAACTAAATTTACCACAAATGGGTAATAAAGATTGTTTCAAACAAAATTTGCTACTTTACTAAGTTTTTAACTAACAAAATACAATTTTTAAAAGTTCAAAGAAAAGAGAAAAAAAAAATCAGATTGCACTAGAGGAAAAAATTATATTTATTTTATCTTTATTTTATAATAATGCTAAAGTACAACAACATCTGAAGTGAACATATTGGTAAATGCTGAAATTAAGTAACAATGTCTTTATATCTTCAAGAACAAGAGAGGCAACAGGATTTGCAACAAAATCTTTCTGACAGGGTAGCCAAACTGGCAAGATACATATTGATTACAGTTTTGCACACACTGGATTATATCCAATAATTCTATTTCAACCCAACCCAAACCTAACACACACTTTAACCCAAAGCCGACCAGACCCAATCCCAAAATGAAAGAAAATGAATCCATATTTTAATGTAATTATGGAAAAGTAGTCTACAATTATACCTCTAATTTCTATTTTAGTTTTTAAGTATAAAAATGAACATATAACTCATTAATATTCAAAATATAGCTTTTCATCTGAAAAAATATTATGAACTGTCTTTTGACAATCGGGTCAATCAAAATCCGACCCGAGAGTCAAAACCCGACACAAAATGCTGAAAGTCAACTTGACCCATAAAGAATAAAATTAGAATCTAACCAACCAGAACCAAATTGCATTAGAGTCAGGTAACAATGGATTGCCTGACACAATGCAAGGACTATCTGCATGCAATCATTCATCAGTGTACATTCCAGTAAGCAAACAGACGCATTAGAATGCTGCAAAAAATTACTTGACCCGATTTCTCAAAAGAATCTCAAAAACATTTGTTCAAATGGAAAACTATATATTTGAATATTAATGAGAATATATTGATTTTTCTACTTAAAAGATAAAATCGACATTAGTAATATAATTGGAGGCTACACTTTTCCAGCAATGCATTTCAATATGGATTAACTTTCATTTTAAAATTAGAAAATAATAATATTTGTACAATAAAAATAGAGATTTATTAATTTGTATTTCTATTTTTAAGAAAACAAAATGAAACATTTCAAAATAGATAAAAAAGAATTTTAAGATGATTTAATAACTGACAAGCAGCATTTTGGAAAAAGAAATTTTACACTTACGAATTGGAATCTATTTCAAATACATCATACAGCCTAACAACACGAGGATGATCAAGAGATTTGTGGATATTATATTCTCGGAACGCATGCCTGCAATAAAGAATCATAAATTAATATTCTACATTTTATTATGCAGGCAGATTAAATATGAAAATTTAGAGGACTTTATAGTATGTATACATATATAGGCAGCAAAAAAGTTATTTATATAAATGGCCACTTACATTTAATATTTAAAAAACAACTGTTTAAAATTTATTTTAGTAATACAGTAGACTCGCGATTTAACGACCTTCATGGGACTTCAGCATATAGGACGTTAAATCAAAAGTTAGTAATATTGATTTTTTTATGCAGTTCAATAATACGTAACATTCTAATGTAATAATAACTATTGATTTATACATTTTTTAAAAATATACATTTGTTAACTGTCTTAATCTTTAGAATTAAAAAATGCATACGAATTATGAAATAATTTTATAAGAATTAATTTAAACATTTTAAAAAAATTAAAAAATGCTTTACACTAGCTAATTAATATTTTTGAAAAAATGATGTTATACTCTTTTGCTTTTTTTTTATACAGTTCAATAATATGTAACATTCTAATGTAATAATAGCTATTGATTTATACATTTAAAAAATATATATATTTGTTAATTGTCTTAATCTTTAGAATTAAAAAATGCATACAAATTATGAAATAATTTTATAATAATTAATTTAAACATTTTAAAAAATTAAAAAATGCTTTACACTAGCTAATTAATATTTTTGAAAAAATGATGTTATACTTTTTTGCTTCAAATGGTGGCTGGAAACTTCCAGAATGGGCCCATCGATCATCTGAAAGTAGTCGTTAAAAAATTTTTCCCTACCAAAAATCTCCTGTCTTCTTGATGGCATCCTCTGCTTCTTTTGATGTAGCAGGTGTTTCTGGAACATCGTCGATTTTGTTGTCAGAAAAATTATTTGGAATGTCCCGTTCAGGACTAAGTCATCTTCCAAAAGTTCCTCCTCAATTTTCAACTTACCGTCAATGGCAACAAAATTCTCAAATGTTAGATTTTCTGGAAAAACATGTTCTTGTAATTCTTGCATTAGATGATTTCAATCTTCACTTTCTGCGTTCTCGGAAAGGTCGCTAAATCAAGATTTGAATTTTTACGAGTCCTTAAAACGAGCGAGGAGTAACATTATGAGTACTGGAATACGGTCAGGATCTGATCCAATGGTCGCTAAATTGTAAGGGTCGGTGAATCGGTAGTCGTAAAATCGTGAGTCTACTAAATAAGTAATATAAATGTAGTATAAATGTTACTCTAAATGTTATCATATAATAGAAATATAAATGTTATTACAAACATGTACTGAAAGATATCATGAAAATGATCGAAACCTAGAAAAAAAATAACAAAAATTACTAACTTGATGTAGTTGGCTTTTTTATCATCCTTCCAATCTTTGTTTAGCTGATGAACCTTACAAGCGACATACCTCTGCTCTTTCAAATCAAAAGCCTAAAATTAACAGGTAGTAATTTACAAAATTTATCCAAATAAGTTATTTTATTAATACTTTAAAACATATAGTGAGAGATTAATAACTACTATTTCAAATATATTTTTATAAGTAACAACATGAATGCAAACCTGATAAAATAAATAAATGGTACTTTCACATTATAGGGGCCTTGGCTTAGTTTGGTGCAATTTGGGCTTTAGAAATGATATTTATAACCAAATGATATAAACAGCTCTAAAAAGAATCCTATTGAAATTTTAAGCTTATATATATACGAGTATAATAATATTATTAATGCTTTTTATATACAGTTTACTTTGTTTGTATATAAAAATAGATAAATGGTTTCTTTATATTAAATAAATTGTATAAATACTGAAAAGCTGCTTATGTATATGAAACAATGAATAAGTTGCCAAATTTTCTTTTCTCGCTATCGCCATTTTCTCTATCTCTCCAAAGCTCCTATACTGAAAAGTATCAATAAATACCCCTAAAATATAAATTTCTCAATGACAACAATATATTAATTTATGTTATACGAGAAAAGAAATAATCCTATGGATGCAAAAAGATATTGTAAGTTTCAAACAAAAACACTCGCAGTATTTCAGGATCAAAATTATATTGATTAATTATTACATATGTAGATGTAGAAAAGGAAAGAAAGTTAATTTTTCTTTTACTATTTTTTATTACTTATTATAAAGCAAAATAAATGTAAAAGATCCAAATCAAAATCCTGAACAGTTATTAAAATAAAATTTTAAACATGTAGTAAAGATTTCAAAATATTATTCTACAAATTATTTCATGATTTATGTAAATATGCTCATTTATATACAGTCGAACCCTGATTTAACGAATCGTTCGGGACCAGTAACTTTGTTCGTTAAATCGAGATTATTCGCTAAATCAGGATAATAAAAGGAATACTTTTATACTACAGAACAAGTTAAAAAGTGGCAATAAATAAGAAAAATAATGGTCACTTACTTTAATAATGATGTTAAACATTTGTTGCTTTAATAAAAATTCTTTTTTTTTTATGTGCTATTATAAATCGAAAACATTGTAATTCAGAAAAAATCTCATTTATTGAAATTTTATCGATAAATTATAAGCCATCTTTTATAGATGTTTCCTTCCTTTGTTTCGATTTTGTATTCCAAACTTCTTTATCAATTTTTTTCTGAAGCTGTGAAAACAGTGTCACCAACATCATGAGCCATCAACTACTGTTTCAAAGTATCCAAACTTCTAACTGCTTTTTTGAACGTTACATACTTTCCGATCCACTACTAACTGCTATTAATGACTTCGGTGTAATGTGCATTTTCGCATGTAGATATTTCTGCATCACAAGATACATATTTAGGAAATTAACAATCAGGGACATTGAAAATTTATAATAAATATTAGAAAATTTCTTCAATTTTTCCTTTTTTTGACAACAAAAATTATTCGTTAAATCGGGATTATAAGTTCGTTAAATCGAAGTATTTTTGTTCCACTTTCCTCAGGACTATAAAAAAATTTGCTAAATCGAGAAATTCGTTAAATCAGGGCTCGACTGTGTATATTAAAAATAGGGTAGAAGAGGCAGTTTCATAAATTATTTATCACTTTTATTTAGCTTTAAATAAACAAAAATAAAATGTTAAACAAATGCTTCAATTTAGTATAAAAGAAAAGAAATAGAATAAAATATTTTACCTTGTGAACTTCACTAAATCCACCTTTCCCTAATAATGTTAATAGTAGATACCTATCATGTAATACTGGATGATTATTAAACCTATATTGAAAATAAAAGAAACTACTTTAGTTTCATATTAATTGTTTACATTCTAAAACCAAATGATACATTTAAAATATTTGTGTATGGCATTACAAACTATTGCTTTTTAATTCATGCAAAACAATTCTATATATATATTTAGATAAAAGAACCTAATCTGTCATGGTTTTCTACAAGATGAAAATGAAATAAAATATTTATTTAAATTTCAAAAGATAGCAATGAATTTTTTTTTTATTATTATTTATTTTTGTTGTTATTCACTATTAATTTTTGAATTTAATGTTAATTTGTAGCACTTTAGTTATGATTTTAATCAGTTTCAGACTAGTTAATATAGAATGGAGAATTTTTTAAAAACCCTTTAGCTTCAATTTGTATCAATTAATATCATATTTTAATCTATTAAACAACAACATGTTTTAAATATTTAATTATTCTACCTTGGGCACTATTTTTAAATTTTTTCCTCTTCAAAATCATGAGAAAAAGAAAATTAAGTTAATTAAATTTTAAAATCTAGTTCTGTTCCATGCAGTACAGATAAGAAATCAGCAAAAATTTTCTTCACAAAAGATAAAGAAAATTTTCTATTATCAAAAATTAATGTAAGAATGTAATGTGCTTACCTAGATTGATCTTCATTATGAATACGTTTTAATTCCCTAATGTGGAGATTCCTTTCCCTTTCTAATTTTTCTAATTCTAACTGTAAATCAGTATCTTCCTTTTTTAATGACACTTGCCTTAGTTTAAAGATTTCTTCTTGTTCATAGTACTCAGACCAGCTGAGACTTCTAAAAAGAATAATCAAAGAGTTTATTAATAAAATTAAAGATATATAAGAACATTAGTTAAGGAAACTCAGTTATATCATAAAACTAATAATTCGCCTGTTAGTGATTATCAGTGTTTGATAAAATTACAAATTTCAAAGTTATTCCTACACAATAAGATAAAATGCAACTCATACGAATATTATAATTAATAATGCATCTGTTTTTTATTTTGTTTTGTTTTTGTTGTTGTTGTTGTTTTTAGTTATTTAAAAAGATTTTGATAAATTCTTTATATGAGAATTTCATTTAGATGTACAGAGGGCAGGTATAAATAAAACCAGACTTTCAGGCCAAAATTAAAAAAAAATCCACTATATTGATGATATATTCTGAAAGTACAATACAGGTTTCATAAAAGAATGCGGAAATAAGAATTAAAATGCTGCATATGATAATAGTTTTCTGACTCAAAACATAGACTGCTGAAGAAATACATTTATTGCTAATTTTTTATGTTTTTTTTTATAGAATACAAGCAAGAAGCAATCTAATTTTATCTTAATGCAAGCAAGACGCAATCTGATTTTATCTTAATACAAGTAAGAAGCAATCTAATTTTATCTTATCCAAGGAAGAAGCAATCTGATTTTAGTTTAATATAAAGCTCTAATTTAAGTAGGCAACAACTACAGCAATAAATTCCAAAAGGATTGAATGCAAGTTAATGTTAGCTAACCTAATTTTAACAGTTAATGCAGTATTTTTGAGAACATATGCATGACAAGGACAGAGATAAATCATACTTCTTTAAAATATCACTATTTTTCATTTGCTATCATGTTTAGTTTCATTTGTTTCTTAAATGAGCAGAAAACATTCTAAAATCATAATTAGTCTGAAAACTATAAACCAATTTCAAAAACCATTTCAGTATTATAATGGCGACTTATTAATATAAGATGACAATTGGTGCAATAAAATATAAATAGAAAAAACTCAAAAATAATGGTTTTCTCTTGTTTCTGGATACCCTTGTCACTTGCACTGTAAACAGTTTTTCCACATCAGTCTATCACAAAAGTTTCGTTGTTTCTCGATCCCCCCCCCCATGCTTGCTCTTGTCACCTTCATAACAAAAAAAATGACCGCCTTTTATACCATCATAAATTGTACTATACATGTTTGCTCTCACTCACTCATTTAATAGTGAAATTCAATATCTTAAAAGCCATTGCGATTGACAGAGGTTACAACCCTTCGCTTATTGATGCTGTTTTATGTAAACTACAGCATCCTTGTTTCTCAAACTCACCTCAGTCTTCTTCTCTTTCCAATGTTCGCATTGTGTTACCTTTCTTTCCTAAATTCAGCTTTTCCTATTGCTAAAATTCTTAGGTAATATGATTCCAAAATAATTTTAACCCCTACCAATAAACTTACTTTTTCCAAGTTCAAAGATCCTATTGAGTTATCCAATTCATTGGGTATCTATAGTATTAATTGCCAGTGCAGTCTTTCCTATATTGGACAAACCAAGCGTGGCTTAAAATTTCATATTGAAAAACAAACATCAACAATATATTCAAAAACCAATAAATCTTCAATTGCAAAACATTGCTAGGAGATGAACCACACTTTTGACTTTAGCTTAAAATAATCTCTAAACCTACTTCTATACATGAACTTAACTTTCTTGAAGCATTTTATATCTATAGAAATTAGTAGGTGTACAAATACTGCTTTGTACAATTAACAGTATTTTCAACAGGTGTGTTCTATCTCCATGCGTGAAGAGCTGCAGTCTTTGCTAGTAATTTATAAATTTTTTTATTACATATTTGTTTTGCATATCGATTAAATCTAAATATTTAAATATGGTTTTAAACTGAAATAAATAATTCCACAACTTACTTTTGGTTATCTGTAAACGAATAGCGATGATGAAGTTTAGGTAAGAGACGAAAGGGTGTAAAATAAATGACAGCACAGGGGCGTCATACATGCTAAATACAGGTCTGGCAATATGTATTTATCAATTAAAACAAGCAAAATCATACAGAAGAAAGCATTTAGATGATCAAGGCCTAAATAAAGTTTTAATACATAATCTAGTAAAATTTGTATATATAATAATAATAATAATAATAACTGAAGTACGCTGCTTCTAAAATATACACTGTTTGAATTCAGTACAATTTCACATTACCATTGAACTGATACTGTCAATGTAAAATTCACATTAGGGATGCACCGGATATTGATTTTGCCGGATATCGGATACCGGATATCCGAAGCTCCTTCCCTGCCGGATTCGGATATCCGGCACTAGATATGTTTTTAATTATATAGTGAATTATTTCTCTATATAATGTTATCTCAGAACAATAAATTACAAACATGTTTCACACATCATTAAAACATTTTAAATGTCTTGAAATATAATTTACAAAAACTATATCTCTTTGAATGTCAGGGCTTGTAATTCAAGTTTTTCCAGGAGGGGAGTTTCATACCTAAAATTTATAAATGCAGGAGAGTTGAACTGTTAGAAAGGAAAAAAAAAAAATCTTTAAACCCCGTTATTTTTTATGTGCTACTTAAAGAATTACATTTATACAGACATAACAAAATACCATTGAAACAATTTAAATTAACAACTCAAGATAATTATTCAAAATTTTTATTTTATTAAAACAAAGGAACAGAATCAAGTTTTATATATATCATGTTTATTTTTCAACTTTCACTTAATGTTATGGGCAATTAACAATCGGGTTGCCAAATGAATTTCTTAATTTAGATTTTATAACATTTTGCCTCTTTCACAAGTTACATTTTTGACAAACAGCACAGAGCGACTTTTATAACTTTAGAAATTATCGGAAACACATGGTTATGCTCTCTTAAAAAGTTTTAGAAAACTTTGCAAAATCTGATGTGCATTAATTTTTAACTTACACGAATAATGCATATCGGTGATGGTATCTCACTTCTGAACAAATTTGTTTTATTATATCCTTAATTGAATTATATTCAAAACTGTAATCCCTGATATTTTCGTTAATTGAACTATGTTCTATGCATTAGAATTTTAAATCCATATCCAAAGTTTGAAAAGGGAATAGTCAATTGGTTTCTTCTATTACACGAGAAAAGGTTGATTTCAAAAAGTCATGTCCTAATTTCTGTTAATTGCGAGAAACAACTAGTTTACTGTTTCTAAATATATTTTTCTGAAGTTCATCAAAGTTTTTTTTTTTTTCATGTGCACCACAAGTGTAACCTCATTTTGTTTAGTGCTGACTATTGTCCAATTTGGTAGAGCTTAGTCTCCGGTGGCCGTTGCTGCCCTTTTAGTTATTTCCAATTTTGGGCACACAGGAAAAACATCGCAAAATATGTAAAACGGTCATAGGAAAAAACATTGCTGATTTCGTCAATCATGGTGAAAATAAATAAAATAATTTGTCGATTGGTTGCGAGAAAAAAACATGGGAAAACGAAAGTGGGAAAATATCACGAAATTCGTCAATCGATCATGGGAAAGTATCGTGAAATTTGCCAATCCATCACGAGCAAATACCGTGAAATTCCTCAGCCGGTCGCAGAGAAAAAATGCGAAAATTTTCAATCAGATGCAGAAAAACAATCGTTACTTTCATCAGTATGTCACAATAACAAACAGGGAAATTTGCCAATCGGTCACAGAATAAAATTTCTAAATTTGTCAATTGATTGCGAAATTTTTTTTAATGAAATTCACCAATCTGTCTCCAGAAAAAAATCAAGAAATTCATCAGTTGGTCGAGGAGAAAAATCGCAAACTTTTTTGGTCAGATGGAGAAAAACAAACACTAATTTTGTCAATTTGTTGTAAGAAGAAACTGTGAAAACTGCAAATCGATAGTGGAAAATATCATGAAATTTGTCAGTTGGTCCCGACACTTCATCTTCGTTTTACAAAGAAACATTTTCGAAAAATGATTTTTTGGAAACAGGAGCTTCTCGCCCCCAATATTCTTTAGGGCACGAATCCTGCCATCCCATCCCGAAATTCAAGACATGTATCTGCCATTCAAGCCGTGTAATGTATATTAATAATGTTGTATAAAAAATGTAATTTAAACATTAAAATATTCTGTTTATTTGTACAATGAAATGCAAATGCTGGATTTGGATATGGCATTGACTATATTGATAATTGCTAATAATTAATTTGTACAATGAAATGCTGATAATTTGTGTAAAAAATTTTAACCAATTAATAGGCTTATAATTGAAGAGTATTTTCACGGAGAAATACATACGTTCTTTTTATAATTTAAACATAAAATATCTACTAATATTACCCATGATTAAAGAGTTATTTTCTCCAAATATAGGTTTAGTTTATGTCTTTTTTCTGTTTTAATTATTTAATACTGTTTTGCTTTGAGTCACATTTAGTTTTATTTTAAGTTAAATTACTGTGATATTTATAAGTAAAAAGAAAATTACTTTTAATTTTAATTATTTTATTTATAATGAAGTTACAAAAATAACTAATTGGATGTGCCAATCCCAAAACTTTTTTCTATCTCATACATCTTAATATTTCAAAAAGTAGTTCCAAATGTTAATACTTCGATATTATTATTATTTCATTATTATACCAACTTTGATTTTGATCTAAAATTTCTATTCGTCAATTAATCAAAATAAGAATAAGTTAATCTCGATCATGATATTTATTAAAATCAATATTTTTTTTCGTTATTCTGCTGTACATCAGCTGATTGTGAATAGCCAGCTTAGCAGGATGCGAAGTTCTCATGGCTTCACGAGCCACCAATATACAGTACAAAAAACTGCAAAAAATTGAGAAAATTTTACAAAAAATGCTGTCACAGTGCCACCTTCTGGCGGAATATTTCCAAATTCAAGGAAAAACTGCCGGCCATAGCCAAAAATATGCACAAAAATTTGATTCAATTCTATACTTAGCTTCATACACTTTTCGATGATAAAATAAAGGAAATAACACAAAAATCACTATTATAGAGCCCCCTTCCAGCAGAATATTTCCGAATTGAAGGAGGACCAGTTGGCCATACCCCAAAACATACCCCCAAAAATTGGTTCAATTCTATACATAACTTGTACAAGAATGACAAGAAATGGTACATGAATGAAAATGGCACAAAAATCACTATTACAGCGCACCCTTCTGGCAGAATATTTCCAATTTAAAGGAGAACCTGCTGGCTATAGCCAAAAACATACACAAAAATTTTTGTTCAATTATATGGATAACTTATGATTACATATTTAACATACACTTTTCGATAGTACAATAATGAAAATGACACAAAAATCACTATTACAGCACTTCCTTCCAGCAGAATGCTTCCATATTGAAGAAGGACCTGCTGGCCACAGCCAAAAACATACACAGAAAATTTGGTTCAATTCTATGCATAACTTCATACACTTTTTGATGATGCAATAATGAAAATGGCACAAAAATCACGATTACAGCACCCCCTTCCAGTAGAATGTTCCAATATTGGAGGAGGGCCAGCTGGCTATAGCCAAAAACATTCACAAAAAATTTGGTTCAATTCTATGCACAACTTCATACACTTTTTGATGGCATGATGACAGACAGACAGACAATTTGTATAAACATGTTTTGGAATCTCTGACCCCTAAAACGTCTAAGCCCACCGAAAACCAGAAATCGAAAAAAATTTCAGTTACAATACTTTCTTCTATTGAAGTTAGAAGAAAGTAAAAACAGGCCTGTTTAATTGTTAAACTTAAAAGAGAGAAAAAAAATTAATAAAGTCATACTTTAATAAACAATTTCAGATTTTGTTTCACATTCTGAAAGTAAAGGTACAATTTTCTAAAAGATGTAAACATAAATTCTTAAATTTATAATAAAGAGTTCTAATACTAATGTTAGGAAAGCTGGCAATTCTTTAAAATTTTGAGAATTGCCTTTTACTCATGAATAGTGGACTTACTTTCATATTTTGCATTGTAAACAAAAGTTATTCGGCATTGTTTGGGTCAAACGATTTCTATTATCCTTATATATTTGCTTTGCTACGTATTGCCGGATATCCGGCAGAGAAGTCGGATATCCGGTGATTGTGATTCGGATATCCGACGGTATTTCGGATATTGAAAAATCAGCCGGATATGCCGGATATCGGATATTTGCCGGATATCCGTTGCATCCCTAATTCACATAAGAATAGTTGGCATATATTATTTCTGTAATTTGGTATTTAAGCTATGACACACATAAAGATCACAGAAGCCAAAATGCTTTGTGTGATTACAATAATTTATTTGGATTATCGCACTGACAACTAGATGGGCAGTATATTATATAAATGTATATCAATAAATTCATAAATAAATAATAAGAGTAGATTTCAATTGAAACTTTTGACTTTTAACAATATTTGTAAAATAACTAACTACATACACTTCAAAATGTAGTTAAATCAGACTGTTCTGCTAAAAGTTTATTTTATTAAGTCCCGTATTAAACTAATTCAATTTAAAAAAAAAAAGTCTGAGGAGGCTGAAAATAAGGCCTAATCAATACCAGTCTTTTCTAAAATTATGTACATTATGGTTGCCATAATAAAGTACCAATGTAAATGTCAATGTAATGTAAATGACAGCTATCTACGCTTTTTTAAAGTCAAACATATTTGAACCAGATTTTTACTAATAAAGCAAATAAAATGTGTACTACATTTTATTAAATAAATGCTGGACTAATTTTATTAAATACTTTATTTGGTTCAAAACATGGTTATGTGATTTTAGAAAGTATAGAAGTTGGGTAGACTCAATTGAAACTTTTGACTTTTAACAATATTTGTAAAATAACTAACTACATACACTTCAAAATGTAGTTAAATCAGACTGTTCTGCTAAAAGTTTATTTTATTAAGTCCCGTATTAAGCTAATTCAATTAAAAAAAAAAAAAAAAGTCTGAGGAGGCTGAAAATAAGGCCTAATCAATACCAGTCTTTTTTAAAATTATGTACATTATGGTTGCCATAATAATGTACCAATGTAAATGTCAATGTAATGTAAATGACAGCTATCTACGCTTTTTTAAAGTCAAGCATATTTGAACCAGAATTTTTACTAATAAAGCAAATAAAATGTGTACTACATTTTATTAAATAAATGCTGGGCTAATTTTATTAAATACTTTATTTGGTTCAAAACATGGTTACGTGATTTTAGAAAGCACAGAAGTTGGGTAGACTGAAATATATACTTAATACAAAAATTTACAATTTTGAGGGGATAGATAAATCATCCAATTTAAGATAATTTTCAATACTGGTAGAGTAATTTAGCTTTACTACTTTAAACAGAAAGAACAAGAAATTCAACTGCAGCAAAACAACGTATAGGAGGTTGTGGGGGGGGGGGGGGGGAGGAGAGAGGAAGTTACAGAAAACTCTCACTCTCACACTACAAGCCTTGACAGATTTTTTGTAAAAGCAAATCATTTTACAGATAGATGCTCAGAAACCATGTTCAAATCACGTTAACCAATCAGACAGAGATGAAAATAAGAAACAAAGCAAATAAAAAAGTTAAAATCTATATTACATAGCAAAAACATGACCGTAAGTACAATCAGAAATTTATTTACTTTTAAACATCACACAATAAAAGTACTTCCAAATACTACTTGTTTAAAAAGTGTATCTTAATTTACTGCTTTTTTTATAATTCTAAAATAATTTTCAAGAATAAATTATTTAAAAACCTATATCACATGCAGGATTGTGGAAGATTTTTTTGTACTTAAAATGATATAAATAGTTCAGCATTGTTTCTGGCTAATATTTCATAACACAATTAAAACTGAACACTAGTTTAACAGATATACTGGTTATACTGAAATAATCAGAATCAAAAAAGTTGTTACAAATAGTGAAATCTTTGGGTATTAACTGCTGGCAAGCGGCTAATACAAAAGCACTGTTTTTAATTTGAAAACTTTATTTGAATAAGTAATTGATATTTTTTCTTGCAAAAATGCTTTTTGGTGGTGTCAGTGGACAATTTAAAAAATAATACCTTGGTAGAACGAGCCTTGCATGGTAGTTTTTTTATACCCTTACTTAACTCAATCTGTATGTAAAAAGATCATGTAAAGATTTGCATGTAAAGATGCAATTTTGTATTGATTTTTAACTCAATTCTTGATATGCTAGAATTATAAAAATTACATTCACAGGTGTGCTTCAGATGACGATTTTAATATTTTGAGAACTTAATTAAAAAAATTAATGCATTAATATTAAGTCATTTTTATGCTAGACCACTACAGGTGATAAATCGCCAAATATTCTCTATAACTCATACAATTGTATGGAAGTTGAAACAACAATAGATTTAATGATACAACAATAATTACTTGCCAAAATAGGTTAAATAGCAGTGAAATTGCAACAATGAAACATTTTAATGATTAAAAAGTAGCAAATTAAATAAAAAAGAAAGCATGTAATATTTAAAAACTGATTTTATCAATTAATAGTTTAATATTAATTAATTTACAATAATACAATGAGAAATCAATTTAGAAATCCTAAAAAGGTAAGTTAAATAATGTATCATTTTTTTCTTTCCTCTTGACTTACCTTTTAAAAAAAGAGAGAGAAAATTATGTATTTTTCAATAAATTCACTTGCTTGTGCCAAGCCTAATTTTTTCACGCCAATTTTTTTCATAATCGAGTTCAATGCCCAATCCAAATTAATGAATTGTAATGGAAATTTTTGGGTAAAAATATTGCAATAAAAAAACTAGATGGGATTTTCAAGATGAACATTGAATGCCTAAAGAGTGTTTTAAAAACAAACTATTTTTATTTTTATACTTATTGAATATTTATTTATTTTCAATAAACATAGAAAAGTGAAAGTTACTATGTGTAAAGCATCAATAAGTTACAGACGATATATTTATATCTATGGCTAGTACTCTCAGCTCGGTCAAAAGTGAAAAGTTATTAAAAGTGACATCACAGTGGTGCAAAAAAGATGACATGTTTCAGTTTTAATCATAAAAATGCTTGTTTTCTTTTATGTATAATGTTTTTTCTGGTAGGGGAGGGAAGAGGGGGATGTAAGATTTAGATTTTGAATACTGAAACGTTCATTCGAGTACGTGAAAATATATTAGTTAAAAAAGAAAAAAAAAAAAGGTATATTGTAGGAAATTTGGATTGGCATTTATAAAAATAAACATTTTTTATATGAATGTGATTATGTCAGGCATATCCTGAGAGCTATTTTCTATGTTTTATAAAAATAAAAATGACTCTTCTTCAATAATAGTTGGCCAAGTCAGTATTTTGTGGTAAACATCAGCTATTTCTGCAACAATGTAGTAAGTTTGGCAGAAAAATTCTCTTTTTTTTTTTAAATTGCTGCTATTTTTTCACCAGGGTGTATTGTCATGGCATCAAACTATAGTGATGTTTGTAACGATAGGTTACTGATTTTAAACATAGCAAAAGTATAAGTGCAATTATCTATCAAGAAATGTTAGAATATTTACAGAATGTTTATGAAAATATTTAAATTCGCAAAACCAACATTTGATCAATTTTATTTGTTCTAGCCAGTTAAAATTAATTTTACCGTATTCGGGACTTAGGTCATTACCCTGTGTTCGATTTTGTATACAAGGCAAAACCGTTAGTACTAGGATATCCTCCTTTATCATGTTGATGATCAATGACTAATAGTATTGGCAAGAATTCAGATTACAGAAAATTAAATCTAAAAAAAATTGCTTAAACCCATCAAAAAAATTTTTTTTTATCCAAAGTCAAGAATTAGTTGCATGGATTTCTGGTATTCAAATAATGCTTATTCATAAAAATTGTGTGAATTATTTTCGATTAATAATCATTTTGAGTAATGAACTTGTTTTTAACAGTATAAAATGAATTTTCCAGAATTATGAGACCAAGCTAGTTTTCTCATGCTAAAATTAATATAGGAGCCAAATTTTGTGGAAATTGCTGGAATCGTTATCAACGTATAGCAGCATTTACAGTGCTCAGTTTGTTTTAACCTATCAAAACATACATTTCAGAATTCAAGACCTTGCTAGTTCGTTTTGTCATGGTCGAATTAATAAAGGAGGCATGCTTTATGTAAATCGCATGAACATTTTCGATTTATAGCTAGCAAAATTTTTAGCGCTGAGTTTGTTTTAACCCGTCAAAATGAATTTTCTTAAATTTGGGACTTGGATAATTTTCCTGTGCTTGATTTAATATGGGAGGCAAGTTTCATCAAAATCTATCCAGCTGTTTACGATATCATTCATAATTTGAAAAATAGCTTGCTCGTTTAATATATATTATACATTAAAAACTTATTAGAGCTTTTGACTAAAATGATTTTCAGCTAAGTTCTATAACCTCAAAAGACCGGGGTGGATCCCTTGATTTTTTTTAAACAAACAAAACGATTGCATTTTAAAAAGTATATGATCATGTATTTCCAAACACAGCATACTAGAAGTTTAATACAAACATCAAACAAAAACTAATTAAATTAAACTTACTCCTTGTTGAGATTTTCAGGTCTAACGAATTCTCCATTTGCTAAGGAGGTACTGGAATTTCCACGACCTTTTGGCTGATTTGCATTAGGTTTCTTTTTTCCCAATAATTTTCTTTGTTTTTCTATTTCTTCTCTTTCTAAAGCTATTTGTTCTTGTTTTCTAGAATTAAAAAAATTGCAAAAATTAAAAATGAAGAAATTGTTTAACAAATACACACACATACAAAAAAAAGAGAGAGAGGGAGAGTATTATTATTGAAATTAAAACTAGATGTTTTTAATTAATTACTGTTACAAGAGAATAAATTTGAAAAATGTTTTTAAAGAGTTCTATCAAAAAAGATTTATATTTAATAAAATAATATATGACAGTTCATTATTTAGAGACAATACTTATAAAACGTTTTTGTAAATACTTTAGCTTACATGAGACATTAAATGTCTAGTTAAATTCTTGCATATGACTGACAAACACTAAAACATCTATGAGGAATAGTAGCACAGAACATGGAGAATTATATTACCTAACTGTATGACATACTAGAACTTGAAAAAGGTGTTGCAATATCCTATAGTAAAGATATATATATAATTTGTTATAGAAACTTTTTTTTTTCAAAAGGTGTATTATATATACAGGAGGTTTCCATGGTAGGGCATTTTTTGTTTGCACTAACCAAAGTCTGTATTAAATGATATAAATATTTCAATGGTGTAAAATAATAGATTTCATTGAATACATAGAATTCAGTTTTTTTCAGAAAACCAATAAGTTGTTCAACTTAATACTACACCAAACAACTTTTTCATTAATTTATTGGGTGATTGCAAAAGCTTGTGCTCGATTTTCGATGCATCGAGTTTCAAAGTGTACCCAAGTTGTTTTAAATGGCAAAATACAGTTGAATTGTCAACATTTTAGTCTCTGAGCAATTTCTTCAGTAGTAATCCTTGGATTATTATTCACTAAATCATGGATTAAGTCATTATCATACCAGAAGGTCGCCCAAAGTGAATTTTATCATTTAGATTGGTATCCCCATTTTGAAATCAACAAAACCACTTTTTAACTATTCTAAGAGTGGGAGCACTATTCAAACAAATGTCTTGAATATATTTTGTAGCACGTCCAACAGTCATTCCTTTTATAAACTCATATAACATAGCATGACAAAATATGTCAAAAATGTAACTTTTAATAATATGATTATAAAAGAAACATCAGCACAGTCAAAATTGCAAGCTACTGCCATCTATAAAATAGGCCACAAACTTTTGCAATAACCCAATAATAACTTTAGTTAAAAAGCACTTTAAAACATTTGGTTAATACAAAAGAATAAATTACACAAGACAAACAAAATATGCAAAGAAATTGCCTTACTAACATAAATTTGCTTTAATTAAAGTAATATGATTTTTCTTTACATTACTTAAAAACATGATCTTTTTTACAACATCATTTTCCAGTTTTGTGATGCACTCAAAAGTTCAATCTATTATATCATGTTTTAGTTGGCAATATCAGCAAACAGGCGTTAGCAATTTTTTAAGGCTGTTCTCAAATTCAAAAGGGCAACTTTGTGACATAAGTTTTAATTATTTTTGTTCAGAAATGCATGGAACTAGCATGTGTTGTTGTTCAGAAACTATGTAATTGAGCTGTTTTTTTCCATTTTTTTTTTTTTGCAAACAGAATAGATCTTTTAGAAAATAGTGTCAAAGTGGCTGTTTTGAACCTTTCCACGCGAAAGAATAACCGCTCATGAATGGGTGAAAAACGTGTTTGTCACATGATCAAAATCATAACTCAATAGGTAATTTATTAATTAAATTGTCTAAATCGTTTCCATGGTCAGGTTTTCAAATTTTATATCTTTTCATTAAAAAATGAATTTGTAAATGTGTCATAACATTTTGCACTTGTTGAGCAGAGCAGTTAAGAACAGCCTTAACATCTCATGCTTTTTATTTGATTTCTCAATAAGCATTACTACAAACAAAATACATTAAAGTTGCTCTTGGAAAAAAATACATACTAAGGCTGTTTCGATTCTGTTTGGTCTGATTGTGAAAAAAGTGTCTGCATTATCCAATAACCAGTACACTCTAAGCGGTGTCTTGCACATTAATTACAAACAGGGATTATGGAGAAAACAAAATTGTCCTTATTAATCTAAGATACATCTTAAGCAAAGACACGTTATTGAGAGTCCACTGTATATATGTGCAGAAGCTCCCAGAAATTGCTTCCAACAGACTGATCACAGAAAAAGGAGAGTTGCACATAGCTCATCAATTTTTATCTTAATGTTAACTCAAATTTGAAGTCTGTAAGTAATAAATGCTAGGCTGAGAAACAAAGTTAACAGGGGCAAATTAAGTTTTGAGTATTATATTTAAAAGTTAGAAAAAATTATCTGGAAATTTTAATTTTAAATTTTGTTTAATCCAAATTTTAATCCCAACAATAAGAACAAAATACATTTTCATCAACAATAAACAACTTAAACATTCATCAGAATCACTATGATAGTGGATTACAATTCAATGTTTGAATATAGTCTAATATCTAAATTATTTACTACCTATATTACTATATCTATTATTAATTGTTAACTACCTCTTTTTTTTTTTTTTTTTTTTTTTTTTTTTTTTTTTTTTTTTTTTTAAGAACTTGCAATGAAAAAAGACTTTCTAAATTCTTTAACTAGATAATTTCACAATATTATCAAGTTATCCCATACTTAAAAATGGAAGTTGGCAGTGATAAGCACTATCAATTAATAGCACAAAACAATTACTTTATTAGATCAGTGAAGGCAAAACCATCCACCCAATTTTCAGCAAATGATGCTCCTTGCCTTTGTGTGACAAACTGGCCTAATCTTAACCTATTTTGCATACATTTTTGTCTGCAAGCTTTTTTCTCCATTAATGACTAAAAAGAAAAAAAAAAAAACATAATGAACACACACATAAGCAATAACTGGCAATGTATTTTTAATAAGAATGTTAATTTTGTTAAAATACACATAAAAGAAATACTGAATAATGAAACAAGAGTTGGACTTTTTACATGGTGGTGGTTAAACCATCAAAAAACCTTAGATGTTTCTCTTTGCCCCATAAACTGTGTAGCAGAGAATAAAATTTCCTTTGTTGTTATAAGTATTTAAAATTTAAATTGGATTTATTTTTTTTTATTATTTAAACTGAATTATTAGATAATTTTCCATTTAAAAAGTAATTTTTTTTTTTTTTTTTTTTAATGAAAAAAAAATTAAATAACACAGTAAAAGGAAAAGTTTTGTCAAAATCTCAACTAGCACAAATTCGGTACTTTTCCAGTATTGGGGGCCTTGGCGAGATAGAGAGAATGGCCTTGGCAACAGAAGGACATTTGACAACTTATTTTCTGGTAACCTATTCACTGTTTCATGTACACAAGAAATATTTTCAATATTTATACAATTTATTTAATAAAAAGAAGCCATTTATTTATTTTGATACACAAACAGAAGTATATTGTATATGAAAACAAATAAAAATAAAAAAGCAATTTATCAATTACAACGACCATTTGGAAACGATTTTTTTGAAGACTAAAATTTAAGACACAAAAAATCGCACCGAGTTGATCATACATTACGTATGCCATGAATTAAACATTAATAGTGTTATTACATGTAAAAATTGCAATCCCAAAAATATTGTCTGCGACCCATCAGATTTCATGGAACTTAAGTATTATCCACCTGAAACTTACGTAAATATCCAAGCATTTCACTGGCTGTTCGGGAAAAGGCTTTTCCATCGTCAGATTTCCAAGAAACCTGACGGCCAATTTTAAATGAAATTTCATTCTTAAACTTCTAAACATCTGACAATATTACTTTTTACACCGTCAGATAGAGAAAAAAATGTATTTTTAAATGCAATTTGTTTGAAAGCTGTATCTCAATTTGTTTCTGAGTTATTAATTTTTTTTTTTTTTTTTTTTGTAGTTTTTATTACTTTTTTTGTCATAGTGGCAACAGAAAGTATCCATCGTTGTTGAAATTAAAGGGAAATACAGATTACTGTATAGACCAATCAGAAAACGAATAAATTGCAGATTAAACCAATGAAAACCATCAGATATGCTTTTGATTTCCCATCCTAACGAGAACAATAACCATTTTTCCAAATGGTTAAAAAATGTCTATACATATATATACAATAAATCTGAAATCACAAATATATGAAGAAATTGATAAAGTTCTAAAGATGATTTAGAAATGAGCATAGGAATATATACAACCATTATATATAACAAATCGTCATCGATTTCCAATTATTGAAATTAAATTTATAATTTAGCTAATATTCATAACACAAACATTACACAGAATAAAGATGGAACATGTAACTAGTAATACAGAATCTTACTAAATTCCACTATATATATATATGTATATATATATATAAGCATAAATCTTCATTAGGTTTGTTTTTGTAGTTGTTTATAATAAAAGTTTATTTCAATTAATAATGAATTAAATATTTTTAATAAGTAATACTTTTCCCCATTATAAAATAGATATTTTCCTTTAAACGCCATCTAAGACAAAATTTAATATTATAAATTAAATCTACTATAGAAACACAAAATAAACATTATATGGCATGACTGAATAAAATTAACTGGCCATTAAGCAAATTAACTCTTTCATGCACAAAATATTTTAACACGGACAAAATAGATATATTGGTTTTAAAGTAGATTCAAAATAAGGAACTAATATTGTTAAATTTAAAAATTGCACATTTAATACTAAATTAAAGACAAACCATTTACAAAGAATAAAAAATTATCATTAATAATACATACTAATTAAATATTTTTGTGATAATTAAAACTTTAGGTACATTAACACAAAGTGGAAAAACATTTTTTTTTTTTTTTTTTTTTTTTTTTTTTTTTTTTTAAATGTTCTTATTTAAATTTAAGGACGAAAATTCTTTGACTAAACCATAATGAAGAACAGAAGAAAAATTTTAAATATGAATTTTCAACTGAAGATTTGAAAAGAAAATAGTTATCCATCTATTACTGCCTTTCACAAGTATTATTTAACTTCATTTGAGGTTTATATATGATAAAAGAGAATAATATAAAATATGAAAAGTTCTCTGTGAATTGTTTTCCAAACAACCTTATATGAAGTTATCATGAATGAGAGGATTAAGGTATTATTATAAAATCAATTTAACAAAATAGAAGTTCATTGACATGTTTATATTAGATGATTACTCAAAGCAATAAAGTCTAATTAAATTTCATGGATTATGGAAATTTAATGAATTCAAGTGATAAATTTAAGTTAACTGATTATATTTAAGCTATAAATTCTAATAATCTGTCCTAAAAGTTGGCAGTTATTAGATTCTGGATTCTATTTAAGTTATAAATTAAAATTAATGTCAAAATAAATATTTGATGCATTTAAGTCATAAATTATAATTAATGTCAAAACAAAAGTTAACTTACAAGTTAAAATTAAGTCACAAATCCTAATTAACTTTTTTCTGTCTGGCAATTATTATTACATTTAGATCCTAAATAGCAATTATCTATCAAATTTAAAATTGACTTTGGTGATGCAATCAGGTTTGAGTTCAGAATGTTGCCACAAAACCACACCCATTAAGTATATAGAGCCAATTAAATTAAAAGCCTGCTCTTTTTAACTGTTTTCCCTCTGCTGGGAAAAAAACAGAATATGGAGTATATAACAAGGTCCCCAAATGGGGACAGATTTTTGGTAGATTTGAGTTGCCTACATCTCCGACCATGTAGGTCACCAAAATTAATATAAATGGCTCCTGGAGGCTCTGATTGAACGTGAGAAGATACTTGTATCAAGGAACTGAAAATAAACGAGTTTGATCCACAAAGAAGTTTCCTGAGTTAAATTATTTATCTACAACTAAGCTCTTATCTATTCACTAGTACATATATATATCATCACCAACAACAACCATTTTCAAACAACTGCTGGATGTAAGTCTCTGCTAAATTTTTCCATCGTTTGAAAATGAAAGAAGAGAAAGTGGCCATAAAGAAAAAATTGCTGGAAAAATATAGCTAATACAGAATTTATAGCTGTAAATATCTTGGCCATAAAATATTTTTTTATCGTAAATAAAATTACACAAAAAATTGCAACAGCAAGAGGCTGAAAAAGTCCTTGTATTTTTGCGATTTTGACTTATGACAGTATTTTTTTATTATCATAAATTTCTAAATTGTAAAGACAGTTTTTAATTGATGAAAATATTACCTTTTCTATTAGTAATTGTTTAGTAACATCGTGACACCTTTGTAATTGTTCTTTAGTTTTTTCTACTAATTTCTGTTGAGCTGCGAGTTGCCTTTTCAATTCTTCATTGGCCTAAAATAGTACAAAGATAAAAAAAAAAAAAAATCATACATATTCAACAAAAATAATGATCCAATCAGTAGTTTTGTTTATATTTATATAATTAAATCATTAAAAAGAATAGAATCCAAATGTATTTAGTGAAAATTGAGAATATAATGTTTTCCAAATGTATATTTTTATCTAATAAATTAGCTACCACATTTTATTTATTTATTTTGTATTACGCAGACTGATGCAGTGCAAAAATTCTTTTTTAAAAAATACACAATTTTAAAATTACAGACTTTCACAAACTATTTTATTATATCAATACAAATATATACTTAAAAATAAAAGAACAAATAAATATTACAGAATAAAATAACGTAATAAAACTCAATTTAAACCGTAGGCATGAAATTGTAAATGTCTCTTAGAGTTGCAGTAAATACTTCAAATTTTTAATAAAAACATCTCCACATGAACTATATGAGACACTATTGAAAATGATTATGAACAGTGTCAAGCTAACTTTTTTACACCAATTTGCGATGCTCTATAACTTCTCAACAGATTAGGTAGAACTTACAGTGTTAGGGTCAACAAAGTTATGCTAGTGATTTACTGCGAAATGTTCGTAACTAGTATTTCACATTTCGTCCGTTTTATATTCTTTCCAACAATCTCTGAAAATAATACTCCCATCAGCTACCTTTTTCTCAATTGCCAACATTAAAGTTAGCTGTACAAACAAGAATAGCAATAAGGAAGGAAACAGTCTTATGTTTCTTGACAAAAACCACCTAATACACATTGAGGAGAAGAACACATACGTTTTTTGAAGTGAAAACTTCTTTAGGCGCGTTAAGCTTTTTTTTTGAGATGGAGAAAAACCACTGATTTGGAGACACTGTTACGTAACCGACATGCTACATTTTGGCACATAGACACTAGCGCACCAAGTGGTGAATGACAGGAACTTTTCCCTCTTCAGCTCAATCCGCAAAAGAAGAACGAAGCTGAAACTCATTTTTTCTCCCGGCGTTCACACAGGAACACACACAAAATTTACATTTTCGTTGCAGTACGCTGTTGTGTTTATTGTTAAAGACAAATACTTGATACTTTCATTATTGAAGTGAAAGCTTCTTTGGGCGCGTTTGGCATTTTTTGAGATGGGAAAAACCATTGAACTCGTGATACTGTTATTGTAACCGACACCTCTGTATATAAGTATGTACATGTATTGTGCATAGTTCGGTATGAGGAGGGCGGGCAATTAATTGTTATTGATTGCTTAATCAATAACAACAATTTACAGGCAAGCGCGCCACATGCTTGCCTGTGTGCTATTGGTTCCTGAAATACACGTACAAGAGTTAGAAATAGGAAATCTCATCAAAAACATCTCATGTAAAAATTAGCCAAGTCTCATGACTCTTACTACAATAAAACTACCTTGCTCTAGCAAAATAAAATTATCTTTATTCAACAGTTGTCATTTATGTCAATAGTTGGAGGCAAAAGTGAACTATTCGATCAAATATCAGGTAAGTTTAGCAGAAAAACTCTCTTGTTTTTAAAATTCGTGTTATTTTTGCGTTATGGTGTATGTCATAGCATCAAACTATAGCGATATTTCTAATAATATGGTAGTGGTTTTAAATATAGCAAAAGCATAAGCGCAATTATTTATCAAGAAATGTTAACATACTTGCAGAATTATTTGACTTGCAGAAATATTTAAATTCACCAAAACAACATTTGGTAAAACAAATTATTATTTTGTTTTTCGTCAGTTAAAATGAATTATACCGTATTCGTGACCTACCTATTTCGTGTAACTAAAAACTGATAACGCTGTATTTTATCGTGTTGATGGTCTGGTCAATGACCAACAGTATTGGCGGGAATTTCGATTACGGAAGATAAAATACTGGGCACAGATGTCAGATACGCACTTGGGTACCTAATTGACACCAAAATAGCATTACTTTATTTTACAAGGTAATCCGGCTACTGTTGCTTATTTATTAATAAATTGTTCACTTACTTTTATTTTATTTTTTTAAATTGTACAATTGTTTTGTTCTATAGTTATTAATGAAATTATCGTTTATTTATTGTTGTTTACTTTTTAAAACAATAGAAAATAATTTAAAAATATATATTGTAACTGGTATTGGAAAACGGGTTTTCGCCAAATTTATGTTAAAAAATCGCGCCAAACCTGGTTCGTATATCACATCTATGCCAAATTCTCGGTTTTTTGATTTTTCGACTTTTTATCCAAATTTTCCGGATTTTTTAAATTTTCCCTTTCATTGTATCCCAAACACTACCTTCATACCAAATTTCAAGATTCTAGGGATACAGGATGTACCTCCGAGTTTTGATGATCGGAATTAATTAACTTTCATATTTCATGTTTTTGTAAATTTACGTTTTAAGCAATAGATTGCAATTTTTGTATGTAAAATTATATGCATTATTTTTCATGTACAATGGTGCATTAAATGAAAATTGTAATATAATTTTGGTAGTAATAGTTTATAATAATGAATAAAAAAACACTACATTTAAAAGTATTTCCTGCACAATAAAACATTTCCTGACGATTAAAAAAACACACACGTAATTGTTGAAGTTTTCACTTCTATTGGCACTCCCGGAGTGCCACTGGTTTTTTTTTTTTCTTCTGGTGAATAGACTTTTAACTACTTCTTCAATTTTATTCAGTCCATCAATATTTCCAATTGGTTGTGAACAAAGCATTGGCACAAACTACTCTACTGTTTAGCCAACTGTCTTGTTGTGGTTCATTTGGAGTTTAAGCTCACAAAACTCTTTGAGGTCAGCTCTTATTCACACAAATATATAGAAATCTCAAAGCATTAAGAAAAGGCAATTTGCAATGCTTCAAACAATTCCTATTCTTTCTTGATGCAATCACAAGATACATCTCCAGTGCAGATCAAATTCTAAACAAATCCATAGTTTCATTTAATGGCTTTTTGAACAAAAACTTTTTTTGTGTACAATTCTATAGATCTGAAACAATTTTATTGCAGCTTTCTTATCAACAAGTAGCAGCAATTGGTAAAATCATCTCAGCATCTGCGAAAAACGTAAGTTATAACTTAATAAAAAATATTTTCCATTTGAAAAATAGCAAATTAAGATGTGGTTATGATTAATTTTATAAGATCCATAAAAACATAATTTTATAAGATCCATCTAATAAATTTTAAAAGATCCATGTTCAATAAATAAATAAAAGATTCATGTTCAATAAATAGTGACTTACAATGTGTGGCATGCTTTGCAATACAAATCCTTTACGTTGTTAGGATTGAAATGAATAGCATAATAGCATATATTTTGGTATGGTGTTGGTACAGCGAAAAAGTACAGAAATTTTTGTTGAGAGGAATTAAATAAAAGTAATGGTTAAACAGCTGAATAATAATAATAAAAAATACAGAATATGCTTTCTGTTACTTTCAGAGAAATATAGTTTTTATATAGCTGCATTTAACTTAAAAGAAGAAAAAAAAGACATCAAAAGTCATGATTTTTATCAGGATGAAATTAAAAAACAAAAAATAAATATCTTAAAATCATAAATCCCTATGATTTTAATAGGAAAAATCTAACTACGCAACCAGACAAAACTTTCTAAAAAATGCTAAAATTAAAAAAATGTCTTTCTGGTCTGTATTGGGAAGAAAAAGTAGCTTCCCTAATCTTTATTTTAAGAATTGAGCTAATTTTATTCACAAACACGAAAGCAAAAATGCATGAAGGACAACTGTAGAAGATTTTCAATTTTTGTCAATACTAAATTTGAATGGGAACTTTGAGAAATTAGTTAGCTAATAGTAAGTTGGCTTCATTTATGGTAATATTTTTGCAGCCAAATTTGGTGACAATTTGATAAGTTTCATTTAGCCTGGCGATAATTTGATGCTGATAGACACTGTTACATACATACATGTGTGCATGCATGCATATAAGGAAATAAATTATGAGTAAAATATATTTTTATTTTAAATATGATGTCATTTACGATACAACTTCAATTTTAAGCATATAAGAATTGCAACATTCAAATTAAATTTGCAAGAAACCATTTTTGCTAAAATATAAATCAACAGTGAACACGATTTAGAAAATTTTTTTGTTTTGAATTTTTTTGTTTTTTTTGAAAAAATTTCAACTGCTAAATCAGACCTGCCATCCTTTGAAAATGAGAAATGTAGCACACAAAATTTAAATTAATCTGCAGGTTGGTTGGTTGTTTTTTCTTGTTACACAGCCATCTTTTGACATTCGTAAGAGGAATAAGGTTTCAGTCTTTCAACTAAATATAATAAATTTTTTCCTTTGAAAATTTTTATACGATTTTTAGAGTTTCTTTTCGTTAAGCAGCATTTTTTTTTTTTTACATTTGTAAAAGGAGGCTGGTTCCAATTTTTTAGCCCAGTGCAGTAAATTTTGACGAAATTCGGGATTTTTTTCCTGCGATCATTTCAGGATATTCACAATTTTTCCACAATCGTAATTCCCATTTTTCTATCATGATTCTTCGTTGAAATCCGCGCTTTTTACCATGAACTTTTGATGAAATTCGCATTTTACCACGATCCTTTGTCTAATTTTGCGTTTTTTGCCGTGATCCTTTTGACGAAATTAGTGTTTTCTTTCTGCGATCTTTATGTGAAAATTTGCGTTTTCTTCGTGATCTTTCCATGAAATTTGCGTTTTCTTACTGACCTTTCGATGAAATTTTCATTTTCTTACTGATCTTTCGATGAAATTTGCATTTTCTTACTGATCTTTTGACGAAATTCGCATTTTCTTTCTGCGATATTTTGACAAAATTCACACCATTAAAAACACAAAATCTCAAATCTTCCAGGGGAACATTCCCCCTGAAATCAACACTGCGTTTTTACCACGATCCTTTGACGAAATTTATTTTCTTCTGCGACCAATTGACGAAATTGATTTTTTTTTTATACGATCATTTGTCGAAATTCACGGTAGTTTATCACAAATCGTGCGATTTTGTACACTATTTCAAAACTTGCCCCGCAAAGAACACCCCCCTCCTTTCCAGAAATTCTTAAAATGGCACCTTGTTTCTAAGGAAGCGAATTCCTGTATAAATATTTACAGAAACACGATTCACTCATGATTAATATACAGAACAGAACCATTTATCCGGAATGCTTGGGGTCAGATGTATTCCGGATAACTGGTTTTTCCGGTTAACTGGCTGTGCATTAAAGCACCATCCATTTGATAAGTTTTGTGAAATATGTGTGGTTGTAGCATTATTTCTCATTTTAAATTATTAGATTACTTGGATTAAAAATCAATGCAAGAAAGATCAAAAGTTAGCCAGAGTTTAAAAGAAGGTAATTTATGGGAATCCCTTAGGAACAAAACTTCTTGTTTCCTCTGCATAAAAATTAAAACATCTAAAATACATCTAAATGTGATGACAAAAAATACTGGATGTTGTCATCAAATTATACAATTGTTTCAAGCAAAGCCTATGTCAAACTGGCAATGCATGACACCTTTTTCTGCAAAGATTCTGAAATCAGTCTATCAGAAATATCATTTCGGATAACTGGTTTTCCGATTAACTGGTTTCCGGATAAATGGTTCCATACTGTACATAAAGAGAGTGTTTTATGTTAAGAAGTTTGTTTTGCAGACCAGATTTCTTTTTCCCATAAGCATTTTTTAATGTCTGAATTTTCGGACTAATGGCCAATTTTTTAAAACTTTCGGAAATGAATACTTTGAAATTTTGGAAATTTCGCAACAGAATCACTCCTGGAAAATATACTGTGCAGGATAAAAATCACAACCAGAAACAAAAAATATGTTTGTGTTTTTTGCAAAAAATCATAGTTTAAGACCGATTTTCGTAGCATCGTAGTTTATAGGTCCAAATCGTAGCAACTAAGATTTTTTCGTAGCAGTTGGCAGGTCTGTGCTAAATCACAGCATTTTTTATGGTAGAGACAAAACAAAAAATGTTCTGGAATCTTTGTATCACTTTCTTTGGCCTAACTCTCAAGGGAAAAGAAATTTTGGATTTCTAATTTTTTTTTATATATATTTTTAAGTATGAACCATTTAAATGGCTGCCATTTGGAAACAAGATGGCAGATCAAGCTGGCCAAGAAACTCAGTCGAGGTTTTGATAAGTCCTTAAAATATGCTCGGACATATTCAAATCGGTTTAAAAAGATGAGTGAGAGCACATGAAAAATATCAGATAATTTATATATAATCATTTGAATGGATGATGGTTTTTGAGACCTGGGCATCATGATAGGTAAAAATGTGGCAACATTTTTTTCACAAGTGCTTTCTTCAGGACAGCTGCAATAGGTAGCTTCTTACTTTTTATAACGGAAACTGTGGCGTTTCTAGTTTAAATTTGAAATGCCAGATGGCAGCATCATGCAATTCCCCTCCCGAATTCATGAAAGTTACCTTATAAAAAGTAAATATTCTATTCTAGTCTGTTCCATGAGATTGTATGTAAAGTGACGCAAGTTGTTTTGTTAAGCGTTAATTAAATTTTAAATATGTACTTGTGCTGCCTCTTCATTTCTAATTGTACTGATTATTAATAAATGAGTTATATAAAGACATATTAATGCTGATGCGGAAAATAAAAATATGTAGTTTTACCAGAAAAAGTCTATCGAAAATAATAATTGAGCCAACAAAATGGCTCAGCTTTCGTTTTCACGTTACTACTATTGTTTATAATACTTCAATGTGCTGAAAATAAGTCATTATCATTACGGGCGTGGTAAGTGATAACTTACACTTGCTTTTAAATTTTTTTTCTTTTGATGCATGCACTAAATAAAAATGTTTACAACGTTTAAAGAATTTGATGATACAATCGAAAAGTTCACAACCTGCATAAAGAGGTTGGAACAAAATTTCGTTTTACATATCAAAGATGAAAAAAAAGTTCCAGCTATTTTATCTTTATGGCACCGAAATTGTATGGTTTATTATGTGACTTATGTGTACCTAGAGACTGCGAATCTTTAAAATATGCTGAGATTGTAGATATTTTGCTTAAACACTTAAGGCCCGCCCCCAACATATTTATTAAGCATATTAAATTTAGAAAATGTTTTCAATATGAAAATTAATCAATTCAAGATTTTGCTGCAAGATTAAAAAGAGAGTATGACCTTTTGTTCATTTACAGGTAATGCTTTAAATGAAACCTTACTTGAGCAATTTCTGTGTGGTCTGAAAAATGAGAGCATTAAAAATAAATTGATTATTCAAGTTCATGATTTAACTTTTGAAAAAGCTTTAGCTTTATACAATGTAGATATTGAAATTTCTGAAATAAAGTATAAAAATTTCAATGTAAATAAAATTTCAAGTGCTAAAAATGTACAGCCAACGAAATTACAAAATTGTTCTCAAAAATAACAGAATATCAACAATCATGTGCATAAGCATACTACACATTCTGATGTGAATAAAAACAAATTAAAGTGTTACAGATGTGGAAATTCCTCACATTTAGCAAATTTATACAGAATTTATAGATGTTATTTGCAACCTGTGTAAAAAAAAAAAAAGGACACTTAAGTAAAGTGTGTAGGAGTAGAAATTTTCAAAAACAAGTTAATTCTTTAAATACAGTAATTTACCTTTTTTAATTGAAAACAAGGCTAGAGCTGATATGGAATTAGATACGGGATCTGGAATTTCTGCAGTTCCTTTAAAAAGATTTCGCAGAATTTTTCCTGATAAAATTTTTCTTCCAGATGTTCAGTTAAAACTGCAACTGGTGAAAATTTTAAACCTGTAGGTTGAAGTATATGTTACTTATGAAAATAAAACTAGAAAGGTAAAGTTGTATCTGATAACAGAAGAATCCATTATTATTTGGCGGAGATTGGATATCTGAATTTGATATTTTTCCACATAATTTAAAATCTGTTTAAGTAAACGAAATTGTAAATTATTCTGATAAATTACAAGCTTTGTTACATGATTCTTCTGGATTTATTTACTGATAAAGCTGGGAAAATTAAAGGATTGCAAGCAGAACTTTATCTTGAAAAAGATGCTACACCCATATTTTTCAAAGCTAGGACTGTCACTCATGCACTATGTACAGCAATCAATGAAGAATTACAAATGCTACAAAACGAAGGCATTATTAAAACCAGTTACAAATAGCAAGTGAGCAACTCCCACAGTTCCAGTGGTTAAGTTTAATGGGAAAATTCATTTATGTGGTGACTTTAAAGCAATACTAAATAAATTTCTGAAAGTTGAAAAGTATGCTTTACCTAAGATAAAAGATATGTTAGCTACATTAGGTGGTGGTGTACATTTTACAAAAAATTGATTTAAATCAAGCATATCTTCAGTTACCTGTAGATGAAAAGTCACAGGAACTGTTAATCATTAATACACCAAAAGGATTATTCCAATTCCTTAAATTACCAATGGGTCTTACTAGTTCTCCTGCTATATGGCAAAGAAAAATTGAGCATATTTTAAGTGGAATTGAGGGAGTTACAATTTTTATAGATGATATTGGGGGTTACTAGTGAAACAGATAAAATTTATTTACAAAGATTAAAGCAAGTATTAGAAAGATTAAGGGAATATATTAGAATAAATAAAGAAAAATCATTCTTTATGGCAGATGAGATTACTTATTGTGGGTATAAATTTGATAAACATGGCATTCATAAAACACAAGATAAAATTGAGGCAATTTTAAATGCTCCAAAGCCAGTAAATGTATCTCAGATTAAAGCTTTTCTAAGTTTAGTTACATATTATGCTAAGTTTGTACCAAACATCTACAATCATACATTCGTTAAATAATTTGCTTAAGAAGAATATGAAGTTTAATTGGTCTTCTAAATGTGAACAAGCATTTAAAAGTATAAAAAAAGAAATTACTTCTGACAGAGTTCTTACTCACTTTAATGCTAAATCACCTTTAGTTTTAGCTACCGATGCTTCTCCTTATGGCATATCTGTAGTTCTTTCGCATGTGATGCCAGATAATACTGAAAAGCTTATTGGGTTTGTGTCCAGAACTTTGACTAACGCAGAAAAACGGTATTGTCAAGTTGATATTTGGTGTGAAGAAATTTTTTCAATATTTGTATGGTAACAGGTAATTTATTGACAGTAAACCATTAGTGTCTATTTTTTCACTTTCTAAAAGTATTCCTCTTTTATCAGCTGCTAGAATGCAATGATATGCAATTTATTTACGAATTTTTCAATATGATATCTGTTATAAGCAAACTACTGAACACGGAAATGTTGATGCTCTTTAACGTGTCTTCCTTTACGTAGTGAAGATTTACCTCAAATGATGTAATTTATGAATCTGAAATTCTTCAAATTAACAACTCTCTATTTTGCTTTTAAATTCTAAAACTATTGCTTCAGCTACAAAATCTGATCCCCTTTCACATCAAATTTTTTATCGCTTCAATTCTGGTTCTGAAATTCCTAAAAATTTACTTTTTGGTGGTAAACAAGAAGAATTTCCACTTCAACATAGTCTTATTTTAAAAGGATGTAGAGTAGTTATCCCAGAAATTCATAGAAAGCAAATATTAAAAGAATTACACTTTGGACATTTTGGTATAGTAAAAAATGACATCGTTAGCCCGTAGTTTTGTATGGCGGCGAGGAATAGACCAAGATATTGAAGATCTTGCACGAAATGCCATTATTTGTGTAAATTTGAAAAATAATCCTCCCAAAGTAGATACACATTATTAGGAATGGCTTACAGCTCCATGGCAAAGAATTCATATTGATTATTTTAGTCCAGTTATGGGAAAAATGCTTAATTCTCTTAGTGTTTGATGCCTTAGTTAATGGCCAGAAGTTTTTTATGTTTCTAGTACAACTACAGAAAATACGATTACTTGTCTTTCTTCACTTTTTGCACAATAAGGTTTTCCTATTGTTTAATATCAGATAATGTTAAACAGTTTACATCTGCAGAATTTGAGATATTTTTGAAAAATCATGGTGTAAAGCATAAGTTCAGTGCTCCATACCATCCAGCTACAAATGGACACGCTGAGAGATATGTGCCATTGTTGATGCTGCAGAATGTTTAAAAACTAATTCTTCTTCTTCTCCACAGGTACTGAGAATACTGAGAAGGTCCAGTAGGTACAGAAGAGCTCCTGATAGACTTAAATACTAAGCAGGGGAGAAATATAATGTTTCTAGTTTAAATTTGAAATGTCAGATGGCAGCACCATGCAATATCCCTCCAGAATTCATGAAAGTTACCTTGTACAAAGTAAATATTCTATTCTAGTCTGTTCCAAGATGTCATATGTAAAGTGACTCGAGTTCTTTTGTTAAGTGTTAATTAAATGTTAAATATGCACTTGTGCTACTTCTTCAGTTCTAATTGTGCTGATTATTAATTAATTAGTTAGCTATATAAAGACTTATTAGAGACTACCTTAAAGAATTTACAAGAACACATCCCTGCAGTTATTGAAAAACATATGTAAATAATACTGCATTGAAAGTAACTTAAAAACTAGCTATATAATATCCTTTTCAATTGGATTAAGGCAATAATGTAAAATGCTATAAGGTAATAATGTTAAATGAATGGATGGTTACATGAAATAAACAAAAAATGTTTTTTCATTGAAAATAAATTAATCTTCAAGTAAACAGTGGGGATTATTAGTTTAGTCAAGTTTAGAACTGAAAGCTGATATTAAGCAAAGTTCAACACAGTGTTTTAAGAGAGGGATTAGAAGAGTAACCTCTTAAAGGGCTTTAATACAGATGGAATTCGGTGTTCATGGAATACACACCCTATTTTTTATTAGAAAGTAACAATTCAAAACTTACCCTTTGCAATTCTTCTATCCTGTTGTCTCTCATTTCCAAGTCTAGGGCAGACTTGCTTTCAAGCTCTTTGATTTTGTTAATAGTAAGGTCGGTTTGTACAGATCTATATACAGCATGTGAAGGACAAACGGGTGGTGCCATTAAACTAGAATAGTCTATGCTTGCACTTAATGGAGTGTTTGATGGGGAACCTATATTTTGTTGAACAGGGGCATACTGGAAAAGAAAAAAAACAAGGCTTTTCAGAAAATGAATTAACATTTAAAAAAATTAATTATACTCAGAATAAACGAAAAATAGTTGCTTAAATGATTTAATGAAAGAGCAACAGCAAACACAACAACATAAGTTCAATAATGTAAACTAACCATATAACTCTGAGGGGTAGGAGATTTGGAGCCTGCGTACCGACTTGGACTATGTCCCTAGAAATAAATAAAATAAAATTGTTATAGAAAACTGAATTTTAATTCATATATTAATCTGGCAAATAAATATTTAAGAATTACCTTGAAGTAATCATTAATTTTTTTGGCATTTTCCCTCACAGTTTTAGTAGCTACAAAGAATAAAATTTGTACAATTATTATATAACATTAATAGCAACATATTGTATTCTCCGCGAACTTCTATTCACAAGTGAATAAATAGCAAACAAAAAACACTCTGTTGGGAGCTTGTATAAGGAACAAAGTATTATAAAAATTTCAGGTAGTCTATGTATAAAAGTACAATTCAGAATAAGAGCATTTTAAAATTATAACTAAGCATAAAAATAATAAATTGAAGTAGTAGTCTCAGGGTTCGTAAATATCGTGATATTTTCGAAAATATCAAAAATATCCGATATTTTGATATATATCCGATATTTTCGATATATATCTGATATTTTCAAAATTCTCAGCTTACTGCTAATTATAAAGATTTTTAGACTTAATATAAATTAGAATCTAAAACATATTACATTTAACATGAAAACATAATAAAACAATATTCTAAATGTCTTTTTTTATATTTTTCTTACAAAATTTATGATCAAATAATTGAAAAAACAAACAATCTTCTGCAAAAGTTGCTTTTTCACCCATCAAAACACAGAATGCAGGATTATTCAGTTTAAAAAATAAATAAAATTACACAACAAATTCTGAAATACAAAATAAAGTTTATTTTTTCTGTTGAAGAACTTGAACATGAATGTAAGTTTGTCTGCTTTTTCATTCCCTAACCTACTGCACAATTTAGACTGAAGTAAATCAAAATTAGAAAAGATTCTAATGCCTCTATTGAAGGAGAATCTGTAAACAACTGATAAGTTAAATTATCTTTCATGGGCTGTTGTAATTCAATATTATCCCACCAAATTTTTGGTTCAACATTTAAATATTCAGTTTCAAACATAAAGCTTATATGAAATTTTTTTGCTAAAATCCAATCACCAATTAACCCCTTTATCTCATTCTAGAAGGTGCAGTCTACATAAAGAATTGAGACAGGGTAGGAAGGTATTGTTCAAAGACAGATTTCTTATGATGGTAATGGGAAAGCTGTAGGTACAGTCCAAAACTAGTTTTTGGAGTGTAGGGAATATTTTGGGAGCTATTCTTTTTAGTTATTTATTTACAGATGGACTAATTTTTAATAACAGTTGAAGAATTCGTTTGCACTTCTTTTGACTGAAAATATTTTGAAAATAAATATCAGATACATGAAAATATCAAGAAATAAGACATTTAAAAAATAAATATCAAATGTATGAAAATGAAAATATCGAAAATATCAAAAATCTTGATATTTTGAAAATAAATATCGGATATATATCATGATATATATCAAGATATATATCCATTGATATATATCAACGAACCCTGAAGTCTGTTCGAGAAATTGAATCTGGGAGGAGAACACTGGGGTATTAAAATAACAATCACAATTTTTAATGGAAATGCATCAAAAATACTGCTACTTGTTTAACAGGATTCTATATTTATCATAATTAACTTATTAATCTAAATCCTGTGATGCACTACAAACGGGGAGCTTTCCAAGCTTTTATGCTTAAAAAAAAAAAAAAAGTATACACATTTTAAAAGAGAAAAAAAAATTCTTAAAACTTAAAACTTTTCATTGTTAAAAATTACGTTTTCATACCAATTATAATACATTAATTTAAAAGATCATTTCTTAACCTTCCAACTGCCGCGAACTGATATATCCGTTCACTAAACTGCACGTTTCACTGCAATAGAAACATTATTTAAATTAATGTAATTCAATTGATATAATCAAGTTTTAACGAATTAGTTTATGATTAATACTCTCAAGGCTTATATACCTATACGTAATAAAATAAATTATATCATGTTGGAAAAAACATCTTTTTTTAACATTTAAAAAAAAAATGAAAAGGAAACAACATTACAATTTTGCCCTTTTGCTCATCGGTCAGGGGGTTAAATCAAGAAATCTATAAATTTGGGAAAAATTCATTAAAACAGAACTTGCAAGTAACAGAAATCTGTCTTTATTCAGAATTTTTATTTTCTACCTACCCTCAAAAATAGTAATAAATAAATAAAAATCATAGTTAAATATTTTTTTTATAACAAAGCATACTCAATTTGCATTTTGTGAAAATAATGTAAATGGAATAGAAATCATCATGTCGGAAAACTGAGGAATCACTTAAAACATTCTAGAAATAGATATAGATATTCTAACACCAAAAGTGAACAGTCAGATTGCAGCTCATTAGAACTTTCCAACAAAGAAGGTTTTACATTGCATCTTAAATATATGATGTAATAGCAAGTTTCTAAATATTAAATATCTAAATGTAGTAAGTGTACAGTACACAGTACATTATATGAAAAATAAATTTTATTGCATTTTACAAAATTCTGCTTCCCATAACGTCTTAAGAAAATCTAGCACACTTCATGTTGGATGGTTCAGAATTCAAATATACAAGTAGCTAGAGTATGGCACATGAGGGGTGTTTAGTCCCTTAATTTTTAATTGTTTGATTTAAAATATGTACATATTAACTGAATTTTCTATCTAAATTACTTTACTTAAAGAAAATAAATACACATATGTACAATGGGAGTTAATTTGAATGCTTTGCCAAATACTAAACAACAATCTATTATCCATTAACCACAGACAAAAAGCAATGAAAAGTTTTTGTCAATTTTTGGTTACTTCTTGATATATGTTCCAGTGTTGTAGTCGTAAAAATGACAGAGGGTATACGTTCTAAGCAGAGGGTTACATTGCTCAAGGCAGAGAGTATACCCTAGTGTATATATACTGTAGCTTTCTTGAGAAACAGAGGGTATACAGTGTTCCTTAAAAAAATCCAGAGGGTATACGGCGTATACCCCCGTATACCCTCCACTACATCCCTGATATGTTCAAATGTCTATGTGTTCAAACAAAAAAGAAAAGAAGAAAAATTGCATTCAGAATGATAAAGAATAAACATTTCAATTAGACAAAAAAAAAAAAAAAAAAAAAAAAAAAAAAACTTTTATAGGAATGAAGGTTAATAAAGTATATTGCTCTAATCATACTTTATTGGTGTTGACCAACTTTAATTTTACTTTGTTGTAATCATAAAAAGGACACACTTTTTGACAATTTTGAGTTTTACTCTTCAAATGCTTTTAGAATTAGAACATAAACATACATTAGTGTTGTTTTGTCCAGTTATTATTGTTCTTGTTATTTCATTTAATTCTGAAACATAATATTTTAATAAAAGAGCTGGACATTTACACCATGAAAAGTTCAACGAGAAACTAAAACTTATAAATTTACTGCATGGTGTATATAAAATGTTATAAAGTCAAAATCTAATCAAACACTGAAATAAAATTAAAATAATCAACACTTGTCTTCATCTATGACCATTGTCAGGAAAGAGTTTTATATTGCTTTTAAAGAAAAAAGTTAAATCATCTTGAATTTAAAAATTTTGTTATGTTTCTAATCATTTAACACTTTAACCTTTTCGCGACAGAATGATGCTTAATGGAATGTTTTTCCATGACGGGTACGTCTTATATGCATCAGTTGTAAATGTCACTAGTAGCTGTGTGATGTACTGCTGAATCGCTGTTTATATCAATCTACTAGATGGGTGCATCGTATTTGCATTTTCAATTACACACATTAAGAAAAACTTGGACTTACGCTGTCAAATTTAATGATTAAAAACTCTTATGATACTCATCAGCATCATACAACATAAATAAAAACTATATTAAAAACACATTAAAACGTACATATTGTACATAACTTTGCTCCGAGGAGGTCAAGAACCCACTCCCCTGATGATGGCTTATTAGAAAGAGCATGAAACATTAGTTTTAATTTTAATGTGTTTTTAATATAGTTTTTATTTATGTTGTACTCTGATGAGTATCGCAAGAGTTTTTAATCATTATACGCATTAAATTTGTATTTTTTTAAATGAAAAGATGGAGCTTCATGTCCACTACAGTTAACTTATTCAAACCTTTAGGTTATTGACCTTGTGTCTGCAGAATGCTTTCCGATTCTTGTACTTTGTTCCGATGCAAGAGCAGTAGATGTGACGTACACAAAACTCGGTTGGCGGTCAGCTATATTCCCATGTGATGTAATTATCGGAAGGTTTCAGATGCTTTGAAATATGATTTTTCTTTCTTTAGGGCAGATAAGGGTTGCTGCAATTGCTTTAGAAATTCCAGTTTTTATTTTGTTTGCATCTTCCTTAGCTAATAGCCAAAAGTTTTTTGTGCTGGCTAAGAGAATTTAGCTAAGATTGCGATGGCTAAGAAAAAGAAATTTTTGACAGAAGAAGAGTACACTTGAATTGTAAATAAGCATATGAGTGATTATTTTGATAGCAAAGGCTCTCTAGATTTAACCGAGAGTAGCAAGTTGGGTATAATATATTATAAGTATGGTATAAGAAATTATTTTTTGATTTAATGAATATCGTTTTGTTGAATGCCAATGTTCTCAATGATAAAAAATATGGGACTAAAACTCCATTTATTCAATTTAAAATGAGTGTTAACAAATATTTGAAAATTATGGAAGTTTCAGGATAGAAAAGTAGTTCGCAGCTAAATCAACATCCACACATATAAGGCTTTCTGGGAGATATTTTCCTATGCTAAATATCAATAAAAGAGGTGAAAAAAAGTAGAAGATAGTGTGTAGATTGCTCACAGATTGTGAGAATGCAACGGAAAATAACACAGACTTTTTACTCTTGTGAGCTATGCAACATGAGACTTTGTGTTTAACCTTTCTTTAAAGACTGTCACACAGTGTCTCCTTTCTGAATTATTTATGCATATAATATTTACAGCATATGTTTTATCCTTTTTTGGATTTGCTTAAGTGTAGATTTATATAATGTTTTGATTTTATATAAAGATTCTGTATAATATTTAGTTATCTCGGGAGAACGCACGCATACCCAGGGTATGAATGGTTTTTACATTGCCATCAATAAATACAAATAATAATCCTCATCTTACTTAATCGGAGACAGTTTTGCAATAAAAAAAGTTGAAGATTACTTTTAAAAAGATGGTGGTGACAATTGTAAAAACCGTACGCACTCCGGGTCTATCAGGCCCGGCACGCAACCTCCCTGGTTAAGATATGTCAAATATTTTATTTTTTGCATATAGATTTTAATGAAAATATTTCCAGACTGTTTTGATATTTTGTATTTATGATTACATTATTATTTGTTACGGTTTCACAAATAATCACACAATTGGCAAAAAAAAAAAAAAAAAATATCTTCTATGACTTTTTTTTTTTTTTAAGTTAGGCTTACCAACGCAAAATGCCCCATCCTCAGAGATAGATACACTCCAACAACGTGCCGTCCCCTTAGAGAGTTGCGTTGTGCGACGTACCGTCGTGCAAAGCGAATTTGGGACTGATGTATATATGACACACCTGCCGCAAAGGGTTAACCAATCATAAAAAAAATTATGACTTATTTATGAATTCATCTTTAAAGAACTGTTCATTTAATATTTTCTTGGTAGAAATGTGTATACGAATGTTTTTGAATTATTTACATTCCTAGGAGTTAGAAAATAATATGCACACACACATATATATTTATTTATTCGAGAAAGTGATGTGAAAGGAAATTTTCTTCCAATTTCATCCATAAAAATTGGAGAACATTTTTATACAGAATCTTTCTTGGATCCTTTCAGATCCTGCTTTAAAAGATTTTTCAGTTGTTGACCAATGCCAAAATTGTACAATCATGCACTGAAATTAAATATCAACCACAAAAGAAATTTAAAAATTGCTTTTTAGTTAGTTTTAAAAATACAATCGTCCAACAGTTTTTGTGCATTGAAATGGAAGTGTAACTTTAATTTTACAGAAATTTTAAGAAATTCAAGAAATATTCCTGAAATAATGTACTTTTAAGGAGAAGAGGTTTCTAAACGAAATATTTCACAATAAAAAAAAAATTAAAAGAAATGAATAAAGTGAATTACAGGCGATTTCATATTTAATTTATAACATTATGCAATTCTAACAGGTAAGTCATTTATTTCATAAAAAATAAATAATACATTTTAGTCACTATTCAAATGCACTGCTTCAAAATAGAACATAGCAGTTTTTGACTTAAATTAAATAGCAAAAACATCTGTGCAATATCATTAATACTATTCTACATGTCATTATTATACATAGCAATGAAAGGTTATAAGATTAGATTTTGAAGTAATCTTATAATAGTTCCTGTTTATTATTGTTGATGTGTTCATATGTATATTTTTTTCCCCAGGTAAGTTTTCAGGAATTTGTACCAAGCTATTTTTTTTAAAGAAAAAATCAATAAAAAAAGAGAATAAAAAATTGTAATAACCAGTCAAAAATTATTAATAATAATTACTTAATTTAAATAGCTTGATGCTCAATTTAAAAGATCAAATAATTTTGATTGATGAAACAATTTCATTTAAGAAAGTTGATTAATTAAATTACAATTCAAAATACATTTATATTGAGCATATACATCATTATATTTTTAACTTAATTATTATAAAATTGACACATAATTAAAACAAAATAAAAATGCAAAACAAACTTAATATCATTAAATAAAGTATTTTGTAAGTAAAATCAAAACAAAAAGTATGTTGTTACCATCGTCTTTTCTTTTCCTTTTTCTTTCAGATCCTCTTGTATTTCTGTGATGTTTTTCAGGAGTCTGAAAAATAATTCATTTTAATGAGATTGACTAGAAATCTACAAACTTGGGATCCAAGTTCGACTTCTTTGTTATAGCAACAATTATAATTACATCAAGATTGTAGTCAATTTTGCCAAAGTCATTGCCAAGCTCATGAAATGTGAACATACAATAGAGATATAAAAGTAAATACTATAGCATTAAATAATATAATATTTGAAGTTAATAAGAATGTTTGTAACCAATGTTTCCTAACTATTTCTTACGATGCTTCACAAGAATAACAACTTTTTTCCAGTAGTCAGTGTAGATTCTTGATCCATTTTCTACATGTTAAATGTTTTTCATGAGTGTACTAGCATCTCTGATGATTGAACGAAAAAATATTCACCATTTTCCAGGGATATGCCTTCAGAAATTCGATGTTGTGGGAGTACCCTGCAATTGTTTTTTTTTTTTTTTTTTTTGGTAGTACAAAAAAACTTTTGTAGGTCTCAACAATTTTATTCACACCACCAATTAGGCCATTAAATTTTTGTAGTAGGTGTAGTAAATACACTTCTCTCATGTAACTATTCCAATCAACTGTCACATTTTCACTCATATTTAATTGTCTTTTACACAATTTAATGGATACCAATTCCTTGCTCCAATAGTACATAAACCTTAAAAGCATTTATGAATAGAGTTCTCAAAGCACTTAACTAATTTCCAACACAGAGACCTCTTTTCTTTTCATTTTTTACAACCTTTTATGACGTTGCATTCCCATATGGTATCATCATTAGTAACATACATTTTTGTATCATGGTCATTTGCACGCAGTTGTTTGTTGGACCCTTGCTTTTGAAAAGGTGAGTTTGCACCCCATCCCGGTTGGCAAAACAACTTTATTTTTGAAGTGAACTACAACTTCTTTATCAAAAATGTAGTCATCTTCAACTACTTCTTAAAATAGTCGCTACTTTCAGATTTTGTCAAAATATTAATCTTAACTTGAAATTGAGGAAATGGATTAAGTATATGACCTTCTGGTTATATCTTGTTTGCCATGATACAATCAAATAAATACACTAAAATTGAAGGCAATAAAAAATTAAGAAAGATAACACACAAGAAAATGCTTTGTATTATTATTTAAAATGTTACTAAAAACATATTACTCATTATATAAAAACCACAGCAATTCAATATTAAATTTCTCTGTCATAATCTCAAAAAATAATAAAAACAAGTAAATTTCGAGAGGGGACTCATTTATTTTAGTATAACAAACTTATTGTTTTGAAGTTACAATTCATACTTTTCTTGAACATTAATTTCGTACAAAATTAAATATTACAACTGAAAGTGTTCAAGTTTGGCACAATTACTATATATAGACAGTGCCCAAAGCAAAATGTAAGAACAGAATTAATTAGAAGACATCATTACTAATCAATTGGTATCAGCCATATTTTTATATGATGCACTGCTGCAGAGTTAGTAGCGACTAGGGGGGATGCATTCCCCCCCCCCTCCCCCCGAGTACTGTACATATTTTCATAAGTCTTAAATGGTGGGAAATGAAATGTATATGTGTTTACGGATTATTGGTAACCAGTGGCTGCTTATAACTAAAATCGTCGAGGGTGCTGCTTCAGAACATTCTCAGTTATTATTTATAAAAAAAAATTCATACATTTTCAAAAGAATAATATCTAGCATTAAAAATGGATCTTTCTAAATTTTAAGAGGGCCTAAAAATAATAACAGTAATGTCTATGCTATGATGTAATTTAAGGGGTTTATAGCAAGTAAAATTTAAATAGAAAAAGAAATAAGTATGAAGTTCTTTTCAACCATATTCTGTTATTTGTCTTCTTTTATGATTGTGGAGTTTTAGAGAAATGGGAGGTCTGCATTTGCAGTGTTGTCACAAGTGGGAAGAGAAAGTAGAATTTGGATCTTTGGGTGTTTGTTTTCTGTGTAATCTACTTGTTTATAGTTCTGTATGGCAGTTGGAACAGATTGTATTTCCTTTCTTGGGTAGTTTTCCGATGTAGATGTAACCGTAAGCTGACTACGCAATAAAATAGAGTTGTGAGATTAAGATTTGACATTAACATTACTAAATCCATGACAGATCTGGTGAAGCAATAAATTTAGTGGTAAGTGTAGAATAATCCTGGTATTCTTAGAGGTTACAAATGTTAGCGTTGCTTAAATATTATATTTGTATCATGGCGTTGGGGGAAGGGGAGGTGTATCTGATTTTGAACCAATTAGCACTTAGGAAATCTCTGGTTGGTGTGAGGTGCCTCTACTCCCCCCCTAAATTTTGGACAGATAGAATCTAGTGTCAACGTTTCTTATCAGAGATCTTGTTAGGTTCCAAGAGTGGGACTATTTATATGTGATTTTCAGTGACTAGTTACTGTGTACATAGGGCAGTCTATGCAACATTTTACTATGGATTTACACTGTGATTTACTAGTTAGAAGCAAGTTGTTCAGCTCCTGGTAAGTCCACTTATTTTAGGTTTGTGTAATACGTGAGAATAAGATTTTCTAATATAAATTACTATTTAATTACTAAACTGTCCACACTAATGAGTATTGTAAATCTTGAAATTCTAAAATATATTAACAGTGCCATAGAATTTTATATTGGTTAAATGTGAAATGTTATCAACAATATGAAAATACCACATAGAAATATTTGTATATCTAGTTTGATTTATCTTTGGTCAACACTACTATCCTATCAAAATAAAAATTTAACACATTATATATGAAAGGTTTTAATAAGAGTTTCTTTTTTAAGTATAATTTATTAAAACAGACTCAAAGCAACATACAAAATTTCGCTAATCTACTCTAAATAGATGCTATGCTACACCTTAAAAATTTCCATAATACCATAGTGTTCTTCATATCATTAGCAGAAAAGTTTAGCAAGTATATCATGAACTATTGACACTGCCTCTCCCTACATAATGTGCTACTTATCATTTCAGATAAGTGCACATGCGCACAATCGTCAAACACAGCATTGCTGGGACCGTAAAGTACACAATTCCATACAAGGTTTTTTGAAATCTTTAATGAACTAGGCGATAACTATTGACATTAAGCTTAAAGATTATATAATGTACAGGTATAATGAAAGAATTAAGATGAAAAAGACATTGCATTGAATGTTATGAATAAATCGATTGGGATTTTGGGCTGTTCGGCTAGACACCCTCCGTCCTGTGTTCAAGAACAACTGTGTTTGTGGCTGAGTAGCATTGCCTGTTCCATCTCGACGAGCTGTTAACAGTTTATACAGGTCATCAGTTTCTGTGGTAGCACATGACCGACCTTGCTCTGGTCAATGTCTAACATTCCCTGTGCCTTGGAATCGATTATACAGACTTGCATTAACAGTTCTTGCGACTCCAACAGTGTCCGCTACACTTCATTGTGTTTGCCTGGATTCAACTGTCCCGATAGTATGCCAAACCACGGATTCCGATAAATCACGTTGTTCTGAGATTTTCAAGTCACCTTTTCTCAAAAACACAAAATGAGCAATTGAATTTTACAAATGAGACAGTGAGACAGATGTTTCTGCAAAATCCTGATGTTTGTACTTATCTCCTTTTTTTAGTTTTTGACATCATAAACTTTGATTTGCATGTGAAGTTTCTTCATCTGTTTTCTATTACGTTTTAAATTATTGATGTTTTAATTTATGTTACTAATTGTTTTGAGCAGTGTATTTATGCAAAAGTGCAACAGCATATGAAGTTTGATTAAATTCCGTGCATTAGTTTTTGAAATACAGCTACCTCGAAAATCGTGAAAAATGCCGCATAGCAGTGCCACCTGAAATATGAATTCCACAAAAACCTAATCAGCACCAACTTATGTCCAGTGATGTGGGATGGGTAAATACCCAGTTTGTAGGTATTTATTTTTTGGGTATTTACCCAAGCCTTGGGTAGATACCCAAAAACTGGGTATTTTCATATTTCATTGTAAAAAATCATAATCTTGAAAAAATATTTTTAATCGCAGAGGAAGATGTGACACAATGATGGGGGAGGTTCAAATCAAAACTTATTCATCATGTTGTTTTTAGCTACCAAAATTAAATTTTTTTTGTTTTTAGTCTTACAAAGAGAGGGCCAACCTTGTTAATCACAGATTTTGATTATTTTAATATATGTTGTAGGGTAGAGGCCCCTTAGTGTCAGGTTCAATGGATTTTATCCAACGCTCTTTAGTTCTTGAGAAACCAAGGGGTCTAATATTAGTACACAACTTAAATACTTACTTTGCAATCATGATGATAGCTTAGTCGTAGCTCAGTTGGTATGGTGTTTACCGGCTGACTCGCGGGCCCGGTTTCGATACCTGAATGCGCTACATTTGTTTTTCTCATTTTTTGTTTTATAAATTTACTTGTAAGTATAACTTAATAATCTCATTGTCAATTAAAATTTTTAATATTGTATATCAATTATAATTTTAACCTATTTAATTTTTTACTTTTAAATAAATAGTTGTAATAAAACATAATGACTGTTATTTTTTTAAAAAAATCACTTATAAAATGTATTTCAAATATTCTTTATCGATGCAATGATATTGAGCAATTGTGTCAATTCGTGATTTTAAAGAAACATCATTTATGCATAGCTTTAACAAAGGAAGTCAATGCGATAATACTATTATTCTGTTTTTATAGTAACACGCATAATTATATTAAATATTAGCACCAGAATTAAATTACAAGCGATTTTTTGCATATTAAATATTTTTAAATTTATAATAAGTATGCTTGCGCTTTCAATTATTTTGCTTTCCCCTTTTCCTTCTTCGTTTTTTCTGCTTTTATTTTTATTTTATTTGAATATTCTTTTATTTTATCATAACTAGATGGCACCAGAACAGAATTTGTCACGATTTTGGAATTTTATCATTGAATAATAGATCCAATTTCTTTTTAAACCTCTTTAATGGAAGAGAAATAATAGTTTACAAATAAGAAATGATAAATTTAAGTTTGTTAATATTATAATTAATGTATGATGTTAAAATTTTTAATTGAAATTATTAAATTATAATTACAACTATATTTATAAAACAAAAAATGAGAAAAACAAACGTAGTGCATTCAGGTATCGAGCCCGGGCCCTCGGATCAGCCAGCAAACGCCATGCCAACTGAGCTACGACTAACCTATCACTTTGGTTGCAAAGTAAGTATGTAAGTTGTGTACTAATATTAGACCCCCCCCCCCCCCGGTTTTTCAAGAACTAAGGAGCATTGGATAAAATCTGTTGAACCTGACACTAAGGGGTCTCTACCCTACAACATATATTAAAATAATCAAAATCTCTGATTAACAAGGTTGGCCCTCTCCTTGTTAGATATTTTGTTAATAAAGGCAAGAATCAGAAAGGAAAACTAGTGGAAATGTACAGATAAGGCAATCGTTTATTTTTAATTTTATTCAAAATTTGCATTTTTCTATAAAATAAAATGTTATAGAATATTTTCTTATCCTATGTTTACATCGCGTACAGTGGGTCATCCCAAAAAGGGTTACAGTAGACCACTCTTTTATACAAATTTAATAGTGAAAATTTCAATAGAAAAAGTTAAACAGAAATGTTTCCCTTTTTTTAAAAATTAAAACTACTCTTATGAATATGTTCTAGTATATTTTGTTATTTTATTTTAGATTTAAAAAGGGAAAATAGTTCAATTATTTCTGCGCAAGTTTAATATCTTGAAGAATGTGAAAAGCAAATCATATTACATTGAGAAAATTTTATTAAGAAAGTCATAAAAAAAATAAAAAAATATATAACAGTTACAAAATTTAAGACATATATAGCTGTCTAATTGTGTACATTTTTAATGTGCTATAGTGTTCTTTAAATTATTTTATTTGCATATATTTAAAACATTGTAATTATTTTTTATTTAAACTTAAGTATGTAAAATGTTTCTCAATATATCTATGGAGGCATACAATGACATCGTACAGCAAATTATCTTAAATATATTTATTCATATGAAATGAATCCATTTGCTCTGTACTATTTAATATATTGAAAGTTTCAGAGTTTGGTCCAATTTCACTCTTAAGAAACTTATTTTTTAAACTTTATTTTTAAACTTATTTTTTAGTATAAATTTAAAGAAGACATAATTTCCAGTCGATGGCTATTTTCATTTATTTCTGCTACAATTTGATGATTAAAATGTGTAAGGTGTTCAATCTCTCTCTCTTTTTCTCTTTTCTAATTTGTCGATTGTCCATTCAGTGGTAAGAGTTTTGAAATGGATGAATAGAATAATTAATATTCTGAAATTATGTCTGACTAATATTGAACTACTCTTTTAAACAAAATGCTCAGGTAAATACTCAGATTGGGTATTTACTACCTAGATATATACCCTTAAAAATAAATACTCGAGTATTTTACATCACTGCTTATGTCAAAGTCAAGCAGAATATGAGGTTTGATAAAATTCCATGGATTAGTTCTTAAGATATGACTATTGCTAAAATTGTGTAAATCCTGAAAACTGCAGAATAGCAGCAGCACCTGTTGGGCAATTTACATTAAAACCTAATGAGCAACAATTTATGTCAATGTCTTACTGAATCTGGAGTTTGATAAAAATCCGTACATAAGTTCTTGAGATAGAGCTATTACGGAAATAGTGAAAAATGCATAGTGTAGAAGTAGTAGTGCCACCTGTTGGGCAAGTTACACCAAAAACTAATCAGCACCGATTTATATCAAGGTCTATACAGACAGACATTTTCTAAAAACGGTCAAATTGTGTTTGGGAACTTCTAAAATGTATCAATACATTGAAAAACGAAAGTCAAAAATTTTCACGAATCCAATTCATTGTGCTTGTTAAGATACAAGAAAGTAGCAAGAAGTTTATGTATTACCAAAATTTATGGATATCTATTGTGTTTTGTTTTTGCGATATACAGTGACATCTGTTTATTACAAATTTCCACCTAGAGAATTTTTTTAATATAAGTCTTTTCAAAGTAGTTTCTGAACATACAAGAATTTTGCATTAAATAAAAGTTCTATTTGATGAACAAATTTCAATTCAGCAAATTTTTATTCCAAAAATTGCTATCACAAATTCTTTTTCACAGATTTCCATTAAAATATGAAATCAACATAGAAGGACAGAAAAATCATGCGAGTAAATGCAAGAAATGATGGATACAATTTATGTCATTTAATGTTGATTACAAACTCAAGATATTGTACCTATTGATATTTTATAAACATATGTTTATAACCATTCCCATTACTTTTTATTTGTGGAAAAATCAACAAAAAATTACAATCTTTCTTCTTTTTCCAAAGCTTAATGAATAGTTGCTGATTGAGCAAAGATATTTCATTCAAAGCCTTATAAATGTATGAACAGATACTATTTTTGCTTTTATATTTAAAAATAATAATAATAAAAAAGTTTTAACTTTTACAAAAAATACAAAAGATAAAATACTAATACCTGTGCACTTTAAATGTTTAAAACTTATAAAATATTATCTTTATTTACTGAAATTAAGTTAGGAGAAATTTTTAAAAGCATTTTTTTATAGGTTTTATCAAGAATTCTCCTTAACAAATTTTCCATATAGTGAATCTTTTCAACTAATCTTGAAAGTTTGTTGCACAAAGACTGAACTTTATGTTTTAAAATTTCAATAACTGATGATAGATACATATTTTTACACACAGAGAACAGCTTAAAAAATTCTCATCAACTATCTTAAATGCTTACTAGATGGAACCTGTCAAAACTTCACAGCAAACAACTTGATGGCACCAAACAAAAAAAGTCTATTTACCTCTTTAAAATGTTAGAAATTTTTAAAGAATAATTATTAGCAATGAAGAAAACCCTGCATTTTAAATCCAGGCTGATGAGAGGAAATTGGCTGGTTTACACTCAGACATGCAGTCATAGAATTTATCTCATCTGACACTTTTCAATTTACTGACATAAACATCATTAAATCTGTCATTATTTGGTACTAATTTTATATAAAATACATTCATATATACTACAATGATAATCCTTATCAGAATCGGTAGGTGGTAAAGCATGTAATACATAAAATGCATGCTTATATGTATGCTTAATGTATACAGTCATATATTTTAAAACTGCACTCAAATTTACAGCGACTACTTTCGTATATAATTCCAAAGCCATTTTTATTCAGAAACACATAAAATGAACAATAGAAATCAAATAGTGTTTTGCATTTTCTTGTAAAAGCAAGCTATTTTTCAGAAAATGTTATAAAAATAGCTATTGTAAGGCGATTTTTCAGAAATGACAATCAGGAAATGGTCTTTATCAAAAAGCAATTCTTTATAATTCAACATGTAGTATATTTATCAAAAAAATAATAAATGTTACTTGATTCCAAATCACTTCAATAGTTATGCCTGCAGATTTCATGCTTTTATACATAAAAATTACTCCGTGAATATGTCAGAAATTTTTATATTATTGAGTATATAAAAATATTTGTATAGAACACCTTTAAAAGCACTCATAGAGATTTCACAATTATGGCTTACATCTAACTCCTTATCACTAGGTTGAGATCCATAGCTTGCAGTACTGAGATTTGAGTCTGGATTTAGATTTATATTACTATTACTGCTGGTCCCTGAGGAAGCATGGTTGATTCCCATATTTGCAGACTGAGCTGGAAGTGGCAAATTGCTTGGAAGTGTCATCATGGGAGAATTTTGTTGCACTATCTGTTGCTGCAACTGAAGAGGCAATGGCTGAGCATGAAGATTAAAATTGACTAGACCCTGTTTAAAAAATATAACAATAAAATAACTTTTCACACCAAAATATTTAGTAAGAAAAACAAAGATAAATTCCATAAAAATATAAATAATAATACCATATTACAGAAAATGATAGTAAAATTTAATATAAATGTTCAGTTTACAATTGCTTGTCAATACCATCTATCTTGAGAAAAAGGAAACTTTTTTCAACAACCTCATTGAGATATGGCTTTAGAGTTCTGCATCAAGTCTGGTAACAAGATTTAATCTAAATCCAGATCTGCAGTTCGGTTAATGCTAATTGTTTTCATCATGGGTAAGATTCAATTTGACTTTTAATTGTTTGAGATTCAGATTTTGAGTTGGGATTTGATTCTTGCAGTTTGGGTTCAGATTGACCCAATTTTTCAAAAAAAGTCCAGAATATTTTTTTAGGTGTAAAAAAACTATATATTTTAATAGTAATAAGTCTTTATATACATAGAAAAAATTATATTGCACAAAAAATTGCAGACTATTTTTTCATAACTGTGTGTATTAATTTTCTTCTATTTTGCATTCGGTTCAGGCTCGGAGTTGAAGTGCGTCATTGGATTCAGGTCGGGTATAACCCAATTTATACATAGTTCTAGTATGCATTATGTTTATAAGTTAGAAAGATGCAGTAGAACCTCATTAATATGAACATGGATAACATGAATTGTTTGAAATAAATACAAAGATTTAGTAGTTGATAATTATGAACATCAAAATTTTAATTTCCCTTGAGATTAAAGTTAAAAGGTTTCGATTGTATCTATATAGATATTTCACTCCAAATGTTTGTACAAAACATTTATTGTTGCATAAAACAATCGTTACACAAAACACAATTTGCAATCTAAAATCCTGCATTAACAAAATAATTTTCTGACAAAATCAATTTGGATTAGATCGATAGAATATTTTACACAAATTATTAACTTATCCAGTCATAAAAACAGCAAAAATGCAAAAAAAAAAAAAAAAAAAAAAAAAAAATACAATTTGTTAATAAATTTGATGAAAGAGGAGGAATATTCTAATAGTAGAAGTTATTACAACTTCAAAAATACATGAACGTGGCTTGAAAAAAAAAATTTCTTTGCTTAATAACAAAGATATGCACTGAAGTATAATACGATTTTTTCAGAGAGTACCTATACTAAAATTCAATTTAAGGAGAAAAAAAATGTTTTGTAGTCCCCCCCCCCATCAAATTTAAGATAAATAACATTACCATTCTTTTGATACACATCAACTGTCTGCTAACTCTACCGTTAGAAAAAATGTTTCAGATGAGTTATCATAAGTATCTAGAAATTCTTAAATGCAGTCAAGCTTGATGGATTTTTTGCAAAAATATTTAGCACAATTTACTGTGCAAATCATTTCAGATTATTTCAAAAGTGTTATTAGCATGCTAGACCTCTTATAACAAACTAACATTTAAAATAACTTATTTTGATTGTTGTTAGTAGCTAACACCAGTAAAAATACATACACAGTAGATATATACATTAATTATTGATGAAAAAAATACCATGACATATACAACTACATAAAAATAGAAATATCTCGTTAGTCTGTAAGTCACAACAAAACTATAATTAATATAATTACAATTAATGCCATGCACAGAGTTGTGTATAATGCTTCATAATGTATGCAAAAAAAAAAAGAAAAAGACAACATTTCTTACGGATTAAGCAATGCCCTTTTATAGTTAACACAATGTTCATAATATAGAAATAGTAAGTTCCATAGATTTTTTTTAAACAGTAAATTTGAAATATTCAGACAGATTCTCATACAGTTAGCCTTTGAAAATACAGTCAAACACAGTTAAGACGCTCATGGTTAATATGTGATGCTGCTTAGTGTAAGGATTTTTCCCGATACCTTGAACATTGCCAATATGGCTAATGCAAAAATATGTTGAATATACACATTTTTGGTCCTTTAAGGGAAAAAATCAAGTTTAAGATGCAAATTCATTGATGAAAATATGAATGCCTTCTTTCTTCTACATTGTTGCCAATTTTGCGAATTATTTTTATTCAGATAAAAAAACACTGTTCCCGAATGATAATATTTACTTTATTTATATAATAACAGATTAATTAAAGCGAACATTACTAATCGGAAATAGTGGTAGATATTCGAATTAAAAAACCTGCTAAATTAACAACCCTGCAATTCTTTGATCCCGCACCCTAACATTCTTTGTGTATGTTTTTACTGTAATAGAGAGATATATATGAATTCAGAATACTCAGATATGCCATAAAAAATATTATGACTAGAGATGATTGATTATACCTGTTGTTAGTGAGGTTTACAGTGTACGTAATATCACTACTATGTTTTATAATTAACATTATAGGGGGAAAAAAAACTTGCAAAGATTGAACAAATACGACTGCAACTGTATAATTAATTCTTTTAAGTTTTCATTACTTCTTCCTATGCTAACAATATTTTTTTACACAAAAATTAATAAGGAAAGTGTTTTCTTATATTATAAAAAACGTCAGCTTATAATGGTATTCCTTATCACAAGTACTAAATATGATATTAAGAACTGGATTGTGCTTCAAAAGACTAGCCTCAGGAAAATTATTTTTGGTTGTAACGTGTTAATCAACCATAAAGCTATATTTGAATCCATATTTATTTTCAGTTATTATTCCAGTTGGTCCTACAAATAGAAACAATGAGTAAAGTTGAATACAATTACATTTAAATCTAAATATACGTAAAAGACACAATTTTCAACTGTGAAAGAACTGTTAAATGAAAGAGCTCTTTAAGTTCATTTAGATGATTAGATGTGTAAATTAACAGTTCCTACAACATTATGCAAATCACATTTAATACGTGATCCCACTTAATATGCGACTTTAGTCCACTCCCTTGAAACGTATCTTAAGTGTGTTTGAACACAATTTCATAATATAGGGTAAGACAAAATGAATATAGCGATTACAAACGGCTATAATTATTTAATGGAAAAGAATTTATTGATAAGACCAACACAGAATGTAGACGGAACTTCAAAATGTTGTATACATACGTCATAGATGTTCTATGTGACTTCCCTTGGTCACACGAACAACATCTAGGTGGTAGTCCATTTCACACCATACATTCTGAAGCATTTGTTCAGTCACCGATGCAAAAGCATTACAAATCTGTACTTTGAATTCTTCAATTGTTTTGGGCATGGGAGGCACACTGTCTTTTACATAACCCCACAGAAACAAAATCAGCCATTTTTACAGTCATAATTGACCATTTTTTTTACTAATGAGACAGCCGCAATGAACAAGTTTCTTGTCGTTGCAAAGTTTCAAATTGTGCATGCGTAGGCTGCCGCTTCACTGCACTTGCCTTACATAAAGAAATTTTGAAGTTCCGTCTACATTCTGTGTTAATCTTATTGATAAATTCTTTTCCATTAAATAGTTATAGCCGTTTGAAATCCCTATATTCATTTTGACTTACCCTATATTTCATACAGCACTAAATGGAAGGACTGTTAACAAGGACCAGCACTTCACAAGTGCAGATCTGAAAAAGGG